>JAYESA010000020.1:20000-620000 GCA_036927795.1 Iris macrosiphon | reverse complement strand
TTTTGCAGTAGGTTGGTTCGAGGACAACAACGCTTATCAACTTGGCGGTCGTAACACTTTCAACTTGGCGGTCGTAGGAAAGAATTTAAAAAAGGAAGAGACGATCCATGATGTGGTAAAGAAGGTCGTGCTAAAACCCTGGCACGATAATTTAGCACAGAAGGATAATTTGTTTCAAACTTGTATCATCAACGACAAAAGATTTTGCGTCGTAATCGATGACAATAGCCAAGAGAACCTCATCATTCAACGGATAGTCGAGTACCTGGGTTGACTCTAGAGAAGCTCCCAAAATCGTACTCCATCGGGTGGGTTCGGGATGTACCAAGCATCAGGGTGGTCGAGCAGTGCCTAGTGCATTTCTCCATCGGTGCAATAGGGACGAGATCTATTGCGATGTGATGGACGAGCTCGACGTCTGCCATATGTTGCTAGGCATGTTGTATCACTTCGATGTTGGTGCAAGCACGATGGGCACGACACCACTTATTTGCTGCTAGGCAAATCGTATCAGCTTACCACATTACCGCATCAGTCCACGAGAAGATGAGATTCTTCCGAAAAAGGCAGAATACTTAATGTGGAAGGGGTACTTGAAGGAAGTTTTGGATGGGTCGGAGAACAACATGACAACATAAAGTTTAACGTAAGTCCATGAAGTTCACGAGAAGATTCGGGAGCGATTGTAGAAGGCTAGTACAAGATAGTACAAGTTGCTACAAAAAGTTTCTTATTAGCACCGTAAGCTCAACTTTTTCGACGTTGGTGGCGACTTCATCGTATGCTTTCCGAAGGCGATGCTATCGATTGGGCGCTTGATTCATGTCGAGTTCTCTACAAGAGGAGTGGTCTGACATGGATGCTTTTGATTTCGAAGCAGCCCAAACCTATTTTTGACAGATTTAGAAAAATATAGATGAGATTTTATATATAAAATTCATATTATCTTTTATTGCTTTCATAGTTTGATTATATTTATTTCTTATGGCTTAAGTTAGGTTTCTTTCTTATGAATGGTTTTATCCAATTTAAACTCTCGTTCTTGAGAGTTGAGGTGCAAGTCCTTGTATCCGGTTGTTGGTTTTAGCATATTAACAATTTTATATCTTCTCTTCGACTAGTTATAGCAAATCACCTCCATCGACTAAGAAACGATGTTCTAAAAATTGGCATGTTCAGCCGCATAGGCGCTAGGCGTCCCTAAACCGAACCGAAAATCTCCTATTCGGTCATGGCAGTATTCCAGAAGTTACTGCTAGGGAGAACTTGGTCATGAAAGTATTCCAGAGGCCATGCCACTGTTAGGAAGAACTTGGCCATGACAATATTTCACATGACAGTATTTCAGAGACCATTGTTAGGGAGAACTTGGCCATGACAGTATTCCAGAGGCCACTGATAGGGCACTGTTAGGGAGAACTTGACCATGGTAGTATTCTCCTAGGCCCCATGGCCTAAATTTTCATATAGGACATGGCCATGTCAATATTCTAGAGACCACTCTTAGGCGCCTAGGCGTTACGCGTCCCTCCTCCGCACCGAACCCCCATAACGATTTTTAAAACACTGCTAAGAAAGACCCCGTTGATCATTAAAGGGGAAAAAAATCCTTTTGTAATAGTTATTGTTGAATTTGTTAGTTATGTTGTTGTTGGCTTGGCAATGATTGTTCATCCTTTTGTAATAGTTGTCTCAACTAATTGTAAGAACTCGTTTGCTTGATGTTTTAAATAAAATCTCCATTGGACACTAAGCTAGGCTGTGCACGAAGTAGCCAGGTTGGACTACTGTCAAATCTTCATGATGAACTCTAGCTTCCCTGGAGCAGGAAAGGCTATTTCTATTGTTAATAGAAATATAATTGAAAGACTATTTCTATTGGTGGTTTTGTGGGAACAGATTAATATATAATTGCTAATGAATGTGCTAATGGAAACTCGAATCATAAATCATATTAGTCATCTGATAATCACTAGCACCAAAAAACTCATGGGTAGTTTTCCTTCCTTGTCGTCATCCATCCCTGTTAAAAACCACCAGAAATGACTGACCCTAAAATTTGTTCATCTATAGCCTCCAACTGTAACTAATCCATGGCAACCTCCTTGTTCGTCTGCCAGTAGCCTCTGTACCCTTCTCAAACAACACAAAAACCTAGACCTGTATGATCTTTTCCCTTTAATGGCAACGGAGGATTTTAATAACAGGATGTGTCTTTGAATATCAATTTGATGAGAATTCTTGCCATGCATGATATCATTCTCCTCTAAAATATATATTAAAAAAGAAAATTTCAAAGAAAAAAATCAGTTGACATAGGCAGGAAGTGAAGATAGAAGCACCAAGGAAAAGAGTAACATCATATGAGGAAAGAAAATTAGAAACCTGTTGGAAAGAGAGAAAAGAAAGATTGTTATAATAACACATCTTTATATTTAATTGAGATGAGTAGACATCCACCATTGGAGTAATTCCTAACGAACAGTGTAGGATTGGTGTTAGAACCAAACTTTTACACCGATGTCAATAGAACCTATATACACACACACACGAGAATGGGGTTGGGTAAGCATAAGAAAGCTCCAAAAATAATAGAGAGAGCTTTTTATGATCCACTGACTACCTAAACGTCAAACCTAACCTATATGTTGGTTGGTGTCAAATTCCTAGCGGAGGTAGCTATGAGCAGAAAGGGCCATGCCATAAAGCATAAACAACCGGTTGGCAGGTAGTTTGTATACCTATCTTTCAGTTGTGTATTGTAAGCTCATGCATCATAGGGAGCACTCTCTAAGAGAAATGTGTGCGTTAATTGATTTGCTACGAAGATATATTGATACATAAGTTTTTTGTACGGGTGACCTTGCATTCTTCTACTTGGATTTTTTTTGGTAATGAAATGCTTCCTTGTTACATATAGTACCTCCTCTGCAAGTACTTGTGGTTCTGATGCTACTCTCTCTTTAACGCAATATGTAGCCTGTCTCTACAAGCAAAGGAAAACCATCAAAGCTGCACAAAAGGAAACATCAGATAGGTTCTTTGTTTTTTGACATGAAGCAGAAAGAGATGGAACTTGCGGAGAGACGTGCCAAGGGATTCCTCACAAAGGCAGAGACCCAAGCCAAGTACGGCTGGTGAGGAGAAAGATTGTTGTAAAATTTTATGGGCATGAGAAAAAAAATCAGATTCCTTTTAGCAGGCTACAAGAAAGAATTTGCTTGATGTAATTTGTTCTGAATTATGGAAATTGAGCAAAATGAACTTGATTTGCCAGATTCTCTTGACTTGTTCTTTCTTTCTTTGGGTAAATGCAACTTGTGCCAAGTTTCTGAAGCCGATTAAAAGGGAACGAATGTGGGCCTTTTGTATCAAACAGTGAACTTGTTCTATGCAACTTTCCTTCACTGGTGCATCAGAACCCTGAAATAATTTCTCTCCTTTCTCACCATCAGTTAGCTAACTAATATCTCGTTTAGGTGGTTTGTTTTTATTTTTTTGAGATGTCCTAAGATACGCATGGGACTTTACGCACACTGTGTTGGATGTCATTTGGACCAACTGTTCTCACACTTTTTTCGCGGTTTGATCTCAAGATCTTCGTCCAGTCCTCTTCCGCGGTTTGATCTTAAGACCTTAGTGTTGTATCATTCCAATAACTACTGATTTCATTGGCTACAGCCTTTCTTTAAGTGTTCTCCAACTAGTGGGTGTACAATTATAAGTAGTCTATTATATAGAGACTTCAAAACTGTTCAAAAATGAGCCGTTTAAGCTGCATAATTAAAAATATAATAAATTTTAATTTATTTTTGACCTTAACAAACATATATATGAAATCTTAAAATTTTAATATTATCTAACTAAACATATAAACTTGATTGGCTCTTGTGGTGAACGGGGAGAGGTATAACCTCCTGACGGTCTCGAGATTAAACCACGGTTAAGGTGTGTGTGTGTGTGTGAAAAGTGGAGGCAGTGGATCCAAATGACATGAAATGCAGCGTGCACAAAGTCGCGTGCGTTACGTCGGACATCAGTGAAAAAAAATAAAACTAAACTAAACATATACCAAAGCTCAAAAAACATAACAAATTAAAATTAAAATTTATTCAAATATTATCTAAACTATATTTAAATTATTTTGATATAATTTAAATTTCTACCAAACTTTATCAATGGAAAGAGATTCATTAACCAAAAGTTAATTGCATTATAAGTCTGAATAAATTTATTTAAATATAAATGAGGAGAGATTGTGATCCTAGTATTTTTGCATCCACAAATCATCTCCATAATTACAACCGTTGGATCTTGTTTAAGTCATCTAATTTTAAGCATTGATTAATTGAATGGTTCAAATCAATGGTTAAGATTAGATAACTTAAACAAGTTTTAACGACTGTGATCATGGAGATGCAAAAATTCGGAGATTCTGATCCCTACTATATGTATATAAGGATTTTGGCTCCAGGATAATAGGGTTAATGTGGTCGGTTTCAGTTAGAAATATTGGTAATAAAAAGGATATAAATATTGTTATTGTTATAGAATACACGAAGCTTTGTTTTGTTGGTTTACTCCAGTATCATAATTTGTCTCATTCCAATAAAAGCCTAACCAGCATAAGTCAACTTTTCCTCATTTCTTTCGGCCTCTTTGAGTTTTGGTCCTTTCAATTATATGCATGGTGTTAACCTAACCTGGATGGTCCCTGATCCCTCTCGTTATTTAATTGATTCTTCATGCTAGCTCGAGAAAAAAGCTAAGATAGCATGGGCCTGACTGAGGGAGAGAGAGAGAGAGAGAGAGAGAGAGAGAGAGAGAGAGAGTTCTTCAAACAAATGACTGAAAGAAGCATATGTGATGATATGAACTGCAGGGAGAGGGACCACACCATGTGGTCCTGCCTGCAAGTAACAGGTCAAGTGTGAGTCAAGCAAGCATGCCATGCCATGCCATGCCAAAGATTTAGCAAGAAATAGTTGGGGGGCTTTTATGATGAGTCTGAGAGCACGTACAGCATGCAGGCAGGCTAGCTAGGCTGATAATGATACCAAATAGAATAGTGCGGTCCGTCTAACGATGGAAAATAACCCAATTAATTCCATGCATACTATAATAATAATACTCAAAACAATTTAGAACGAAAAGCATGGCACAAGTAAAAACAAGTATTCCTTCCTTAACAGTAGAGCGAGCACGTAGCTAGCGAGGCCCAAGTAAAGCTACTCACTGTAAAACTCGGAACCTTCAGTGATATAATAAAAACCACCTAATATAAAAGCCAAACCAAGTTAACAAACCATATAATCACTTGGAGGCTTATTGGTTTCATGTAAATTATGAAACAAATATTGTATCACTACCCCCAACTACCACAACATCTGTTGCAATAAAAATGACTCAACACCACTTAAGATAACATTTATTACATCCTTTCATATCATTCTCTTTCCATTCAAGTCACATCCAAACAATGTATTCGCATTGACCGCAACAAATATATTATTCCAAAGAACAGACTTGCAAATACCACCACATCATTTTTGGAACACCACTTATAACAACAAATATTTCTACTAACGAGCAGCCAACTTTTTTTTCCTAATATGATCCCACTCTTCTTTTTTAATAAAGAACTCACACTGTTAACAACAAGACTTGTATTGAACCCAACTTTACTACGCACCTAAAACATCTTTTCCCTAATATGAATCCACTCTCTTTTTTTTTCCCTCAGAAACGCATTAGAGATTCTTGCCTCTACAAGTCCATCCTTGTTACAAACAAAAGCTTTCAAGCCAAAGTAAAAGAAAAAGGAGGGAGGGAGAGAGAGAGACAGAGAAGGGGACATCACATAAAAGCTATACAACCGAACCCAAGTAAACTCCAAAGCATCATCATAAGGGACATGATAGATAGGTCTCAATTTTCAGAGATAGCAGCTGCCAACAGAGAGAAATAAATTCGATCGGGACTCATGTCTAGTGCCTCTAGACAGGAATGACGTCGGTCTTTGAGGTCTCTTCACATCTTAATACAATCCCATCAAGGTTTGCAGGGAATATGCAAGTAGCCCATTGGCACCCTGTGGAGAAGGCGTCCGATGGAGGTACTATCATCAGCACATTTTCATTCCTTTGAACAACCCCCATCACACTAACTGTGCTACCCTCTTTAATGTACCTATAATTAACGAAATGAGTATAAGAAAAGGCGAAATAATATAGGAATTGGAAAACACTTGTTCATCTCATAAAGTTCCTACAGGCTTTTATGCCAAAAGCTCTTCAAATGTGTTATTGTGTTTCCTAATTCCTATATGAATGATAATGAGACGGTCATGCAATATTAGTTGATGTTATTTTTACATGAAAAACAGGTGTCTTGCTTTTGTTTTAAGGAAGGATGATTTTAGGAGATGTTTGCATACCCACCAAATTGATAAAAGTAACAGTCTTAGTGATGTTTCAAGACAAAAGGTAAAATATATTACCCTTCTTTCATTCGCATAATATGATCGTTGCTAGAAAGGTTCCTCCCACCCAACCATTTGATTAGTTCAGGAGATATGCCATTGTTGTTCGGGTTAATGTCCACCACAACGGACTCGTCAACATATGGGGTAACCCTTGCTCCAAAGCCTGTTTTCACTAGGGCTCTTAACCCAGATTGAAAATCTGAGATATAAAAGTCAACCACATGCCTCTGTCAAAAGTTCCGAAGAAAATATAGATGGGGTCAGCTTTAAAATTAAAATAACAAACTGAGGATATGGAACCCATTTAAAGATAGAAAATAAGCCAAACTTAGTTTGTACCATCATTCCAGTCAATAAAATAAGCCAACTTAAATATCAATTACCTCCATTGACCTTAGTCCCCAGGTAAACCTGCGGTGCTGGGAATTGGCGGCCTTTGAATCCCATCCCCTGTACTCATATAAACTAGTAGATGTGTACACACATCTAGGGATTTTCTGATACGAAGACTCAAGAGGTACATTTCCGCAAGTAACAACCTGAAAAAAGCATATGAGCCCATTAAAACATCAATACAACAGTAGAGGACTAACTATAGAAACTGTCATCTAAAACAGTAAATGCAGTCCGCAAATAGAAGTAGATCTTCATTCAGTAACACCTGGTCTTACTAAAAGCAGAAAGAATTTTGGCTCACAAGAACACTGAAAGAGGGTTATAAGAAAGACATCACAGCTTATGAATACCATCACCTAATAGATTTTCCCATTTATAGAGGTTTACTTCATAGAAATGAAACATAATCTACTCTGATTGTCGGCTACCTAAAGCAACGCCTCCTTTATCTGGGTCTGTTCCTCATTTATCTGGGTTTACGACTGGCGGTGAAAAAGATAAGAAATCAAGCACACCGCAGCTTCTCCTGCACAAACCCAGCCTTCTCCTCCACACAGTAGTTTCTTATTAAGTTGTAACCGTGTATGAATATATAATGGGAACAAAAAGTCAACTTATGTGCATGTTAATTAAATAAAGATCCTTCAATGGCATAACACAGTAAAGAATGATATTGAGTACTCTCATTTCATCCATGATGGCCCGCTTGACCTATGAAGCATGTTCTCAACTTGCTAGCCAAGCTTCCTAGGAAGCAGGGACACTATGTAAATCAGTATCTAGTCCATGTTGAGTTTTGTCTGACAAGTGAGGACACAACACAAATACACCCAAACACACTAGGACATGTCAAATCAATGTTGTGTTCGTGTCACCGTGTATGTGTCACTTTTTGTTGTATTTGTGTCCATGCAACATAGCTAGCTTCAACTACAGTGACAGCTCTTATGTCATGGCGACAGGCTAAACATAAGAGGAAAAGTTGACAGTGGGATCATTATCAGCTAGTTGGAGTTGTGATCCACTAGACTATACTCCCTAGTGCATAAATCGCTAAAAATCATGTCAATCCATGCACACAGAACAATGCAGAAAGAGTAGGAGAATTCAACAATTCAAGCAACCTCCTCCCCTTCTCTCAAAAGAAGGAAAGATGGGAAATTTATAAATGTATAATATCAGTAAAAGTATGAGGGAAGAAGAAAGAAATTCCATTGTTCTTCAGGCAGCTACATACCCCAGACACTTTGACATATTGTCCATCTTTTGCATTTCTGAGCTCAGCATCAGGATAGCGGGCAATAAATCCTGTTACAGCTCTCTTTCCCCAACATTTGTTCCACATGAAAAGTGTAACCACCACTCCAAATATAGCCACTACAACAATGAGAAGGATAGGATTGCGAACAGCACCAAGAATAAACCCCCCTGCAATGAATCCCATCAAAAACAGTAGAATCACACACCATAGGATTGGCTTGGGAACACTCCCTTTGAATGAGTAATCTTCCTCCTGACTCAGATTGGTGACAGCCTGGTTATGTACAATGTTAGCACCACGAACTTTAAAAGAACCAATAGAATCCAGAGGTCCCGAAACTTTCCGAGGTGCACCCAATGAATTGAGTGGCCCAGAGGAGATCGGTCCAGAAGTGATGAGACCTGTTGCGGGGAGCAGGGGACCGGAATTTTGACGAACCATTGGGGTGACACCTCCAGATTGAGGACCTGATGACTTCTTAACAGGATCTCCATGTCTGTTTAGCGGCCCAGAGTTGGACTTCTGCCTATTTGATCCTCCATTGACACCTGAACCTGGACCTGCTATGGAGGAGAGCGAACCAGAATAGCTGGACCGACCAGCAGCATTTGGCATAGATCCAGAATGTGAAGCATTACCACTAAATGATGCATTCCTGGAAGGAGCATTGGGAATAGGTCCAGACTTCCTTGATTTTTCCACATGAATATCAATCATCTTCCCAAGTTCTCCTGATTTTTTAATGTCTCCACCTGTGTATGGAACGGCTGTAGAACTCATTGTGGGAGGCTTCTCCTTTGGCTGTTCCGGTAGGCCTGAAACATACAGGCCACTGCTGAGCTGATGAGATTGGAATCTGGAACCCATGAGGCTTAATCAAATAACCCAAGAGAAGATACTATGTTGTTGTTGAACTTTGAGCCACAATAGTCAAAATAGAGCTCTCGTATCTAACAGATTGAGATGACAAGGATCAAGTGAAGCTGAGCAGGTTCACAATTTACTTTTTAAAGCGATGCTGAAAACAGAAAAACACAAGCCATGTGGAAGATGAATCAGAGTGATAATGCAAGGAATTAAAATTCAATGAAGTAAATAAAGCAGTTACAAAATCAATATAGAACAAAAGATTTCTTGCATATGTTTAACCCCTATTCGAGTCATGTCAATCTGAGATACATAACAGAAGAAAACAAAAACATAATACAAGGAATCCCTGCCAAAATTTTCAGAATATAAAAGAACCAAGTCTCTAAGTCCATAAACAAACAACAATATAATTCATTTTGTGTTGGTCAACTAATGGGTAATCTACATTGCAAGGATGACACACAAATTGAGAAATGCTCCTTAATAGGTAATCTACATTGCTAGATGTATTTTAGTTCATCCAGGGTCATCTGAGCCTACATTGGACTTGGTAACATTTTAGCATGTCTTATTTTCTCTCTTCCAATTTCTCTAAAAACAAGCTAATCGAATTCAACTAATAGGTAATCTACATTGCAAGGATGACAAGCACAAATCGAGAAGAGCTTTTTCATAGGTATTCTACATTGCAAGATGTATTTTAGTTCATCCAGGGTCATCTCAGCCTACATTGGACTTGGTAACAATTTAGCATGTCTTATTTGCTCTATTTCAATTGCTATAGAAACAAGCTAATCCAAATTTCTAAAATGTAAATCGTTGGCACGCGCTTCTCCCATGGTTACTTGAAATTCACCATACAAGTAGTGTTTCGCGATTCAGGAACACACGTAACGGGACATGAAATGCCGACTAATTCAAATTTAGAAATATGCATTCCGACAAGCGAACAAATCATGAGTTTCAAGCCAACTTTTAAAGGGAAGATGTAATTTATTATCGTTATTTTTCCTTAAGAAGTTTGTATAACAATTGTTGCATTTTTGAAATACTATTTCTAGGATTGATTTTGAAGTTATGAATCTTTTTTTAAGTTTTGAATTTTGTATGATCCTTTATTATGCTAATTAATTAACTTTGAATCTTAAATATACATTATATATTATATTACATATTTATTCCTTACAAACATCTTATATTGATATATTCCGAATAAACATATTATCAACTAATTGGAACATACGTACCGGAACATGAATAATTGGAACATGGAAATCTGCATTCCGACAGCGAACAAATCATATACATGATTTTCAAGCCAAGCTTTTAAACCGAAGATGTAGTTTATTATAGTTATTTTTCCTTGACAAGTTTTTAGAGTATAATAATTGTTACTTTTTTAAAAGACTTTATTTCTAGGATTGGTTTGGAATCTCTTTCTTTTGAGTTTTGAATTTGTTTATGATCCTATATTATGGTACTTGATTAACTTTGAATTTTAAATATATAGTATATGTTCTATTACATATTTGTTCGTTATAAATGTCTTATATTCCGAATAAACATATTGCATTTCGAAGAAGCCTATCCTCAACATACCGCGTACATGGACCATCTTGTAATGCCCCGCTTTGCATGGTGCATTGAGATGGTTTGTTGGCTTGAGGCGTCGTTTGGACTTGGGTTCATGTATAGGAATTATTCAGAGATCTGCTCGATCGAGAGACATATGTTGCTTCAAGGTGGGTGGTTTTGATCATTCTCTCATTTATCTTCACGGTAATCAAATGGATGCCACATATTTAGTTTTTACTCTATGAGTTTTGTGGCATGTTAATAAAAAAAAAGAACCAAGATAGATAAGAGAGTAATCGTATTTCTGTAACTTGCTGCTATAGAATATGGAATTGTTAAATTGTTGATATAGGCTTGTGTAATGTAGAGACTTATCACATGGTTTATTAACTTGTTGTATAGATGTGGAGATAGTACTGCTTTTATCTTATCATATGGAATGTTGTACTATTGCTATAGACATGATGATTATTGTACTGTTGTTTCAGAGATTGAAACATGGTAAAGTTTGGGACCGTTGGGTCGTCAAGATAGAATCTCTGGATTGGAAAGAATTATGCGAACGATGACTCGATAAAGTATAGTAGTGGAAAGAAAGATATGTTGTATCGTTAATTTTCTGCTTAATATTTTCGTTGCAATGACTTTGTATCTTAGATTTCTATCGGTCGTTTTTGTGTTTGCATTGTACAAGTGCAATTTAGGCTTGTATGGTTTCACGTCCAATGGTAACTTTCGATTCTGTGAAACCAGAACATGACACATCTTGTATCAGGTTCTGCTTTTTGTTGTTTGTTCCACGTTCTGGAGCTTTATACATTCCAGGTAACGATGGCTTCTCCATATGAATCAGCAAAAAAAGAATATGTGAAAGACTCAATTTGACCAAATTGATTTGTAGGCTTCTACATTCAGCTTCATATTGACTTCTTTTACTTGCTACTAATTAAGGATCTAAGAGCTTAGCCTAAAATAGAATCGCCACCAGTTCTAGTACTTGTTCAACGTGTTAATGGAAACCCTACCAAATTGCAATCGAAACCAACAATAAAAGAGAACCCGGTCTTAGCTAAAGGGTGATTTTAAAAACATTCATAATAAGAAATTTTTTGCTACTTAATTTAGAAGTTACGTTAGAGGGCACAACATGGTTGAGGCTCGCTAATGCAAGGTCCAGAGAGGTCATGATTTTTGCAATTTTACCTCCATTTCTGGGAGAGGTTGTTCCCAAAGCTCGAACCTTACATAACTTTCAAATTTTACATAGTCCAATAATTATTTGGCCTTATAAGGTACAGGATTATAGAAGTTATTATTTTTGTCCCCAGATGGATAAAATATAGAATCTGCCAATTCTAATACAAGAAATAAATGACACGTTCATGGACTATCAAAGTTCCTCCAGCCAAAAAGTTCACCTAGAGAAAGTATTTATTACCATTTCCTAGAAACATCCAAACACTTAAATGTACAAAACTAGGGTGTCGATGTGCCACGAGGCTCCTGCTTATGTAGGGTCTAGGGAGGTTACGCTACACTGTATTACCCCCACCATTTAGTGAGAGGATGTGTTTGCAACTCAAGCTCGCATCCTCCCGGATGCACACTCTCCTGATGCACCCTAACTGAAACTAACAATAGAGCCATAAAACGCGTGTTCATTCATCTGTACAAACGTTATTACTAGGGTAAACGGAAGTTCACAACCTTGGTTTCGGTACCAGTTATGTACCCCTCCTATGAGTAATCGTTCCGTACCCTCCAATTACAGTCCGAAACGCATTGGTTAAACCTTGGTCTGAACAAACAAAATCTAAAAAACCTATGCAGATTGCTTGAGAGTTAACCCGACAAGAGACAAAGTGGGTTTAGCTAAGACTTACATATTTCCTCCAATGGATCATACTCTCCCTTACAGAAGAAATAATAAAGGGTAACCCCAAATCCATGATGCTAGTATGTATAGAAACTCCACAGCATTTCTCGTCTCAAATTTCAGTATCGGCATATCGCTTAAACTATTAAGCTAACTTTGGTTGGATAAATAAGGAGGCTGTAAAGAAAGATTCTATATAACCTTAAATTTGTAGAAAGGATACCAGATCCTCCAATCTTCCAAACGCAATATCACAACTCCAAAATGGGACCACTACTCTTCCATCAGAAGAGTCCAAAGATTAGGAACGGGATCTTGGGAGAACCCAAGACATGACACTGTCAGACCCCATAGTTCCACAAGCAAACTCCAGAGAGATTACCAATGGACCAATGGTGAAGGAAAATCAAATAAAACTATCTAATTAAGTAATTAAACAAACACCACCTCATCCCCACTACCAAGAATCATTTGAAAAATCAGTCTAGCTCCCAACACATTGAGCCTAAAAAATATACACACCTTCCCACCACATAATCACCAACCAAACCATAATTTTGTCGTGGGTCAGCATATACTACAAAATTCCGCATAAAGATTCCACCTTTGAGCCAGAAAATTCCAGAAACCATATCAAGAATTATACTTTTTTACTAAAAAATCTTGAACCCATATCAAGAAGAAATCCACATTTCCATTTCAATCAAAAACTGCATGGATCAGCATTTTTAGAGAGTTATGAGAAAAACCAACTAAACCCAGAATCCCATTTTTTTAGAGAATATTAGAGACTTACACTCCAGATCCATAATAAAATGAACCACCACATAAGAAGGTAATAGCAGTATACATATATGTATATATATATATATATATATATATATATATATAGAGAGAGAGAGAGAGAGAGAGAGAGAGAGAGAGAGAGAGAGAGAGAGAGCAAAGGTGGTTTCTTTGTACCTTTACTGAGTTAATGGCTGAAGAAAGTTTGGTTCTTGAGCTGCTTATAGGCCGCCATGGCTATGGCTAGAGAGAGAAAGCAAGAGACGGAGAGAGAGAGAGAGAGAGAGAGAGATGTTTGTTTTCAGTTGCTTTTTCTCCCTCAAAAAGCTCCAATACAAAGAGAGTTTTTAATAAGGAAACCCAAAGAATTTTTAAATGAGAAAAGAAAGAAATAAAAAAAATTACGATTTACTTATAACCTCTCTATTCATCTTCCTGTCCTTTCTTTCAAAATTACACAACTATCCCTAGGTTTTGTAATGATGTCCTTCTCCCCCTCGAGCTAAAATTGTTATTTATTGTATTTCACTTGTTGTGGATCAACTACAGTAGCAACCGTACGTGTATTTTATATTAATTTATTATGGCCGATGATAAAGCCACTATAAAATACACTCCGACTGGTCCAAATTTTTTTTTTTCTTCTAAAATTTTCACTTAAAATTTTACTCGAGACTAGTCCAAAAATTTATTTAAGACTGTTAAAATTTTGACAGTCCTTTCAATATGTTGGACTGTCAAAATTTTGACAGTCCTAAATATATTTTTGGACTAGTCCTGAGTAAAATTTAAAATAAAAAATTTAGAAAAAAAATGTGGGACAGTCCGAGTCATCTTTGCAGTAACTTTATCAAGAATCTTTATTATCTCTACTAATATAAGGTAAAAAAATCGTTCTAAATTATTGAATTTGAGTGATTCTTGTGGTTACTGATGAGAGGTATAAAATTCTGACTGGATGACTGAAGATCAGTGGATCGAACCACGGAGACGTATTATTTTTTTCATTTATTAATGGGGGGGGGGGGGGGGGGGTGTGGAGGGGGGAGGGGTTGTTTAGTATGTTGCACATGCATGTTACTAGTATATACATTATTTTAAGTATTTGCACTGAAGTTATTTATTTTTTATTTTGTATTTTATCAACTTTTATTATGCTATTTTTTTCTCTTTTTTAGAATTTTTTTTACAATAAATATGTTATTTAATGATTTTTATTTTAAGGGAATAAGATCTTTGAAATAATTGGTTATTTTAATTTTTTTTGTGAGGGAATAAGATATGCGGAATCAAAAATAAGTAGACGATATAATTATGGCATACCTACATTACACTACACACAATATATCGTATTATAACTTAAGTCGCAAACTACTAAATCACAAACAACCAAAATGTAACGTTCTGATTCCATCGAATTGATAAAACATCAGTGGACGTGAGGTCGTACAAGTCTAAGTTGAACTTGTACAAGACATGAATGTGTACATTAAATAAACCATCTCAAAATAAGGTTGTTGCATCGAAAAAAAAAACAAATATATTAAAAAAATATCATTTTTATTAATAACTTGTAGGAAAAAATATGCATTCTCACAAGCAATTGAAATAGTCAAATCCAGCTTACAATTGATGAAATCGAAATAAAATAATATTTTTTTCATACATCATGTCTCTTATTACAAAGAAAATAACACCTCAGAAAGAAAAGTTTCAAAATATCGAAAGAGCTTATAATGCCTTTGAACGTTCAAGTTAATTACTTTTTGCACTTGTAAGGACAAGGCTCAAAACATATAGGAATGTATTGGTAAGCGGTATCAACCAAACCCACATAAATCATCACAGTAACCATGTGGAGCATGCAATATTATTAAGTGATCTTTTTGTTAAACTAGGTTCTGTTAACAATTCATAAAAGAGGCATAACATATGAGTATCACTTAATAGTGATTCTTACCACAACATCCAACTTTCTTTCTCTGTAAAACAAAAATATTTAGAATACACTGACTTTGTAAAACTCATTGTTAGTAATGCGACCTGATTATATAGCGGTCACCGGTGAATGCACCACCAATAAGGACTATTCATGGTATTGCATAGTTCATTCCAATGCATGTAGCTAGTCCAACTGAAGGTCTCACAATACATGTCCCATTAATTCTCTCCTCCTGAAGAATGCACGAAAAATATTTCTCCCAAGCTGATACAGTTTCTTGGCCTCGGACATCAGTCTAGGAATCAAATATTGTGCACAAGTTTTTCATGACTATGCATATATAACTAGCTATAAAACATGTAATATGCATGGTAGTAGAAACTTGTAAATAAATATACAACACGATCTATGCTCACATTCCACTTTTCCTCGAGCCTCGGCTCGTACACCATATTCTCATTCCAGAGTTATCTCAACTGGCAAACCAACTAACCAAAACAATCAACTTGGCGACCCAACAGTCCCAAACAAATTTCACATATCATTTCCGACATAAAGTTTCATAAAACAACATTACTTTAGACATGCACCATAAAGCTATAATTCATTTCCATAAAACAAGTGCATTATCAGTTCATCTATACTACAAAATTCTCTTATTTAATAATAAGTTCATTGATCATCATAGCCTTGCTTATATAAACCAATATTTAAACATAATAAATCTCAATTAGCAATTCATACAAATTGTACCAATAATCTATACTTCCAATATCCCAACCAACAAGAAGCAAATGATACAAATAATTTATTTTATCCTAATTTTTTTATTATGGCATCATCGATCGTGGGGATCATATAGCAAAGAAAATAAAATAGAGTTCCTTATTAAGGAGTGATGATGGAGGAAGGAATGGTCAAATCCATTCATTAAATTAAAGAAGTGTCGAGATAAACGTGAAGAGGAATAACTTACTTCTAAAATTGCACGGACAACATTTCAGTTCTATCTTCATCTTATTTCTCTCAGAATTAAAATATAAATGCGACTACCCTACGACTACCCAAGAAAATCAAACATTGAAAGCATTCAACAAAAGCAAATAATAAAAGCATCCAACGAAAGTAAACAATGAATAACATCCAACAAAAATCAAACAATGAAAAGAATGGGAAAGAGATTCTTATATCATACTCATTCTCCAAGATACGATTCAATATATTTTGACTTAATTCCAACCAGAGCCAATTAAAAGATAGGGAAGGATATCAACTCATTTGTCCTAATTATACAGATATCGAATAAAATTTTCAAAGATATGATTTGTTGCGATGCGAGATCTTCATGTAATAGGTATAATCAACTAAATAAAGCAAGTTTGCATCACCATCCAAATTCTGTGTTTTTTTCGCACAAATTCAAACCTGACTAGGTTATTCAAGTCGCAAACCAACACACAATACCATAGTTAGAAGTTGGGCATTACAAGTGTCTTGTTCCCTCTCAGGATCGGCCTTGGTGACATGCACGTCAGACTGGTATATAATACAACATGTGGCATCTATCTGAAGTCATGAGTAGAGTTTTTGGACTCCATCGATAATGTATAAAATATAAATTATTTTATTATTATTTATTTATTTATTTTAAATTCTCGGCATAAGGCTCGGTGTCACTACCCAATTCTAGAAAATAGAATTTTTTTATTTTATTTTGGTAAATTGTGTATTGATCATAATTAATTGTATTTATATTTAATTGTTGATTGTATTATTTATCTATTGGTTGTTTTAGGATTTTGGCTAGTCTGGACCTGTGTCAGACCCTAGTGGACCCATGTCAGACCCAACCAACACCCTTGTCAGGCCTATTTATGGGATTAGAATAGTTATTATATTTTTTATTTAGTTATTTGGGTTGTTTTGGTTTAGTTAGAATGTGTTTAGTGAACCCTAAACCTAAACCTTAGTTGCATGACTAAAAAGAGAGGGCATTTTAGTCATTTTATTAATGTAACCCTATATTATTGCACATGGCCGACCTTCCCCTAACCCTAATCCACACTTGGCCGAATCCCTCTTTCTCCATTTCATTCTTCTTCTTCTTCTTCTTCTCCACTCTCCACTCTCCACTCTTTTCTTCTTCCTTCTTCCAAGTTTCAAGTAAGTACACCATATTTCTTCTCTTCCTTCTTCTATTCTTCCATTTATATAAACCCTAACCCTATATTTTTTCATAACCTAGGTGTGTAGAGCCTGCAATTTCCATTCATAAGTCCCCAACTCATCCCAAAGAGTCTGCAATTGGCCGAAGTAGTCGACCACTGACATGGATTTTGTTTGACGACACTCTGCCAACGAATGTTTAATTTGTTGAATTCTAGCGTCATTCCTCATGCTAAATCGGTCCTTGAATGAATCCTACAGTAGTTTCACCTCCTCAAAGTAGGGTATCGTCTTCTTCACCGAAGCATTGATAGTATTCAAAATTCACTGCACAAGCATCGATTGGACGCAATACCAATCCTCCAATTGATCCTTCTCCGAAGGTTTATTGATAGACCCATCAACAAACCCAAATTTCCGTCAAGCCCGTAGAGAAAGCCGAATAGATCTCGACCATTTCTCACAATTCTTCCCACGAAACATCACTTTCGTAATTGTATTATCCGGATTGTCATTAGAACAAGGGTAATACGGGGATGCGGGATCGATCCGCGATGCCGTCGACGTAGAAGTCCCGCCGCCACCGTCGCCGCTCGAAAAAAACGTGCCCTAGCCGTCAGGCTCTGATACCATGTGAATAAGTGATAGGAGATAATATTCTATGTATTTCATTCATCATGATATTACATATATATACATCTAAAAATCAACTTGGGGCCTAAGTCACATGGCCAATCACCATAAATACAATTTAATGATACAATTTAATCCCAATACCCCAATCACCATATATAGCCAACCAATCACCATATATAGCTAATCATCATAAATGCAATTTAATGATACAATTTAATCCCAATAAAAATATAATATTAAACATATTATGGAACAATTTAAATGATCTAATAATATATGTGATATTAAATAACTTAAATATAAAATTAGAAAAAGTTAAAACTCAATAAAAATAAAGGATTAGTCTGTCAATTGGATTAAGAATGGTGTTTTTTGAAGGAAAAAAAAAACAGTTAGGAAGATGGATATTTTAGTCTTTGTCTAGAGGGGGGTTTGAGATAATGGCGCTAGTGGTACCTTAATCGGCGCAATGAATCGCGGAGATCAAATGGGCACTCAGGTAATGATACCCTCACTCACCCTTTATATATATATATATATATATATATATATATATATATATATATAAAATATATATATATATATACGCTTTAGCTTCACTGAGATAGGAGTAGATACATAAAAGTATGAATAGTTTTATCGTATTGTATTTAGATGATTGTGTGGGTCCACGTCTATATTGTGTATGAAGCTAATATTGTATGTTGGTAATGATTTATACTCAAAACGTGTGTTTTTGAATTCGAGTGATTCTTATGGTTACCGAAAAGAGCTATAAGATCTCGACTGGATGGTAGAAGGTCAGTGGATCGAACCACGAAGACGTATTATTCCTTCCATTTATAAATGGTAAGAGTTGGAAGATAATTGATCCAAAGACATGTAATGCATTGTGCACAAAAGTTTCACAAAAAATGAAAGAAGAAATTTAAAAAAAAAAACTTTGTTATTCCCTATTCATTATATTTAGTGTTATGTATCTATGGAAGAGCTTATTTGTGTTAGATACATGGTTGAAGTTCCTCCCTCCAATTGGTATAATTCTTTACCAAAAGATTAGTATATAGGTATATATATATATATAGTGTTTTTAAATGATCTAGAGGGAGGGGCTCTTTATAATAGATTGGTGTTACTTTTATACAATACTAGATATCTAACCTTGACATGGGTGAAGGGGCCGGCCGGCCGGGTGTAGTTTAATCTGTCATACCTATAATAATTTGTTCCATCTTACCGTCTTTTTTAATTATAATAATAGATTTGTTTCTGTTTATGTTTCTAGCTGGGATGTATAAATTTCAAATATACATATCCATCTTTTACCACTAAAGGCATGCACTATGTATCTCATTTCCAAACTATTAACAGTCTTTTTGCTTCGCGAAAAGAAAAGAGAAAAAATTATTTTCTTGTTGTTATTTTTTTTTTAAATTATATTTTTTATTGATTTTTTTGTTTTGTTTTTGTTTGAAAATGTTAAGAAAATTGAAAATATTGGAAGGAAAAGTGAAGGTGGAAAAGTAAATTCTTGGTTGGATGGAGGAAATCATTTCTTTCATAAATTTTTTTTATTAGAAATCGTTTTCCTTTCCTCCTTTTAACTCTTTTGGCATCCAAACATAGAAAAGTAATTACTTTTCTTTTTCAACCATATGATTCCGCGAACCAAACGAGACCATAGCTGACGGCTATAGAGAGAGAGAGAGAGCGCAACACATTATATATATATATATATATATATATATATATATATATATATATTCCTCCTTTTTTTTTCCCTTTTCTTTCCTGTAATTAAATATTATAATTTTATATATATATATATATATATATATAATCAAGTTTAGGGTGGTACATGACAATTTGTTTAGTACTGATCGAGAGTGAGTGGATCATATCATCCTCCTTTCAACCAAATTCAAAGGACATATATAAACAAACCATGCGATAATATAATTATATGGGTTACCTTGCTTCATCCACAAGGAGGAAGAATGAATTAATAATGTATTTGGGAGTAGGTTAGATTATATATATATATATATATATATATATATATATATATATATGGTTCAGATTTACTTGAGGTCAATTGGTTCTCTAACAACCTACATGATGAACCTGCTGGCATGGAGATCTAGCCGATAACGACGTTTTCAATACTTATCCTATTTATCTGACAAAAATATTCTCCTTGAACTGCTCAGACTTTAATCATTAATTCATTAAGCTTGATTTAACTGATCCCTATGAACTTCCAAGCTGACAAGGAAACCCCATGTTCTTAGAATTTTAAGAGCAAAAGTAGATAATTTTTGCACTACCAAAAAAAAAACAACAACAACAACATGACCAAGCTTCTAATTTTATTAGAGGAGGGGAGGAAAGATTAGAATTTTGTGCGTATATTAGATATGGACAACAACTATTTGTGGTTATCACAAATCATGGTTTACAATAACTACATTGTAGTCAAGGACGCCAAGCATATGTTGGGGTGGGCTAAAGTCTATTCCAATTTTTTTTTTTTTTTCACATAAATTTTTTATTTTATTTTTTTATATGGGTCAGTCCACTTCTAGTTCATCCAAATTTATGATAGTTCACTCCAGTTACAATTTCTAGATCCACCCCTGATTGTAGTTCAGTTTTGATGAACGGATCTTTTTCTTGGTTTTAAAGAAACTGAGAAAAATCTGAATTTAGTTTGGCAAAAATCAAGCCAAACAAGATTCTAAATATTGCTCACCCAGATTAAAAGCGGAGTTTTGGCCTCAAAACTCAATTGGTCCGGAACCTAAGAGGGGCCAACTATGCACGCCAATTTATAAATTATTATATGCATGCGTGCTAGCATCTGGGTTGCATGTATATTGAAATGGTACTCTTGCAACCCAGATGCTGGTATGCATGTATATAATGATTTATAGATCAATCCTGCTATTTGGCATCCGGGTGCACGGTCCCTCCCGTGCACCAGCGGCTTCGTAGAAGAACAGGGAGGCCGAAAATGACGCATGAAGGAGGGGGTAGGTGTGGTGGTGCAGGGGGGAGTGGCAGCGGTGCCGGAGGGAGGAGGACGGGTGCGGCAGGAGCAGGAGGTGGGAGGAAGGCTCCAACGGCGGAGTAAGACGGGGGAGGCGGAGGAGGAGGCAGCGACGGCGAAGGAGGAGGGGGAGGCGCAGTACTCTCCTCTCCGACCCTCCCTCTCCTCTTCCTACGCACTCCGGCATCTCTGGCGGTCTCCGGCATCCGGGTGCATGTGGGGTGACGTGCACCCGGGTGCCAAAAAGCATTTTCGTTTATAAATTAGTTGGGAAGTTATTGGGTGTGCCGGACGCAATGCATCATTCATATGCCAACCGTTGGATTATCATGAAGATGTGTGCATGCGCACATCTCTATACAATCTAACGTTGGATAGAGGTCGGATGCAGCGTCCGGCTCATACAATAATTTCTCGTACTCATGGATGCAACATATTTATATGTACAATATCATATATAATTCAGTTACTCATTGATGGAGTTGGCATGCATGCATGTAGGCCTGTCAATGGTAGCTTATCAGTTGGATGTTGGTATTACCACATTATAACCGATAGCTATCAGACATGAGTTTTGGCTTCCGTATCCGTTGTCGTTTATTTTATCGGATATCCGATAATATTCTAACCAATAAAGATTCATATAAGTGTTCTAGAATTGTAAGTTGTAATCCAAACATTTGATTCTATCAAATATAATTTACATCGTTCATATATATATATATATATATATATATATATATATATATATAATTAAAATATATTTAGTTTTAGGGTTGTAAGTTGTAATCCAAACATTTGATTCAAATAAATATAATCTACACCGTTTATATATATAATTAAAATATATTTTATATATTTAATTATTCTATTATCGGATTGGATGTTATACTTTTCGTATCAGGATACGTATTCGATATCCGATAAATATAAAATTTTGGATATTATCGATTCGAATGTGAATCGAATGCAGATTTTCGGTCCACCGTTGACAGGCCAACATGCATGGTTCTGAACTGAAAAGAGTTAATTTCTACTGATATTGCTGTCAGTAATCACAAAACAAGTGATATTAAAAAGGTTTAAAGTCGAAAAACTTTTCACTTTTTCTTTCATAATGTATTTCTTAGCTCGGATATTCATCATGCATGCATGGCTTTAACACGCTAGCTAGCTAGCAATATTTCATTAGTTGGAAAGTGATTCATATCTGATATACAGTTGTTAGAGGTTGTAAAGCAGCATATATAAACAAATAAGCAAATTAATTAAGAGTCAACTCTGTGTGTGAAGATAAATAATGTATTATATTTGCACGGATAAATAAGACTTAAGAGTTAAAATCCTCCTCTTGGCTATATAAGTAGCCCAATGGCTAGCTCCTTTCTTTTCTTCTTCTAGTAATATAATATAATTAATTATTATTCTTGGCATCTAAGCTATCTCAGGTCACTTTTTTATTATAGTAAATTAACTTTCTATTAAGAACCTGAAGTGGATACAAAGTTCATTACAGATATATGATTATCATCTTCTTCTAAGAGCTGGATAATACATGGCATAGGTGCAAAAAAGAAAGAATATATATTACAAAGAAGGTCTTCTCTAGCTACTGAGTTGGAGACTCTTCTAGTGAAAGACATTAATGCGGTACCAAATTCCTTCAGGTCAAGATGATTGGCCTCGCAAAGTCTTTCAATTGCCATGGAATGAGTGTCTCGATCGTCTCCATTTAATATCTTTACTGCAATTAGAGAATCTCCTTCAAAAATAATATTGTGTCTCCCCAGACCAGTACCTTAGCCAGTTGAGCACCCATTTGGAAGGCAAGAAGCTCAGTTTGTAAGCCTTGATCAGCATAGATATGGGTTGTTGAGCAGTAAGTGAGAGCTTTAACGAAAGCTCCCTTCTCGTCCCTGGCAACTGCAACTGCTGCAATTTTAGCGTAAGATGTCACTCCATCGACATTAATATTGATGTATCTGATTCCTAGAGGTTGCCAATGGCCATCGATCTTTGTTGTGTTCCTTATGTAGGCGATGGATTTCCAGCAATTTGTCCGAAGAAACACCTGAGTACTTGTTGTATAAGGCCATAGCATTAGCAATGATAGAAGGATACTTTAGGAGCTTTCCTCTGAAAGACACAGGTACATCGTGTTTTCCAAATAGCCCATAGGAAGTTTGCACCAATTTGGAAAGACTCTTGGGATTGATCATATGTAAGCCAAGTATTCAAAAGTACTTGGATACTCTCTACTTCAGAAGATCTTAAACCCAGGAGGCTTAGGAACCAAAGTTGTCTCAGGAATTCACAGTGAAGGAAGATATAATTCATGTCCTCTTTAACATTTAGGCAAAATGGGCAAGGGGGATCCATGGATGGAATTCTTTTGTTAATATCAGCTCGTAGAGGTATATCCCCTATTAGCAAACGCTAGATAAAATGTTGCACCCTAAGGGATATGTTCCTGCATTTCCACAGACATTTTCAAATTTTATGAGATACATTAGAAACAGAAGAGGAAGCACCTTGCCGCCTTAATGTTTCATAGAGTGATTTTGCTGTAAATGAGCCATTCTTTGTGCTCCTCCATATGAGATAGTCTTGTCCATCCCCTGAACTCAAATCTATCTTCATTATAGTCGTGGCCTCTATCGGGGAAAAGACACTTTTGATCAACTCCACGGTCTTGGAAGAATAAGGTCTCGCACCTGTAACGACCCGTTCCGTTTAAACGGACAGCCGATTCAAACGGCACAAGTACAACGACCCGACCCGCTTTGCTCAGCGAGAAGACTCGT
This sequence comes from Iris macrosiphon, assembly GCA_036927795.1. Classification (NCBI taxonomy): domain Eukaryota; kingdom Viridiplantae; phylum Streptophyta; class Magnoliopsida; order Asparagales; family Iridaceae; genus Iris; species Iris macrosiphon. The sequence goes on along the minus strand of JAYESA010000020.1, from coordinate 596,158 downwards.
TTGAGGCAAAGGATTTCCAGATTTGACCCTTCAGGAGTTCAGACTTAGACTTTCAAAGGCTCGCTCGGAGTATCGCTCGACCGAGGTGAATCATCGCTAAGGTGGGTGGCTACGATGAACTTGTCTTTGCTTAGCCAGCACACTTAAAATAGGAAGATATATGCTAGTCGCTAGGTGAATCATCCCATGCATGCTAATAATGAATACAACGCACCTAGCTAAAGGAATAATCCCAACTTGTATTGCTTGTGTTAGAACATGGAAAAGAAACTTTGCTTATGTAATGGACCTCGCATGCTATATTTGTCTTGTGCAAGTAGACCCCGCTATGCCTTGAGTAGATCGTTATATACTCTTTGTAGTGCATTGTTCACTTGTTTAGACTATACGCCCATATATTATGTCGCTCGGAATGTCCCTGTACGACTTCACTCTTCGCACTACCCCTTAGACCCGTGTAAAATGTAAAGGCTATACTATATATTTTCTTATGCTTATGTTCACACAAATGAAATGCTTGTCTGCTTAGATGCTAACTTGTACTCGTTGCCTCGATTTAATGCTTGTCACTATATGCATGCCATATTTTATCGCACTTCACTCTATGTGATCCACTTAGTTGAGACAGGAAGGCTATCAAATAGTCGTTCCGAGCCAAATATAGAACATTGAAAGTATTCGGGACCGTTAGGTCACCAAGGCATTTCCTGAACTAGGGGACTGCATTAATGGACAGTTAAGCAACATCACAACATCTCTAAAAATTAATACTCGTTCTGTACTGAATCTGACGGCTCGAGGAGTCGATATTGTACTGACTGAATATGAATCTGTAACTGTATCTGTACCCGCGAGAATCTGAAAAACTTGAGGATACGCATGGTCACGGGCAACTTGTGCACAAGGTAGATTTTCGTATCCAGTTTCGCGGACGGTCACACCCTCAGCGCCGACGAACGTCGCACACCGGCTGCGACCGCGGCGAAGCAGCTGCGGGCCGCGCGCACGCGCGTAGCAGCGCAGCCCCGAGCCCACCTTGGAGGTATGATATCTCTCTCATCTCTCGTCCTTTTCTCGAACGGTTTATCCGTATACGTTCACAACCTAACCCTCTAGGATTCCCTCCAAGCGGGACGAGTTTTTGTGCCCCGGATTGGTCGAAAAATTGACCGAAAAACTGTCGAAAAACTGACCAAAAATAGTCCAAATTTTAACCCAAACCCCCATGTGCATGCCTAATTTGCCACCAACCCATTAAATATTTTCAAAATCTAATTAAAAGATTTTCTTCTCAATATAACCAAAAATTTTACTGTTCTTTTAGTTTTTATTAGTTTGCTTTGTTTGTTAAATTATTCGACCTCCAAAATGACCAAAAACTTGGTATTTTAAAACTAAAATTTTTGTGATACGGAGTGCGCCCCGCCAAACGGGACCGCCTCATAGCGTACCAATTATACCAAAAGCCGCTTATGGTATATCCTGACGTGTGGGCTTTCGCGGAAGTTGATTCGGACGTGTGTGCACGTCGAAATCAACCCGTATCCGTAAGAAGTTCCCGTATCGTAACTTTTGTAAACTACCACCCCACTTTGTGTACGCTCGTCAGAATATGACAAAACTTACACCATTGGATTCGTGGTATCACGCTGGTCTTGTGACCCAAGTTTCACGCGATTCTGAGACAGTTGATTGAGCCGCCTATTCGCGGGCCTACGGTTTGACTTTAAGGGAAAATTTGTGATCGGCTCACCGAAATCCAAAATTGGACATACCGTTGAGTTCGTATCAAAGTTTAGATTTATCTAACCTATAATTTATCCTATTTAGAGATCTTTACCTCTGGCACGCATTTTGGTGCAAAGTGGACCCACATGTGGAACCCGCTTTGATCCGAAATTATCGTTTTGCTCCTGTGTCCAAATTGGACGAAAGCGTAGTGTTTTCTAGATATCTCGCTGATTCCAAAGACGTTGGTGATGTTTATTTCAGCATCCAGAGACGTTCATTCGGAGACCATAACTTCTGATCCTCTGTACTTGACACCTGGATGTTACATTACGCAGCTTTCTTGCCAGGCAAGTATACCTTGCCATTGTACTGTGATTTACATTCCATATGGTGCATGCATTTTATTTCTGTTATTTAGTTCATATATTTTAAACTGCTATATAAACTGCGTCCAAGAATAACTTTATAAATAAGTATACCCTTTCGTCAATATGCCGATTTATTTTTGGAAACCGGCATACCGACGGTATACTACAGTCGACATATTGGTTGACATGCATATGTTTGAAGGATGCTTTGAATATGTGCATGATCCAGACTCGCGATATACTGATCTCGAATGCTAGTGCAACTGAACATGTTAGATTCGCATGGACAAGTATAACGACTTGGATAAGTTTGCCTCAGTCGTAGATCATCATTTAAGACGGATTGTAACATACCCCGCGTTAAGAAATATGTTCCACACTAAGGCGCAATAGAGACCGAGTCAGACCGTAGATGGAATAATAGAGTCATTCAATGAGATCGACCCAGCATACACGCGACATGGCATAATGAACGAGTAAAAAATTGTATTCAAACGGATCTAGTGGTACCGATTGCTATACTTGAGATAGATTCGATAATGCGATAGAATGGTTTGCGCTCAGGAAGTCTTGATGACGAGACTTTTTCTGAGTGGTGTACAATGTAATGACCCATTCTGTTTAAACGAACAGTCGCTTCAAACGTCGCAAGTGCAACGACCTAACCCACTATGCTCAGCGAGAAGACTCGTTTGATGCAAAGAATTTCTAGAGTTGGCCCTTCAGGAGTTCAGACTTAGACTTTCAAAGGCTCGCTTGGAGTATCGCTCGACCGAGATGAATCATCGCTAAGGTGGGTGGCTACGATAAACTTTTCTTTGCTAAGTCAGCACACTTAAAATATGGACGATATATGCTAGTCGCTAGGTGAATCACCCCCTATATGCTAATAATGAATACAACGCACCTAGATAAGGGAATAATCCCAACTTATATTATTTGTGTTAGAACATAGAAAGAAACTTTGCTTATGTAATGGACCCTCGCATGCTACCTTTGCCTTGTGCAAGTAGACCCCGCTATGCCTCGAGTAGATCGTTATATACTATTTGTAGTGCAATGTTCACTTGTTTATACTGCACGCCCCATATATTATGTCGCTCGGTATGTCCCTGTACGGATTCACTCTTCGCACTACCCTTTAGACCCGTACAAAACGTAAAGGCTATATTGTATATTTCCTTATGCTGGCGCCCGGAGGAAGGAGAAGCTATCGAGCTAGGGAAAGTATGTTCACACAAATGAAATGATTGCCTGCTTAGATGCTAACTTGTACTCGTTGTCTCGATTTAATGCTTGTCATTATATGCATGCCAATTTTCATCGCACTTCACTATCTGTGATCCACTTAAGTGAGGCATGAAGGCTATCAAATAGTCGTTCCGAACCAAGTATAGAACATTGAAAGTATTCGGGACCATTAGGTCGCCAAGGCATTTTATGAACTAGGGGACTACATCAATGGACAGTTAAGCAACATCACAACATCTATTTAAATCAATACTCGTTATGTACTGAATCTGGTGGCTCAAGGAGTCGATACTGTACTGACTGAATCTGAATCTGTAACTGTATATGTACCCACGAGAATCTAGAAAAATTGAGGATACGCATGGTCACAGACAACTTGTGCACAAGGTGGATTTTCAAATCCAGTTCCGCAGATGATCGCCGGGACACTTGGGTCGATCCGATCTAGACGGAACCTTCTGGCAGTCGTCTAGTATCGGCGGGATGGGTGCAATGCCAACCGTATTATATTTTTGCTTGTACTCCATCTTCGTCTTGAGACTACACCGTCCATTATAGAAGTCATGCCAGTGACCTTCTGTCATATAGATTAAGTTGACTCGATTGCAGCAACCCGCGTACGAGTCATTGCAATGCCAACCGTATAGGCTTATATATATAATAGGGAAAGAGAGGGAATAGGTTCGGCCAAAGGGGGGGTCGGGTCTGATGTAATTGCTACAGGGGTTGGGCGGTCACAGCACTAATACTAAGGATGGGAAGGCGGGTCCTTAGCAAATTGCTAAAGTGGGCGGGTTCCCTGGGTATATGCTGAAGTGGGAAAAGCAATTCCTAAGGAGAAATGGTTAATGAATGATAACAGTAGTTGTTGTTATTATTATTATTATTATTATTATTATTATTATTAGAGTTATTAGTATTAGGCGGGTCCCTGGCTTAGTCAAGGACTAGTGGGCGGTCTAGTGAGTTAGTTGTTTGCTGAAGGGGTCTAAGTGCTAAGGAATGTAATATTTTGCTGCTACTTTTGCTAAGAGTACATTATATTAGTATTACTATTATATTATTATTATTAGATTCTTATTTAATACTTCTTTTCTTCATCTTTTTTTCCTAATATATATATACATATTTATATATATTTGTGTATACATATATATATTATATATATTCTCATAAGAAAATTTATAGATTAGGGTAATGCACAATATTAGGCTAGCAACTGCTTAAGGGGTCTCCTACATGGAATAAATTCTGAAAAATTTCTGATGGTCCCATAAGTCATCTAAGTGCCCGAACACCTAACATAAAAATTATTAAAAAATCTAATTCTCCTATTTAGACCTAATTACTATAATTTAATTAATAATTAATAAATAAAGGGTATATACGATTTTCTAGGAAGGGGGTTTTACATTCTACCCAACTTGTAAAAATTTCGTCCTCGAAATTAAAATTAAGCTACGATAGAATGCAAGGATGGTATAAGATATAAATTAACAATGTAAATTCATACCTTGGTCTGCGAATAGGTTCAGAAAATGCTTGTGCATGTCATCCTCGCGCTCCCAAGTTGATTCTCCTGGCGTGCCATGCCTCCATGCTACGCGAACCAAGGGAATAGACTGGTTCCTCAATACCTTCTCTCGACGATCAAGGATTCCCACGGGTTGCTCTTGGTATGACAAGCTTGGCCCAATGGTGATCTCTGAATGGTCGAGAACATGACTGCTGTCTGCCACATATCGCCTGAGCTGCGACACATGGAATACGTCATGTACTCCCTCCAGTGAAGGTGATAGCGCAAGTCGATATACCACCTCTCCAACTCTCTCGAGCACGTCAAATGGTCCAATATACCTTGGACTCAACTTATCGCGCCCTCCGAATCGGATGGTGCCTCTGGTCGGTGATATCCTCAAGAAGACGTGATCGCCCTCTTTGAACTCCAAGGGACGACGATGAAGGTCTGCCCACTGCTTCTGCCTGTCTTGCGCTGCTCGCAAGTGTCCCTGAATCTTCTTGACTGTCTCCACGGTGTTGACCACTAACTCAGGTCCCAGAATCTGACGTTCTCCCACGTCGCTCCAACACACAGGAGACCTACATTTTCTTCCATACAATGCTTCAAACGGAGCCATCTGAATACTCGCTTGATAGCTATTGTTGTAAGAAAACTCTACAAGATGTAGGTGGTCCTCCCATGATCCTCCGAAGTCTAACATGCAATCCCTCAACATGTCCTCCAAGGTCTGAATAGTACGCTCCGACTGCCCATCTGTCTGCGAGTGGTAAGATGTACTGAACTTCAGACGAGTACCAAGACTTTCTTGCATGCTCCTCCAAAAGTGCGATGTGAAGCGCGAATCTCTGTCCGATACAATGCTGACTGGTATGCCGTACAATCTCACAATCTGCCTCATATATAAGTCAGCTAAAGCTTCTGTCGACTGACCCACTCTAAAAGGTATAAAATGGGCTGACTTGGTGATTCGGTCCACTATTACCCACACTGCATCTCTCCCACTTGGACTCTTGGGAAAACCCGTGACGAAGTTCATAGTGATGTGCTCCCACTTCCACTCTGGAATCGGAAGTGGTTGCAATAATCCTGCTGTCCTCTGGTGCTCCGCTTTCACTTGTTGACATACCAGACATTTAGCTACAAAGCGAGCTATCTCTCTCTTCATCCCATGCCACCAAAAGTGTTGTCGTAAGTCGCGATACATCTTGGTGCCTCCAGGATGAATAGAATAAATTGAACTATGAGCCTCTGTCATCAGCTTCTGTCGAATCTCTCTATTTGGAACATAAAGACGATCACCACATCGTAATGTCCCATCCTCGTGAATACGCAATCCTGTCTGCTCTCCGGCCTCTGTCCTTTCCTTTAGTCTCCGGAATCTGGCATCTGTAGGCAAAGCTGCCTTAATCCTCTCTACCAATGATGATTGAACTTGTAAGTTGGCTAGTGTCCCATCTGCTCCGGATAATATCACTTTAATGCCAAGCTCTTGCAAGTCCTCCAATAGTTTCCTCTGTGCTGTCAAGAAGTAAGCTGTTGGTTTCCGGCTTAACGCGTCTGCTACCACGTTAGCCTTGCCTGGATGATAATGTAGCTCTATCTCGAAATCTTTCATCAACTCGAGCCATTGAAGTTGCCTCATATTTAACTCCTTCTGCGTGAAGACGTACTTGAGGCTTTTGTGGTCTGTATAGATTTCCACTCGTTCTCCATATAAGTAATGTCTCCATAGCTTCAGAACAAATACAACGGCTGCAAGTTCCAAGTTATGAGTCGGATAATTCTTCTCATGTACTCGTAACTGCCTAGATGCATATGAAATCACCTTGCCATGCTGCATCAATACGCATCCCAAGCCTTTTCCTGATGCGTCACTGTAGATCACATAACCTCCTGATCCCGACGAAATCGCCAATACTGGTGCTGTAGTCAGTCGTTTCTTCAACTCTTCAAAGGCGGCTTGACACTCGTCGGTCCATATAAATTCTTGATCCTTACAAGTCAAACGAGTCATAGGTGCCGCTATCCTTGAGAAGTCTTCCACGAACCGTCGGTAATATCCCGCAAGTCCAAGGAAACTCCTCACCTCTGCTGCTGATTTAGGAACAGGCCATGTCTCAACTGCTGAGATCTTCTCTGGATCAACAGAAATACCTTCTCCTGTAACAACATGTCCAAGAAATGAAACTCTGTCCAAGAAGAACTCACATTTGCTGAGTTTAGCATATAGCTGCTCTCTCCTCAAAGTCTCTAGAATAATCCGCAGGTTCTCCTCGTGCTCCTCGTGGCTCTTCGAATAGACAAGTATATCATCTATGAAGACGACCACGAACTGGTCCAAGTACTGGTGGAAGACTCGATTCATCAAGTCCATGAAGATCGCTGGAGCATTGGTCAATCCAAATGGCATGACCAAAAACTCGTAGTGTCCATATCTTGTTCTGAATGCGGTCTTCGGAATGTCCTGCTTCCGTACCTTCACTTGGTGATATCTCGATCTCAAATCTATCTTCGAGAATACCTTAGCTCCACTGAGTTGATCAAATAGGTTATCAATGCGTGGCAATGGATATTTGTTCTTCACTGTCACTGCATTCAAGGCTCTGTAGTCAATGCACATACGTACTGACCCATCCTTCTTGGGTACAAAAAACACTGGTGCTCCCCAGGGTGATGCACTCGGTCGGATAAAACCTTTCTCCTCTAGCTCTTTTAACTGTGCCTTCAGCTCGTCCATCTCCTTCTTCGCCAGTCTGTAAACATGCGATGCTATAGGTGCTGCTCCGGGTGCTAGTTCAATTGAAAACTCTACGTCTCTGTCTGGGGGTAGTCCTGGCAAATCCTCTGGAAAGACGTCTAGAAATTCTGAAATAATAGGGTGATAGACCACATCGTCCATTGCGAGCTGCATACCATCAAGGATTTCTGTGGATCCTCGGGCAAACTCAAGTTCAGGCTGGCCTGGTACCTTAAAAAGAATGCTTCCTCCAAAGCAATCGAAGAAAGCATGGTACTTGCTTAGCCAGTCCATTCCAAGCACAATATCAAAAGATGGCATAGGAAGGACTAAGAGTTGGGCGTTCATCTCTCTGCCACGTATCACTATAGGACCCGTTCTACAAACTCGACTAACTGGTACAACTCCTCCTCCGGTTAGAATTCTAAGACAACTAGATAATGGTGTAGAAGCAATGTTGTGTTTGGCAATAAAACTAGATGATATGAATGAGTGGGTGGCTCCCGTATCAAATAATGTCACAGCAGGAAAAGTAAAAGCAAGGATAATACCTGCTATGACATCCACCTCATGATCCAGGTCATCTACCACCAATGCAAAAGCTCGCCCGTTCCTCTGTGGCTGTCCATGTCCAGTCCTCATATACTGCTCCTCCTGAGTGGGTAGCAGTAGTCCTCTCTGAAATCCTCCTGCTGTCGGGGGTCGAGGTGCTCCCGGTCCAGTCATCTGCTGGGTTGGCTTCGGTGCGGGAAGCGCTAATCTCTGAGCTGGAGGTGGAAGTGTCTGCTGCATTGGGCAGTCTCTCGCCATGTGCTGTCCAGAGCCACATCTCATACACTGACCCAAGCGAGTCCGACAATCTCTCGAAATATGTCCGTTCCTCCCACAATAACTGCAATAAGGCTTCCCCTGATTCTGGTACGGTGCTGCTCGATGTTACTGATGTTGTTGTGCCAAAGGACGTCTGATAGGTCCTCCCTGTTGTGTCTTGGCTGGTTCCTGCTGTATCCTTGCTGATCCTTGTTGTGTCCTCAGCTGACCTTATTTTCCTCTGCTAATGGTTTCCTGAAATCTGGCCTCTGTCAGTAGTTCAGCGTAAGAGACTCGGGACTGCGAGCTTGTATAATGTTGAAGCTCCTGGGTCAGTCCTCGATGAAATCTTTTAGCCTTAGCCAAGTCATTTGGTATCAAAGCAGCGCCATATTTGCTGAGTCGACTAAACTTGGCATCATACTCGTCCACGGTTCGGTTCTCTTGCTCTAAGTGAAGAAACTGATCATACAAGGTGTCCCTGACAGTGTCCGGAAAGTACTTTCCCTCAAAGCACTCCAAGAACTGCTCCCAAGTCTGGTAAGTATCCAACTGGCGCTCCATGGATTCCCACAAGTGATGAGCATTACCATCTAGAAGCGTCCGTACACCCGTCATCCATAGGTCCGTGGGTAACTGCGATGCCTCCAGTAGCTTCTGCGTGTGAGTGATCCAGCTGGTAGTCTCCTCCGGGCTCTCAGTGCCCTTGTACTGCCTTGCACCCATCTGAACAAAATCCTTTACTGTTCCAACCCTAGCTCGAGGTACTGGAGCTAGTGCTTGGGCTGGTACAGCAGCCTGTGCAGCCATCCTCTCCAGTGCTGCCAAAAATTCTTATTTCTGCTCGACTGCCTGTTGCCTCTGCTCGGCTGCCTGCTGCCTCTGTTCCTGTATCATCATCTGAAAGAATTGGAACATCTGCGCTTGGCCATCTTGCGGTACTGGGACAGGTGGAAGGTTCCCAATAGGTGAAGCGGGAAGATCAGATGGAACTGGGGTGTGAGTCTGTCCATCTTGTCCCGGAAGCCTAGAAATCGTTGGGGTCCCTCCCTGAGTCTGACCATTGACTCCAGAAGTTGCGTCGCCATTGGCGGCAGTACATCCATTCTGCAAATCCATCTCTTTGCAGTTGATGTACGAAACGATTAGAAAAAAAGTACAGGAATCAAACAGGATGCAAGTATTAATAGAAAGGATGAGTTTCAATCAGGCGTGGATGAGATCCTTATACTCTATTCCTATACGCAGGCTTGTTCGGTACAGTTACGTAACCGAGACAATATATTCACGACCTGCATGGGCCACCACAAAAATATGTCACGCCCCAGTCCCAAAATATGTAGGACTAGGAATACGTAACACGCCAGCCGTATGTATACGAACTCCAATATATGGAAACCATATACACACGTACGCTGTACATGAATATCAAATCCACAGTGGTAATATATGTCATAACAAGTCACACGCAGTTCTATATCTCATCCACAACACAAATAATAGAATAATGAAAATCAATAACTGAATATCAAAGAAGCAGTCTCAAAATAGTAATCTCAAAGTGTGATAGTCGGGTGGAAACAAATCCACTGCAAATCGACTATAATATAAACTACTAAAGAGAGAAGAGAATAAACTCTAATATAAGAATAAATGTCTCAAAAAGAATAGCAACTATAATCTCTAAACAGCTGCAATGAATCACATATAATCAGAAGGTAAGATCGTCTCAGACTGATAGGAAGCGTCAGGTCCAGGTCCATACTCCTGCGGGTACTCCTGTTCACCTATATCTGGAAGGGACCAGGTCCTCAGAGGGATGTAACAAGATACAAAAAGCACATGCTAATAAAGTACTGAAAGTAAACATCCATGGGGTCGCCTAACCGTCTAAGTGAATGCAGTTAAGAACACCTTTTCCCACAAGTGAGCTATCTGGCTGAAAACTGGGATTTGGCATGGTTCTCTATTGGAGATCCAGGGGCCTAAAAAGGTACGACGACTTTCGAACGCCGGAGGCCCGCCTGATAATAATATAATATATAGTGGTCATCACCACCCGTATCTCCGGCGGAGAATCCGGGCGCACAATAGATAAAAGTACAAAGGAGCTCAAATACGGTACTTGTTGTTCTCCCCACCCAATGCTCTAAGTATGTCATGTCCATGACACGATAAATCTCTAATAACCGCCAGGTCTACTAGCATGCAAAGTTTTTATTGGCAGTTATCCCTATCCGTCGTACGACCTATACGTACCAGTGGCCAGCCGAGTACGCAAGTCCGTGTCCTACATGTGACTCACACTCGTGTAAGAATAGTGTCATGGCCAATGAAACATAAATGCCTCATGAAGATGGGGTAGTCTCATAAAGTAGGTCTAATGCATATACATAAATAAAAATATAGTACGACGACACCGTCGTTGCACCCAAGTTTCCTTGGACGCGCGGTTTATATAGCAGTTAAAATAAATAAACTAAATAAACAGAAAATAAACATGCATGCCTCATATGGAATATAAAAAAAGTACAATGGCAAGGTATACTTGCCTGACAAGAAATCTGTAAAGTGTACGCGCCCAAATGTCAAGGACACTGAACCTGGAACTAAGGACTCCTAACAAACGTCTCCGGATGCTATAAAGACGAAACAGCGTTTGGTTGAGCGAGTCGACAGGAAATCACTCTGGAACGAAGGTGCTTCGAGTGGAATTCTGCAGGGCGCGAGGTCGGAGTCGTCGGGATGGTTGGATGGCTTGGTGGGGCTTCTCTGGCTGCGGTGACGGCTCTAGATGGGAAGAGGAGGTCTGGAGATTTAGGTTAGGGTTTGAGAGAGAAATATATATATATATATATATATATATATATATATATATATATATATATATATATATATATATAATAGGGAAAGAGAGGGAATAGGTTCGGCCAAAGGGGGGGTCGGGTCTGATGTAATTGCTACAGGGGTTGGGCGGTCACAGCACTAATACTAAGGATGGGAAGGCGGGTCCTTAGCAAATTGCTAAAGTGGGCGGGTTCCCTGGGTATATGCTGAAGTGGGAAAAGCAATTCCTAAGGAGCAATGGTTAATGAATGATAACAGTAGTTGTTGTTATTATTATTATTATTATTATTATTATTATTAGAGTTATTAGTATTAGGCGGGTCCCTGGCTTAGTCAAGGACTAGTGGGCGGTCTAGTGAGTTAGTTGTTTGCTGAAGGGGTCTAAGTGCTAAGGAATGTAATAGTTTGCTGCTACTTTTGCTAAGAGTACATTATATTAGTATTACTATTATATTATTATTATTAGATTCTTATTTAATACTTCTTTTCTTAATCTTTTCTTTTCCTAATATATATATACATATTTATATATATTTGTGTATACATATATATATTATATATATTCTCATAAGAAAATTTATAGATTAGGGTAATGCACAATATTAGGCTAGCAACTGCTTAAGGGGTCTCCTACATGGAATAAATTCCGAAAAATTCCTGATAGTCCCATAAGTCATCTAAGTGCCCGAACACCTAACATAAAAATTATTAAAAAAATCTAATTCTCCTATTTAGACCTAATTACTATAATTTAATTAATAATTAATAAATAAAGGGTATATACGATTTTCTAGGAAGGGGGTTATATATATATATATATATATATATATATATATATATATATATATATATATATATATATATATGCCCGTGCTTGATTTAACTTGGTTTGCCTTGGACAGGGAAGGATGAATGGTAAGTTGGTAAGTCTCGCCGTGTTCCTTTATATCTTACGGCGTACTGTCACACGAGTTAGGCTATTCATTATGCCATAAAATTGATCTTAAGGCAAGAGTAGAAAGATAACTTAATAGATGGTGCTCGAAACCTATATAACGTATTTGGATTTGTCGAGCGGGTGAGAAGCCTCCCCACTAGTGCATTCATGTACTGATAACTAACCAGATTGCTTGCAGGGTGCGGGAGAACCTTGTTCGGTGCGGATGTCCCCTTCGTGCATGCTAAGGCGTGGAGTTCACTCTGAAGCCTTGGAGCGTTGCGTCCGGAACTGAAGCACATATACAAGACAAAATATTGGAACATCGCCTATGTATCATTCTACAAATGTAGCCACTTGGCACGCTTTTATCGTTTCAGAGAGAGAGAGAGGCTTGAGCGACTTGTAATCTCGGCCTAACGTTGCATGTAACACTTGTTTAATATCAATAAAGAGCTTATTTTATTTCTATACTTGTGTTATTCAATGCTTTCGCTATTGAAGACTCTGTGAACTCATTACCAATCGCCTGTGCGTTTCTTATTCCGCTGCACTCGGACAATCTGTGCGATCCTGTGTATCACGTCTCATTCTCCCGCAAGCTCGATCGTCCCTTATGAACGAGAATCACCATGTTGCAGCACTCCCGTAGGACAATCATTCTCATCGGAACGTGATACCGTACGAGCCTGGAGTTGCGCTCTCACAAGGCGATATTGTCAAACATTAAAGTTATCATCGAAACGACCAAGTTGCAATGAAAGTCAAGTATTGTGTACCAAGCACACATCAGAGTATACACAGCGAAGCTCTCGATAGGGTCCAAATAAAAATGCTACAAAAGAGATTGCCGCAAAGACGATGCAACACTCTTGCTCTTTCTCTTGCCCACAAAGGTACTTACCGTTCCATGCATCATGCCCCGTATATCCAAGCAACGCCACTACACCTGCGTACCTTAAATAATGCCCACAAACGTGGGTCAGTTCACAACTGTACCAGTGAGCGGGATAACTCACTCGTCTAAACTGACACTAAGTAGATAGTAAATGCAAACAGTTATATGGTGATCTGTAAACTCCCTCGACCAATTTAGGATTTAATTAATTTAGATGGAGAGACTAGGATTAATTTGGATACAATTATTATTAATGAACAATAATTATGTGACTTATTATATAATTATGTGACTTATTATACCTCACCGTTGCTTCGATGTTTGGAGCGCTACACTAGTAGTTACCTTCAAACCAAGTTCATACACATTTCCTAGACATGCCAGACTACCTATCTGACCCTTGTATAACTTTTAAATACTCAATATTATACTTCATTTTAGCTGCGCAATATTCATTACAAACGTCCATGAATAATTTCAATAAACCCAAAATTCGCATAATTGGCTATTCCCATTTGAATTTGAGACACAAACACAACCCAATTCCATATAACCCAAATTAGGGTATTAATCTATTCTGAGCCTGCTACGCCCATGACTCTCGTGTTCCACCCAATCTTAATCCCATGTGTTCTCAATTGACAAAAAAATGCCATGCACATTATTTTTAATTAAATTAAATTGGAGGACAGACTCACCCCAAAGCAAGGCCTAACCAAGCCCATGTACACCTTTCATGTGGACCAGCCCCCACCCCGAGGAGCCAGGCCGGCCCAAGTCCCGAAGTCAGCCCAAAATCCCCTCCTATATAAATACATATTTTTCTATTCATGAAACCCTAAAATTTTAATCACCACCACCACTTCAACCCTAGCCGATCTCCTCCTGATCAAACCCGAGCACCCTCTCCTTCCCCCGACCGGCCATCCACCACCACCTCCAGTCATCACCACCTCAGCCTCTTTCCCCGCTGTCCACGTTGGACCACCCCCGGGACGCTTGCACAAGCTGACCACCGCCATCAACCATCCCCTTTACCACCCTCAAAACCGAGCACCAACCCGACTACCCAGATCCCGACTGTCCCCGGCCTGGACCACCGCCTCCAACACTGCCAACCACCACTGCCAGCCAGACTTCGACCTCCCCCACGACCTGACCGCCATTCCGGCACCGTCCCAGCCCCCTGCCGCCTCTGCCAGGATGCTGCTGCCGCTGCTACACCTGCTGCAGTTGCTTCCACCGCTGCCGCGATCTGCTGCTCGACGCCGGAGCTCCGCCGACCGCCGGCGAGCGTGCACGTCGACGAGCAGACCCCCCCTTTGTTGAGCTAATTAGGTACTCGTCCTCTAGCCCTTTCTTTCCTTGTATAGTTGTGTAGTTGTATCGTCGTGTCCTTGTGTCGTATGTCGACATGAACAAATTAAAATAATATAGATGTGTATGCATGTATGTTAATTAAATTAGATGATAATAAATACATTAGTAATTACCCTAAATATATGACCTGCTATCAAAGACTAGTAATTCACCTGAAAACCTGGACATAAACCAAGTACACTTAAACATGGAAAATAAGGACATGTATTCGTACAAACATAAATAGTTTGGTAACCCATAACTTCGGTAACTTATTGTCGCGAGAGACACGGTAACTGAAGACAGGACACGTGTGCACCTTAGCTACATGCACATACGACTTTATAGTCGACCAGCCGTTATCTTGTGTCAGTACATAAGAGCAGCGTCGTAAGTTGTGTGTATGTGTTGCTTAGTGTCTAATGACAGTATTTGCTATATTATATTGTGTGTTTAGGATCATTGGACCAGCCAGGAGAGACTGCTCTATTGGCATTCACAGCTTGAGGACCCAGGCAAGATACCTTGCCATATTTACTGTCTAATTTAAATTATGCATATGTTGCATGATATCTTGTTGCTTTATTTCATATGATTGTGCACGTCCGAGATTGACTCAGGTGCAGTCGACAGATGCGTCGATGAGTAGTGTACTTGACCTAGTCATTAGCAGACTCACCCCTTTGGAGGATACTCTGATATCTTTCGAGACCTGACACTCTTACACGTTTCACGGTGACAAAGTCATATCGGGATGTAGGTTCGCATACTCGACTAGCTATCGGTGCGTGTGACATGTATCACGGTTAGTACGTAACCCAAGATTATTTTATTTATAGAGACTTGGCATATAAATAAGTGGTATGCACGTCAAGTATTCGATTTGTGTATTTATATTGGGCGGGAAGGACAACTAATAGGCGTATGGGATACACACATTGGAATCCGTAGTATCCGGAGGAGCCACAGATCCAATGACTCCCTTTATGCAGATTCTACGTTCTTCGGAGCGATATGGACGTTATATTTTATGCAGATTCCACGTTCCTCGGAGCGATATGGACGTTATATATACTATGTAGTTTTTACGTTCTTCGGAGCGGTATGGACGTTATGCCTACGCCTACCCATACATACCAAAGTTGTCCTCACATTGCATTCACTTAGATGGTTAGCACACCCTTTATTGTATTTATTTTATTCAGTATTTATATATATGACATATTTCTATGTATCTTGTTACGTCCCTCTGAGGACCTGGTACCTTTCCAGATTTGGATGAGACATATTACCCCACAGTGTACGGCTCAGGACAGGAGACTAGGTACGCTACAGCTGAGGAGCTAGAGGTGCTACCGTCAGAGTTTCCATGATCAGTTGGTAGACCTTCTGCCTAGGATTGGGAGCATCATTATCTAGTCAGCCGATGCCCTAGTCATTACTCTTTTTATCTGTCATTCAGTACTTTTATTTTGTCTTAGTAGTGGGTTTGTTCCCACCAGACATTCTTGGTTGTACTATGATATTTGTGACTGGTGTTTATTTTCTAGTATTTATTCTAGTACTTTTTGATTATATTTATGGATGAGATTAGATTACCTGTTTGATGCTGATATTGGACTTGTTAGTTATTTAGGACAGCGTAGCACTCTTCGTTTGGATCTATTAAATTGGATATCCTCGGAGACGTGACAGCTGGCTATTGCCACGTGGACTGGTCCCGTGTATTTTTGGGACTGGGGCGTGACATGATCTTTCTACTTGAATACTAGATTCATTTTATGGCAGAGGTATAACATATTAAGGAAAACTGTAAAGCAGGGTAAACATGCAAGCAATCAACTCAAGCCAATATAAAAGCAAATATGTCCAACTCAAAAGGAAACTAGCATGCAAAACGTCCTAATGAAACCCAAGAAACGCATGAACCTATCGAACCACAACCCAAGCCTCAATATCCATCCTCAAACCAAGCCAAAATCCAAGCCTTATTATTCCAATCATCGATATGCACACTCTTGCCGAGGTAAGATGGCCGCCGCCTACACGAAAAGCATAAACCAAACCAAAGCAAAGAAAATTAACTCTTATCTATATGAAGTCACTGGCCAAGCCATAAAGGACCGATCAACTGTAGTTCTACCCAATCCAGCGCTGTTTAGCTAACCCGCCTGGTAGTATCAAACTGTCGGCACCGCGCCCAAGGCATGTTACCATTTGTCTCCTCCATAGCCGAACGGTCCTGGTACCCTAGAGCATATCCCGTTCGAGAAAACCAAACCCTGTGCGCAACAGGTTGTCCGTGACCAATGCAAACACCAAGTAGGTATAACGAGAGAATCGAGCATTCTTGCCCCACCAAACGATCCTAGCCTTATTTTAACCAACTATCCATAACCATTCTCCAACTTATATTCCAAGGCACTATCCCAAGTTATCCCCATAGGCACTATGTCGCCTCTCGATACAGTGTTCCAATTATTGCAATATCCCTTCGCTTAGAAAACTCTGTGGTATAATGCCCCAACAGTGGCACAATGCCCTCACCGATGCAGTTGTCCGATTTTGAACCATAACTGCACGCTTTGTATGACAAAGCGTCCAACTGATACTCGATCACGGATGCACGCTCGCTCGCCCGCCCGAAGTGCATCGATGTTCCAACCAAGATCCACTCAAGCTCCAACTGCCCAATGCAAAACCAGCTTAAGCCACAAATCATATCCAACCAAACGACGCACACTCTATGCACACCATAGTGTAGTGATTTCTAAGTTTTAGTCTAAGTGTTCAAGCCATTACGTGTGTTCCATATTATTAGGCATGAAGGAGTAGAGGAGAAGGGACAGAGTCCACGCACCAAGTCTGATTTCGTTAAGCACCATGTCTTGCCGATACGACCGATCCTTTGAACCTGTGGTTCGATGTAAAGTACGATTTATTCAATTGGTATGACCGTGCAAGCAGGCCGTGCTCTCCAAATCATCCGACCGATCAGACTAAGGAATATGGCATTATCGCTCCAAATCCTGCTATCCCGGTACTGCTCTGAACGAACATCTGATTCCATCGAACACCGCTTGCAATCTGCATATGAAACTAACTCAAATCAATACTTGTTCCCAAATCCAATAAATCAAAATATAACCAACTATTGCCTCATTCAATCTGACTCAGCGTAATGCACCGTGCGATTGTGGGGCATTACACTGTGGCTTAGACTTCTTACCGCCTATTCGGATCATGGCCTTGCACGGGTGCGGCTTACTCTCGTGCGACATCACGCCCAGATGGGAAAAGATCGTCTCGCGGGAGCGCTGGCACGATGTTTCGCGCCTAGCGGGGACGGACGATTACCTGCGGGAGATCAGGGCATGACAGCACCAGTCTCGGACAGGATGCAGGAAGTGATTCTTTGTCAATCCGCCCTTCAGGAAGAGATGGCACCGAAGGCTCTTCACGGATGTTAATCCATCCTCCTTGTGTCTTCCACAAGCAATGCGGTCGGAGGCTATTTCTCACTTCTCTTCTCCATGTAGGAGAAGCTTTCCCTGTTTTCTGCACATTTCAAAAGAAATTGTTATGTAAATATTTATCTCGCAGTAATTGTGCCCATGGCTGATCTGGTTTTTGTAGGAAACACCAAACAAGTTTTCCAATGAGACTCTTATTCACCCACTTGGAATGTCTGAATCCCAGTCCACCCTCCCATATTGGTCTAGTGAATTTGTTCCAACCAATTAGGTGAATCTTCCTATCTTCATTTGTCTCCCCTACCAGAATTTGTATTGCATCTGATCCAACTTGTTTGTTATAGTAGATGGGATGGTATATGCATGTCATATCCCAGAATCAGAATACTGAAGAGCGGGGCTGACAAGGCCAGCTACGTATACTTAGAGCACTCTGGTACTCTGTATATACGGTGAAGCTGTAAGGCATGAGGGGCCACTACTATAAACCATCAGTCAAGCCTAGGTCTAACAAACCCTAGTGTCTCAATCACAAGAACAACTGGAATAATAACAAGATGTAAGATCAGCTGAAATATAATAGTAAATTATCTCAAACTATAATATACAGATGATCATGAAGCTAGTAAACACAAAATAAATAAACTAGCCAGAGTCTATGTCATACATGATCAACCCTAGGATATACCAATCATGCAAATGCCCGTAGGCTAACAGAATTAAACCCAAGACCCGAGCTCGGTGGCTAAACGCCAACGAAAGAAGAATGTACATATGAGCAAGGAAGTAAGTGTCACGCCCCGATTCCGTGGAATCGATAGTCGTCCCCCGGGCGTGACGCCGTGCGGGCCTAGATTGCGCACCGCAACAAGGCTAAGGTATTTTGCATAGCAAGCACATATTCAGAGTACGCAGATAAATTGAAACACAAAGTTGAAACATGGAAAAGTTCTCTTTATTGATAATGAACATCTTTTATAAACTCTTGAATGAGTCAGAAGGTTGCCGCACGAGCTTACAAAAGTTGACACAAAATGAGATAGATGTCCTGTACATTACATCCTTTACTAAAACTTCAAAATATAAAGACCTCCTGGCGGGACGATGGCTTTTCCTCTAAGCTGCATCAGTTAAGTTTGCTAGCTTCTGGCTTATGGATGCTTCAAAAGATGGCACGATCAGGATGCACCGACAGTTGGACTGGATTAGAAAACGACTTCAGCTCCTCGCCGGATCTCCTTGGGGCGGGGAACCTGTCATGACCCGCACCCGGATATTCGGGCACGAGTACGTGGGCACGTCCAGCCTACGCCGCAGTGTCGACGGTAGTACGCTGTCTAGGTCATTTTTTGGGATTAATAAAATCTATCTCATCCACAATAATAAATAGACAAGAAAAATAACAGGGAATAGAAATGTTAAGTTTTCATACGATAAATTGTGACATACAAATCCATAGTTTGATACAGAATCCAGAAGATAAATCGGGGACAAACCCGATTGCTAAGATGAAAGGGAAAATAAATAACTACTGCTAACTACTCCGCAGGAGTAGTCTCCTGTGTGAGAACCGGCTCCGCAACTGTATCACCTGCTGCCTCATAGGGTCCATAAAGGTGGGGGCAAAGTCCTCATCATCGCCTAATATGTCAACGGATCCAGTCAGGAAAGGAGCAAAGTACACAATGCACAACAAGATTAAACTAAATATTTATGACAAGTAGTGAAAAGACTGACTAAGTATCAGGTTGAGAATATGCATAATAAATAGTACCAATAACTAAGAGTTAATTGTCGTAAAACAGGAATATGAGTAAAACAGAATTAATTGCTATAAACCAGGGATATGAGCAAGACATGAATATAATGAGACAGGAAAATGTAACTGTAACAAGACAAGAAACTATGTGTGTGTAATTGTGTATTTAGAATACATAGTTGGCATGTAGGGGTTTATAAGGCTAATAAGGCCGTCATAGACGACTAGCAGTCAGGAATAATCAGGAATAAGGCTGATGGTACAATCACGTACCAACAGCTAGCAGTCACGACAGGGGAAAGGGTAAACTACATGCCTCCTAGTATTCTCTCACCCGACACGAAAAGCAAGACATGAAATCCAATATTCAAGACATAAAATCTAGTATTCTAACATTACGTGTAAACCTCCATTGGTACTAGTAGAGCAAGGAATTAATTATTAAAATATAAAGATTAAACTTGAAGTGCAGGTACTTGCCTGATGTTTGGATCCAATTACAGTTTTGTCCTCGGGGAATATTCCAGAAATGTGTCCAGGTGCTGAAATAAATATTACCATCATGCTCAGAAGATATCAAATAGCTAGAAACTCCTGTCCTTGAGTCCAATTTGGAGACAAGGGCAGAAACGACAGTTTCGGGTCAAACGGGGTCCGCATGTAGGCCCGCTTTGAACCGAAAAATGTGTCAGGGTCAAAGGTCCCCAAATTCACCAAACTTAGTGTCAACAGTTCAAGAACGATGATACGAACTCAATGGAACTTCCAGAATTGGATTCCGATGAGCCGATCACAAAATCGCCCGTCGAACGGGGTCTGTGGGGCCCACGACACACGATTTCGTCAACGTTCTCAGAATCGAATCAAACTTGGGTCACAGGACCAGCGTATCTCTATGAGTCCGATGGCGCAAGTTTCGTTTCGATCCGACGTGTATACAGAAAGTT
Source organism: Iris macrosiphon (assembly GCA_036927795.1). NCBI lineage: Eukaryota > Viridiplantae > Streptophyta > Magnoliopsida > Asparagales > Iridaceae > Iris > Iris macrosiphon. Next base: position 575,519 of record JAYESA010000020.1, on the reverse strand, counting down.
AGAGCTAGATTCAGGAAAGGCTGATACGGGGCGGTGTCCGCGGATACGCGTTGATCCCGGTGTGCACGCACACCCGAATCGACTTCTGTGAAATCCCACACGTCCGTATCAACGCTGCGCACGTATCTGTGAAGACCGCACGCGACCAAGTCGTCCCGTTTGGCGGGCGTACCCAGTTCCAGGGTGAATCGGGTCGTTGTTTTTTCTGTTTTTGGATCGCGGTGTGCGATCACCACAGGACGCGATGCCCCGAGCGGTTTGTCCGGGCACCGAGAGGGTCATACAGGCTTCGCAATGTAATTTACGAAATTGAAAATGGGACAGCGAGGAGAAAGTTACACGCATCTGAACATGGCTCGAGAAACCGGGTTTTCTCGTGTCCGTGTCGTGTCCGACACGCCGACATGAAATTGTTGAAAAATTAGGGTTAGGGTTAGGATTTTGGCTGGAGACGCGGCGGGGCCGGCCGGAGGAGCACCGGAGAGGGGCTGGGGTGGCTCGTCGGGGCGAGGCGGAGGCGCTGGAGGCCGGGCGGCGCCGGAGTCCGGCGGGAGGTGGGCGGAGGCGCTGCCCGCTGCTGCTGCTGTGTGGGGCGCTGGCGGTGGACGGCGAGGCGGTGGACGGCGAGACGGCGAGGGGAACGGCGCAGCCAGGCGAGGGCGGAGCACGGCGGGGCTGGCGGAGTGGGTGAGGGAGTCGAGGGGGCGGCCGGATTAGGGTTTAAGTAGGGGAAGAGTAAGGAGAGCTGGCCGGAAATGGCGGGCGGCATGGAGGAGAGGGCGAGGCGGGCGGAGGCGAGCCGAACGGAGCGGCGGTGGCGCAGCCGGCGGAAGCGGAGCGGGGGACGCGGTCAGCAGCTGCGGGGGAGGGGAGAGGGTCAGCCGGGTTGCGGGTGCGGGTCAGGTACGGGTGGACCCGACCCGACCCGTTAGGGTTAATGGGCCGCGGGCTGGGCCGCAGGCCGGGCTGGGCTGGAAAAATAAAGAAAATAATAATAATAATAATAATAATAATAATAATAATAATAATAATAATAATAATAATAAATAATTAACAATAAATGAATAAATAGTTTTAGGTGATTTAAAAATAGGTCCGGGGCCCGATAAATTTCAAGAAAATTACCCTAAGTCCAGTTTTTCATTGTACACCCAAAAATATTATTTTCATAATATTTTAATATTATTTATTATCAATTAAAAATTAGTTAATAATTAAAACCCTGATTTTAATTACAGAAAAATTTCCAGAAAATTCCAAAAAAATGCAAAAAATCCAAATTTAATATTTTTTGAAAATCTGGGGGTTTACAATCTACCCAACTTATAAAAATTTCGTCCTCGAAATTAAAATATGGTAGGGTTCTCTCTATCCAATCTCACTTGATTACAGTCTAAAGGATTCATCTCAAGTGAACATTACGGTCTCTACCCAACTTAGAATTTACCCATCTATCCTCTAAGGCTATACAACTAGTAAAGCTATATTCCAACTTATTTAATCATAAAGGGTCATCATCAATTCGACCGGTCTGAGGGGTATATCTATTACTTTATATATATCAAACTTATACCAAGCACAAGATTTCGTCTTTCCGAAATAAGGGAAGACGAGGATCAATAATAAAGGGTTCAAGGGCGAGGTGATAGAACAAAGGTATAGGGATCAAGGCGTTTAAAGAATTCTAATGGGAATGGTCGAGCGGTTATGGATTGAAATTCTATTCTGGTAATCATTTGTTCGCATGCTCGTATTAGTACAGTTATATAACTGATACGATATGCTCGGACATATTTAGGGGGCAAATATACTAGTCAACTATATATCTCAATCCACGTAAAGTAGTCGTGCGAAGTGCGAATCAAAATGCACTAAGGTTGATCAGACCGTAATACACTGATTCTGAATAGACAATTGTATTAGTGTGTCGACCCAATAATACATATGTCATGAACAAGCTTGATAAAAGGATAAGCTTGCAAAACTAGGCTATACTAGCAGCATAAGTCAAGGTAGTACAACAAATATAAGTACGCTAGATGATGATGAAAGGAGGTACAAATTATTTAAGTTCACAAAACAACACATAATAAGCACAACAGCAAAAGACTCTACAATCTCTATAGTTTATCAAATATAAAAGAATACCAGGTTATTAGCAAGTTTAAAATTACTAGGTTGGGGCTGAGGTCACGAACCAATAGGCACGAGCTAAACAATACTAGAAACAGTATCTACGAATCACTTACGCGCATTAGCTACTCCAGGAGTCTGTGCGTTTTCCACGGTCATGCTGGTAGAGCATCTCGTGGTGATCTTGTAGGAACCTCGTCGCTTGCTGGTAGATCCTTTATTCTGCATCCAAAATAAACGATAAGGGGCGCACAGGAATCAAGGCAGGATGCAAGTCAAGGAATTAATTCAAATCCGAGATAGATGTCAAGAACGATTCAAGCAAGTGGATGAGATCCTAAAACTTAGCCTATTCTTATTGCAGGCCTGTTCGGTCCCTAAGTTGAAACCGAACAATTTAGTCATTGACCTGCATGGGCCACCATAGAACCTATTTCAACGAGGGTCAGTACATCAAAATATACTGGTGAAGGCGAGCTAACCCAACTATACCAATCAACTAATCTCATCCACACAAGATATAAAATAAGATCCACAGAATAATAAGGAATGTAAATCATCAGCAAGTCTCAACCAAGTACTTCGGAGAAACAATCCGATAAATATCTAATACATTGGTTCAACAGAACAGAAAGTAAATGACTGAAATAAATACTAAATACTGCGCTTGAAACATGGATGCTCAGGAGAAGTCCTCGGCTAACACCTCGTCCTCGGATGGCGGTACAACTCCTGGATCAGCTCCTGCTCCGGTCCCGTAAACCTCGGGATAGATCTCGTCCTCAAATCCTGGGGACATAATCCGGATCCAGGTCCTCAGGGGATATAGCAAGGTACAAGAAAGCTCAAGCCAAAATAAATGCAGTGCAGAAAATAAATAGAATAAGTAGGGCAAGTAAGTAACCATCTAAGTAAAAATGAAAGTGAGAGCAGCACGAGTACTCAGGCTGGGCCACTACAAGCTCTGTGTCGGGGAGCCGGTAGTGGTAATAACCGGTAGTGGGTCTAGCTCTGCTCCGAGAGTCTACGACCTCTCAATAATAGTGGATGTATATATATATATATATGGAACAGCATATAGCCTGTGTGTCTCTCCCCACCCAATGTAACCACGCATATCATGACCACAACGTCTCATGTCCATGTCAAGCGGGATCATAGCTAATGCAACCAGTCATACTATATCTAAGAATATAATGTCCATGTCCTGTATTGTAATCCCCCTGATTTTCAAAGAATTTTTAATTTGGATTTTTAGAATTTTCTGGAATTTTCCAGGATTTTTCTAATTAAATTCAGGTTCTTTAAATTATTGAAGGATTTTTAATTGATATTAAATGGTATTAAAATATTATGAAAATAATATTTTATGGTGTAAAATAAAAATCTGGACATAGGGTATTTTTCCGGAAATTTATTGGACCCCGGATGAATTTTTAAATACCCTAAAAACAATTATTAATTTTTTAATTATTTAATCATTAAGTTAATTATTTAAATGAGTTATTGAATCCGGCCCAGCCCGCCTAAACTAAACCGGCCCGGCCCACTTTCCCTAAACCGGCCCATCCCCTAGCCGAGCGGGTCGGGCGGGTTAGCCCAACCCGCACCCGTCCATCCGCCAACCCGTAGACCCGTTAACTGAAACCCCTCTTCCCCGACTGTTGCCTTCTCCTCCGGCCGGCTAACCGCCGCCGCTTGGCCTCCCAGCGCCGCCTCGCCTCCACAACGCTTGCCCGCTCGCATCCCGACCCTCCGCCTCCGGTAAACGGCCGCCCCGCCGTTTCCCCTGCCCTCTCTCCTATATAAACCCTGCCGGAAACCTAATTCTCCTCCTCCTTCCTCCCAGTTCTCCCCCTCCGCCGCCGTGCCCTAGCCCAGCCGAGCTCCCCTATCGCCCCGCCTCTGTCCGGCGAACCACCCGCCACCCTCCAGTCGCCTCTGCTCCGCCGGGTCCGCCTCCTCCAGAACCTCGACCTCGCCCCGACTCCGCCAGAGCCCAACTTCCTCCGCCTCCGGTGAGCTGCTGTCCCCGCTCCTGACCTCGCCGCTGACAGTCCCCAGCCCGCCGTCCGACCTCCTCGCCGCGCCGCGCTGCCCCGCCCTAGCCCGGTCGGCCACCCCCGCCGCAGAGCGACTCTCCGACGATCAAGACGACACAGAAACCCTAGGAGCAGCAGACACAGCATCAGACACAGTACTCTGACACGGCCGGACACGGCCAGACTCAGGACACAGAGTTGTGTTGGACACAAGGAAACCCTGATTTTTTTAAGCCCAGTTCAGGTATTTGTATCTCACTGCTCGTAGCTCGGAATTCGATTCCGTAAATTGTATCGCGTAGCCTGTTCGACCCTCTCGGTGCCCGGACAAACCGCTCGGGGCATCGCGTCCTGTGGTGATCGCACCCCGCGATCCAAAAACAGGAAAACCCAGACCCTGATTCACCCCGGAATCGAGTACGCCCCGCCAAACGGGACGACTTGGTCACGTGCGGTCTTCACCGTTACGTCAGCGTCGTTGATACGGACGTGTGGGCTTTCGCAGAAGCTGATTCGGATGTGCGTGCACACCGGAATCAGTGCGTATCCGCGGACAACGCCCCGTATCCGTACTTTCTGTTTCTCGCTGTAACTTAGTGTACACAAGTCAGATCGAGACGAAACTTGCGCCATCGGACTCGTAGCAATACGCTGGTCCTGTGGGTCAAGTTTGGTTCGATTCTGAGAACGTTGACAAAATCGTGTGTCGTGGGCCCCACAGGCTCCAACCGACGGGCGATTTTGAGAACGGCTCATCGGAATCCAATTCTGGAAGTTCCTTTGGGTTCGTATCATCGTTCCTGACCTGTTGACACTAAGTTGGACTGTTTTTGAGACCTTTGACCCTGGCACGTTTTTCGGTGCAAAGCGGCCCACATTTGGACCCCGTCTTGACCCGAAAATGACGTTTTTGCCCTTGTCTCCAAATTGGACTCAAGGACAGGCGTTCCTAGCTGATTGATGTGTTCTGGACCTGATGGTGATGTCTATTTCAGCAACCGGAGTACTGCTTGGAAATCCAGCTGAAGCCAGAGCAACCTTTGGAACCGAAAATCCAGGCAAGTGTACCTTGCCATAAAATGCAGTTTATTGATTCGTTTTAATTCTCTTGCTTTAATTTCTATGACTGTGGTACTTGCCCTATCAAGTAAATTAAACCCAGGACACCTGACACAAAGCATGATACAGAATCTTCCTGATTATCCAAGGGGATTTTGTTAGGATATAGATTTCATAACTTGAGCTTTATGTTTTATCCTGACTAGCTGCATTAGTTTCAATCTTGCGTAACATGAACATTGAGATCTGTGACGTGAGATTCATTGGGTGGGGAGAGTATTACCATATCAAGGCTGATTATATTATATATATATCTGGTTATCTGGAAGTGTCCTAGTCTCTGACACAGAGCTTTGGCACCTGTACTGGCCCTCGAGAAAACACTGCTATGGTTTCTTGTCACTGATCCTGTAGTAGTCTCAGCCTGAAGTATGATTAATAACTCTCAACTTGCATGATCACTTAGCTAGTTTTATTATTTACCCGGATTTGTTTGATAGTAACATCGGCATGCCACTGTCTTAGACTTATTAATTTCTTGTGCTTCTCTTATGTTTAACATTTTGGTTGACTTGCATGCTCATTCACTGTATTATGGCTCGTATTCTTCTGTACCTTGTTACGTCCCGCTGAGGACCTGGTTTTGTTCTCCAGTTATAGCAGACGAGATTTATCCTGAAGTGTACGGAACAGGAGCACTACTTGGAGCTGTACCTGAACCTGAAGACGAGGTGATCGCTGAGGACTTCTCCTGAACAAATGCTTCGCCCTGTTCAGCTTATTGCAAAGAAACTTTATTTCCAGTTTAATTGAACTCTTATTTCCTGTCTTTGTGAACACTTGTGTAACAGACTTAATATCGGATTGTTCTCCGATTTTAATTACTTGACTGTGGATGTTTAATCTTTCATTATGCTATCTTATATTTGTGGTTGAGGTTAGTAAACCCTGGACAATGTAATACAGCTTAAGTATGCCTGATGGATCCATTAAATTGGGTTTGTCCATCGGTGCATGCTGCTGGCCATTGCCACGTGTTCAGTCCCTCGGTATTTTGGGACTGGGGCGTGACATGTATCCTATACAGAATTACCACGAATATCTCGAGAAAAATCCTGTCTCATGAATAGTGTCAAGTGTCCTGGGTCATAATGTACTTGGTAAGACAAGTACGAGAATATAAAGTGTCACGTATGTCCATCTCTAGATGACAGTACCCAACACTGCGTACAGTGTTGGCACCCGACTGATAATCGAACGCTAAGTACTTCACACGGTCCTAGGTTGAGCATACATAGAAATATAATAAAGCAAGGAAGAATATATATAAAGACTGCAAAGTTTGGCAAGGTACACTTGCCTGATGTCCGAATACCAACAATTGTCCTTGTATCGGTGGATCCGGTAGGTACTACTCCAAAAGTTGTAATAAATATCATCAAAAGTCACAGAAGGTATCAAACTGCTAGAAATGCCTGTCCTTACGTCCAATTTGGACACAGGGGCAAAAAGGTCATTTTCGGGCCAAAGCGGGGTCCACATGTGGGCCACTTTGCACCGAAAAGCGTGTCAGGGTCAAAGGTCTCCGAATTCTGCAAACTCAGTGTCTACAAGTCAGGAACGATGATACGAACTCAACGGAACTTCCAGAATAGGATTCCGATAAGCCGATCACAAAATCGCCCGTCAGATGGAGCCTTTGGGGCCCACGACACGCGATTTCGTCAACGTTCTCAGAATCAAACCAAACTTGGGTCACAGGACCAGCGTATTGCTACGAGTCCGATGGCGCAAGTTTCGTCTCGATCCGACGTGTGTACACAAAGTTACAGCATGTTCCAGAAAGGTCAAATACGGGGTGTCGGCGGCGGATACGCGTTGATTCCGGGGTGCACGCACCTCCGAATCTACTTTTGCGAAATCCCACACGACCGTATCGACGACGGGCACGGTTCGGTAAAGACCGCGTGCGACCAAGTCATCCCGTTTGGTGGGGCGCACTCAGTTCCGGGGTAAAACGGGGTATTGTTTTTCCTGTTTTTGGATCGCGGTGTGCGATCACCACAGGACGCAATGCACTGAGCGGGTTGCACGAGCACCGAGAGGGTTATACAGTCTACGAGTAGCAACTGACGGAAATTAAAATGGAGCTGCGAGCTGGGAGAAATCGGTACCTGAACAGGGCTCCGTGAATCTGTGTTTTCACGCGTTCGAGCGTCACTTCGTGTCCTGGTCGTGTCCTCGCACGTCGGGTTGCTGTGTCCTGACCTAGGGTCTAAATCGGGACAGCGGGGCTTTGTCGGACTCGACTCGGGGAGGGCAGAGGAGCGGCGAGTTCGGCGGGGTCGGGTCTTCGAAGGGGATGGCCGCGGGTTGGTTGCCGAGATGGGCAACGTCACAGCGAACTCCGGCGGAGATGGGTCTGCAAAGGGGATGGCCGCGGGTTGGTTGCCAAGATGGGCAGCGTCACAGCGGACTCCGGTGGAGATGGGTCTGCAGAGTTTTGCGGCGGCGGCGGCACGGAAGTCGATGTATAAATAGGGCATGCACAGTGATTCCGATGGGGCTTCGCTTAGGGTTCGATTAGGGCTTTGGGTCGGGTTGCTGTGTCCGACCCGACCCGACCCATTATAATGGGTGGGCTTGGTTCAGCTTAGCCCGTGGTTTGGTTCGGTCAACGGGTTGGTTTAATCTGGGTTTAGACTGGTTCGGTTTACAATACCATTAGTTTTTTTTAGGCTTAAAACTTGTTTCCGGAGTCCAAATAATTCATCGAAAAATACCACATGTCCGGTTTTCCAATTTACACCATAAAATCTTATTTCCATAATATTTTAATGCCAATAAAATACATAAAAAAATCCTCAACTCACATTTACCTTGGTTCTTCCTCCAGAAATTATCGAAAATTCGAAAAAAAAATTATATTAAAATTTATTCTGAAAATTAGGGTATTTACAATCTTCCCTCCTTAAAAGGATTGCGTCCTCTGTCACGACCCGCACCCGGAAGTTCGGGCACGAGTGCGTGGGTACGTCCAGCCTACGCCGCAGAATCGGCGGTAGTACGCTGTCTAGGTCAAATCCACACTTAACTAAACTAGCTCATCCACAATTAACATAAGCAAGATAATAATGAGAAAGAAAACTTAAGATTGCAACTGAAATAAATGTGACAACAGATTCAAATGTTTAATACAGGAATCAAGAATGAAATCGGGGACAAACCCGATTAAATAAGATAAGAACAGAAATAAAAGATAGCTACGGCTAGCTACTCTGCAGCAGGGGTCTCCTGGGTAGGATCTGGCTCCTCACATGTATCAACTGTATCCTCATAGGGACCATAATAAGTAGGGCAAGTTCTCATCATCACCTAAACAACGGATCCAGTCAGGAAAGGAGCAAAGTACACAGTGCACAACAAAATTAAACTAAATATTTATGACAATTAAATTGAGTATCATATTGAGAACATTGCATAAAGGAAACATCAATATTTCAGAGTTTAATGTTATAAGCAGGAATATGAGAAAAGCAGGAAATAAATGAGACAGGAAATGAACTACAACAGTCAGCATGAGATATAACAAGACTAGAAACTATGTGTGTGAACTTGTGTATTTAGAATACGTAGTTGGCATGTAGGGGCTTATAAGGCTAATCTGGCCGTCCTAGACGGCTATTAAACAATGCAATCGAGATCTGGCTGATGGACAGTCGTGTGCCAACAGCTATTAAACAATCCTTAGGGGAAGGGTAAACTACATGCCTCCTAGTATTCTCCCACCCGATATGTAAACAAGACATGAATTCCAATATTCAAGACATGAGATACAGTATTCTAGCACTACGTGAAATCAGCAAGGGTACTAGTAGAGCAGGGATTTAATTATCACAATATAAAGATTAACTTGAAGTGCAGGTACTTGCCTGTTGTTTGGATCCGATTAATGTTCTAGGGGAAGTTTCCAGAGATGAGTCCAAAAGCTGAAATAGACGTTACCATCACGCTCAGAAGATATCAAATAGATGAAAACGCCTGCTCTTGGGTCCAATTTGGAGACAAGGGCAGAAACGGTAATTTCGGGTCAAAACGGGGTCCACCGGTGGGCCCGCTTTGCACCGAAAAGCGTGTCCGGGTCAACGGTCTCCAAATTCACCAAACTTAGTGTCAACAGGTCAGGAACGCTGATACGAACCCAACGGAACTTCCAGATTTGGATTCCGATGAGCCGATCACGAAATCGCCCGTCGAGCGGGGCTTGTGGGGCCCACGACACGCGATTTCGTCAACGTTCTCAGAATCGAACCAAACTTGACCCACAGGACCAGTGTATCGCTACGAGTCCGATGGCGCAAGTTTCATCTCGATCTGACGAGTGTACAAGAAGTTAGGGTGAATTGCAGAAATTGCGGATACGGGGCGATGTCCGCGGATACGCGTTGATTCCGGTGTGCACGCACACCCGAATCAGCTTCCACGAAAACTCACACGTCCGTATCGACGCTGCGCACGTATCTGTGAAGACCGCGCGCGACCAAGTCGTCCTGTTTGGCGGGACGTACTCAGTTCCGGGGTGAAACAGGGTCTGGTTTTTCCTGTTTTTGGATCGCGGTGTGCGATCACCACAGGACGCGGTGCCCCGAACAGTTTGTCCGGACACCGAGAGGGTCATACAGGCTTCACAACGCAATTTGCAGAATTGAAAACGGAGCTACGAGGCGAAAGTTATGAGTACCTGAACAGGGCTCGAAACCGGGGCTGAAATCGTGTCCGTGTCGTGTCCGACACGACACTGGCCGATCCGATTCAGGGGAACTAGGGTTCAGGTGAAACCCGGCGAGGATTGCGGCGGGGCCGGCCGGAGGCTGAGGCGACGCTGCTGGGGAGGAGCTGGGGCGGCTCGGGGCGGCGTCGCCGGGAACGGGCGGAGCCGACCGGAGGCACGGCGAGGCTGGCCGGATCGAGCGAGAGGAGGAAGAGAAAGGTGAGGGGAGGCCGGAGGCTGCTGGTGCGGTGGTGCGGCGAGGGCGAGGGAATCCGCGGCGGCGTCTCGGCGAGGCGCTGGAGGCTGTCCGGGGCTGCGGCCTCAGGCGGGCGGCGCGGTGAGCTCGGCTAGGTTTCCGGTGGGGGGTCGACTGGGGGAGAAGAGGGAAGGGGAGGCGGGTTTTATAGGGAGAGAGGGGACTGGGCGAGGCCGTGATAGGCGGAGGGAGAGGGGGATCGTGGCGAGTGGAGCGGCGGTTCGACGCGGGCTCCGGCGACGTGGCCGGAGCCGCCGGCGAGAAACTCGGGGGAGAGAACGGTGAGGAAAGGGTCAGAACGGGTCGGGCGGGTTCGGGTCTGGCAGACCCGACCCGACCCGTTAGCCAACGGTTTGGGCCGGAAGTCGGGCCGCGGGCTGACTGGGCCGAGAAAAATAAATAAAAAATAAAAAAATAATAATAATAAAAATAATAATAATAATTAGTTTAAATAGTTTTTTTTTAGGTATTAAAAAATAGGTCTGAGGCCCAAAAAAATCCAGAAAAATTACCCTAAGTCCAATTTTCTATTTTACACCCAAAAATATTATTTTCATAATATTTTAACATTATTTATTAGCAATTAAAAATCATTTATTAATTAAAAGCCTTGATTTTAATTACAGAAAATTCCCAGAAAATTCCAGAAAATTGGGAAAAATCCAAGTTTTAATAATTTGAAAATTCAGGGGGTTTACATCCTCGCAATCAAAGGATCAGCTATAAGGAAAGGATTGTTGAATTACAAGGTTGCTTAGTCTTCAACTGCCTCTTCGAACAAGTGAGGGTACCGCTGGCGCATACTATCTTCTCGTTCCCAAGTCGATTCTCCAGGAGAATGATGTTTCCATGCTACACGAACCAGTCTGATTGTCTGTCCCCGCAATGTCTTCTCGCTGACGTCGAGGATGCCAACTGGTTGTTCTTCATACCTCAAGCTTGGGCCTACTACGATTTCTGAATGATCGACTACGTGACTTGGGTCGGTCACGTACCTTCGCAGCTGTGAGACGTGGAATACGTCATGCACTCCCTCTAAGGATGGTGGTAATGCAAGACGATAAGCCACCACCTCACCGACGTGCTCTAGAATGTCAAATGGCCCAATATACCTGGGGCTCAGCTTGCCCCTGCTTCCGAATCTGATAGTACCACGAGTAGGCGAAATCCTCAAGAACACGTGCTCTCCTTCTTTAAACTCCAGGGGACGTCTGTGCGTATCCGCCCAATACTTCTGTCTGTCTTGGGCTGCTCGTAGGTGATTCTGAATCTGCTTCACCTTTTCCACTGTCTGCGTTACCAATTCTGGACCCAGTATTTGACGTTCACCAACGTCACTCCAACATATAGGTGATCTGCACTTCCTTTCGTATAAAGCTTCAAATGGTGCCATCTGGATGCTGTCCTAATAACTGTTGTTGTAGGAGAACTCTACTAAGTGCAAATGATCTTCCCAAGATCCTCCGAAGTCTAGCATACAAGATCGTAACATGTCCTCCAATATCTTAATGGTGCGCTCTGATTGGCCGTCTGTCTGTGGGTGGTATGCCATGCTGAATTTGAGTCTGGTGCCCAAACTCTCTTGCATGCTTCTCCAGAAATGAGATATAAATCTCGAATCTCGATCCGATACAATACTGACAGGCACCCCATGTAATTTGACGATTTGTCGCATATACATGTCAGCTAGTGCCTCGGTGGACTGTCCAACTCTAAATGGCAGGAAGTGTGCCGATTTAGTGAGTCGATCCACTATTACCCATACTGCGTCTCTTCCGCTGGGGCTCCTCGGAAATCATGTGACAAAATCCATCGTGATGTGCTCCCACTTCCATTCTGGTATAGGAAGCGGCTGTAACATACCTGCAGTCCTCTGATGTTCGGCCTTTACTTGCTGGCAGACTACGCATTTGGCCACAAATCTCGCAATCTCTTTTTTTATTTCGTGCCACCAGTAATACTGTCTCAAGTCTCGGTACATCTTGGTTCCTCCTGGGTGAACAGAGTACATAGAGCTATGTGCTTCCGTCATTAACTCCTGTCTCAATTCTCCATTTGGAACATACAGACGATTTCCAAACCTCAATATCCCATCTTCGTGGATGCGAAGTCCTGTCTGCATGCCTGCTTCTGTCCTCTCTTTCAGTCTTCTAAATCTAGCATCGGTGGGCAATGCCTCCTTAATCTTCTCCACGAGTGATGACTTAATTTCAAGATTAGCCATCAAGCCATTCTGTCCTGGTAAGACCACCTCTATCTGAAGCTCCTGTAGATCTTTTAATAACTCGGGCTGCATCGTCAAGAAATAAGCCGTAGGCTTCCTGCTGAGCGCATCTGCAACAATATTTGCCTTTCCCGGATGATACTGCAGATCGATGTCAAAATCTACCATCAATTCAAGCCAGCGTCTCTGCCTCATGTTAAGCTCCTTCTGAGTATACACATACTTCAGACTTTTGTGATCTGTAAAGATGTCTACTTTCTCACCATAAAGGTAGTGTCTCCAAATCTTTAATGCAAATATAACTGCTGCTAACTCCAGATCATGTGTTGGGTAGTTCTTCTCGTGAACCTTCAACTGTCTCGATGCATAAGCAAAGACTTTGCCATGTTGCATCAAAATACATCCCAGTCCGCTACCCGATGCATCACTGTAAACAACAAAATCTCCTGACCCTGAAGGAAGAGTCAAGACAGGTGTTGTTGTTAATCTTCTCTTCAGTTCTTCGAAGGCCTTCTGGCAGTCTTCTGTCCATATAAACTCCTGATCTTTACGTGTCAGCTTCGTCATCGGTTCTGCAATCCTCGAGAAATTTTCTACAAACCTTCGGTAATATCCCGCAAGTCCGAGAAAACTTCTCACCTCTGCCACTGATGTGGGTGTAGGCCAAGTCTCTATTGCCGCGACTTTCTCCGGATCAACTGAAAGTCCTTCTCCTGATATGATATGTCCCAAGAAAGGCACTTTGTTTATACAGAACTCACACTTACTGAGCTTGGTGTATAGCTTCTCCTGTCTCAAGGTCTCCAATACGATTCTGAGATGTTCCTCGTGCTCTTCATGATTCTTGGAATATATGAGAATGTCATCAATGAACACCACCACGAATTTATCCAAGAACTGATGAAAGACTCTGTTCATTAAGCTCATAGATACTGCTGGCGCGTTGGTTAAACCAAACGACATTACCAAGAACTCATAATGTCCATACTTGGTCCTGAAAGCTGTCTTCGGTATGTCTTCCTTCCTTACTTTGATCTGATGATAGCCGGATCGAAGGTCAATCTTCGAGAATACCCTTGTACCACTCAAGTGATCGAATAGATCATCAATGCGTGGCAAGGGATACCTGTTCTTGATGGTCACAGCATTCAATGCTCTGTAGTCAATGCATAACCGTACTGTTCCATCCTTCTTCGGCACAAATAATATGGGTGCTCCCCAAGGTGAAACACTGGGCCGAATGAAACCCTTCTCCAGAAGGTCGTCAACCTGTTCTTTCAGCTCTACTAACTCCTTAGGTGCCAGCCGATAAACTGATGAAGTGATAGGCTCTGCTCCTGGAGTTAAGTCTATTGTGAATTCTATTTCCCGATCAGGTGGTAACCTGGGAGATCATCAGGAAATACATCCACAAACTCAGAGATGACTCTTGGGTAACCTGTCTCCTCTTCTACAGATAATACCCTAAGAGTAGGCTGAACTCCTTGCTCTACTGCTCCTCGAAGAAACTCGAATTCTGGATGTCCATGCGGTCTAAATATAACCTTTCCAAGCCGACAATCAAGAGTCGCATGATACTGACTTAACCAGTCCATACCAAGTACAACAACATAGTCAGGCATCGAAAAGATCAGAAATTGAGCTCGCATTTCTCTTCCATAAACTACTACAGAACATGATCTACAGACGTCACTAACCGAAATAATTCCACCTCCCGTAAGAATTCTCTTCATCTTCGGAAGGGGTGCGGTAGCTACTCTATGGGTGGCAACAAAGCTAGCTGCTATAAATGAATGCGATGCTCCAGAATCAAATAATGCTACAGCTGGTAATGAAGCTACTAAAATAGTACCTGCGATGACCTCGCCTGCTGTAGCCTCCAGCTCAACAGCTAATGTGAATGCCTGGCCTCTTCCCTGAGCTGGACCTCTCTGCTGCTGCTGCTGAAATAGGGCTGCCTGTGGTGCCAGTGGTGGTCTCTGCTGGTAGCCTCCTGTAGCTGGTGGTCTGACTCCTCCAGCTCCTGTCTGCTGTGCTCCTAATGCTCCTGTAGCTGGTCGTGGTGCAGGTAAAGCTAGCCTCGGTGCTCCATCTCTGCGTTCAGAACAGTCCCTAGAAAAGTGTTGGTTGGATCCGCAGCTCAGACATAGTCCCAACTTACGCCTGCATTCTTTCTCAATGTGTCCTACTTTGCCGCAGTGGTGACAAGTAGGAAGAGGTCTGTCCCTGTGTGCTGCTCTCTCCGGTATACTCCTCTGGAATCTTTTCGCAGAATCTCCTGGTGCTGTCTTGGATGGTGCGGATGGGTTCGGCCTCTTCAGATTCGATTCTCTTCTAGTGACGCGCTCCATGCGTCATGCTGCTGCAAGGACCTCAGTATAAAATGTAGGTGCGACTGAGCCAATTAATCTCTGAAGCTCGAACTTCAGTCCATCAAAGAACTTTTCAGCTTTTTCTTCCTCTGTCGAGATCAATGTCGGAGCAAAGCGACTTAGGCGTATAAACTCCGCGTTGTATTCCTCCACTGTCATACTGCCTTGGATGAGGCGGTTGAACTTGTCTCTGAGCTCTGATCGTGCAACTGCCGGAATGTACATCTCTTGGAAGAGTCTGGAAAACTCTTCCCAAGTGACTCGGTCCTGTCCGAGCCTCCTCTCTTCTGCTAGCCACCAGTGATGCGCATTATCGGTTAACTGCATTCTGACTGCAGTCATCCATTTCTCTCTCGGAAGTTCAGCGGCTTCCAACTGATGCTGGATGTTAGTGAGCCATTCATGAACTTCTGTTGGCCCTTCTTTGCCAGAAAATATACGAGGCTTGAGATGACGGAAATCGGTGATAGATCCCGTCGCTGTTCGCCTCGTTGGTGGATTTGCCTGCTCCAATGCGGACACCAGGCTGGTCCTCAGATACTCTGCCTCCTGGCGATGGGACTCTTGCTGAATCTGCTGCTGGGCCTGCATCATGGCATACATCATCTGGAACATCTGTTGCCCGTCCATGACTTGTCCGGGCGGGAAGACTGGCATCTGGGGAGTGAACTGTGGTGGAGGTGGGATGTCATCTCTCCGGAACCTTGGATTAGGTTGACCTGTCTGATCGCTCTGCGATGCTTGTCCTCCATCCCCTGGGGTCACTTCGTCTGTATATGTAACCACAGCATCGTGTGGCGTATCCAAAGGAATCTCGTCTCCGTTCCTGGGATCCATTTATCTGCAACCAAAAGATAAACTGTAAGAAGGCACCAAGGAATCAACACAGGATGCAGTTCAAGTAACAATTTTGAGTTCGATATAGAGTTCAATAATGGTTTAAATAATGGATGAGATCCTACAATCTATCCTATCCTTAGGGCAGGCTGGTTCGGTCCCTAAGTTGAAACCGAACTATTTTGTCGTAGACCTGCATGGGCCACCACAAAAATCATGTCACGCCCCAGTCCCAAAATACCGAGGGACTAGACACGTGGCAATGGCCAGCAGTACGAACCGATAGACAACCCAATTTAATGGATCCATCAGGGCATACTTAAGCTGTAAAATCAAGTCTACGACAACATGGCACAACTAATCTCATCCACACAAGATATAAAATAAGATCCACAGAATAATAAGGAATATAAATCATCAGCAAGTCTCAACCAAGTACTTCGGGGAAACAACCCGATAAATATCTAATACATTGGTTCAACAGAACAAAAAGTAAATGACTGAAATAAATACTAAATACTGCGCATGAAACATGGATGCTCAGGAGAAGTCCTCGGCTAACACCTCATCCTCGGATGGCGGTACAACTCCTGGATCAGCTCCTGCTCCGGTCCCGTAAACCTCGGGATAGATCTCGTCCTCAAATCCTGGGGACATAATCCGGATCCAGGTCCTCAGGAGACATAGCAAGGTACAAGAAAGCTCAAGCCAAAATAAATGCGGTGCAGAAAATAAATAGAATAAGTAGGGCAAGTAAGTAACCATCTAAGTAAAAATGCAAGTGAGAGCAGCACGAGTACTCAGGCTGGGCCACTACAAGCTCTGTGTCGGGGGAGCCGGTAGTGGTAATAACCGGTAGTGGGTCTAGCTCTGCTCCGAGAGTCTACGACCTCTCAATAATAGTGGATGTATATATATATATATGGAACAGCCTGTAGCCTGTGTGTCTCTCCCCACCCAATGTAACCACGCATATCATGACCACAACGTCTCATGTCCATGTCAAGCGGGATCATAGCTAATGCAACCAGTCATACTATATCTAAGAATATAATGTCCATGTCCTGTATCCTATACAGAATCACCACGAATATCTCGGAAAAAATCCTGTCTCATGAATAGTGTCAAGTGTCCTGGGTCATAATGTACTTGGTAAAACAAGTACGAGAATATAAAGTGTCACGTATGTCCATCTCTAGATGACACTACCCAACACTGCGTACAGTGTTGGCACCCGACTGATAATCGGACGCTAAGTAATTCACACGGTCCTAGGTTGAGTATGCACAGAAATATAATAAAGCAAGGAAGAATATATATAAAGACTGCAAAGTTTGGCAAGGTACACTTGCCTGATGTCCGAATACCAACAATTGTCCCTGTATCGGTGGATCCGGTAGGTACTACTCCAAAAGCTGTAATAAACATCACCAAAAGTCACAGAAGGTATCAAACTGCTAGAAATGCCTGTCCTTACGTCCAATTTGGACACAGGGGCAAAAAGGTCGGGCCAAAGCGGGGTCCACATGTGGGCCACTTTGTACCGAAAAGCGTGTCAGGGTCAAAGTCTCCGAATTCTGCATACTCAGTGTCTACAAGTCAGGAACGATGATACGAACTCAACGGAACTTTCAGAATTGGATTCCGATGAGCCGATCACAAAATCGCCCGTTAGGTGGAGCCTTTGGGGCCCACGACACGCGATTTCGTCAACGTTCTCAGAATCGAACCAAACTTGGGTCACAGGACCAGCGTATTGCTACGAGTCCGATGGCACAAGTTTTGTCTTGATCCGACGTGTGTACACAAAGTTACAGCGTATTCCAGAAAGGTCGGATATGGGGTGTCGTCGGCGGATACGCGTTGATTCCGGGATGCACGCACCTCCGAATCTACTTCTGCGAAATCCCACACGACCGTATCGACGACGCGCACGGTTCGGTAAAGACCGCGTGCAACCAAGTTGTCCCGTTTGGCGGGGCGCACTCAGTTCCGGGGTGAAACGGGGTATTGTTTTTTCTGTTTTTGGATCGCGGTGTGCGATCACCACAGGACGCGATGCACCGAGCGGGTTACACGGGCACCAAGAGGGTTATACAGTCTACGAGTAGCAACTGACAAAAATTAAAACGGAGCTGCGAGCTGGGAGAAATCGGTACCTGAACAGGGCTCCGTGAATCTGTATTTTCACGCGTTTGAGCGTCACTTCGTGTCCTGGTCGTGTCCTCGCGCGTCGGGTTGCTGTGTCCTGACCTAGGGTCTGACTCGGGACAGCGGGGCTTCGTCAGACTCGACTCGGGGAGGGCAGAGGAGCCGCGAGTTCGGCGGGGTCGGGTCTTCGAAGGGGATGGCCGCGGGTTGGTTGCCGAGATGGGCAACGTCACAGCGAACTCCGGCGGAGATGGGTCTGCAAAGGGGATGGCCGCGGGTTGGTTGCCGAGATGGGCAGCGTCACAGCGGACTCCGGCGGAGATGGGTCTGCAGATTTTTGCGGCGGCGGTGGCACGGAAGTCGATGTATAAATAGGGCATGCACAGTGATTCCGATGGGGCTTCGCTTAGGGTTCGATTAGGGCTTTGGGTCGGGTTGCTGTGTCCGACCCGACCCGACCCATTATAATGGGTGGGCTTGGTTCGGCTTAGCCCGTGGTTTGGTTCGGTCAACGGGTTGGTTTAATCTGGGTTTAGACTGGTTCGGTTTACAATACCATTAGTTTTTTTAGGCTTAAAACTTGTTTCCGGAGTCCAAATAATTCACCCAAAAATACCACATGTCCGGTTTTCTAATTTACACCATAAAATCTTATTTCCATAATATTTTAATACCAATAAACTGCATAAAAAAAATCCTTAACTCACATTTACCTTTGTTCTTCCTCCAGAAATTACCGAAAATCCGAAAAAAAATTTATATTAAAATTTATTCTGAAAATTAGGGTGTTTATAATTTCTACTAGCAAACAGTATATAGAATTTACTGAAATAAACTTGCCACCGTTCGGTGACTTTTACCTGCCCGTTTGAATCATCTGCACAATACTTACCATGTCCTTCCCAGCCACGAAGACACAAGTTAGCTTGCACAAGTTTAAATATTCAAAGGGATCACCGATATAATGCCACAGGGGACGGGTTATAATCTCGAGACGAGAGTGATATGCAACGCAGGTGGCGAGCCCCGCTACATAGCACTCCGTCCATACTAATTTTTCCGCCCGGATCGGATCGGAGCGGCCACAGTGCCCCGGTGACCGTCCGCGAAAACCAAAAGCCTTGTGCACAAGTTGTCCGTGATCAACAACGTCCATTAAGTTTTCAATCAATTCATGTAAATTTAGGGCATACGAGCATGATACTAGTTCCATAACATAAACGGTTTTGCATAGTCTTTCTGATCAATATATCGCATAGCAAAGTTTATTCTATATGCATAGCACAATTTATAGAAGAAGTATTGAAGCATATGACGAATATTCTAAACGAACTAGCATGCAATAAGGTAACCGTTCACATGTTGATTGTCTTTGCACATAAGTAGTCCAAGTCTATTCTTTCTTATCATGACATCTATTAGTTATTACTTTGGTTACATTTGATCAGGGCAAGCAAGAATACAAAATTTTAGATGTGAAGACTTGGAAGAAGGGTCAACTGAAT
Organism: Iris macrosiphon; assembly: GCA_036927795.1. NCBI lineage: Eukaryota > Viridiplantae > Streptophyta > Magnoliopsida > Asparagales > Iridaceae > Iris > Iris macrosiphon. Next base: position 556,169 of record JAYESA010000020.1, on the reverse strand, counting down.
CGAATATAAGCCACTCATAAGTTGCTTGGAAGGAGGAAGGAAAGAGGTGCTTCAGGACTCCGCTCGTGTGTCGCCTACTGCTCGTTCACCTGCATTGCCACGAACAATTAATCAATATCTCTTCCACTCTTTCCAATCTCGGAATTGAAGTACAGTTAAACGAACAAAAATAATGAAATCCAACAAAACCGTTCAAGAAAACTCAAGCAAATTCGAAAACTAATTCAAAGCACGAAAGCAACAAAGCGACAGCGAAAACCGAGGCAAGAAAAACTTGCAGCGGAGAGGTCCCTCTTGACTCTGCCGCTAAGTCCATCCTCGGGACACAGTCCACTGAATATGGAAATCGATTCCGAAGAAGCAAATCCATAACGAGGATAAGATCTTGTTTAAATCTATCCCGATCGAACGATACCATCATGTACTTCTTAGCCGCGCTCCCCGAATAGGGGGAACGGGGCACCACAGTAAAAAAATCCACTCAAGCGGTCTAGTGCTCCGGGTGGTCACCATCCTCGGCAAAGTACGGAAGATCCTCTGGTACTGCTACTGGATATGGCCATACAAAACCAGTGGGGTCAGACCCTGTCACGACCCGCACCCGAAAATCGGGCATGAGCCGTGGGTACGTCCAGCCTACGCCGCAGAATCGGCGGTAGAACGCTGTAAAGGTCCGTTCTAGGTCAACCATATCTATCTATCTATATCTCACAGAAAATTCTGGCATGACCTCTCCAAAAGGAGGGCAACCACGCAATATATATATCAAAATTCTCTCCAAAAGGAGGGCAACCACGCAATATATATATATCAATAATCTCAATCACAAAATCTAGAGGAAGAATATAAGCACGATATGATATAAACAAGAAACAGAACCAAGAGAGCAAGACAATCCAAAATAATACAGTCCAAGGCCATAATAGCTACAACATCACAGCATCAAAAGAATAGGTACAGTCATCCAAAATACAAACCACTGGAAAAACCCAGGAAACCCACCTAGCTAACTAGGGTGCTATCGGTGTCTCCTCGGCACACTCCTCCTCGATCACGGGGTCACAACAGTCGTCAACACCCGGCCCGTAGAACGTCGGGCAATAGTCCTCAGGATCCTCTGGAAAAAAATATGCCCAGTCAGGACTGGAGCGAAGTACATAACTCTGAAAGCAACTCCAAATACATGGTAAGGTGTATATGACGAGCAATAGAAAAGTAATCAAGATGCACAGAAAATAAATATATGCTGGAGCACAATAAGTAGCTGCAAAGTAAACTGGAGAACAATACAAGTAGTAGAAAAGTAACTGCAGGTGAGAAACATGAAAACTAGCTAAGTGCCTTGAGCACAAGTTCGTTATGTGATCGGCTTAGGTTGCACATGAAAAATACTACGATAACTCCGTTATGCGTGAGTTGCATAACCGACATACACATAAATACTGTTTGGCTTTGATCACATAACCAACTCATACTCCCCTCCCCCACTAATACCATTGGATCCAACCACAACACGCTACGTACATGATAATAGCTTGCGCACTCGAAGGCGAGAGCACAAGAAGCACATGATAGCACATGAGAATCAATACCCGAAGCACATGATAAAATACACGTGATAGAGTACCCGCTGAACACGGTAAGGGGGATAGCATCTCATGACGGGATCCACTAGTACCAGCTCGTGTAATAATGTGTCAGAATCAAGTATTACAGTTCTAGAACAGGTGATATAAACGCTATCATGAAATGAAAACTATCAGAGGTAGGTACTCGCCTGATGTCCTGAGCAACTGATGAGGATCGAGATCCGGACCGGTGTTGCAAGGACCTAATACAAAAAAGCAGAATTAAACAGGGTTCTAAGCATTTAAACTGATATAAAATAATTAAAAAACAGGCTTCTAGGGCTATTCTAGGTCGAACGGGTCAAACCGGTGAAATTCGGGTCAAAAAGTCAACCCGGGGTCCAAAAAGTCAACTCTAGGTCAAACATTGACTTTTACGGTCAACGAGGACAATTATGGTCAAAGCTAGGTCAAACTAGGGTGCCCCTGAAATTCTAGGTCAAACCGAGCTCATTAAGCTACTAAACTCACAAACTCGCCTAATCGAGATACCGGGATACCCTCGGTATCCGATACCTCGCCCTAGGCCACGCACCCCACCTAAACCCGCTAAAACCTAAGCTAGCACGCGTAATTATATATATATAAACATACAAAAATTACTCCAAAGCATTTCCTAGGCTAATGCTCAAATACCCCGCTCGAAACTCAATACCTTGAATATCTCAAGGTATCGAGATACCTCGGTATCTCAAGGTATTGAGGTTTCGCTCTAAAACCCCTCTAGCTAGCTATCTAGCTACTAATTATATACCTAGTTATTAATCTAGGCTAGGTAATATAAATATCTACCATATTTATATATATCTAAGTATGTATATACCTATATATATAGATATCTCCACACATATACTCAATTACCCATTATCTTACCCATACTCATATATATATTACTAACTATAATATATAGATATCTATATCTTAGATAGATATATATATCTAAGTATCTAGCTATCTACTTATCTAGTATCTATAAACCTAACTATCTACCTATCAATTACCTATCTATCTATCTAATTATCTATCTTACCTATTTATCTATCTATATACTAATATCCATATAGTTATCTACTTAACTAATTATCTATCTAACTAATACTCTAACTATTATCTATTACCTAGCTGCTACTGCTCCCTGCTATTCTTGCTGCTGCTGGGGCTTCTTATTCCTGCTGCTGCTGCTCTATGCTACTGCTGATGCTGCTGCTCTTGCTGAGCCTGCTGCTGCTGCAGCTTCCTGCTGCTGTGCAGGCAGCAGCAGCTGCTGTTCTGCTTGTTGGGCAGTGGCTGGCCCCCCCTTCCTCTCACATACACACACACACACACACTCCCATATATATCTATATATATATATATATATATATATATATATATATGTATATATATATATATAGAGAGAGAGAGAGAGAGTGATATATATATATAGATATATATATATCACTCTCTCTCTCTCTCTATATATATATATATATATACATACATATATATATATCTATATATATATAACTAGATACATATATATATACACCTATATCTACTCTAACACACACACCCACACACTCACAAACACACTAATACACACACACACACACATACAAATATATACATAGCTCTATATATATATAAATACCTATATTAATATATATATACACACATACAAATATATATATATATATATATATATATATATATATATATATATATATATATATCAACACACACACAACAACACACAAACCACACGCCCCACTCACGCCCAACGACCCCGACACTCACCAATACCCTAAAATATATAAAATATAACTCGAAAACTCTAGCACACACTCCCCGATACTAACCCAATGCGCGCACAAGCCCGAAACGAGGAAACCAAGTCGAAATGGCCGTTCGGTCATTTCGACAAACACGTGGTGCGCGGCTCGAAAAACCTCCTGAAACGCACACCAAACGAACTCGGAATCGGCCCAAAATTTACCCACGCGCTCTATACGATGTCTAGATCCTAGAAAAAGCAGTCCCGCGTCGATTCTAGGTCCGTGGCGGAAACGCACACGCACTTAGAATCGGCGACGATGAAAAGCCCTAATTTTGCCCGAAACGCCCGTTTCTCCGCGACACGGCTTTCCGTGTCCGAACGGAGACACGCACTCACCCTATAGACACCCGACAACGTCTACCTAGGTCCGTCTAACCTAGGGCATCACCCAAAATTGGGCCAAATTCGGATTCCACCCGAATTCGACACAAAACCTAATGTCAAAGTCTCTAAACTCACCCAAACTAGTTCCAACTTCCTCCTACGGGTAGGGTTAGGGTCTAGGAAGGTTCTACAACACTAATTACACTACACAAAAATAATTAGGAAGGGGAAAGTTAGGTTTTACCTCTTGGGAGTTGAAATCCCAAGGCCAAAGTCTCACAACCCCTAGAAATCACCTCCCTCTAGCTCCAAGCCACCCACTCTAGCTTCCACACTAGATCTAAGCTCCTCACACCTAGGTTAGGGAAAAAGCAAGGTTAGGGCTAGCATAAGAAGAAGGAATGGAAGAAGAAAGAAGAAAAATGGAAGAAATAACTCACCTTGGAGAAGAAGGAAGAAGGAAGAAGAAATGGAGAAGAAGAAATGAAGAAGAAGAAGTGGAAAATGAAGAAGAATACAAAGGGAGAGGGGCTGCTGCTGTGTTCTCACGAAATGGGGGGTAGGTAGGGGCCGTCTATGAGAATTAAAGGGGGTTTACAAAGTTTCAAATTCCCAAAATGCCCCTACTCACTTGGTTTCGGGTTCCGGGTTCCAAAAACACTCAAACTAGCTCTAAATCTCTCCCACTAACCTCCTAAAAATAAAATAAATAAATCTAAGCCCCAAAATAATTCTCACAAGGGTGTGGGCTGGGTCGGACATGGGTCCACTAGGGTCTGACATGGGTCCAGGCTAGCCAAAACCCTAAAACAATCATTAAAAAATAATACAAGCACCAAATAAATATAAATATAATTAATTAAATACAATCCACTATTTATCAAATAAAAATAAAAAAAATACCATATTTTCTAGAATTGGGTAGTGACAGACCCCCAAATAGCACGTACCACAAAGAAAGCCAATCTAGGAACTTAAACCAACAACACAAGCAATAAAAATACTGGAAAGTAAAAACTGAATATAAAAGATCTCAGGATAATAAATACTGTAAACCTACATTGAGACATATCCGAAACTGATAAGCAATAAGGAACAATAAGTGTTGAAAGTAAAGGTGATCATGTGCAGCCTAGACTAACCATCAACCATCAATCACGACAATTCATAGAAATACGACTTGATACTTTTAACTAACTTGGGTTATCACAATCCTAATTACTAACAACTATAAGGCAACACGATGTTAGAGTTCCTTATGCTAGAGTTCCTTCTGATCACATGCATGCCCCTGCAGTCCTTCCGGGATATTCATACGCACAAACCAGCACCGGATCCTCCTCAAGATACTCCACAATATAAAGCACTGGATACGCCTCAAGATAACTGTATGAATAACCGAGACTGCATGCAATCTAGGAAAATTCTTAGTCATGTACTAAGTGGATCTCTAGTTATTTAACCCCTAGCAGTTTCTTGTATTAATCCGGGTGTGGCATTCCGCAGAATCCATCCTAGATATGATGCAACAAAAAAGTTCTAATAGTAATATAAACATATTTAATATACATTGCACATACAGACTCATGTATGCCACGACAACAGCCAAGCCACGTGTACTCAAGTGAAGCCAGGTAAATCCAAGTGAAGCCATGTTAATCCAGATGAAACCATGTACAACAATATGAAGCCATGTCAATCCAGATGAAGCCAAGTGAAACCATGTACAATAATATGAAGCCATGTGAAACCAAGTCAAGCCATGTCCGATGAAGGCATGTAAAATTATACCAAGTCAAGTCCAGTCAATCATGTCATCACGTGTAGCCTAGCAAAGCCGGGTGAAATCAAGTAAAGTCAAGCCAAGTCAAGTCAAGTCATCTGAAGCCATGTAAGTTCATGTCCAAAATCAGGTCAAGTTATCGCGTGTCCAAGCAAAAGCCAGAAGTTTCAACATAAAATCACAAAAAAACCAAAAATTCCTAAAGAAAAAGCACAAACGGTATATCGTCAGTATGATCCAGTACACCGTCGGTATACCGGTCCAGAGATAGAAAAAATACAACAAGTTCTGGATTTCAACATATCAGTATACCGTCTGTATACTGTAGTATATCGTCGGTATGCCGTTTCAAGTAGGCAAAAACTTACTGAAAAATAAAGTTCCACAAATCGGTATACCGTCGGCACAGCCCAGTACGCCATCGGTATGCCGACCAAGACAAATATCCAGAAGTCGGTCAACAAATATCGGCAGGATCGGTATACCGTCGGTACACTGTAGTACACCGTCGGTATGCCGATAGGGTTCACAGAAAATATCTAGAAATCAAGTCGGCCGAAATCGGTATATCGTCGGTACACTGTAGTATACCGTCAATATGCCGGTTTCCAAGAATAAACATGGTTAAATTCAAGTCAAGTCTGATTTTCGGATATGTTTATAAATACCCCAGATTGGATGTTTTGGGGGTTTATATTTTTTTCTTCCATTTATATTTTTATCAAAAAATATAAGTACAACTATTAATACCTTACCATATTTTTTATTTTTCATCATTGTTTTCCTTGAGGTTCCACCAGACTGCTACTTAATTCTCCAAAAGGTGAGTTTTAAAATTTTTATGGTTCATTTGATGTGGTAGTGAATACTTGCCATAAAATTTGCAACCCATTTGATATTGTAATGCTTTGATCTCAACATTTATGAATTATTATTTGTCAAACCATTTTATGCTTGCAAGTTATATAAGTGTATAAACTATTGTTTGAGAGTACAATTATATATAAAAAATTCGGCAGAACTTTTATTTATATATGGACATATATATAATTTTATTATTTAAAAAAAATTAAAACCGATCGTTAATGAATTATCAAACATAATTTAGATTGATTTAAACACCCCTCCCCAAAAAACACACACACACACACACACACACACACACACACACACAAGCGTGCGCCAAAAAAAAAAAAAAAAACACAAACAATTGCCATACTGACCCTTCGTAATTGAAAAGTAGGTTTCACATATACCATTTGATAAGTCACTCAACTATTACCTTGGTATTGTACTAGATGGCTCTTTGTGCCTGGACGTCCCCCTTCTTCTTCTCTCTCTCTCTCTCCTCTCTCTCTCTCTCTCCATACCATAAACCTAAACCAATTGGTTGTCCAACTTTGGATTCCTTCAAACTTTTTAAGTGTCAATTTGGCTAGAAACCAGAAAACTAGTAGAAACCCCTCTTAGTTTTCATTTCATGCGTTGTTTGTTTTTGGAAACTAATTTCAAAACTTTGGGCCATATCAGCATAAATGAAAAACTATAATTCTCTAATTTTCTTTCAAAATGGTGAAAAATTAAAATAAATAAATAAACTAACTATTGAGGACAGCATTTTTATGTTTACAAATATGGTCCAAAGTAATAAATGTCTGCATTTATATTTATTTTAACAATGAAATGCCATCATGTTGCTATAATTTCTTTATTCTAATTTGTAATAAACAACTGACGAAAGTAAGTTAGAAATAGGGGCGTGAGAAACAAGTTACAAAAAAGTTCCACCACGAAACATTCACCAATCGGTCTGGCAAAATTTGTACATGCATAAATTCTACCAGATTGTCATATAAAATTCTTGTATATCTAAATAAGTAATGAGTTTGCGGCGTAATGGAAACACATTTGACTTTGGGTCAAGAGGTGGTGTGTTCTATTCATGTTAGATTTTTTTTATTATATATTTTTGCAAGAATTTTGTAACTGTATAGCGGAATTCATATTTTTGCAAGAATTCCATCAGAATGCCAGAACGTCCAGCATAATGTTTTGTGGGACGAAACTTCTTTTTGTTGCCTCAATATCTCTAAACTATCCTTCGGCATATAAATTTTTTTGAATAAACAAACAACATTTTTAGTTTGAAAATGTATCTTTTTTTTAGTTTTTATAAACTAAAAAAAAAAACAACTATATTTTCAAATAGTTTCCTTTTGCCAAGTTAATATTTGATTTGTTCTGGCATGTGTAGCTGTAGAAGCTGAAAGTTTCCAAGCGTCTTAAATATAGATATGGTATGTTTCGTCACCTTCTAAACCTCATTAATTTCCTCTCTTTTTTACTGTCTTGTCTCATGCTCATTAATTCACCATGTAACCTATAACTTGAACTTGGCTTAAACAAATTTTGTTGGGGTCATGTAGATGTTAGTATTTCCTGTTCTATTATGAATCAGCTGAGACCCCGTCTGGCGGAAAAGAAGCGGAAGATCAATCAAATCAACTCAAAATTTTGGAGTTGTCTTGTATCCAACTCCAAGTTTTCCTGCATGCACCTAAACTATATAATATAGAACATCAATCCATTCATCATTCCACAATAGTTTTCCTCCTGTGATGACTCGCAATCTTTACAAGGTTTTCGTTAAAATTTCAACATGTTTATAAAAGCAAAAGCTGGTCAGGATATTGGTGAACCAAATTAATCGGTCACAAACAATCTGCAAAAAGAGTAAACTGCAGGGATTTTTTTCTACTTGTCATAACATGTAAAATTATACTTCAGACAGCTGTTGCACCACTTGTGAAAATCTCCCAAAAGACAACAATGCTCATGTGAAAATCTGCGGGCATTGCAACAGAAGAGAAATTAAATTGAAGTCTGTGGGCATTAAAACAGAATAGAAATTAAGTTGACCGTTACCAAACCATGTAGATGGGGAAACATAAACTGAAATGAAGTTATGTTCGAGACACAATTCTAAAATGAAGTTATGTTTCATTCACAATTCGTGATCACTCCACAGGACTGTCGTATAAGTTCCAAGTTTCCAACGTCAGCATCAAAGAACATTTATCACATAAGAGGATCGGGCTTGAAAGTGCTCTCAGAATCAAATAGTGTTATTATGAATTGATGGTAAGTAAAACATCACACACAAAGTTCCAACTTATTTCAGCAGTCTGCAGAATAAAACATCAGAAAAAGATTTTCATGATTCCTGGGGACAGGAAAGAAACCCTCACAAAGGAGCATATCAACACTGCAATGAAATATAATTTGAAGTTAGGAATCTCTAGTGGATAAAAATGTTTTAGTAAACATTCTATTCAAGTACAAAAAAAACTGAGAAATAAGATAGTATTCCATGAATAAACAATATGTGCACATTCTCATCGAGTAGCAAGTAGACAAACAGTGTAGAAAGAAAGAAGCCTCAATGTCATGCCATAAGAATGGGTTTAACTGTTTACACCCATAAGCATGCCCAATCAATGGAATCTTAGTGAACTCCAGATGAAATAACTGTTCCCACAACAACAGCAACAAGGGCGTTATTCCCTTAGTTCTTCTTGTTGCTGTTGGAACACATTGTATCAGACACGTCACGGACACTACAAAATACTCTAGGTCGTGCCAAAATAGGTGGCGAATTTGTGTCTGTGGCATACATGTGACAGAGGTAACAGTACCATTCACAAAACTATTTCTAGCAAACCAGCCGCTTCTTTATCAAATTTAAATAGGCTAACATATGGCTCTATCATGAATATATTTTGAGAAAATTTGAGTTGCACCCCACCTTATTTAACCATATTCAAGGTGCACCCCACTGCTTTACCATAATGTGCAATACCCCCCACTTCCATCAAAAACTAACGGTCAACTCCGTTGACCGTTAATTTTTGACCGAAATACCCCTTCCCTCTTCCCAAGCTGAGGAGGGAGGACCGGTAATAATGGTGATTTGCTAGGGGTATTTCGGTCAAAAATTAACAGTTGACCGTTAGTTTTTGACGGAAGTATGGGATATTGTACATTATGGTAATGCAGTGGGGTGCACCTTGAATATGGTTACATAAGGTGGGGTGCAACTCAAATTTTCTCACATATTTTTTTGGCTCCTATATCATGAATATGGGATCAAGCTAGGTTGTCAAACCTAAGAGGTATGTATCAAGTACTGACTCTTTTGATTATCACTGTAAGATACAATATTTCATAGAAAGTTGTTTGGAAACTAATATAGCTGTACATATATAAATAAATCACATCAACCAACAATAAGACTCATCAAGTATTATGTGATAAGGATCATAATTAAGAACAAAAATATATCATTAGTACCTGTGATGATATTACTAAGAAATATTGCATCAGTAATAACTTAACTAATATCAATTAACGAGTTAACATTACAAAATGTTCAGTAAGAACTTGAGTGATAAATTAGTGAGTTAACAAAGTCTTCTTCATCATACTTATCGGGGTCCCCCTACCCTCTAGGAATCACATTCTGGATCTCGTGACACCAAATTTGGTTAGTTCCAAAATCCAGACAGCCATAAGTGGCAACCTGGAAGATAGAATCTTACAAGAGGAAGTTAAACAAATATACCATACAAATGGTAGTATAAAAGACAATATAATCAATACAATTTTTTAGTAAATTGTAGGACTTGGTATGAATTCTTTCCTAGTAGACACAGATTCATTATCTACAAACACAAACAAACAGTTCTTAAGCAGCATACTTATTAAGCTATTGTAATGCGTAGCAGGGAAAGTAGCATACCTAAATACACATTATGCATATCGCAGCGAACCACGACTCTGACTATGGTCTTTATCCAAGTTGTTGGGATCGGCTGGCTATTTGAATCGTTTTCTCCATTCAGCTATGTTACGTCATGTCCTTTGTAACATTCATAAAAACCATATCCTTAGTTATGGTCTCGGTCCAAGTTCATTTAGGCCTACCCTGGTTGTAGCAGCTCATGTGACTAAAATATCCCATTGCTCCTCCTAAACAGTACATTTATTAGTCTGATAGCACATGTTCAAACCACTAAGAGGTTGTGACAATTTTCTCTCATCCCATCATCAATTAGCACCACCTTCAACTTCCCACGAAGACACTCATTTCTTATCAAATATTTCATTGTGTTGCCACTCACATTCTCATTTCAGGCTTTAAGCTAAGCTCTCTTTTTTTCTCTGTTTTTCAATTGCCAAACACCCTAAGCCATAAAGCATGGCTACTCTTATATTTGTCTTATAAAAAATTTCAATTCAACTTAAACGGTATCTTGCGATAAGAGAGGACTCCAAAAGTAATATTCTATGAACAACATATTTCTCAATTTGTCCATCATGACAAAACTATTGATCCTAATTACCGAAAACACGAAAAATATTGATAGGCATCTCTTTCTTTAACCTTTGGTTGAAGTTGAGTTTCATGTACTCTTTGGTTGAAGTTGAGTTTCATGTACTCTATTTATGTCCTATTTTAAAACCCTTAGGTTCCAAAATTTCTCTCCACAATTTTATTTTAGTCCAACCCTTTTTTAGTCCATCAACTAGTACAATATCATCAATATACAACATACACTATGGAACTTCATGCATAATTTGCTAATTTATTCCATCCATAACTAATGCAACATGTAAGGACTTATCTTGATCCTTGGTGTAAGTCTATTGTGATGGAAAATGGTGTATGAATGGTTGAATTGTAATTATGACTCCATCATACATATCCTTTACAATCTCAACATAACTACTAAAATTGTGTTTCTTCTCCAAGCCCAACACATTATCTCCTCATGTACTCTATTGTAAGCATTTTCCTAGTCAGCAAAACATGTACCCTCTTCATTTCTCTAATACTTTCCATTAATCTTCTAAGTAAATCACTTGCATAATAAACTTCTTCCACAAAACCAAATTGATTCTCGAAATTTTGCGTTGTGTTTCTTAGTCTTTTTGTTCAATTACACTCATTTGAGTTCCTCAATATGGCTCTTAAGCTTGATTTCTCAAGTAGTTAGTACAGATCCATATAGTTTCCTTGTATTTATAGTTATTATAAAAATGGTCCTTCATGCATTCTAATTTCTAAAGAATGTACATAATATGTCAAAATCCTATAAAACAAAGCTGAAAAATTCTCCTAAGGACAGACCCCAAACAAAATAGAAACGCTCAAAAAATCCAAACATTAAAAAAAAAATAGAAATATTATAACTACAAACAGCAAAATTTTCTTTTTTGGAGAAAACCAGTAGCCTAAGGTGTTAAATATCAAGAGAAGGCAAGTGCAATTGACTAAGATGTTGGATGTCACCGTTGAAGATGTTGGAAGCTACGAAGCATAGGTACCGGTTTGATAACCCGATACGGTACGTATCGGGTACGTTGATACAGCAAATTCTAAAAGTCTATGGTACGGCTAGTGTTTGTATATATAAAGAACAAATACTACTAATGCATCTTCATGACTGCATAAGAGTAAAAATAAGAGTCTAAGTTTCTTCATAGCATCAAATGAATTGTAGTCTAAAAATTATACAATTTAAGATAAAAAATAAAAATAAAGAAAGCTTGATTTCTGAAACAAAATTACCAAAGAATTTTAAATATACCCAATGACTTGTACTATTGTACTAGAATCTAGAAAGTACCTACAAAGTACCAAAGAAGTACCCACAAAGCAGTGTAGTCAAAGGCGCGCCTCAGGCGCGCCTTGCTCCTAGGCGCAGGGGCAGCGCCTCAGTGCACTCCAGGCGAGGCGCAATTCTTAAGGCGCACCTAAGGCGCGCCTAGGTGCGCCTTTTTCGAGCGCCTTGGAATAGCTAAGGCGCGCCTAGGCGCGCCTTGAAAATCTTGTGAAAAAATAACATGTTTAGACTATTTTTTTAACTGTTGTACTGTTTTTAGACTGTTTTTGAACTGATGTACTTTTTTTTTATTGTTTTCTCTCTCACTCAATTCAAAGTGATTGCAACCTAGACATGGGAGCACACACGTTTATCAATGTAGAAATCCAATGTGAATATATATATATATATATATATATATATATATATATATAATTTTTGCGCCTCGTGTGGCTAGGGCGCGCGCCTTAAGTGCGCCTTGCGCCTCGGGCGATTTGGACCCTTTGCGCCTTGAGTGCGCCTTACGCCTTTGACTACCTTGCCACAAAGTACCCGAAATTAAAATTAAAGATACAAACAAAAATATAACTTTGGGTATTTTTGTGGTAAGTACCCAGGAGTACCAGTACCCGGTACGGATACGCCTTCCAATATGGAGTGTCATAGGCTGGAATCTGATGAAAGACACCGAAAAGGAGACGATTGTCCAAAGATCACTCAGTACAGGAGGTTGATTGATATATATGGGTTGAGAAGGGTTTAAAAGCGTTATATGGGTTATGGCCTTATGGGGCCAAATTTAGAGTTGTAGGTTCAGATTATAAAACCATTAATTTCTAAACCATTTAAGAGTTGGATTTAAACTATTTATATTTAGGTTTACTAACTTTCGTATGGTTTGATAGGATGTATCATAAGTGTATTGTTTCTCAAATTACACCCCATCATAGTGTTCAACAAGTAGTATCGTTTATAAGTTGTACAATATTCTGTCGTAAGATGCATGTGTATCGTATATACTAACAACAAAGGTTTATATTTATAATGGGCTTACTCATTTGAGATTTGTGGCCAAAAGGAGATCCAATCCACTGGATACCTCTCCCGCAGCCATACCTGTTATCATGCAACATTAGTATTTTGTGAGAATAGCATGAGATGGTTATAATGTCCACTTTTGGTACGGAATAAGTGTCGGATGTCATATCATAGAAACAGGATATATCTCATACAAACACCTGTTCCAGTATTATCTTATTCCTTTTTATCTAGACAAGCGAAATGAAAAGATTGTTTTATTAAACACCCCCCCCCCCCAAAAAAAACAAGACCAAAATAAATAAATTGAAAATAAAAATCATGAATTTGTTAGAAACTTAGAATCCAAGTATCAGGGATTGTATAGAGCAGCCAGCTCTAAAAAAGCTTATCATCTTGTGGCCACATGAGATTGGTTATTAGAACAAAGAAATTCCTATGCAGCTAGTTTTGATTTAATTGATAAAATAGATAACTAGAAAGAACAGGCATGGCCATGATTTTCACTATAACTACACTGTTAGATGCATTAACTCAATAGCCATTGAACCACATCAAGCATATATAATAGCGCAATTATGAGACCGAACATATACGAGATATAAGTAAACCTTCATCTCCAAGATTTTAACCTAGAGCAGACCCAAAACCCTACATTTCCATAATAAAACAATGAAATCACATAGAAACGCCAAAAACAGAGAACCCTAACCAAGTACACTGAGATCTCAATCACTCCTCCATCCCTGCATAGAGATACAATATCATAGAAAAAGATCATGATTCTTTCACATTCAGACTCGCGCAATCAAATTGACCCAGTTTCCAGAACCAAAATAACCGACAGAAGCTCTATTGTTCTGAATTATTAGATACGAAATTTGACATCAAAGATTTCACAAGGGAAATTTCGGATATTTACAGTCATAATTGACATTGACGGTTCTTACTTACACCCGTCATTCTTTCACGGGCTAGCTTGTTAGTATAGCATCAAAATTGCACTTCTGTAGCAGATACACAGGAGATTCGTTTACATAGGTATTAGGCATTTATGGAGTGATTTTGGAATGCTTTGTGGCCAAGGGATATTCTTGAAGTTGAAAGCAAAATTCTATAAGACAAGTATAGAATTATGGATCAGAGTGTTAGCTAATTAAGAAACATGTCCACAAGATATGTGTAACTGAAATGAGAATGTTAATTGAAAGATAGTAATAGTGATGTAGCAAAAAGCCCATTCCTTTGGCCCAACAAAAGACACAAATGAAAACAAAAGTATAAATGCTAATTGTGATACTAAGGTAAATGCTAAGGCTTGGACCCCAGTCTCCATAGGGCTATAAATACCCCCAAAAGAGAGAATGTACATCTCTTTAATACAACTAACATGTATACTGCTTCTCTATTCCTCACTTGCTGACTCAAACATCGGAGGGCAACTCAACCGGGAAGTCAGTGTGCCTTTGTGCAGGTGCTCAGGGTCTATAAGGAGTTGAAAGTGGACCTTTCACACGAAGTTACCACAGTACCTGTTCGCCTCCTAGTCCTCGTCCAGTCCTCAAAAGAAGCCTGGCACGAGCCCAAGTCCTCAGCCCATACACAAGTTTGGCTGGCCAGTGAAATCGTATCTTCATATGGGATAAGGAACGAGTGTATTTCTGAGAAGTTGGGGCACCAATTGAGGACAAAATGAGAGAAAAACGACTCAAATGTTTTGTGCAACAATGTAGACCAAAAAATTTACTAGTTAGGAACAAAAAGATATTAGTTAAGCAGCTGCTAAAATTAGTGAAGGCCTAAACGAAGTTGGATTGAAGTTGTAAAGAGGATATGGCTTTAGGCTTTAGTTAATGTTACAAGGAACATAATCTTAACAGAGTTGTGTGGACAAAAAGGACTTGAATAGCCGATCCCAGAATTCTTGAACATTTCAGTTTCGTATGAATATAGAGAAGTTGTATACCTATGGTAGAATTTGGGGGTCAGCAAAGGGCATCCGGGTTGTGAGTTATCCACCAATCCGCGGATCTCCAAATGCATAAAGCTCCGACCTTTCAATCAGATTCTTGATATCAATAAAAGGATGTACAGAAGATGATTGGGGTCTTAAACTTTCTGAGAAAGTATCATTACTAATCGCTTAAAAAAGCACTCACATGCAAAGCAACAAAAGAGCAAAGATCAGGACTCCTGCAAACATGGATATTTTCCTAACTAAATCAGATTAAATCCCTCGATAACATCACATAACAGATTCAGAGAAGATTTACAATCCATGAAATGAAGCGAATAGGAATTTCAAATAGATGCCCTAAATTTCAGATCAAGCAAATGAACACCGGATGAAGAGGAGAAGGGGGGGGGGGGGGGGGGGGGGGGTATGGATGATGACCTGCGATCGATCGATCAGTGGTGACCGGCGGCGGCGTGCTGCTGGTGCTCGAGGTGGCGGCGCTCCTCCGGGAGGGCGACGAGGTAGGAGAAGATCATCCCGCCGATACAGACGTGGAAGAGCGGCTCCACCGAGCTTGTCTCGATGTACTTGTCGATGTAGCGGTCGATCCCCTGGTCCACCGTCTTCTTCACGTGGTCCCAGCTCAGCTTCGGCTTCAAGTGCGCCGGGAGCTCCCGGACCTTCAGTCCCTTCACCTCGTTGTAGAATGCTCGCATCGCCATTGGACAAGACCAAGACCACAAGGACCTCTCTCTCTCTCTCTCTCTCTCTCTCTCTCTTGAAACCCTAACCCTAGCTCTTTTCCTCTCTCTCTTGTTTTCTCAGGCAGGACTAAGGAGGACCGGATCAGCAAAGGTGAGCGATGGATCTATGGTCCATGGGCCATAACCAAATATTTCTTTTTCACAAACAAATCACTTCGACATACTTGCTTTTTTTTGCGTGTAACAATAATAGAGATATTTATCTATTTATAATCTTTATAATTATGTTATTCTATACTGTTGTTAAGTCATCAATTTATTATAAATAAAAGTATATGAAAAATCCTTTAAAGATTTGCCACTTGAAAATTCATTTCCCCCTCTCTCTTATCTCATAGTCTATTAAATTAGACTACAACAAGTAGTTATACAAGTCGAACTCGAATGACCCTTGTAGTTATCGGAAAGAGAGAAAAAATTCTAGTTTGGTGGTGGAAGATCAGTTGATCGAACCATAGAAACGTTTTTTTTTTATATATAAAAATGATAAGAGTTGGAGAACAGTGAACCCAAAAAGCACAAATCCCGAGCGCCACGTGTGTGTAATTTTTTTTTTTCTTCTCCTAACATGAAGAAAATTGATACTTTCATCTCTTAGAATATTTTAAAGACGGCTCTTTTCTTATAAAGAAATATATATTCCCCAGTAGTTTGGTAATAAAATATAACCAGCTGTATGATAGGAATCGCAATAAGAAGAAATAGTTCACCAGATTATATAGCTAGCCTGAGTACTAACGTACATATATATTCCATTTGGACAATGTATGTATATATTTTGCCCACCCATTAATTAATGATATAGAAACAATCATTCACGAAATAAATTATAGAGGAATATATATATATATATATATATATATATATATATATGGATCCGGATCAAGAGTTTTCCTTATAAAATGTCAAGATTAGATGACTTAAAACACCATCCAACGGACCACAGTGACAAAAAATTTTGGGAGCTTTACAAACAATCACGCTCGTGGGCTGGCCTGATGAATTCCTCAGGGAGATTGTATGTCGATAGAGATTGCACCCTTGCAGACATTTTATTCTATTGAATATATATATATATATATATATATATATATATATATATATATATATATATATATATTCAGTCCACTAGCTAGCTTAGCTAGCCTACTTGAGAGAAAGAGAGAGAGAGAGAGAACAGATCTATATGAAACTAACAGTCCACTGCTGCATGCATGTGTATGGGTGAAGATGATGTACTAACAGAACAGTCGACTACTAGGGAAGATATGGATGGAGTTCACTTTTTTTTTAATTTCAGAAAAGTAGTTACCTAAATTGTGATATCATTTCAAAAGGTTAAACCTATTCCGTCATCACCAGTTCAACTGGATACTTGATCAACGTCATCCAAGCATTCTTACATTAGAACTAATTATGGAGCATAAGCAATCCCCATAAAATAATTCACTCAGGATTTCGTGATCAGCCTTCGATGTTAGTGTCAAATTCGTACCAAATGTAGCTGTAAACATGAGATAATCAATGCTATAAAAAACTAGAAGACTACATAGCTGATATGTAGACCTATATTTTGGTTATTACAGTTTAGACTCGTGCAACCAAACCAGGGAGCAGCCTCCCAACTTTTCCTTATTATCAAGTGCGGAGTGAAAAGACAACATGATATAGTTTGACATAAGAGAATTGCATATGAACTTTTGGTTGTCGATCCTAAAGAACTTACTTAATCATGAAGGAATAAAAGGAAAGATATAGCAAAGAAGTAGGACACTTATGATAAAAAAAATAAAAAATAGACAGCAACTGTTGTTGTTTGAAGGGCAGATTAGCACCATCTAGTCTTCTTCTACCATATGTTTGAAGGCTTAATAGCTATGCGTTCTCCTAAACAAAATACGGTTCGGTGTAAGGAAAGGTAATCAAGCTTGCAAATAGAAAGGAGAGGGAAACCACTTGGATTAACAAGGAACACATCAACTGTGACACCAAATTGTTTTATGACATCACATCATAAAACCGAACCGTGCATATTCTGATGATATAAATTGTTTTATGGCATCACATCATGTAATAGAATTATGGTAAAGGAACTGATAAAAACCTGAATGGACCAACATTGGCCACATGGGCCTGGGTATGCAATAAAAACTGTAACTGTCCCACCTACTTCCAAACTTTGATGTAGTTGGAACCATAATCAGAAGGTTGCACCTGTACATTTAGTCCACCAATAAGAAATGGAACATAGATGCATCTTGTCAAATTTTGTATATGACATGATCAAACTTCTGACTTGTATTCTCAAACTCTGATGGCACTGCTTGCCTGATGTATGAAATTCCAGCACAAAGTCAACTCTCTTTCGGAAGATTATCTAACTCCAGTAACCAGTATGTATGCAGCATAATTTACTTTTGGATTCTTCTGTTTCACAGAGGATAAGTGTCATTTTTCTTTTATTCTCCTCACTTTCTTAGCAGCCACATAAGTCTGGAATGGTAAATGGACTCGAACAGAAAGCATCACCGAGCCAATGTTGAATAGGCCTCGCAGTGGAAATTCTGACAAGGAAAGGGAGCCGATGTTAACAACCACACAAATGAACCAAAGATATAACTGGGATCTCAAGATAACAAGAAAATAAGGTATCCATTGGTAGATTGACTCACATTAAAAGGCAAACCAGCATTATTGACAGTGCTTAAAGGGCCAAACCATGTAGGAGACTAACGAGTTATACTAATGATGATACTTCTGCCCTTTGATGATAGTCCATGCTCTGAAAAATGAATGCAGTTGATTTCAGTAATTCCTTGAAAACAGAAACGAAGAAACAGAACTTATAATCATTAGATTTGACACTAAAGTTCTTGTCTTCATTTTCATACTTCTAGGATTTTTGATGAAGAGAGATCCCTAACTCTCATTGAAATAATCTGCAATGATGCAGCAGATTAACTCAATCATCTTGAGCCTTGCCATATTGGTTCTTATTCATGCAACTGGATATACAAGTGATATAACAAATTCATGTAATTAAGAGACTACAATTTCGCTATGTTCAGTACAAAACTGACAAACAAACAATTTCAACTATATAAATGGGAACTTGAGCATGGTTAGCATGAGAAAGTCAAGATAATGAGTGGCATTTGGCAATACAACAAACAACAATATAAGCAACAATTGCATTCATTAGTAGTAAGAGATGGCTCCACATGAGAATAAGACCAAATGTTTGAGATGGTATGTACCTGTCAATAGAAAAAAAAAATCAAAGGATAGGAGAAATTGTAGAAATCGTTAGAATTGGACCAAAACAAGTATGAAATCTGGATTAAGGAAATTAACAATGATATTGTACATGCTAATTTGTGGGTTGATGCACCACCATGAGAGGATTACCCTTGTATAGCTGATAAATACAATATACAAATAGAAGATCTTCAGATATCCATATAAAAAAAAAAAAAATCTAAAGAATTACTTCAGGCTGAATCACTAACAATAACAACCAAGCATTTATCCCAAACTTTTGGGGACTTCTGAATCACCGAAAAAAGAAAGAGTTAAATAGTTCCAACTGCATTTTCAATCTTGCCCTTTCATGGCTGATTTATCAACACGAAACATGATTTTTGATTTCCCCACAAAAGCTAAGCAATTCATACCAATCACGATTTGAGTTATAAACTTGGAAGAAAGATGCTGACCATTTAATAAGTAGAGCAGCTAATGTCAATTGATCTAGTTGGACATTTCTGCTCTCATATCAGTTATGAATTATATACCAGAAAACAAACTTCAACTCTTGATGTATGAGACATACCTATAAAGTTGCTCCAATAACACTACTAATGCAATTTGGTGATTCAAAACCATGGAAGACAATTTAATTGTCATATTAGCACGTCGCCGCACTTGTGGTCCATGACCATATGGACCACCAATGCAAAACAGAAGTCTTGATGATCCCTGCAAGGGGAAGGTAAAACAAATATGAGAATATTTTTCCTCCTCTTTTTTAAGGGCCAATGTTCACATATTTTTACAAGAAACTGAACTCACTACAATAGTTGAAATTTTGAAATATTTGAAATACAATCATAACAGTATAGCAAATAAATATAATGTTGTTCGAGAGCCCTCGACTATAAAGCATTTTTTTGTTGTTAATCACATAGACACATTTGGGGGAAAAAACATACAAACCAAATAAGCGTCTTTTGATCTAAAGTTTTGCATAGCAGGCCATGACAAATGGTACGTGTTCTCAAATGGGATCATAACACTTAGAATACAATCTATGATAGTTCCCAGATTCTTCCTCAAGTTCGAGTTAAGAATATCAAAATCCAATAAGTCCCATCAGCAAACATATGTAATATACAAATTCACGGTGCCAAGATTTTCTAAAATCCTGCTCCTTATGTTTGTACTCCTAAACTGATCCCTTTGCATTGTGGAGTATGTACTACTCATTCCATGAAAATGCTTTCCATATCTTAGATACAAGTGCAACTTTGGATGATCACTCAGAAGATACAGTGAGGTAATGTCACTTTTAGCTAATCACAGGAGGCGGAACCAGTAATCTATACACCAATCAAGTTTGTGGTCTGTGAATTAAAAAAAGGAACTTTGGAGGATAAAGGGACTTAGGGGAGGGAACACTCGAGTATACACCTACTGAGGAGAAGGGAGATTACACTCAAATATGCACTTTAACTGTCAAGCTCCATCAATGATTCATACTAACTTTTGCAAAAATGAGAGGACAGGGTCAAGTTCATACTGTTCTCCCTGCATCTCCCACCAAGTTGGCCATTTGCTCTGACCGGAGATCTGTTCCATGCTCATCCAAGACAACCACCTGATATAACTAACTATAGTTAGTTAATAGAGTCTGAAGTTGTAAGTAATGGCATATCAAAATTTACCAAGCAATCGAACAGCATTTTTGTTCTAGACTTGTGATTCAAGCAAAGTAGAGTAAACTATAAAGAAATCCCCCAAATCACGTGAAATGCATATATGTATTCCAAAATTTTGGATAAATGAAGTTATGAGCCCCTCTATTAAATTAACTCGGGTTAAAGTGGAATATTCCATTACACTTGACGGAATATAGTTTTATTGATCGTTTTGCCCCCATAGACATGCTGAAGATAAATGCTATCGATACTCGGACCAAGAGATAACTTTTACCTGGAAGTCGTGACTCCCTCAGGAAAGCAAGGCGCGTAGCCGAAAGTTTATTGTGAATTGACTAATGACTAGTTCCAACTATGATGTCGCGGCTTGTCCAGAACTAAGGAAGGAGGGGTGGTCATCGGAGGTCGATAAGAGAGAGAGAGAGAGAGGCATTGCCAAGATCGAGGGATCGTCGTCCGTAGTTGGAGAAGACGAAGAAGTGGAGAGGGTCTCATGGTCCAAGCGGCGGTGGAATCGCAAGTCCAGAAGGGTTCGAACAAGGGGAGGGGCTCACTGACACCTAAAGTTCGGCCAGGGGAGGCACTGGCGGTTGTGGGGCTGGCTGGAGGCAAGGCGGAGGCTAGGTGGGGGCCCTGATTCGAGGTCGGTGACGAGGCACTTGCCCATGTCTGGTTGTGCACGAGGAATAAGAGGAAGGGAAGAGGAGTGGAGGGATCGGCTAGGGCTTGGGGCAGCTGTTGTTGTGAGGAAATCAAGAAAAGGAAGATTAGTGATAGAGTTTGGAAGTGAGGGTGATGATGGTGAGGAAGGGTTTTGTTTGGGGGTTAGAAACTTAGAACAGGGGCAAAATGTCTACTAAATTAAGTTAACCCTTGGGTTTGGTTAAATAAGCCAAAACGGAAAGGAGAGGAACTCATAACTCCATTTATCCATGATTTGGGGGACTTGTATGCAGTTCACATGATTTAGGAGATTTTATTTAAAATAGACATGATTTGAGGGACTTATATTATATGCAAAAAAACACCGAGAAATAATATGTTTGATTTGCACAATAGATGATAAGTGGGTCTGCAAGGTTCTCATTAAATCTTTTGAAGTTAAAATCACGGTTTCCACATAAATTAATGTGTCAATAATTATGCATGGCTTGACACTTTCTTTCTTTATTTATATAAGTGCATAGAATGAGAGATACAGTAATCCATGATTGCACGTGTACAAATCTCAAGTAAAATATCAACCTTGAAATGTTAATTCTTGTTTCAATTGTTAAGGAAACAAAAAAGTTCAAAATTTCGACAACCTAAACTGTGCATAATAGTCAAGCTGTAGATATTCTGATATGCAAGTGGAATGCACATATTATTATGCCTTTGGCCAACCATTAATACAAGAAATTGTTCAACATCAATAATATATTTTAAAACATGTTAAAGATAATATTTACATATCATAACAACATAACAACATAGTTTATGCAAATATTTTCTATAAATAAAGAAATAAGAGATGTTTGTACTTTGTAGAGCACATAGCTGCAAAATGATATTTAAAAGAATCAAGGCCTTACCCAATCCTCGGATCTGAGTTGTTGAAAGACGCCCATGTCCTCAGCTTCAATCTGGGCCTGCACATTGCTGTGAAAAATGTCAGGATAGCAGCATAAACCGTACTACAAAAGAAGCTTGACACTTGGTGTTGCCTAAATAGCACAAGGAACAAAGAGCAAAATGAGGGTTTGAAACCTATATAACAATATAGTGTAACATAAACAGTTACTAATGTACAATGTTGAAGATGTCAAAATTTCTAATGTTTGGCCCATACAAGTGTACCCACCACCAAGGGGTGGTCTAGTGGTAACACTAGTAAGGGAGGAAAGGAGTGGGCATGGGTTCGAATCCCAATCCGGACAAAATAAAAATGGGAATGAGAAGGTCTTGGTGCTAGTAGCCTAATACAGGAAAGGTCATCAATAATTGGTCTTATCTCGAAAAAAAGTGATCTAGTTAGCCACAGTAGAATACTGGAAAGTAGGGAACATTTCCACAAAGATGAAGGGAAAATCTGATTCTCCATGTCTAAAGAAAACTTATGAAAGCATTCTAAGGGTGAGTCTGGTATTGTTGAAGTTTAAACAACAATATTGTTGCCATAAGCTGCTTTTGTAAGTTATTATCATAAGTTGTTCATAAAAGGTGTTTGGTGACTACGTAGAGTTGTTGTCAAAAGCAATAAGATATTGGCTAAAAACCTACTTTTTGATGTTGAAATAATTGAAAATGGGCAAAGTGGACATGCAACAATAGAATGGAACGTATATTTGTAATAAAAAAGAAGAAAACATTAAACCACCAAGTTTGCTAAGGCGGAGAGGGTACGAGAACCAAAAGGCCTACATGGGGGACTCAAGGCGGCAAAGCAGCTGCATATAGACTAAAAGTGGAGGAGTATAGTAGGTAAGTTCGGACAAGCAATGGTTTATGACTGGGACCTTATTTTGTGGTTTTCTCATAATTGGTATGATAAATGTAAAATTAAAAAACTATAAGCATTGCATGCAAATCTTGTTGTGCATACAACATAGTAAGGTTCAAAGTATCGGCCGATACCGATACGTATCGGATCAGATTTGCATATCTCCGATCCGATACTCGGGAAAAAAATTGGTATCGGCCGATACACATTAAAAGTTTATGGTATCGGTTCGTATCAGCCGATATGTAATCGATACAGACCGATTCGGTCCGATAAAGACACCATAAATAAGATTTCCGACAAAAACAAAATTTTCTTCATCAAAAAAAGAAGAAGAAATAATTGAAGGTCTAAGAGTGCAAAAAATCTCAATAAATTACACATAAATAATCTATAAATAAGATCAAAATATTGTAACAGAGAAATTACCTCTTCTCTGAATCTCTATAGAAAAAATTCGGATCGAAGGAGATATGGAGAACGGGGGGGTGGTGGTGGTGGTGGTTATCTGTCATCTCATCTCTGCTCCGGAGATCTGGAGAACGAGAGGGGGAAGAGGAGACGAGATCCTCAGATTAATTCGATTAGGGTTTAGGTTTGGGAGTTGCAGTTGTTTTCTCTCTCCTCTCCAAACTCCAAATATTTATTAGGTGACTTGGGCAAGTGGGTCGATGGGGTTTAGTTTGAAAAAAAATGCACGAAGGTTTGGTGACTTCACTTGGTCACTGACTTGGTATGTGGGTTTGAGTTTTAATAAAAAAATAAAAAGAAAGAAAACATATGCATGAAAGAAATAAGCTCCACTTGGTCCCAGGTGGTTTGGTCTCATTTCTTGAGAAGAGAAAAAGTCACCTTGTCTTGTCCTCTCTCTTCAGAAACTATTTATTATATAGTTGAACTGTTGAAGAGACATAACGCTGCCTAACAAAAGCTGAAGAAACTATTTATTATATAGTTGAAGAGAGTCAAGAGACTTCACACTGCCCAACAAAGCTGAAAAGACTTCACTGTCCAACAAAAGCAGAACATATATACCCAAAACGGCGTTCAGATCAAGATATGGCTATTGACGACGTTCAGATCAAGATATATCCAAGACGACGTTCAGATCAAGATATGGCTATTGGGAGTTTCTAGTGATGCCCTTTGGAGCAACAAATGTGCCAGCAGTATTTATGTATCTCATGAATCGTATTTTCATGTCATACTTGGACAAGTTCGTGATTGTGTTCATCGATGATATCTTGGTTTACAGTCGAAGTAAATCAGAGCACGAGTAGCATCTTCGCACAGTTCTTCAAGTTCTTAGAGAACATAAGTTATATGCCAAGTACAGCAAGTGCGAGTTCTGGCTTGATCGTATTTCATACTTGGGACATATTATTGCAAAATATGGAGTTGAAGTGGATCCCCAGAATATAGAAGCCGTTGAGACATGGCCAGTACCTAGAACAGTTGCAGAAGTTCGTAGTTTCATGGAACTAGTAGGATATTATCGAATATTTGTGTCAGACTTTGCTAGAATTTTCACACCCTTGACATAATTAAATCGTAAGGATGTGCGCTTTGATTGCACAGGTGAATGTCAAACCTCTTTCGAGAAGCTCAAGCAGAAGTTGATTACGGCACCAATTTTGACGCTTCCAGATGGGACGTGGTTTCACGGTATATTGTGATGCGTCAGAAAAATGACTATGGTGTGTTCTTATGCAGCAAGGTAAAGTTATAGCTTATGCGTCTCGGCAGCTTCGAGACCATGAGAAGAATTATCCAATACACGACTTGGAGTTAGCAGCAATTGTCTTCGCACTCAAACTTTGGAGACATTACCTATATGGAGATCGAGTAGAGATTTTTACTGATCATAAGAGTTTGAAGTATGTCTTTACTCAGAAGGAACTCAACATGAGACAGAGAAGATGGCTAGAGTTGATGACAAACTATGATCTTGACCTTCAGTATCATCCAGGGAAGGCTAATGCCGTGGCAGATGCTTTGAGCCGGACAACAGAAGCTTATTTTCTCACAGCGCAGCGAGAGATTTTAGAAGATCTTCAGGATATGGACATAGAAGTAGTGTTGTCTGGCAACACAGTATTGATGGCCGGTCTGCAAGTTCAATCCAATATAGTAAAAAGAATCAGAACAGCACAGTCTACATATGTCAAGCTTCAGCGACTTAGAGCAGAATGCAAGACAGGGCGTAGAATAGAACTAAGCATTTACAGTGACGAAACTCTCCAATTTGGTAATCGCTTTTGTGTACCAACTGGAGATATCCGTCAAGAGATCATGTCAGAAGCCCACAGTTTTTAGTATTCCGCTCATCCAGGAGGAACGAAAATGTACAGAGATATTCGTCAGCATTTCTGGTGGAATGAAATGAAGAGGGAGATAGCACGGTTTGTCTCCCGATGTTTGGTTTGTCAGCAAGTCAAGGCTGAGCATCAGAGACCAACATGGCTTCTTCAACCTTTACCAATTCCGGAATGGAAGTGGGACCATATCACCATGGATTTTGTGACCGGTCTTCCTAGATCCCTAGCTGACAGAGATGCAATTTGGGTAATAGTGGATCGACTCACAACGATAGCTCAATTTCTTTCCTTCAGAGTGGGACAGTCTACAGAGCAGTTAGCTCGGATGTACATGAATCAGATTGTCAGACTTCATGTTGTGCCAGTCAACATCGTATCGGATAGAGATTACATATTCACATCTCACTTTTGGCAGAGTCTACAACAGAGTCTGGGTACCCGTCTAAAATTCAGTACAGCTTATCATCCCCAGACAGATGGTCAGTCAGAACGTACGATCCAAACTCTAGAAGATATGTTTCGATGATGTACCCTAAACTTTGGTGGTTCGTGGGAGGATCACTCGCACTTGGTCGAATTATCTTACAACAACAGTTTCCAAACAAATATCCAGATGGCACCATTCGAGGCACTGTATGGCAGAAATTGCAGATCCCCTGTAGCTTGGGATGACATTGGTGAGAGACAATTACTTGGTCCCGAGATGATAGCCCAGACAGTTGAGGTAGTCAAACAAGTCCGGAAGCATCTTAAGGTAGCTCAAGATCGTCAGCATCATTGGGCCGATTCGCATCGACGACCTCTTGAGTTTTCTGTCGACGACCATGCATTCTTTCGGATTTTTCCTACCTGAGGAGTCATCAGATTTGGTGCGCGGTGAAAGCTTAGTCCACGGTATATTGGCATGTTCGAAATCCTCGAGCGAGTGGGAGATGTTTCTTATCGTCTTGCTCTTCCGCCGTCGCTTCGCGAGATACATAACATTTTCCATGTATCTCAGTTACGACGGTATATACCGGATTCAAGCCATGTGGTGGATCATTCGAAATAGGTCGTTGGTACCGACCTTTCGTATGAGGAGAGGCATGTATCCATTTTGGACCAGAGAGAGAAGATTCTCAAAAACCGGACTATTCGGTTAGTCCGAGTTGCTTGGGGTCATCACTCACCGAGCGACTCAACTTGGGAGCGAGAGGGTGATATCCGTGGTCGATACCTGAATTTGTTTGACTCATGAGGTATACTTGTTCGTATATCTCGTACCCTGATCTTGTCTTGTGCATGCTTGTCTTGTTCTAGGATTGTGTTTGATTCCTGTATGCCCTTGCTTACCTTGATTGCATGTCCCTAGAGTTTCTTGCTAGACCTCGTGCCTTATCGAAATTACGAGGACGAAATTTTCTAAGGAGGAGAGTTGTGAGACTCGTCTCACTGTTCTAGTATACGTACCCGATATACGCGTATTATACATATATAGCTTGCTTATTGTTTAATTGATTTCATCTTGCTTTATGTCATTCATGCAATGTTTAGGTTATTTTTGTAAGTTTTTCTTAGTTGCATACTTTGGACCGTTGGTCCCTTGATTTTTTTTGGTGGGTGGCTATGATGAACCCGGGTGAGAGTCATGGATTATGATCCAATGGCCTACAATCAATCACTTGCCTATATAAGCAATCAAATTCTCTTTCTTTCACTTTTCTTTCCTTTCATATATCTTTCCTTCTTCATTTCTTTTCCAGCAGAGAGTAGCAGCCGAGCTTGGCCTTGGCCGTGGGTGACTTTGGTAGTGTTGATATTAGGCTAGAACTTGACCGTAGGCAAGTACATCTTGCCAACCGAAGGAACAACCGTGGATCTTGCTTTGATTATTTGTATAGCTTGTTTTATCATTTGATCGATTTTATTCATGGGTAACACTTAGAACTGTCTCATTGATGATTTTTGTGTTCCTTGGATTGGATTGCTCTTAGAGTCCGAGAACAGCAAGTCGAAGAAAGCCAAGTTGGTCTGAGAATGTATACAAACAGTATGCAGGGAACCCTTATCGCATAAGCGAAATTCCAGTGAGCGCACTTGTGTTTCACAAATTCCTTAGAAGGTGCGCCATGATATGTTAAGTATTCGGGACGCACTTCTCTAATCCTACGTACGTTTTGTACTAAAGATAATTCCTTCAAAAGTACGCTAATCCTACTTAGCGCACTTTCGAATGGGTCTGCAAGTCATCCAGAATGTACGTCACTGCTTAAAAAGTCAAATTGGCACACTTTACATATATTGCAGAGTTGGCGCACTTTGGTGAACTTTTTTTATCGACGTACTTTGTTCCTTCTAGAGAATGACGTACTTTGCTGTGTGGCGTACTATGTGGTATTCTCCAGAGACGGCGCACTTTGTAACCTTTCGTATTACTTAATGACTAAGCAAAGACTTCTGACCCTTCTCGAGAATTGTGTTCTCGACTGCAGAGTCATCTCGACTGTTGTGTCATGTCTTGGAACTTATGTTTTGTCTTTTAGTAGACCTTCATGTGCTTGTTTGTGCGTCAAACCTCATTACTGGCATACTTGATGAAAATGCGCCAAAGTCGTAGCTTGGATACTTTCATTTGTGCGTCAATGATAGATTTATGCTCCAAGCTCCTGGCTTGTGCACTTCTATCATTGTGCGCAAAAATCCTAAAAGTACGCTTAATATGATTGTGCGCCATCTTTGCTCGGAGCACTTTTGTATCAAAGTGCCCCAGAACTGTCCGGATTAGTGATTTGTGCGCCAAAACTGTTTTTGGTCATTTGTGCTCCAATACCCGTTTGTGCGCCAATAGTATTTTTTTGACCCATTGTGTGCGGATATTATATTCTTACCTGACTTTAATGTGCCAACCCTGAATTGTTAATTTATGCGCCTGCATGCTAGTATTCTTTTAATATGCTTAACTCTTGATGATTCTCTAGTTCTCTTTTATCCCGTTATTTTAGTTAATCATGGTTATTTTCTGAACATGGCATTCTTGATATTGATCTTGATTTTCTGACATTATCTAATGATTGTACATTATAAATAAACTCCTGAATCCTGACACTGTACTGATAATCATGATACTGTACTGATACTCCTGATCCTGAAACTCCTGATAGTGGCTCGACGTAGTGCACCATCCTGATAATCATGATCCTGATAATCCTGATAGTGGCTCGACGTAGTGCACTTCTGACTTGAAAAATCCTGTAACTGCGCTGATCAAGGCTATTAGTAGCACTTGTATTGCATGACCTGTATCCCCGTGGTTGATTTTAATTTTACTCAAGTTACTGTCATGTCTTGCATCATGTCTAAGGCAGATTCCTGAGCACCACAATCGGAAATCCTTGATAATTGTCCAGGCTAATAACTAGAATAATAATCTAGAAAGCATCTAGAGAGATTTTCTGGCTATATGCAATCCCGGTATCCCAGCGACACCTGATGAATTTGGATCTCTCCGTCGTGAGGGGCACACTTCCAGCACACTGTCGAGTGTTGCACTACCATAAAAGATAAGAAATGATTATACCTGATATATCTATACTATATACATGTTCGTCTGGATAACCCGGATAGTCTGCAGGGCATGTGGCTGCAAGGAATCTCAAATTGCATCTGTTAGTAACTAGGACTGTGATAATCCCAGTTAGCTAATGATAGCAAGCCGTAGGGCATGATTGGTCGTGATCGCTTGATTTCCAGTCTAGTCATATCCTGATTTTATTAACAGCTGATCCGGAAATGGTAACCAGAGTATTGATTCCTAATGTCCTTGTTTAATTACTCCTGAACTGCTGAACTGTTCTTTACCTACTATTCTTACTGATTTATCTACATGCTGGTTTTAGTTCATAAGTTTGGCTCCCTTGTGGTACTTGCTATTTTGGAATCTGACCCCATTGATTTTGTATGGCCAAATTTTGGAGCAGGATCTCCAGTACTTCCCTCCTAAAGATGGTGACCCAAGGTTTAAAGTATCGGCCGATACCGATACGTATCGGACGTATCGGATCGGTTTTGTCCCCTACCAATCCGATACCAACAGAAAATATCGGTATCGGCCGAAACTGGTACGAAAAAGTTCGTATCGGTATATATCGGCCGATACGGGACCGATATGGGCCGACACTGGTCGATACAGGAAAAAATCAGATCAAATCAGATCATCACAGAAACTTTAACAAAGTAGATGTTCTACAAAAAGCCAAAAAAAAGTAGAAATTGATTCCAAACATATCAAATCCAACAGAGAACAATAATGAAGAACCAAAATAGTAGACAAAAAAAAACTATAAATAGAGGCAAATTCTTCTACAGACATACACATGATGACTATTGTTTTATTCAATTATAATAAAAATAAAATAAAAACACTTAAATAATGCATAAATATGTAAATTATTTTTCTATTTTTTACTAATTTATTAATAATTATTTAAATATTGCCGATACAGCCGATACCAAAAAATCCGATACTCCGATCCGACACCGTCGATACTGTCGATACGGATACTCATACAAACTGTCCGATACCGAGTTTTTGAACTTTGTGGTGAACACGAGAAGCACCCGAGGACATGAGTGGGTTTCTTCTTCCTCACCCACTTGATCTTGTACATTATTCTTTTGAGACGTTTAGCCACCGAGCACATGTTTAGCTCGTATTTTGGGACTTGATATTCTAGCCCGCGGGCTACATGTAAAGCATATTCTAGACTATAGTTAGAACTGATCATGTAACATTGTACTCGGCTAGTTCTTCATTTTTTTGGTACTAGCTTCATGATCATCTGGGTATGTATAGTTTGGGACGTCTTACTATTATATGTTGATGATTCATACATCTTGTAAACTTGTTGCTTGCTTGAGATTGAGACACCTAGAATTCTTGACCCAGGATTGCCTGATGGGTTGTAGAGTAAACTCTCACATGTCCAGACAACCGTGACCGTATATCGGGGTGTAGAGTACTCTGGTATACGTAGCTGGCTTTGTTTGCCCCCGCTCTCCAGTATTCAGGTTCTTGGACGGGACACATAAAGACTTTGAGGAAACTTCTCTTTATAGGCATTTTGCCTAAGATTTAGTACAAGGAGTTAGTGTGCTTCATCGGTTCATTTATGTTTAATTAAAAACCATTGGTTGGGTATCGTCTCGTTGATATGAGAGATATCGACACAAACTTATAGCACCGAAAAGTGCGTACGGTCACAGTAGAGATGTGGAAATTGGCGGAACTCGAATT
Source organism: Iris macrosiphon (assembly GCA_036927795.1). Lineage (NCBI taxonomy): Eukaryota > Viridiplantae > Streptophyta > Magnoliopsida > Asparagales > Iridaceae > Iris > Iris macrosiphon. The sequence continues at coordinate 525,185 of JAYESA010000020.1, read as the reverse complement.
TTTTGACTGTGTTCAACGAATTTGGCTCGAATCTGTCGAATTATACCGAATCGATGTTTTTCGAAAATTTGTAATTATTCTCCGAGCACTCTTCGGATTGCGACGAGACTTATGTTATTTGATGCGCAACGTTAAATTATTATCACCCAAGGAAAATTTGTAATTATTTGTCCTACATTGTAAGTTTCGTCCAATTCTGATTCCGTCAACCAAATCGTCATTATTTTTCATGTTTGTTATAATTTATTATTAATTTTAAGTATCGTGTCTCCTGGATAAAAATTGTGGCTATGCCAAAGCTAGTAGATAGCTCGCATGCTAGGGAGGTAGAGAGAGACCTGCCAAAGGCAGAGGGGGTGTCATTAAGGCCTCTTCTGGCCATGGAGCTAGGTAGTCTCCTCTTCCATAACCATATCAATTGGGAATAGAGCTCCCTTTAAGGGTTATCAGACAACCCAATGCCAAAAGCTGGAATCTTACAGAAAGTTCCGCATAAGTTATTATTACAGAAGTCTATGTATTAAGACTACCAAAATTGTGGCAGTCCTAAGTCGTCTCCAATAAGACTGTCGATTTCTGTTTTTTGAGAACCCTCATTTTGGAGTAGATAGGGTTGTTGGAGGAAAAGGAAGAGGGATGTTGTGTTAGGGAAGAAGGAGAGTAGAGTTGCCCCTATCAAATTTTGATGTGCCCATAACAAAAAATTGACTTAAGTGTGTTGTCCCCTTATCATGTGTCCCCTTAACATTTACCTAAATAAAGGGCAGAATATCAGGATGCTATAGGTCTAGTTATGAGTGCTAGATAGTGATTGTGAGTTGAGGTAGAGTTGTTAAAGTGCTAGGCATTTGAGTCCTAGCACTCGGTTTTTTTTTTCCATCAATACAATTACCATTTCCATATATATATATATATATATATATAATAAACCTGGTATTTTTTGGATTGGACTTTATAAGAAGGTCGTCTATGGTGCAATAGTGTTGGATCTTATCCTTGTATTCCTCAACCAATAGTTGGATTCCTGCAGATCTCTTCTTGCCCACCGTCAGTATTCGTATAGGAATTGCTCTCTGTCATAAATAAACCAAATATCAAACTAAAGAAAGAGAAAGAAAAAAATAAAAGAAAAAAAGACTAAGTTAATATTAGATCTCAGTAAAAAAAAAAAAAGGAAATAACAAAATTAATCCAATCCAAGACAAGATAATAGAGGGAAGAAGGAAAGAAGAGTCTTACTATGGAGTGTACCGAGTATTTAGACGAAACCCTCTCCCTCTCCCTCTCCCTCCTCTCCCTCTCTGACATTAATAAAAATAGTATTTTGGGGAATTATAATTAAAATGAGAAAGTAAAACAAAAACAAGTGTTAATGAATACCAGACAAAGGACCTCCGTTTTTCTTCAGACTCGAGACATAAGGGGATTGCCTCAACATTTCCTTCTCCTTTCAGAATATTAGAGAGACCGAGAGAACCTCCCCTCTTTTATCTACTATTCTTTAGCACGCGAGCTGCACATGTCAATACAGTATTTTTTGTTCCCCTCTTAGAATTTTAATTATTATTATTACATAATTTGATTTATATTCCTTTTTCTATTTGCCTCAAATAACATACAACAGCAACAAAACCTTCGGGGTCTGCTGCTTGAGTTCTGTGAATCCTCCTCTTAATTCATTAGCTATGTTAAGAGTCTAGTTTTCAGTAGCGCTGCATGATAAAAGTTATTGTTTTTTCTTAAACGATGATTATCATTCTAAAATACTAAAAATATCTATATTTTCTTTTAGTGAAAATAATTATGAGTTCAATGTTGATTCTCATGTGAGTTATCACAGGTATTTGAAAAGCCATCATTTTCCTTCTCTGCCAAGAACAAGAAAGAGACTTGTTGTTCATGCTGGAAACATCACCAAGGAGCTAGTCCCATTAAATCATAGTAGTAGTAGCAGCAGCAGTAGTAGTAGTAGTAGTAGGTGTAGTGGTACTGCAGTTTACAAATTTGCAATGATTCCGTGACACCAAAAATGACAATTATAGAGCGCTTATCCGGAAATAAATATAGCATAGAAATTCTGGCGATAAATGTAGCATCTACATACATATTGCAGAATGTATTATGTGCAATCCAACTAGAACAATCCTTGTCATCACACACAAAAATGACAATTATAGAGCGCTTATGCGGAAAGCTTTAACTCTTCTTCTTGTTTCCCCTTCATTATTGCAATGGAAGAAAGATTCTTCAAGTTATCCTTTTCTTAGGAAGACAAAGAGAGAGCCTCGGGATCCTTTCCCTAGTCTTATTTTCTCATCGACGTAGGTTATCTCCAGTTTAACCTCACTCTCACCACCATACTGAAACCCCAGTGATCCAATCTTCAGTTCAGGGGGTTCAAATATAACTTGAATCCATTTGTCATCTAATACATTCAGCTTACCTGACACCCAAAAATTTTAAACCATATTAAACCAAATGCTGCAATTAATATCACAGGAAAGTGCATATTAGGTAACAGTTTTCTGAGACTGGTAATCGGAATCATCTTGACTAGTAAGACAAACTCAATGTAGAATATAGTGACAGTATTTTACAAAATACTAAAATCTCTTTTCCGTTATTATTTAAAAAAAAAAAAAACGCAAGGAGAGATGTTATAATCAAAGATAAACAATAGTTCATACTTCGTACATAAGGAACAAAAAGAGGTACATGAATATTAGTAATGCTAAGAAATTAATATAAGTATTTGTATCAGATTTATTGTAACTAAGATGTTGGATTCTAACTTCTGTAAGCTCAAAACGCACCAGCAGCAGCAGCTCGTAGTTCCTTTTTCAGTTTTTCTTGTATTTTATATTTTGTTCTCCAGAAAAATCTTCTTGCAATTGGTTTTTTTTTTTTTCTTTTTTTCTTTGTTAATACAGTGAATGAAATGCAGGGAAATATGTGTCCCATTACTTAGACTAAAAAAATGTTATGTTCGGTACCTTTCAAGGAAACTTCCCCATCAATGAATCTTAGAGCAGAGAAAGAAACTTTATTTCTGACAACATCAGGGGCTTCTACAACCTGCATCATTTCATTCGTTTTGAATATAAGGCGGCCAAATGCACTCCTATATCCTCCTCCAGGTGATGTTGGATTCGAGCAGTACAACACATCCCATTCTGAGTAACCAATATGGCATAATTTCATGAGATATCATCATTAATGTGACAAATAGTTCCTCGTACTTTTTATAATCATATAAGGTATCAACTGAACCGACATTACAAACAATATACAGTGAACATATTAATTTGCAGATAAAGTAATTTGTAGTTTGTGTAAGAGGGCCGAAACACAATCTCACTAATATATTGTAGACATTGCATAATACATTAGCATGATTTCTAAAATCATGATGAGAGTAAGAAATTGATATAAATAGTACAATATGGGTGGGTCTCATATGTTTGGTAATATTGTGGCCTGGGTTATGCCGTACATATAATTAAAACTTCCTCAATCTGCTAAGCAATTTAGATTAAGGGCTAGTTTGATTCCTGTTTGAAATAGGACATTTGTCGTTTCCATAAGCATTTTGGCCAAAACAGCAAACATAAAAGCATTCGGTTCCTGTGTTTGTCGTTTTCACCATACAAAATCGGCCGAAAATGATAAACGTTAATCGCTTGCAAGAGCACCATTTGATGTTTAGCATAGGGAACCAAACTAGTCTTAACTTCTTCTTTTTCTACTTTAACCTAAAACAATGGTAAGTCCCAACTTGACGACATATATATTACGATACAGCACCAGTTTTGGAGTAGCTGTGATTGTTGGGACCAATATCCATCCATTCATCCATAACAGCTTGAGAATAGAGAGCATGTTTTATTTTTAAAAATGGAAGGTTTGCCTACCTCCAAATATTAGTGGGCACTTGACGGGCTGATCGACGCAGTAGTTTCCGAGCTGTTTTGCGATATCAGCTACCTCCTTGTGTCCTTCCTTTGGAAGCAGAACTCCTCGGTCAGTTCCTCTCACCTGAAGGCATCACAGCACACACAAACACAGCACAATCAATCAATCAATCAATCCTCTTCTCTTCTCTTCTCTTGTTAATAATTAATTATAAAATTCACATACAAGCAAGGGGAGCCTGGCCTCACTGACTGACCTTGGAGAGGATGGAAGCAACGAGGTCGTCAGGAGCTGCGACCGCCGGCTGGGCGGATATGGACGCGTGGACGGTCCAGATCTTCTGGTGGTGGTGGTGGGATCTGGGGAGGATGGACGATGGATTTGAGCGCTTGGTTTTGTTGTTGGGGAAGGATAAGAAGAGTGCAGGAAGTGTAAAGGATGATGAAGCAGAAGCAGCAGCCATCCAGATAGATGATAAGTGCTTCTTCTACTCTACCCTTACAGCCTTACTATTGTTAATTTGTTGTGCTTGCTTGTGATTGTGAAATGTGATTGAGATTGTAATTTGTATAAACGAGAAAACATGTGAGCCAATCATCAATAACTGATTTATAACACAAAGATACTTGCAAAAAAATCAACCCTTGCTGCAAGAATATTTTTAATTTTAAAAAATGACCCGTGTGTCCCACTTTACCTGGATCACCCCACACACGTGTCATTATGGTGTCTACAATTTCCAACGCCAAAGTATGAACTAATTATCCAAAAATGTGCAAATGGAAACAAGTGACCAATCTCACAACACTCTGGGTTGTAAAAGGTGGAACCTTCATTGAAAAAATGTAACATGCAGCCAACTGAAACAAAAGGCCTGATTTCTATCAAACAGGGACAACGTTGAGGTGGTCACAACAATCAAAAGGGTCACACACAATATCAAAACACCAAAGAACTGGTAGAAGATGTACCAAAAAAAGGTGTCGCGACCCTCTCAAATACTACATCTATCATATAAATATATGTACCAAAAGAACTACTAAGTCACAATATACCATATGTTCACCATATTCACAACTAATATATACTAATGAGCAAGAAATAACGAGTAAGATCGATATTTACCCAAAAGTCTAAAATAAATATCCAAATCATCATCGAACTAATCCAAGATCAAATGTCTCCAAAATATATGAAGTCTTTAATTCGGAAACAAACCTACTGAAATATAACTTAATAATATATATATATATATATATATATATATATATATATATATATATATATATATATATCAAACTAAGGATATTTTTCTTCCTCAATGGGATTCAAATTCCATAATCCATCTAGATTTTTTCTAACAATCTCAACATTGGCCTAGCATTTGATCCAATGTTTCAACTCAAGAGTTCCGATCAGCATTCATATTTAACTAGTATAGCAATGACTTACATAACAACAAAATAATCATCAGTGCATATATTCCCAAACATGTTACAATATTTCCAGCACACAAATACGTGAATTGTTTTTTTTTTTCATTCACTTGTCCGTTTGTCATGACAGGATTCTCACATAAATAAGCAATCCAAAAAAAAAGTGCAATCTTGGTAATAAAAAAAAATGATAACTACAAAATTTCAGTCTTCCTTACAAAAATGGATCACCTTAATACTGCGGTGATATAGAAGGCAGATTGATAATACTGCTTGTTGGAAATTCTGGGGTGATTTAGAAGGCAGAATTATTTGGATATAAGAACCCCAGGGTAAGCTAAATAAACAAAAAGGAGGTTAACAAAAGACCTCATAATAAATCTGGAAAATTAATCATGCGGAAATGACACTGAGTAGGCAGCCACCACATCCCTTGGTTCATTAAATCAGCAATCTAGTCATTGGAGTAGCTCTGGCAATCTTCGCCCCTCTTTAAGCATCAGATAAGCATTTTCTGAACTACTTCTTGGTTTTCATAATTTACAGGATTCTTGTAAAAAAAAAAGGAAAATGAAAGAATGATTAACCAAATGGATGGCTTATTGTATCACTGTATAGTTGGAGAATAAATGCATCAAATTATCAAGTGCCTCAGGGTAAAATTTTCTGGCAAATAGATAGCAAGGTCTCCTTGTCCCATTCCATATGCAAGGCTTCTCCATTACAGTTTTCTGCCAAGAAGGGAAAAAAACATCAAATTATTGTGTTTATATATATAGCTTCACAAATTAAAATGAAAAAGTAAAGATGTACATGAACAATTAGCAATTTCACCACCTTAAAGGGATGACATTGCTGTCATTGTCGATTACTAAGGGAAGTATGAAAGTGTATGGGATCCATGTACATAATAATTCAGACACTGATCAATAACAAAACCAAAAATCTGTGACAATGCATGTGGTCATCCAAAATTAGCAACATGAATCCTTTTGTTCCCTTTGGCTCTATTAAATAAATAATTGACGTTGCCTTTTTAATATTATAACTAGGGCTGAAATCGAGCTGAGTCCAGTCGAGCTTTGCATGTTCAAGCTCGACTCGTTTATGGAAGGGGAAAAAGTTAACGAGCCGAGCTCCAGCTTGAGTCATGTTCAAGCTCAAGCTCAAATGGGCTACCAAGCAGCTCGATTCGGCTTGACTGACACGGGCTCGCGAGCTGAACGAGCTCGACCCGGCTCGACTGGGAAAGGGATCGTGAGCTGAACGAGTTCGACTCAGCTCGATTATACAACTTGAAACCCAAACACTAATAAGTGTCTCACTAATACAGAGACCGACTGGCAAGCACTACAAGTGTCTCACTAATACAAGGACTGACTTCCAATAAGTGGTTCACTAATACAGGGCCTGATAATATGGCTTGGCTCTCTATCATTTCAGGCTTAGACCGTAGACAACTTGGTCCATAGTCAACGTTCTCAAAAATTAATATTGACTCGAGCTACACTGAGTTGAGTTGATTCTTAACCAAGTCGAGCCATAATCGAGTCGAGTAGAGTACTTCTCAAGCTTAACGAGTCGATCTTGTTTACGAGCTCAAGCCAAGCTTCCCCTGTTCAAGCTTGGCTTGTTAAGGGAATCGAGCTCAAAATTTTGTTCAAGCTCGGCTCGGTAAGAAACTTGAGTCGAGCTTTTGTCAAGCCGAGTCGTGTGGAGCTCACGAGATGATCTGTTCGTTTGCAGCCCTAATTATAACACGTCAAATTAAACACAAACCTTGTTCTTGAACTTGTATCAGACTTTTGAGAAGCAATATTTTGACCCACCTTGCAATGGAAAAAGGGATATTTTAGCAAAACCCCCACTACAAATATAGAAACTAGCATATACCCCCACTTATTTAAAAAACTAGCAAATGCCCCCATTATGAGTAAAATAATCAAAATTTTGGTTAAATAGAGGGGGTATATCTTAAATTTTTAAATGTTGTATACAAAGGAATTGGGACATTTGCTAGTTTTTTAACTAAGTGGGGGTATATGCTAGTTTCTATATTTGTGGTGGGAGCATTTGCTAAAATATTGACTCAATAGTTTATATAGACCACAATGAATTGATATTTAACTATATTTAGAATTTTCACAAAAAGAATAATAAAATGAAATTATTAGTAGCATGAATATATGGTAGGTTTCCTTTCTTGCTTCTATCGAATAATGTTCATTTGAGAAGATTTTACAATTTTTCACAATGCATCACAAAGTTTAGAACTTACCCATATTTCTTAAGTTATTAGAGCATTTAGCCCAAATAGCTGAAACCAAAATGGGTTACAGGGCACAAGCATTGCCATTGGCTTAACTGGAACTCTGGAACTTGCATTGTGCAACTGTCAAGTTTTAACTCTGCAAGCAGTAACTCTCTCCTAAGCTGACACCTAGGTAATGGGTCTACTAAAGCAATTTGGTATTTATAGCTTGTAGGCCTCCACCACAAGGCGGTTTTCTCAACCATCCAGACTGCAGCCTAGGCAGCTCATAGGGAACTGATTAACATCCTTGTGCTTAGGTGAGCATTTATTTAGCATCCAAATACTAAAATTATCTATTAACTGCTATATTATTACATGTGCACTTTCTTAGTCTTAAAATTAGTTATGCATTGATGCTTATTTGATGTTTAATTTTGTGAAATTCCATGCTTAGATATTTGAAATCTTTACTCGACAGCATATACTAAGCAACTCATCTCTAATCAAGGTTATTCAATAATGGGAACAATGTAAATTTATAAAGGAACCAACTTCAAAAAGATAGGACAAGGTTTGATGATTACTATTTCCTAACCTTTTGCATAGATATTATTAGCATAAACACAAAGCATCATTATTATCATACTACATAATAACATTACAGCATTAAATAGACCACACAACACATGCATACATGTGCATGAATATAAATCAGGGTTCCCTCTTGAAATAATCTATACAAATTGAGACAACCTAGAATTCATGTATGAGGAACATTAGAACAAGGGTAGATAAGTTAGAAATGATCAACTATGTACAGTAATATGTTTCATAGGTGTCTTCGTATGTTTTCTAATGAATGAATGGACCGAGGATGGAAAACCCCAATATAGGACAGAGATCAGATGACTTGACAATTTGGTCATACAATTCAGTAGTATAGAAACAAAATAATTAACACAAGAATATTTCAGAAGGGTCGTACACAAATAGTGTTTGTTCCTTGATCATCTATTGCAATTATACTATGGAATCCGTAGATGCCTACTATGTTAAGCTACCCATCTCATCCTTTAGGTTGTAATATCATTTAAGCTACTAAGAAAGCAGCTCATCCTAAAACAAAATGACATTTGTTACAAGTATTGCATCGCATCACTTTGACCAGCACAAACTATTTACGGTTAAAAGCATAATAGGAAATAATAGGAAAATCTGAAATTGCAAAAGTTACCTTGTCATCACTTGTAACATGAATACTCGCTTCAATAGACTGCCAATGCACCCATATCAAACAAATCAAAATCCATAGACCGAACATCAAGAACGGGATGAGAGACAAGTTTAAAAGGAAGAAAGGCATACTGTTATATTTTTCAGGAGTAGATACGCAACATCCTGAGCACGATATGATTTTGGATGCCACTTGCCTTCAGACCAATCTACATGTGTCACTGACCAATTTGCAATCCCAGACGGATTAACCATCTGAATACACAAACAAGTCCAGTTAAAATAGTGAAAAACTGGGAAAAAGGAATCAAAAGTTGATGATGAGGTTATACTAACATAGAATAAGGTCGGCAAATAATGCTCATCAGCATAGCAATTTACGTGTCCTTCCATACCTGGCTGTGGAGTTAATAGAAGTATTAGCATTCACTAATTTGATGGAACAAACATATTTAAAATCAAATCTAGATAGAAGTTCCTGCAGCAAAAATGCAGGACAAATTCACAGGTAGCAGTGGAACATTAAGTTGGAACTATGTTTATCATAAAGTTGTCAGACCTATAGAGGTCATACTGGCTGTTTGAAGATAAGTACCGACTTAGGTCTATAAAAACAACTAAGAATGGTTGATGGATTCTCAAGATGATGAATGAAATATACAATTACAATATCAGTATCCAGCTATAAAAGGATAACACAACAAGAATACACAAGCACTTAATGAAAAGTCCACCAACCCTTTAGTATAGGTGACAAATCATCAGTTTGAGTAAGTCTTAGCTGGCCCTGGCCCTTTTCTTGACCCAGTTCTAAGGGGTTGGCTAGCTGATATATTTCCTTGTAGGGATTGTAGAATATTTGGAGTTGTATTATTATTACAATCTCTTGGCTATATATATATATAGCTTTACAATCATCCATCTTACATAAAATCCCCTAATACATTATAATATATCAACACCCCTCCTCAAGATGGGCGAAAGATATTCACTAAGCCCATCTTGTCACATCCTCTAATCATATCTACAGAGTTGTCCCTTGGTCAGACTGTCTGCTATCTGATCCTTGGTTGGAACGTGGCCTAGCTCCAGTAGTCCACTGTCCAACTTCTCCTTGATGAAGAACCTATCGATCTCGATGTGTTTGGTCATGTCATGATGCACTGAATTGTTGGCGATACTGATGGCTGACTGGTTGTCACACCACAGCTTCTTCTTGACTCCTCGATCCAGCTTTAGCTCCACCATCATACTCTTCAGCCATAACAGCTCTGCAACTCCCAAGGTCATAGCTCTGTACTCCGCTTCAGCTGTCGATCTGGCCACAACTGACTGCTTCTTACTCCTTCAAGAGACCAAGTTGACTCCTACAAATATGCAATAGCCCGAGATAGACCTCCTGTCATCAGCACATCTAGTCCAGTCAGAGTCACAGTAGCCCTCGATGCTCACGTGATCATTCTTCCTGAATATCGGCTCATTTCCGGGAGCATCCTTCAAGTATCTCAGAATCTGGTACACTGCGCCCATATGACCCTTCCTTGGGTCATGCATGTAGCGGCTCACCACACTCACTGCAAAGCAGATATCAGGACGTGTGTGGCTCAAATAGATCAACTTGCCCACCAATCTTTGGTATCTGTCCCGGTCAATTGGTTCTCCAGCCTCAGCACCCAGCTTGAACCTCTGATTGATCGGCGTCGCTGCAGGTTTGCATCCCAACATCCATGTCTCTGTGAGAAGGTCCAGCGCATACTTTCTCTGAGAAAGAACAATCCCCTCTGCTTTTCGAGCAATCTCAATCACAAGGAAGTACCGAAGAAGGCCAAGGTCCTTCAGCTCGAACTCCTTGCCAAGCTTCCCCTTGAGTCGGGCAATTTTCTGCTCATCATCTCCTGTGATAATCATATCGTCCACATACACCGCAAGCATGGTGATGTGGCCTCCACTCCGACGAAAAAATACAGTGTGATCAGCGTTGATCTTCCGATATCCCATCCCTATCATCGCCCTCCTGAATCTGTCAAACCACGCTCGAGAAGACTGCTTCAGTCCATAGAGGGACTTCTTCAACCTGCAGACCTTGTCCACTGTCTTATCAATGCAGAATCCTGGTAGTATCTCCATGTACACCTCCTCCACTATATCCCCATGAAGAAACGCATTCCTCACATCCAGTTGGTGTAGCTTCCATCCACCATTCGCTGCCAAAAAAATCAGGGTCCTGACAACGCTCATCTTCGCAACTGGTGCAAAAGTCTCATCGTAGTCAATGTCGTACGTCCGACTGTATCCTTTTGCCACTAGTCGAGCCTTATAGCGCTCAACCTGTCCATCTGGATTCTGCTTCACAGTAAAGACCCACTTGCATCCGAGTGCCCTCTTCCCCTCTGGCAGTTTTACCAGTTCCCAAGTGTGGTTCTTCTCAAGAGCCCCTAACTCCTCGTGCATCGCCGCTTTCCACTTTGGATCGTTCTTGGCAACCTGTCAATTGTTAGGTACAGTAATACTATCCAAAGACACAATGAATGCTCCATGAGAAGAAGAGATGTTATCATATGAAACAAACTGAGCGAGGTCCCAACCATATCTATCAGGAGGATTTTTTGCATTGCTGCGAGTGGTCCTCCGTACTGATAATAGTGTGGGAGGGGTAGGAATAATGATATCACATGAAAGAAAATATGGTGGTGGTGGTGTAGGTGTCTCCGGAGTCGAGACGGACGCAGGAAAGGGACTTGGCACTGGCACTATAGGTACTGGTCATGCAGTTTAGGTACTGGTCATGCAGTTTGCTTCCCTTTCCTGCTGTAGGTAAGTAACTCCCCCTGAGTCGTGGGCCTAACACCTCTCATCTCCTCCCCATGTTCCCCTTCACTCTCCTCGTCAACCGTTCATCCATGCCATACTCCTAAATCGGTCACCACACTCTCACCAATCTCCCTTTCTCGCCTCATACTCTCAGTGTCAGGTGAGTTGTCCATGGATGAGGTTCCCTCCTGATGGTAGTATGGCTCAAGCTTCCTGAAGTGAACATTCATGCTCAGAAACCTCTTCTTCTCTACTGGGCTCCAGCACACGTACCCCTTCTGAGTCGCCGAATAGCCCACGAAGACACACTTGATTGCTCTAGGGTCCAGTTTTCCAACAGACGGTCTGTTGTCCTTCACAAAACATACGCAGCCAAACACCTTCAGCGGGAGTATCCCACTATTATTTTCTTACAATATCTCACATGGAGACTTTCATCCCAGTACTTTCGAGGGCATCATGTTGATCAGTTGAGCTGCTGTCAACACTGCATGCCCCCACAGACTCCGTGGGACATTTATGGCAATTATGCTCCTTGCCACCTCCAGAAGGTGTCTGTTCTTCCTTTCTGCCACTCCATTATGTGCTGGTGTGTAGGCACAGGTGGTCTGAAGATGTATCCCTTGGGCTGACATGTATTCCTTAAGTGCTTTGTTGGTATACTATGTCTCATTGTCAGACCTCGGTACCTTCACCACTGTTCTGTACTGAGTCTGAACATGTTTATGAAAGTCCCGGAAACATGCAAAGACATCACTATTATTCTTCAACAAATACAGTCAGGTGACACGAGAGGAACAATCAATAAAAGAAACAAAATACTTGTAACCATTCATAGTAGTTGTGGCGCACGGCCCCCAAATATCAGAATGTATAATATAAAAAACAGAAGAGCTCATATGGCCCGCATTAACATATGAGCTCCTAGTAAGTTTGTCTAAATCGCATGCATCACATACTAGTTTCTCCTTATTTGCTTTCTCATAAATAGATGGATACAACCTACTCAAAATACCAAAAGATGAGTGCCCCAACCGCCTATGGTAGAGTATCAGTGTATCATCGGCACTCATCTTCGGTCCTCCCATTCCTGCCCTCTCTGCCACAAACACCAATGTTGAATCTAGCCCTTCCCGATCCAGGTACCACAATTCATCATGCCAAGTGTCAGTCCAAATATCCGTCCCGTCTTCTCCTGTAAGATCATCTTAAAAATATCAAAAGAGACAATGCATTTTAGTTGGAGGATTATAGAACTAATGGATAAAAGACTGACTGGAAAAGAAGGAACATACAAAACATTGGATAATTTTACTAAACATGTTCAATTGACAGTACCCTTACTGACCACTGCCTGGAAAGTACCATCGGCGCCGATGCTAGGTGAGTGTAGGAAGAGAACTCACTAGCATTCCCTGTCACGTGTCGAGACGCACCCGAATCGACAATCCAGTCCGACGATCTAAGGGAAGACATAGATGCAAGAACAAGTGAGTCGTCAGTACCTTCCGATGGATGGGCATACATGACAGTGTTGCCTCTGAAGAAGACTTGAGGTGGATGCCTCCACAGTCCCACTCATTATGTCTCCATCGCTTGACGCTCTCTACTTTCTCCTGAGTACCTCCAGCATGTCCAGCAATGCCTGATCCTCCTCAGTTTAGGCGTCATCAGTTCCCTCCTCGCCTTCTATTACCAGCAGGTTCACCCGATAACCTACTCGACCACCCCGTCGACCCCCATGACCACGACCACGGCCACGTCCTCCAAACTATCCACGTCCACCACCTGAATCTCCCTCCTTAGGTGGTTTGGTGCAAGCATACCTCAGATGGCCCACCTTCCCGCAGTTGTAGCACTGACGGGAGTCTCCCTTAGGTCCTATGCAGCCAGAATTGGCAACCGCCAATGCTGACTTCACTTCAGGAGGACCACTTGTCTCTACCTGCAGCTTGATGCGAGTCTCCTCCTGGATCATGGTCGAGATAGCCTCCTCAAGTGTAAGGATCTTCGATTGGTCTAGAAGTAGTGTTATCCTCTGAGCAAACACTGCGGCCAGCCCCTTAAAAAACTTCACCGTCCTCTCCTGCAGACATACATGTCTCTCCTCACACTTCGGGCCCTCGCAGCTTGTCCGATCTGAGGAGTGATCGTAATCCAACCACAGACGCTCCAACTCTGTGGCATACTCTTGCACCGTCTTCTCTCCATGTACGGTATCGTCGATCTCCCCCTTGATCTGGAAAATCCACAAGTTATTTTCCACACCATCGTAGGTCCTCCTCAACTTCTCCCACACGTCATTTACCATCTCAAGGCCATCCACTGTGGCGGCGATCGACTGGACTAAAGAATTGAGGAGCCAAATATATATCACCATATGAGTGGACTTTCACTCGTCGTATCCTGTCGAGCCCTCATCCGGCTCTGTCTTCTCTCCTGACAAGAAACCCTCCAGGTTCTTCCCTGCGAGGGTTCTCCTCACCCGTCGTGACCAACTCAGTTAAGTGGCCGGTCCATCAAGCTTCAGATCGATGGAGGGAAGCTCCAACTTCGCCAGTGTTCGTGTCGCGCTCTCGCCTGCCGACAGTTTCATCATCTTCATCAACGTTGCGACCTTCGCAGGATCCAACTTCTTGATGATCCCCTCCATCGATCCTCCTCTTCTCCGATCACCTGACACCCGTACCACGATTCACGTTCGTCCTCTTCGTCCTCTCCTAGACCCGATCATGCCTCTCCCCCATTGGATCTAGGCCTTCGATGTCAACGTCCGGAACGACCCGCGCGAGACGCCGGAAACCGCGGCAGAAGGCTCATGCGGGCTCCGCAGGAGTCGCGGCTTCGCGGTGGTGGTGGAGGTGTGGTGGCGGCGGCGGCGACGGTGGTGGTGGGCGAGCGGTGCGACGGCGGCGGCGGCGGACGACGGTACGGCAGCGGTGGTGGCGGCTAGGGTTTGTGCTCTGATACCATGTAGAATATTTGGAGTTGTATTATTATTAGCCTTACAACCCTCCATCTTACATAAAATCCCCTAATACATTCTAATATAACAACAGGGATGATAAGCACAAAGGTATCTAACAACTTGAAAAGTCGTGGAAGTTCCCCAAGAGGATTGGTGGTGCTTGGCCAAACATTTACACCAAGAGTTACATTTGAAGTGATTTTAAAACAGAAAGAGGACTCATGATCAACTCTAAGAGCTTCAACAAAGACAATATTCTGCTTCATCATATATATATATATATATATATATATATATAACATGTTATGCTCTGCTTGCCGCTGTATCGGGCATCTAGAGGAAGTATGCCCGGGCCCTTCTAGTGAAGGGCTCACAAAGGAGCTCATGGAAGTGCTTCATGAAAGTGTTGAACCGCATTCTGTTCACTTGCCTAAGAGCTCAACAAAACGGACTGATCACTCGACCCTACTCCTCTGGTCATGTTGATAACCCAGGCCGAGTTGAGACAAGAGTCAACGCTACTCCCGAGGCCACTCATCATATCCACTTGCCTAATGTGGGCAAGGATAGGGGAGGGGAAGGAATGGGAAGGAGCCGGTAGGACTAGCAGACTGTCTGCTAGTCCAGTTATGGAAGAGCATCAGGGTCCAGTTATGGAAGAGCATCAGGGCCATTCTTGAGACCTCTTTTGACCATGGAGGAGGCCATTCTCCGAGTACAGTAGATGTTACTATGGATGAGGAGTTTCCTTTAAGGGTTTAGGCGCAACCCGCTTCCAAAGGCTGGAAAACCCAACTGATAACTTCACCGAGACGACTGTCGATGAGGTTGCAGAGTTGGAGAGGAATATATCTAAGGCGCAAAGAGATGATCTCCAATTGACAAGAAAAAATGAGAATTTACTTCAACTTCTCAAGCAAGGAGACTTAGAGATGGAGTAAAGGGGACTTTGAAACGCCGAGACGGAGGACTAGGAGAAAGATGCAGAACTCTAGTCCCAAGTTGAGGGTCAGTACTAGGGCGGCCAAGGGACATACCAGTAGGCTACTATGAGTAGTAGAGTGTGTAAGGATCAGTTGTGGTGTTGCCGGGTGTATCTAAAGTGTTGGGCTTCATGAATCCTAACACTTATGTATCCTTCTTATTTATTCAATAAAATTACCATTTCAGTTTTTGTGTAGAGAGAGAGCGAGAGAGATGGAAATGCTCCAACTACTTGTGTCATCTGTTTCTTCATTTGTGCACATGAGATGATTCATGCGAGAACCTCAAAGAGTTGGTGATGCTTGGTCAAAGACATTTACACCAAGAGTTACCTTTTGAAGTGATATAAAACAGAAAGGGTAGTCATGGTCAACTCTAAGAGCCTCAATAAGGACAATCTTCTGCTTCATCATGTATTAGGTAATAAGATTTATATTACATCAAATAAGAAAACGTGGTAGGGTTTGTTGTATATAAGGGAAACACTTTCAAGTCTTTGTTTTCTTAGTTACTAAGGTGTGTCAGAGAGAGAGAGAGAGAGAGCAGGGATGGATCATGCATGTTCATCCCTATTCTTCGAGTACACTAAGATGTCATCGATAAAAACCACCACGAATTTATCGATGAATGGTCGGAACACTCGATTCATCAAGTCCATGAATGCAGCAGGTACATTCATCAATCCAAACGGCATAACGGAAAACTCGTAGTGCCCGTAACGGGTTCGGAAGGCAGTCTTTGGCATGTCTTCTAGCTTAATCTTCAGCTGGTGGTAGTCCGAGCGAAGATCGATGTTTGAAAATACCGTTGCCCTTTGCAGCTGATCAAAGAGATCATCTATCCTTGGCAGAGGATACTTGTTTCTGATAGTGACTTTATTCAGCTCCCGATAATCGATACAGAGGCGTAGCGTTCAATCCTTCTTCTTCACGAAGAGCACAGGCGCGTCCCAAGGAGACACGCTCGGACGGATAAACCCACGATCCAGTAACTCTTGCAGTTGGCACTTTAACTCTTTCAGTTCAGCAGGGGTCATTCTGTACGGAGGCTTAGAGATCGGCTGGGTATTCGGGAAGGTGTCTATGGTGAATTCGATCTCTCGGTCTGGTGGCATGCCGGGTAGTTCGCTCGGAAACACATCAGGGAACTCCGCCTCAACGGAAGAAGACTCGACGTTTGCGTAGTCCTGCTGTGTGTCCCGAACCGACGCTAGGAATCCCTCACAGCATGAGTGGAGCATTCGCCGAGCAGATGTCGCAGAAATCACCATGCAGGCCCTGGTCGCATCAGTTGTTGGACTACTCGTGTAGCAGAATTTGGCTTCTCCAGGCAGGCGGAAGAGTCGTTTCTCTGCACACTCAATAATTGCCGAGCAGGCGCCGAGCCAATCCATTCCCAAAATGATATCATAGTCCCGTACATCTAGAATTAGAACATCTAGCGATAGCTTCCTTCCTCCAATACAGACGTAACCACCTTGGCATACTGAACGGACAGGTATTTTCGTGCCTGATGGTGTGCTAACACTAAGGTCTAGATACAACGGAGTCATTTCTATATTGTTTTCCACGGCAAAATTTGTGCATATAAAACTATGTGTTGCACCAGAATCAAATAGCACACGAGCAGGTATGTTATTAAAAAGCAAAGTACCTGACACGCGGTGTCTGAAGCCAGAGCTTCTTCTCGTGTCATTGTATAGACCCGACCTTGAGCTTGGCGACGCTCTTGCTGAGGCGTAGCTCGATTGGCCTGGGTTGCAGCAGCCTGATTTGGATGTTGAGGTGGAAGCTTAGAAGGAAGCGGACAATCTCGAGATATGTGGCCCTGTCCGCCGCAGTTGAAGCATAGACCCTTTCTGAGGTAGCAGTCATTTGCGATGTGCCCCGGCTTCTTGCAAAAGAAACATAGTTGCCCTGGATTTTCCTTTTTCGAACCGTCGTTGTTTGGGCGCTTTGCAGCGGTGTTTCCTCTTTCGTTGCTTTGGCGTTTGTGATTTGAGGTATACACAGCGCCGGCAGGAACGGGAGGATACTGCGGTTCGAGGGAGAGGGCGTGATTCAAAACTTTCCACATTGTCTGGTATTGTGGAACGACTACGTGCGCGTGGATGGCAGGACGTAGACCACCCTCGAATCGTCTGGCACGACTCGCTGCATCGGGTATATAGGAGCTTGCAAACTTGGCAAGCCTGTTGAACTCGGCAGAATACTGTTTAACCGTCATGCCGCCCTACCGTAGTTGTACAAACTCGTTTTTCTTCTGTCGACGTACAGGTGGGGGTATGAACTCCTCATCAAACGCGCCACGGAAAGTGGCTCATGCTATCGCCTCCCCTCCATCTTCAACTGGAAGAGATCGTCGATGCACGTCCCACCAACCGTGCGCGTTGAGACGAAGCTGCAATTGAGCACATGCGACGCGTTTCTCTTCAGGTACTTCCAGCAGTGAGAAATGATCCTAGTTCGGCCAACCAATCTAGAGCCACAATCGGATCCTCAGTCCCCTTGAATGCTGTGTTGCGGACTTTCTTGAAGTCGCCAAAGTCGAAGGCAGTCACTTCCCTCTTCCTTGGAGTTTGAGACGTCTCAACTTCAAGCACTGGTTGCTCCACCGGAGTCGCTGCTGTTGCCGCGGACTGGTTGGAGACCAAGGTATGAACAATCTGCTGCAGGGTATCTACCTGCTTTTGTTGGCCTGAGAATCGTCTCTATATTGTCTTGAAACTTGAGTAGTCTCTCATCCGCTCGCTTCTCAGCCCGTTCATAACGAGCTTCATCCCTTTGTTGGTTAGCTTCTAACATCCGCATCATTTGCTGAAGCGGATCGGCTCGTGACATGGCTCGCTGGCTCCGAGAGCTTCCCGAAGTGCCAGAACTACTTTCCTGGGCTTGTGTCTCGCCCGGTGCTTGCGCTGAGGATTGCGCGTGAGCCATTCCTTCAAAAGAAGGTAAATTATATCAGGATCATAATGTATTATGGACTCATTGTATGAACGTATCTCATTTTGGCCTAACGAGTTCAAGAGTTCGCACAGGGATTTGATCGTTAAAGGAACTTTTCCAGTACAAGGGTCAGAGGAACTTGGAGCTGTGCTGTGATACCAACATGTCACGTCCCGATTCCGTGGAATCGATAGTCGTCCCCCGGGCGTGACCATCGTGCGGGCCTAGGTTGCGCACCGCACAAGGCTAAGACATTTTGCATAGCGAGCACATATTCAGAGTACGCAGATAAATTGAAACACAGATTTGAAACTTGGAAAAGTTCTCTTTTATTGATAATATGAACATCTATTACAAACTCTTGAACTGAGTCATAAGGGTTGCAGCACGGGCTTACAAAATGTTGACACAAAATGAGATAGCAGGAATGTACATTACATCATTTACTAAACTTCAAAATGTAAATACCTCCTAGTGAAATGATGGTCTTTCCACGGAGCTGCATAGAGTTTGGGTTGCTGGCTCTTGTCTTCAAAATGCTTCAAAAGATGGCACGCTCAGGACGCACCTACAGTTGGACTGGATCGGGGATTGACTTCAGCTCCTCGCTCGGCTCTCCTTAGTGCAGAGAACCTGTTTCAACGAGGGTCAGTACATCGAAACGTACTGGTGAAGGCAAGCTAACCCAACTATACCAATCAACACGTTGTTTATATGAAGCATGCATATATTTGTGGTCTATCTTGCCTCAGTTCATTTTACAGCAAGCCATATATATAAAAATCAATGAAATACTTGCCACCGTTCGGTGACATTTACCTGCCCGTCTGAACCACATGTACAATACTTACCATGTCCTTCCCTGCCACGAAGACACAAGTTAGTTTGCAACAGGTTTAAATATACGGAAGGATCACTGGCATAATGCCACGAAGGGACGAGTTATAGTCACGGGATAGAAAATGATATGCGACACAGGCGGCGAGTCCCGCCACATGCCATTTCCTTCCTCTAACAGACTGACTATTCCATATGTTCCGTTCGAATCGGATCGGTCCCAGCGCCCCGGCGACCGTCCGCGAAACCGCAAAACCTTGTGCACAAGTTGTCCGTGATCAACGGCGTTCGTTATGTTTTTCCATCAATTCATACAGTTTAAGGCAATTTTGAGCATGATACTAGTTACATAACATAAACGGTTTTGCATAGTCTTTCTGATCAATATATCGCACAGGAGAGTGTGTTCTATATGCATAGCAAAATTTATAGAAGAAGTATACATTCTAACTAAAATTGAAGCATATGATGAACATTCTAAACGAACTAGCATGCATAGGTAACCATTCACAAGTTTGATTGACAAGCAAAATAATTCAAGTCTATTCCTTTTTATCTTGATATCTTTTAGTTATTACTTGCTATCGTCTGATCGGGGCAAGCAAGAATACAAGATTTTAGATGTGAAGACTAGAAGAAGGGCCAACTGAATCGAATATAAGCCACTCACAAGTTTGTTGGAAGAAAGAAGGAAAGAGATGCTTTAGGACTTCGCTCTAGCGTCGCCTACAGTTCGTTCACCTGCATTGCCACGAACAGCTGATCAATACCTCTTTCACTCTTTCCAATATCGAAATTGAAGTGCAGTACAACGAACGAAAACAATGAAATCTATCGAAATCGTTCAAGAAATCTCAAGCAAATCCGAAACCAACTCAAGACACGAAAGCAACAAGCGACAGAGAAAACTAGGCAACAAAAGATGCAGCGGAGAGGTCCCTCCTGACTCTGCCGCTAAGTCGATCATGGGGGCACGGCCCACTGAATATGGAATCGATTCCGAAGAAACAAATCCATAACGAGGATGAGTTCTTGATTCAATCTATCCCGATCGAACGATATCGTCTTGTATTTCTTAGCCGCGCTCCCCGGATAGAGGGAACGGGGCACCACATGTTTCATGCATAACTATGTTGTAGAACAAAGATTTATTAAGTTTTAGCCTTGTAAAAGTGAACCATAGGCCCTTAATGCTTACAAAACCGTTTAGCCAAAATATTTTGTTAAGTATTGCACCGCCTAGGCGCCCACCTACGTCGCCTATGCCGCCAAAGCTAAGTTGGCCGTCTACTCCACCACCTACCAAAAAACGGTGCGGAAAGAGACCGCCTACCGCGTAGGCGCCGTCGAGACGGCCGCCATTTAGAACACTGCCTATTAGATTTAATTTAAATCTCATATAAGGTTGAAGTAAGCCTACAGGTATTTAGGCATATTCATGTATAAATAGGTTTGGGGCGCTAGAGTTAGAGACATACAGAAAATTGAGAAAAGCTCTATAATTGCAACAGCGAGGTTGATTTGGATCTTTTGTAAGTTTTGCTTTGTAACCCTATTAAGTTAATAAAGTTTCAATTTGGCACTTGCCGAACCACTTTATATTTTTGTGTCTGCGTCTTTCTTGACGTTTCAGCTTTTCCGCAATAAATACATCATGAAATGCGTTCTTATAATGTCAGTCTATGTAAAGATGAACTTCATTCCAAAATCCCAACGAAGGTCCATATGTGAGATGATCATGAACAATCCCCTCCAGGAAAAATGGCATATGTATCCCATTTGTGAAACTAGATCTAGTATTATCGAACAACTTTGGAATAATGCAGAAATGGTTGCAGATGGGTATAGAGATGGAAATTAAAATGTTGCTACATAGCTTCCTAAGATTGTGTTTGTGTTGTTGGGGAGTGGGGAAAGGAAATGAAAGAAAAAGAAAAAAGGAAAGGAAAATGAAAGATTGTTTTCCTTATTTGATTAATTGAGAAAGTTGAAAAGAGAATCACAGAAGGAATTGTGAAAGAAACGGGACTGAAAGAGACAGCGACGAGGGGGGTGGAGTCAATGGTCGAGGTTAAACGAGTGACGGAGTGGAGAGGTAAGCCAATAAAAACTGCTTTCATTTTCATTAGGTCGCAAAAGAGAGGGAAATTGTTTTCCATGGACGAAGGGAGAGAAAGGAAAAAAGGTAATGGTTAATATATGAGATTCTCTCACTTTCTTTTTATTTTCCCCTTGTAAGTTAAAACTATTTTCTTGTTCTTTTCCTTTCTCTCGATTTCCCACTAATCAAACACGGCCTAGGAGTAACCAGCCAAACCTACACAAAAACAGTTGCAGAACTCCTGCGTAGATCAGATACTGAACAAGGGGAAGAAAAACTGCCTTACAAATTGGAGAAGTTGCATATCTAGGGAAGAAAAGATGATCCAGCCTTTTCTAATTTGTTTGAGGAAAAAGGTGGAAGGAGGCTGGCTTTAGGCATTTGAGTGCTATTGTTTGTTACCAGCACAAGTCTCCTTATATACTAGGGTATATGCTTAAGCTAATTATGTGTCAAGGATAAATGTAGGTAATAGCAGGCAATAAAGCCCACATGCCTGAAACTTCATGCTACCAGGTTAGTGTAAATAAATTGTTTCATGTATTTGTTGGAGTCTGCAAATAACTGCTCAAGTTAGAAGCCAGACAACACACATTTCTCTAGTGCATGGTGAGGCTATTTTAAATCTTTATACCATCCTAACAATTATCCGCTCTTAATCCATCCTTTATTCTTTGCTGTATCTCCTTAATAAAATTATAACTGTTCATTGGTCAAAGTTTACCCGGCAATAGAGCTTGAACTTCGTATAGTAAAGAATGTCAGCCAAAATTACCAAAGCATGTTGCCGCTTGATCGAGAACCACTGCAATTAGACTAAGAATCAGTGATTGCATTGTGGATAAAAACTTCAAAATTAGCATATAATCAAAATTAGCATATAAAAACTTCAAAAGTAGTAAAATGTAACTCTACTCATGGAAACAATGCCATTTGATTCAAGTACTCTAGTGCAAAAGCATAAAAGGTACCTACAAATGCAGTTTTAGTGACATAATACAGGCACAACACGGTAGACCAATGTACTTTATTGTATCACGAGGGAAGGATGAATGCATCATTTCATCAGTCAAACTAGAGTTTTACATTAGTAGACTCCAAGTCACAAAAGATGGGGCATCAGCTGCATTGGAAGGAAGTAACTTGACTATAAAAGAAGTGCTCATTCAGTCTCAAAAACAAAATTGTACCTCTCGTTGACAGCATTATTTAACATTCTTCTTCGCCCAATTTCTTCTGTATCTCATATATTTCTTCTTATTTATACTGTCTAGAGAGAACCCCATTCAAAGTTGGGAGTCAAAATTACTCTTGACACTTGAGACTCCACACTTTCTTCGTTTAAGCAATGTTTTAACTCTTTGATTCTCCTTGACGTGACTGCAGTTCCAAGAACTTTGTCCTGAGTTACTGTTCCTTTAAGTCAAGTGATTATTGCTTTCTATTCAATGATCAAAAATTAAGTGGCAAAATAAGCATTAAAATACTGCTGTCTGCGAAGCACGAAGTGATGATGAAGGTGCAATGTATCAACATCTGGGAGTATTATAGTGTGATGAACAATTTGGTTGTGAATTATAGACAAAGAAAGTAGCAATGACAAAGCAAAATGAACCCCATAAGGGAATAGAAAAAGGCACAACACCATCTTATATGTAAACACCCGGTATAGGTCAGGAGTACCATGTTTAGGGTTAAACAATGCTAGATATAGTGCAGGGCCTGCGCCATAATGCTGCATTTAGATTTTTCTTGTTGACTAGCCATGGTATAATGGTTTGACATTTGCAATTGTTATTGCACTCGCAATGAAACAAAAATCAAGAGCGAAACTAAACTTAAAGTTTACCTGTGAACCCTTCCTGAATTTGTCTTCCGTAACTTCAGGCAACATGTGCTTACTGTACCTGCCTGTTCCATGTGGGCCAGGATCCTCGAAACTGACAGTGAAGTGAAACCAACACAAGAAAATGGAAATTAATCAAGCAACTAAGTAAAACTAAAGTGACTATTTGAAGTTGTAAATGCCAAATAGCATTTACAGAAATTTAATCTTAAGAAAATATGAACAGCCAGCATAGTTCTACTTCTCTCTCATATTCCTAAAGTCTCTGACCAATCCCTCTATTCTTGCTTTAAGAAAAAAATGGGTGGAAAACAAATTAAGTCCTGAGAGCAATATCAGTCAGCTTACCAGTCAATAAAGCTGACATTTGTTTCCATCAAATAGTTAAACACATAATCAAAATGATGCAGTGGTACACAGCTGTAACAAAACAAGTTTAAATGTTAACAATAATGGTAAATCATACTAAAGTAATTCAGGTTTCATTCTTACTGAATGCAATCACCTGTCAGAAAGCAAAACAAAATGCTGATTATCCGGGTCTTGAAGTGCATTAGCCAAGAGTCTCTTCTCTGCATCAACCATTGAAATTTTCCCCCAAACCACCTACATGGATTGGCTGTATCATATATACATGGCTCCAACTTTGGGTTTAAAATAAACATTACCTCATATAGCAAAAAAGTACTAAAATGATCATTCTGGTCCACAATAAGTGGGATTAGTAAATTCAATAACAACAACAAAGCATTTATCCCAAATTTTATATCAGGAGCCATAATGAATGAGTTGGAAATAAACCAAGTTATGACCATGAGCTATCATGTATGTTGGCCATCGCACAAGGTCCACAAACCAGATCAAGATCTGAAAAGCAATTGCACCATCACACTACATCTCTTCTTAAATACCCAACCAGTCAGGGACTTTGCCAAAATTACGTTTCATGCTTGCTTTTTCATATATTTAATTATCGCTACTCATTCATCCTCATGGTTCTATATTCACGTAATCTCCCTTGTTTTATCCATGACTGTCCGGAACGTAAAGAAGGGGAATCCAGAGCATATGCATAAAAAGTTCAAAAATAACACACTAGAACCCAACACATTCAGATCCATTTATCCAATTACTAGTTGACATTAGGCACACAGACCAAAGGATACCTCGTACAATGTAAAAGTAACTGCACTTGCACACAATGATAGGTAAAAAATGTTGCGCTAAGCAAAGTTTAAGAGTCTCCCTAAGACTTATTTATATGTTACACAGAGTAAGCATAAAAATATTTTAGCTGTAATCAGCCTTCCTTGCAGTTTTCTTATCTCAAGGCAGCATATTAATAACTAATGCTATAAAAGTGGAAATATACACATGTTTCATCACAATACTTCTGCCTATTTTCTCCTAGTGTGATATAAGTGATATTGAGAGTAGAGAATGATTCTTTCAAGAAACAATGTCCATCTTGATTTAGAGGAAATTATTATCAATACCTTTTCACTTCGGACGTCTCTCCCAATGAACAGTGGACTTGTATGTACTGGTTTTTCCTGTGATGCATGCACATAAATGGAGTATCTACCCTCATGCCCCTGTAAATACATAGGACAATATTTTGAATTAAAAATTACACAAGGAACACTATTTTAAATGCCATAATAGACAGCCATTCTTGGTAAAGAAATATCCCAATTTCAAAACCTCTGGTGTTATTCTAAAGAACAGTATTTTTCATCAAATTTAGCAGTCATATCTAGTTCTGTGGTAGGCTTCCACTGACATAAAGCTAATATGACTTTTAGAGCGGTATATAATGTTGTGTAGATAGCAAGGTGTCGAATATCTTTGCAATTCTACAAATTGATAATAAGGGGGGGGGGGGGGGGGGAGGGGACTCATGATTCCCAGACTCGTTGTGACATATGCCAAAACAAACTAGTGTACAGGTAAAATACTTCTTCCCTTTTTAAGATTGTTTAATGTCAGGTTCACTGGCAAAAGATATTTCTGTGACAATATCTATTACGATATAAACTTGATTACGCACAGGGAATTCTATCAAAGGAGTGGGTCTATAGATTTGCAAAGGCAAAGCAATATCTTCTCAACCATTTTGATACCTTCGCAAGCCTCTAGTAATTGTCACGTGATAACCTACTGTACCGAATGCACAGAAACTGAACACAATTTGTACAATTCAACTTTTATATTTCTAAAGACAAACATGGCAGCTACTTTATTCCCACAGATTCACGAGTATTTTCCCAAAATTCAGTGTTTAGAAGTTTATATCCCATGGTGAGTTATGACTGACTAGAAATCAAAGGTTCGATACCAGTAGGTAAAACTGTTTTGTTTCTTGTATTTTTACGGAATGATAGATTAGAACACAAAATTTACACCAAAAACACGTCTTCATATATTTAAAGTTCTAAAGATAAGGAGCTGGTGTATGTCACAGTGCTTCCTATGTTTCATTCTCTTGTTTTATACTCAGTTGCATAAGTGTTTACACTTTTATAAAAAAACAGTATGCAGCCTGGACTGGGTGAAAATGTTGTGCCTATCCTTGCAAAGCAAAACTACAAGTTAACAAATAAAAGCATAATAACATGTATAATATAAGCAAGTTAGAATTACCAAAAAGAATTTCTCCCACAGTTTTTCAAATGGCAATGATCCCGGTGTCAAAAACATAAAAGCAATCTTCGGCTTCTTAGAGGGAACGGATGGCAATGCGAGGATATCCCTAATGACAGCTTTAGATGCAAGCTCGTCATCAGTGAGCATTCGAGTAGCTATCGTTGGGAGCCAATCCTTAAAATGGCTGCAACCACTCGTCGTGAAGAAGTAACAAGCTGAGTAGTGACCAGGCGGATAGATGTAAGCCCCGATCAAGGAGATGCAAATCAATGATACCAGGACGATTATCCAGACGGGCCTTCTTGAAGCAGCTCTATGGCGCGGCGGTGCTAGCATGATTTTCAAGTCCCCAACGCCTAGCTGCCACGCCTTGGGTATCTTCATCTAGAAAATCTCATTACGGTAGTACGAATCAGGGAACAGTACTACTAGTCACACCCAACAAGGATAGTGTGAAAATGGCTGCAACAATTAACAAAAAAACAATGGTAGTACATGGAAAATTCTGTTCACAAACAAGAGGAAACGGTAGCAATAACGGCAGAATCATACAATTAAAATATTGAAGAAAAAAAATACGACAAAATGCAGCAAATGATTCCAAGTTATGTAGAAAACCGTAAAGAGATTTATGTCCTTGTGGTGAATCTTATTTTCTCAGGAAAGTACACAGAATAAATTCCAAAAGTCAATTCCAAACGTAACAGCCTGAAGAAAAGCCTCATAGTCAAACCCATTGGTAAGATTTCCTTCCAACAACTAGACCTAGAAGTCGTCATCAACACAATAAACAAATGGAATTAGCACCAAGTATTCAACCAACACCAACCACACCTCTCTCTCGAAAAATCCACTAGATTTATGCTCTTCAGTTTTAGACAAGTGTCAAATGCCTAAGCTGTAGAACTCGAATCGGAGAGAAGAAACTTAACCTGGAATTCAAACTAGGGCAAAATTTTGACTATAAAATAGTTAACAGCAAACGAAAAGTAATCAAATGAATACAAAAAAACCACTGAAATTCTTAAAAATTCGCTAATTGTAGCATAGTAACAAATAGGAACGAGAAGTCAAACCAAATCATACCTCGGGACCAAACTAGGACAAGGAAATTAATATTCGCGCAGAGTCGTTAAAAAATAAGGGAGAAGTAAAAAAAAAATGTAAAGAAACTGGCTATTACGAGTGACGAATCAAAATCACAGACACAGATTTCTTCAACATTCATCTCCTCCTCAGCTCCCACCCTCAAAATCCGATTTAAACAGACATGACAAAGAAGAAAGAATATATATATATATAACTCGAGTGATTACATCAGAATCCAGCAGCATGCACAACCAAAAACTAGACCCCAAAAAAAATCAAAAGAAGACGTAAAAACGATCAAAAAATGAGAAATTGCTCAGAATCGAGATCGATTACGTGAAATGTGATCCAGAGAGAGAGAGTGATTACCTATGCGATTGGTGGACGAGAGAGATCTGGACAGGAGAGAGATCTTTGGATTTTGAGAGAGAGAGAGAGAGAAAGAGAAAGCAAGAAGTGACAGAGCAGGAGAAGGAGGAAGAAGAAGACGAGAAATAACTATTAAGATTATATATATTATTGGAACAGTACAGAGGGAGGAGGAGGAGGAAAAGGAGAGAGTTTCAAATATTATTAAGTAATTAATTCCCTAATATATATTATAGATACACTTATTTATTAAACCGAAACATTTAACTCTCTCTCTCTCTCTCTCTCTCTCTCTCTCTGAGATGAGGAGGAGGAGACTTGACTGACTCCTGAGAGAAAAGAACCTAATTAGTCGTTTCCGCTCCCACCCTCCCACTCCCAGCAAACAAGTTTCAGCCGGCCCCCATTTCTTCCATTTTATCACTCTAATCCTTTTGTCACTTATAATTTTCTTGCCTCATCAATATTGGTTTCTTAAAATCTTTTTTATTTCTTAAAATCTTATCCATGTATCTTACATTCATTCCCCAACTTCAATGGATTTACTTGCAATGAGCTGATAAAAGAAAAACCTATGAGAGTGAAATGTTTAACGCACTATTTTAAACTTTTAATAATTTATAAAGGTCCTAAATTTTCTTATACCACACATATGTATTTTATTATACTCATGTTAAATGAACAACGCAATACCTATCAGAGTGTAACATTTAACACACTAAGTCGTTTGTAATTCCTTAATCATTTACTAAAAAATATTATCTAAAAAATTTGTTTAAAATTTAAATTTATTATGCATAACGTCATGGAAACTCAAACCTCTAAGCAACCAAAGAAGATGTCCCACATCTTAACCACATGAACTAGAACAAGTGTTTGACTCTAGTTATATAATATTACATAGTTAAATAATTAGTTAAATTTTATTAATTTTTAATTATTCGACAATATACATATGACTTAAAACGACTAGCCGTTTCAAGATTTTTTATAAAGAATTGAGATATATCCATAACAAATTATAACTTAAATATAAACATATATATATATATAAACATTGCCATTTGAAAAACATATATAATATATATATATATATATATATATATATATATATATATATATATATATAACAAATTTGAATTCAAATATATGTAAATATTTAAACTATTTTACATAATATCACCAAAAAATATTATTTACGTGCAACGCGCATGCATTTACTAGTAACTTTAAACTTTTGAAAATTTAGAAAGCTCCTAAATTTTCTTTTACCACAAATATGTGTTTTATTATACTCTTGATCATTAACATGTGTCAATTTTGTTTTAACGCAGATTGAAAGCTAGCATAATTTGTATTATTATAACGTGAGGCATTCATAACATACTTATTCCATAGTTGTTTGTGTTATCTTATCTCATTTATCAAATTTTATATACAAGTAATTATAATCATGTCAAAATAATCTCTAATATTGTTGGAAAAAAAAATATTTATTTTTATTTATTGTTTAAATAGATTTATTATGACTTATAATGTAACTAACTTATGGTTTATTATTTAGTAGGCTTTAGTATCTTTTTTAATTGATACAATTTGGTAGAAATTAAAATTATATTAAAATTGTTTAACTATGATTTTAATATAATTTAATTGGAAACTCAAGCCGTCTCTGAATTATAAAGCTTAAGTAAGAAATATGAAACGTTCCCATCAGCTATATTGTAGTATTTTCTTTCGGTTAGCAGCTCCAATACTTTATTTCTGACAGTTACTTCGAAAAAATAAGAGGAAAGAAGAAAATCATCTCTCCAAGAAATATTAATGAATTCATGGGTGCTGATAGACAAAAACACAGCAAAGGGACAAAGGAAACGAACCATGATCTTCCTTTAACTTCACCCTTCATTTTGTTTTACCGTAACGTAGAACTAAAGTCCATTTCTCCTTGGACACCTCGAATTGTGGGGTGTCCTTATCATCAATCTCTTTTCTCTTTTATTAGTATAAATTATTTGGAAAGGAGCAAACTATTTTTTATATATAACTAGTATATATGCACGTGCTTTGCACGTATATTGGAGTGAATGATGTTGATGAGTTAGTTTATTTCTACTGCTTTTAATTATATAGGTTAATGGTTCAACCCTTCGAATTCTTTGGTAACAATTTAAAAGACTTAGCAAGTAGCATGAACCCTTTGATTTCCGTAAATGGTTGTCATTATTGCATCTCTTAAATGGTTGTCAGTGGAATTTATTGTAGGTATTCTTTTTAATTACTAAATATGTTGAAGGGTATTTTTGGAACGAAAATTTTTCACGGTGAAGCCTAGTTTTGGCATTATATAGTAGAATAGATTATTTAATATTTATATTATATTTAATCAACAATTTTAATTAATTAACATAGATAATAATATTTGTGACGATTTTTTTTTTATCATTAAAGCCTAAGCATTTCGTATTAGCTATACTAATATATAAGCAAAATACCAATAGTATTACTATTTTTTTCATGTAATACTTTCTTACCTAAAAATAAATTATGTATAGATAAAAAAATATAATTTACTATCTACTGGTTCAAATTTAATAACTAATAAAAAATCGTTCGTAACCTTCTTTTATATTGGGATTAAATTGTATCATTAAATTGTATTTACAGAGACCAGCACTTCCAGCACCGAAGCCAGTTCAGCAGATGACAAGACCAGGAGCACCTCGACCCCCAGCAGCCGGAGGATTTCAGCGAGGACCACCGCTACCTACTCAGGAGGATCAGTTCACGAGGGCCATACATGGACTACCACAAAGGAATGGACAAGCTTTTGCACTAGAAGTGGATGACATGGAACAAGAGATTGATGTTATAGCAGGCATTACTCTTACTTTTACTTTTTTCTGCTGTGACATTATTTGATACGGGAGCCACCCACTCGTTCATATCTTCTAATTTTATTGTCAAGCACAATATTGCCACTACACCTTTACCTAGTTGTGTTAGAATTCTCACCGGAGGAGGAGTTCTACCTGTTAGTCGGATTTGTAGATCTTGTCATGTAGTGATTCGTGGCAGAGAGATGAATGCCCGACTCTTAGTGTTCCTATGCCAGTTTTTGATATTGTACTTGGGATGGACTGGCTGAGCAAGTACCACGCTTTCTTCGACTGTTTTGGAAAAAGCATTCTTTTTAAGGTACCAAGCCAGCCGAAACTTGAGTTTGCACGGGGATCTACAGAAGCCCTTGATGGTGTTCAGCTTGCAATGGACGACGTTATTTATCACCCCATCATTTCAGAGTTCCAAGACGTCTTTCCAGAGGAATTGCCAAGACTACCTCCGGACAGAGACGTAGAATTCTCGATTAAATTGACGTCGGGAGCAGCACCCATAGCGTCGCATGTTTATAGATTGGCGAAGAAGGAGATGGATGAACTGAAGGCACAGTTGAAAGAATTAGAGGAGAAATGTTTGTCACGCCCCAGTCCCAAAATACCGAGGGACCGGACGCGTGATAATGGCCAGCAGCACGCACCGAAGGACAACCCAATTTAATGGATCCATCAGGACATACTTAAGCTGTAAAACAAGTCTACGACAACATGGCACAACTAATCTCATCCACACAAGATGTAAAATATGATCCACATAATATAAGGAATGTAAATCATCAACCAGTCTCAACAAAGTGCTTCGGGGAACAACCCGATAAATATCTGATACAATGGTTCAACAGGCCAGAAATAAATGACTGAAATAAGTAAATAAATACTGAGCATGAACATGGATGCTCAGGAGAAGTCCTCGGCTAACACCTCGTCCTCGGATGGCGGTACAGCTCCTGGATCAGCTCCTGCTCCGGTCCCGTATACCTCGGGATAGATCTCGTCCTCAAATCCTGGGGACATAATCCGGATCCAGGTCCTCAGGGGACATAGCAAGGTACAAGAAAGCTCATGCCAAAATAAATGCAGTGCAGAAAATAAATGGAATAAATAGGGCAAGTAAGTAACCATCTAAGTGAAATGCAAGTGAGAGCAACACGAGTACTCAGGCTGAGCCACTACAAGCTATGTGTCGGGGAGCCGGTAATGGTAATAACACGTAATGTGCCTAGCTCTGCTACGAGAGTCTATGGCCTCACAATAGTAGTAGATATATATAAAAAATAGCATGTAGCATGTGTGTCTCTCCCCACCCCATGTAACCACGCATATCATGACCATAACGTCTCATGTCCATGTCAAGCGGGATCATCACTAATGCAACAAGTCATATATATCTATGAATATAGTATCTCTGTCAAGTCCTGTATCCTATACAGAATCACCACGAATATCTCGGGAATATCCTGTCTCATGAACAGTGTCAAGTGTCCTGGGTCATATGGTACTTGATAAGACAAGTACGAGAATATAAAGTGTCACGAATGTCCATCTCTAAATGACAGTACCCAACACTGCGTACAGTGTTGGCACCCGACTAATAATCGGACGCTAAGTACGTCACACGGTCCTAGGTTGAGCATGCACAGCAATATAAATAAAGCAAGGAAAATATATAACAATACTGCAGAGTTTGGCAAGGTACACTTGCCTGATGTTTGAATATCCACAATCGTCCCGGTATCAGTGGATCCTGTGGGTACTCCTCCAAAAGCTGTAATAAATATCACCAACCGTCTCAGAAGATGTCAAATAGCTAGAATTGCCTGTCCTTACGTCCAATTTGGACACATGGACAAAAAGGACATTTTCGGGCCAAAGCGGGGTCCCCATGTGGGCCACTTTGCACCGAAAAGCGGGTCAGGGTCAAAGGTCTCCAAATTTCTCAAACTCAGTGTCTACAAGTCAGGAACGATGATACGAACCCAACGGAACTTCCAGAATTGGATTTCGATGAGCCGATCACAAAATCGTCCGTCGAGTGGAGCCTGTGGGGCCCACGATACACGATTTTGTCAACGTTCTCAGAATCGGACCAAACTTGGGTCACAGGACCAGCGTATTTCTATGAGTCCGATGTCGCAAGTTTCGTCTCGATCCGACGTGTATACACAAAGTTACAGCGTGTTCCAGAAAGGACGGATACGGAACGTTGTCGGCGGATACGCGTTGATTCCGGTGTGCACGCACATCCGAATCGACTTCTGCGAAATTCCACACGTCCGTATCAATGTCGCGCACGTTTCGGTAAAGATCGCGTGCGACCAAGTCGTCCCGTTTGGCGGGGCGCACTCAGTTCCGGGGTAAAATAGGGCGTTATTTTTTCTGTTTTTGGATCGCGGTGTGCGATTACCACATGATGCGATACACCGAGCGAGTTGTACGGGCACCGAGAGGGTTATACAGTCTACGCGTAACAACTGACGGAAACTAAATCGGAGTTGCGAGGCGAGAGAAAACGATACCTGAACAGGGCTCCGTGAGCGCTGAATTCCACGTGTCCGAGAGTCAACTTTGTGTCCTGGTCGAGGATTCCCGTGTCTGCCAAGAGTCCTAGCTAGGGTTCTGACTCGGGACAGCGGGGATTTCGCCGGAGGGGGTCGATCTCGGGGTCGACGAGGTCGGCGGCTGTGCACGGTCGACCGGAGCAGTTCTCGCGGCTGCGACTCGTCGTCGGGGCGTCTGGATGGAGCGGGGCTGGGGAACCTGGCCGGAGCGATCGAACACAGGGGAGTCGGAGTCGGCGACGCTCGAGATGGGGAGTCGCACGCTGCCGGAGTCGGGGGGACACGCGTTGTTGGTCGGGGCTGTTCAACCGCTGCGGAGAGAAAGTCCAGACCGGAGCGGTCGGCGCCGGCGAGTCCGAGTCGAGGGGGGAAGGCTGGAAAGAGGAGTGAGACGCAGGGGATCGAACGGCGGGGGTCTGCGATAACGGCAAGGAGAGGGGGTTAGAGGTCTGGCGGCGGAGTCTACACGGAAGTCGAGGGCGACGAGTTTATACTGCTACAGTATATCCGGCGGGGGCTAGGGTTCCCAATGGGTTTCGGGTCGGGTTTAGCTCAGGTCCGACCCGACCCGACCCAGTTTACTGTTTTGGTTCAGCCTGGGTTGGTTTAGGGTTGGGTTTGGGTTCGGTTAACACCAAGAAGTTTTTAAGGCTTTAAACGCGTCTCCGGAGTCCAATAAATTCACCAAAAAATACCCTGCGTCCGGTTTTCCATTTTACACCATAAAATATTATTTTTATAATATTTTAATATTAATAAACTGCATTTTAAAAATTCTTAACTCTTAATTACCTTGGTTCTTTTCCAGAAAATACCAAAAATCCGGGGCTATTATATTAAAATTTATTCTGAAAATCAGGATGTTTACATGTTTCATCCGGCCAAGTGCATCACCCTGGGGAGCACCAGTATTGTTTGTACCAAAGAAGGATAGGTTTGTGCGTATGTGCATCGACTACAGAGCATTAAATGCAGTGACTGTGAAGAATAAATACCCATTGCCACGCATTGATGACTTATTTGATCAGCTTAGTGGAGCCAAGGTGTTCTCGAAGATAGACTTGAGATTGGGATATCACTAGGTGAAGGTACAAAAGCAGGACATCCCGAAGACCGCATTCAGGACAAGATATGGACACTACGAGTTTCTGGTCATGCCATTTGGGTTGACCAATGCTCCAGCTATTTTTATGGACTTAATAAATCGAGTATTCCATCAGTATTTGGACCATTTCGTGGTCGTCTTCAAAGATGACATACTTGTCTATTCGAAAATCCACGAGGAGCACGAGAAGCACCTGCGGATCGTCCTAGAGACCTTGAGGAAATAGCAGTTATATGCAAAGCTCAGTAAAAATGAGTTTTTCTTGGACAAAGTCTAATTTCTTGGGCATGTCGTTACGGGAGATGGTATTTCTGTTGATCCAGAGAAAATCTCGGCAGTCGAGACATGGCTCGTTCCTAAATCAACATCGGAGATGAGGAGTTTTCTTGGACTTGCGGGATATTACCGACGGTTCGTGGAGAACTTCTCAAGGATAGCAGCGCCTATGACTCGCTTGACGTACAATGTAAACCCCCTGAATTTTCAAAATTTTAAAAACTGGATTTTTCACAATTTTCTGGAATTTTCTGGGAATTTTCTGTAATTTAAAAACAGGGTTTTAATTATTCAATAATTTTTAATTGATATTAAACAGTATTAAAATATTATGAAAATAATATTTTTGGATGTAAAATGAAAAACTGGACTTAGGGCAATTTTTCTGGAATTTATTGGGCTCCGGACCTATTTTTAAAACACCTAAATTTAATTATTTAATTATTTATTAAATAATTACTGGTTTTAATATTATTATTATTAATTTTTATTTTTAACCCTAACAGGCCGGCCCAACCCAGCCCCTCGGCCCAAGCCCACCGGGCCGGCCCACCCCAATCCGGCCCAGCCACCCATGGTTATCGGGTTCGGGTTCACCCGCACCCGAACCCGCCCGCTCGCCCGCAACCCAACCCGTCCCCACTCTCCCCCACGACCCCCTCTTCCCCGACTTCCGCGCCGCCTCTGCCGCCGGCGCAGCGCCGCCCGGCCAGCCACCCACGTCCCTCGCCTCGCCACGCCACCCACGTCTCTCCGCCCATCTCGGCCCCCCCAGCCACCTGGCCACCTATATAATCCCCTTCTCCTCCCTAATCTCCACCCACCTGAACCCTAACCGTCCGGCGACCCCTCCCCGAGCGCAGCCGACGCCCCTCCGCCGCCGCTGCCACCGGACAACGCCGTTGCCCAGCCCGCCGGAGTCGCCCCTCCTTCCTCCTCCCCTCGTCAGCCCCGCAGCAGCCGCAGCAAACCGCAGCAGCTCCGGCAGCCGCCTCCCCTGCGCGCCGCGTGTCCCCGAGAACCGCCCAGCCCCGGCCGACCGTTCCCCCACTGCCCCAGCCCCCTCCGGCGGTCATCCGGCCACCGCCGGCCGAAAGCCCTAACCCTAACCCTAGTTCCTTCGAATCCGACACGTGTCGGACACGTGTCGGACACGATTCGACCCTGTTTTTTTGGTCCCCTTCAGGTGCGTGTAACTTTTTGTTCGTAGCTCCGATTTTATTTCTGCAAATTGCGTTGCGAAGCCTGTATGACCCTCTCGGTGCCCGGACAAACCGTTCGGGGCATCGCGTCCTGTGGTGATCGCACACCGCGATCCAAAAACAGGAAAAAACCAGACCCTGTTTCACCCCGGAACCGAGTACGCCCCGCCAAACGGGACGACTTGGTCGTGCGCGGTCTTTACAGATACGTGCGCCTCGTCGATACGGACGTGTGGGATTTCTCGGAAGCTGATTCGGGTGTACGTGCACACCGGAATCAACGCGTATCCGTGGACATCGTCCCGTATCCGACTTTTCTGCAATTCGACCTAATTTTGTGTACACACGTCGGATCGAGACGAAACTTGCGCCATCGGACTCGTAGCGATACGCTGATCCTGTGGGTCAAGTTTGGTTCGATTCTGAGAACGTTGACAAAATCGCGTGTCATGGGCCCCACAGGCCCCGCTCAACGGGCGATTTAGTGATCGGCTCATCGGAATTCAATTCTGGAAGTTCCGTTGGGTTCGTATCATCGTTCCTGACCTGTTGACACTAAGTTTGGTGAATTTGGAGACCGTTGACCCGGACGCGTTTTTCGGTGCAAAGCGGGCCCACCGGTGGACCCCGTTTTGGCCCGAAACTGCCGTTTATGCCCTTGTCTCCAAATTGGACCCAAGGACAGGCGTTTCTAGCTGATTGATATTTTCTGGATCTGATGGTGATATTTGTTTCAGCAACCGGAGTACCGCCTGCAATTCCAGCTGAAGTCAGAGCCGCAATTGGAACAGGAACCACAGGCAAGTGTACCTTGCCAAACCCTGCAGCTTGCTAGTTATTTCCTGGACTTAGATATATCAGTGGGCAAGTAAAGCTTGCCAAATTCTCAGATAATTCTGGTTAAAGTATTTTACTTGATTGCTTGTAGTTTCATAAGTAACTTGCTTAACTGCTCAACCCAGGACACCTGACACTCTTCATGTGATGGAATTGCCTGAGATATACCTGGTGATTCCGTATAGGTTACATTTTTCATGTCATTACAGTTTACATGCTTAGATTCTATCCTGACTCATTGTATTAGTTCAATCTTGCGTGACTTGTACCTGATATTTCTGGAACTGTGACGTGAGATTTCATGGGGTGGAGAGAGTATTACCATATCAAGGCTGATTATAATGTAAATAATGTTATCTGGAGGTGTCCTAGTCTCTGATACAGAGCTTTGGCACAAGTTCTGGCTCTTCGAGAAAATACTGCTATGGTTTCTTCGACACTGATCCTGTAGTAGTCTCAGCCTGAGTATGACTAAAACTCTCACTTGCATATCACTTAGCTGGTTTACATATTTACCCTGCTGTTTCATTATTGCTGCACTGCATATGTTTTGGCTTGTATTTTCTGTACCTTGTTATGTCCCCTGAGGACCTGGAATGGACTATGTCCCCAGGTATAGCCGCAGAGAACTACCCCGAGGTGTACGGTACAGGAGCACTCCTTGGAGCAGAACCCGGAACCGAGGACGAGATAGTGGCCGAAGACTTCTCCTGAGCACCGGCTACATATTCACAGTATTTTCATTTCAGCATTTTATTTCCTGTCTGTTTCCTTAAATGTAACAGAATAATTCTCGGATTTGTTTCCCGAGATAACCTTATTTAATATTGCTTATTTATTTCCATTGCATTAATTCTGGCAATTAATCTGTGTTTGTTCTGTGGATGAGATTAGTAATACCTGAGACTTGTACTTAGTACTGCTAGACTACAGCTTAAGCATGCCCTGATGGATCCATTAAATTGGGTTGTCCATCGGTGCGTGCTGCTGGCCATTGCTCACGTGCTCAGTCCCTCGTCATTTTGGGACTGGGGCGTGACATGGTTTTTGTGGTGGCCCATGCAGGTCTACGACTAAATTGTTCGGTTTCAACTTAGGGACCGAACAGGCCTGCAATAAGATAGGATAAAATTTTAGGATCTCATCCACTTGCTTGAATCGTTTTTGATATCTGTATCGTATTCGAACTAACTTGAACTTGCATCTTGTCTTGTTTCCTGTGCGCCTCTTATTGGGTATTTTGGATACAGGGAAATGGACCCACAAGAATACAACGAGACTCCCGCCAGAACGCCACAAGCTACAGGTGTCACCTACGACGACGAAGTGACACCAGTCGGAGGAATCCCCACAACTCAACAGAGCCAGCCGGCAGATCAACCTACCTCCCGATTCTGGCGCGATGACATCCCACCTACGCCGCAGTTCGTCCCACCAATGCCCGTGTTTCCACCAGGACCGCCAATCGACGGGCAACAAATATTTCAGATGATCTACGCGATGATGCAAGCACAGCAACAAGTCCAACACGAGGCTCAGCGTCGCGAAGCTAATTTCTTAAGGGACAGCATTGTAACTGCACTGGAGCAGGCCAACCTACCAGCTCGACGGCCAACTACAGGCTCAATCACTGACTTCCGCCAACTGAAGCCCCACACTTTTTCTGGAAAAGAGGAGCCCACAGAAGTTCACGAGTGGCTCACCAACATTCGGCATCAACTTGAAGCAGCTGAACTTCCACGGGAACGCTGGATGACTGCCGTCCGAATGCAATTGACGGATAATGCCCATCACTGGTGGCTATCCGAGGAGATGCGACTCGGACCAGACCGAGTCACTTGGGAGGAGTTCTCCAGACTCTTCCAGGAGATGTACATTCCTGCCATCGCTCGATCAGAACTGCGGGACAAATTCAATCGCCTCACTCAGGACTCCATGACGGTGGAAGAGTACAACGCAGAATTCATTCGTCTGAGCCGCTTCGCCCCCACCCTGATCCCGACTGAGGAAGAGAAGGCCGAGAAATTCTTCGACGGACTGAACATTGAGCTGCAGAAACTAATTGGGTCCGTCGTACCAACATCATACTCGGACGTCCTTGCTGCGGCTCGACGCATAGAGCGCGTCACCAAGAGAGAGACCAGACTGAAGCGGTCGTCCCCATCCGCACCAACCAAAGCAGCACAAGAAGAATCTGCAAAGAGACCGCACAAACAGCAGAAAGCATCTACACCACCAGTGGTAGTCCTTCTTACTTGTCATTACTGTGGCAAAGCAGGCCATATCGCCAAGGAATGCCGACGCAGACTAGGATTGTGTTTGGCATGCGGATCCCGTCAGCATTCGGTAAGGGATTACACTCAATGTGGAGAAGGAACACCAAGGGCGAACCAGCAAACTCCACCAGCACCTCGAGCAGCACCCTAGCAGCAAGCTCAGCAACAGCAGAGGAATCTACCTCAAGGACGAGAGCAGGCTTACGCGATGACTGTGCAGGAAGCCGATGCGAGTAAGTGATTCGTAGTTATCCGTTTTTAGTGTTGTTTAGTTCGTGCCTCTTGGTTCGTGACCTCAGCCCCAACCTAGTAAATTACAACTTGTTAATAATAGCCTGGTTTTTATAAAAGTTATAGTTTTAACTAGATTTTCCTGGAAAGTGTAAGCTTTCGATTTTAGGGAAATGGTATTTCCCTGAAGTCTCTTGTGATGTGCTTTCAAACGATACCTGCGACCGTGTCATCTCTGCTGACCGGTTATTCTTTGATTGCGAGGACGCAATCCTCTTAAGGGGGGTAGATTGTAAACCCCTTGAATTTTCAAAATTTTAAAAACTGGATTTTTCACAATTTTCTGAAATTTTCTGGGATTTTTCTGTAATTTAAAAACAGGGTTTTAATTATTCAATGATTTTTAATTGATATTAAACAGTATTAAAATATTATAAAAATAATATTTTTGGATGTAAAATGAAAAACTGGACTTAGGGCAATTTTTCTGGAATTTATTGGGCTCCGGACCTATTTTTAAAACACCTAAATTTAATTATTTAATTATTTATTAAATAATTACTGGTTTTAATATTATTATTATTAATTTTTATTTTTAACTCTAACAGGCCGGCCCAACCCATCCCCTCGGCCCAAGCCCACCGGGCCGGCCCACCCCAATCCGGCCCAGCCACCCATGGCTATCGGGTTCGGGTTCACCCACACCCGAACCCGCCCGCTCGCCCGCAACCCGACCCGTCCCCACTCTCCCCCACGACCCCCTCTTCCCCGACTTTCGCGCCGCCTCTGCCGCCGGCGCAGCGCCGCCCGGCCAGCCACCCACGCCCCTCGCCTCGCCACGCCACCCACGTCTCTCCGCCCATCTCGGCCCCCCCAGCCCCCTGGCCACCTATATAATCCCCTTCTCCTCCCTAATCTCCACCCACCTGAACCCTAACCGTCCGGCGACCCCTCCCCGAGCGCAGCCGACGCCCCTCCGCCGCCGCTGCCCAGCCCGCCGGAGTCGCCCCTCCTTCCTCCTCCCCTCGTCAGCCCCGCAGCAGCCGCAGCAAGCCGCAGCAGCTCCGGCAGCCGCCTCCCCTGCGCGCCGCGTGTCCCCGAGAACCGCCCAGCCCCGGCCGACCGTTTCCCCACTGCCCCAGGCCCCTCCGGCGGTCATCCGGCCACCGCCGGCCGAAAGCCCTAACCCTAACCCTAGTTCCTTCGAATCCGACACGTGTCGGACACGTGTCGGACACGATTCGACCCTGGTTTTTTGGTCCCCTTCAGGTGCGTGTAACTTTTTGTTCGTAGCTCCGATTTCGTTTCTGCAAATTGCGTTGCGAAGCCTGTATGACCCTCTCGGTGTCCGGACAAACCGTTTGGGGCATCGCGTCCTGTGGTGATCGCACACCGCGATCCAAAAACAGGAAAAAACCAGACCCTGTTTCACCCCGGAACCGAGTACGCCCCGCCAAACGGGACGACTTGGTCGCGCGCGGTCTTCACAGATACGTGCGCCTCGTCGATACGGACGTGTGGGATTTCTCGGAAGCTGATTCGGGTGTGCGTGCACACCGGAATCAACGCGTATCCGCGGACATCGCCCCGTATTCGACTTTTCTGCAATTTGACCTAACTTTGTGTACACACGTCGGATCGAGACGAAACTTGCGCCATCGGACTCGTAGCGATACGCTGGTCCTGTGGGTCAAGTTTGGTTCGATTCTGAGAACGTTGACAAAATCGCGTGTCGTAGGCCCCACAGGCCCCGCTCGACGGGCGATTTTGTGATCGGCTCATCGGAATTCAATTCTGGAAGTTCCGTTGGATTCATATCATCGTTCCTGACCTGTTGACACTAAGTTTGATGAATTTGGAGACCGTTGACCCGGACGCATTTTTTGGTGCAAAGCGGGCCCACCGGTGGACCCCGTTTTGGCCCGAAACTGCCGTTTATGTCCTTGTCTCCAAATTGGACCCAAGGACAGACGTTTCTAGCTGATTGATATTTTCTGGATCTGATGGTGATGTTTGTTTCAGCAACCGGAGTACCGCCTGCAATTCCAGCTGAAGTCAGAGCCGCAATTGGAACAGGAACCACAGGCAAGTGTACCTTGCCAAACCCTGCAGCTTGCTAGTTATTTCCTGGACTTAGATATATCAGTGGGCAAGTAAAGCTTGCCAAATTCTCAGATAATTCTGGTTAAAGTATTTTACTTGATTGCTTGTAGTTTCATAAGTAACTTGCTTAACTGCTCAACCCAGGACACCTGACACTCTTCATGTGATGAAATTGCCTGAGATATACCTGGTGATTCCGTATAGGTTATATTTTTCATGTCATTACAGTTTACATGCTTAGATTCTATCCTGACTCATTGTATTAGTTCAATCTTGCGTGACTTGTACCTGATATTTCTGGAACTGTGACGTGAGATTTCATGGGGTGGGGAGAGTATTACCATATCAAGGCTGATTATAATGTAAATAATGTTATCTGAAGGTGTCCTAGTCTCTGATACAGAGCTTTGGCACAAGTTCTGGCTCTTCGAGAAAATACTGCTATGGTTTCTTCGACACTGATCCTGTAGTAGTCTCAGCCTGAGTATGACTAAAACTCTCACTTGCATATCACTTAGCTGGTTTACATATTTACCCTGCTGTTTCATTATTGCTGCACTGTATATGTTTTGGCTTGTATTTTCTGTACCTTGTTATGTCCCCTGAGGACCTAGAATGGACTATGTCCCCAGGTATAGCCGCAGAGAACTACCCCGAGGTGTACGGTACAGGAGCACTCCTTGGAGCAGAACCCGGAACCGAGGACGAGATAGTGGCCGAAGACTTCTCCTGAGCACCGGCTACATATTCACAGTATTTTCATTTCAGCATTTTATTTCCTGTCTGTTTCCTTAAATGTAACAGAATAATTCTCGGATTTGTTTCCCGAGATAACCTTATTTAATATTGCTTATTTATTTCCATTGCATTAATTCTGGCAATTAATCTGTGTTTGTTCTGTGGATGAGATTAGTAATACCTGAGACTTGTACTTAGTACTGCTAGACTACAGCTTAAGCATGCCCTGATGGATCCATTAAATTGGGTTGTCCATCGGTGCGTGCTGCTGGCCATTGCTCACGTGCTCAGTCCCTCGTCATTTTGGGACTGGGGCGTGACATGGTTTTTGTGGTGGCCCATGCAGGTCTACGACTAAATTGTTCGGTTTCAACTTAGGGACCGAACAGGCCTGCAATAAGATAGGATAAAATTTTAGGATCTCATCCACTTGCTTGAATGGGTAATAGGAGGCACCAAGATGTACCGTGACTTACGACAACACTTTTGGTGGCATGGCATGAAAAGAGATATAACTCGTTTTGTAGCCAAATGTCTAGTATGTCAGCAGGTGAAGGCGGAGTATCAGAGAACAACAGGGCTACTACAATCACTTCTGATTTCTGAGTGGAAGTTGGAGCACATCACTATGGACTTCGTCACGGGTTTTCCGAAGAGTCCAAGTGGGAGAGATGTTATATGGGTAATAGTGGATCGACTCACCAAGTTCGCACATTTCTTACCTTTTAGAGTTGGCCAGTCTACAGAAGCTTTGGCTGACTTATACATGAGGCAAATCGTGAGGGTGCACGACATTCCGGTCAGCATTGTGTCAGACAGAGATTCGCGTTTTACATCTCACTTTTGGAGAAGCATGCAGGAGAGTCTTAGGACTCGTCTGAAGTTCAGTACATCTTATCACCCGTAGACAGATGGGCAGTCCGAACGTACTATTCAGATACTGGAAGATATGTTGAGGGCTTGTATGTTGGACTTTGGAGGATCATGGGAGGACCACCTACATCTTGTGGAGTTTTCTTACAACAATAGTTATCAAGCGAGCATCCAGATGGCTCTGTTTGAAGCATTGTATGGAAGAAAGTGTAGGTCTCCCGTGTGTTGGAGTGACGTGGAAGAACATCAGATTCTGGGACCAGAGTTGGTAATCAACACCGTAGAGACAGAGAAGAAGATACACGGGCACTTGCGAGCAGCGCAAGATAGGCAGAAGCAGTGGGCAGACCTTCATCGTCGTCCCTTAGAGTTTAAAGAAGGCGATCATGTCTTCTTGAGGATATTACCTACTGTCACGTCCCAGTCCCAAAATACATGGGACCAGGCCACGTGGCATTGGCCAGCTGACACGTCTCCGAAGGATATCCCAATTTAATGGATCCTATCGAAGCGTGCTACGCTGTCCTAAAATACTAACAAGTCTAATATGCTAATATATAGCAGGTAATGGTCTAATCTCATCCACAGAATACAATATCATAATGCTGGTACAAAAGCTGGTA
Organism: Iris macrosiphon; assembly: GCA_036927795.1. NCBI lineage: Eukaryota > Viridiplantae > Streptophyta > Magnoliopsida > Asparagales > Iridaceae > Iris > Iris macrosiphon. The sequence goes on along the minus strand of JAYESA010000020.1, from coordinate 482,035 downwards.
AATAAAATACAAGAGTCTGAATATCCATAATACATCTGAAATAGTCTGATGGGGACAAACCCACTGAAATACAGAAATGGAAATAAAGTGCAGAAAGAAGTAAGATAACTAGACTAGAGTATCAACTAGCTGGATATGAAAACTCTGGTCCGAAATAGATGCGTACTCAAATCACGGGAACTCCCCAGAAAATGCCTCGAAGTCCTCAATCAGGAATCCTGTCTCTACTCCTGCTCCGTAGATGGTCGGGTACAAGTGCTCGTCCGGATCTGGAAGGGAACCAGGTCCTCAGAGGAATGTAACAAGATACAAAAATACATGCCATAAAGTATATACTGAGTGAACTCAGGGGTGAACTATCCAACTACGTGAAATGCACTTTGAAGACAACCCCGGTACGTATGGGTAGGTGAAAGGTATAAAGCATAGCGTCGAGCCAGAGGCTAAGTACCTGGCATTAGCTGTAAACTGAATGCCAGGAGTATATGCTGACTACATCACCGATCATGATAGTGCACAGCTAGTAACCTCTGCCTGTCATGCCCCAGTCCTAAACTATCGAGGGACTAGACACGTGGCAATGGCCAGCAGCACACACCGATGGACAAACCCAATTTAATGGATCCATCGGGGCATACTTAAGCTGTATTACAATAATCAGGGTTTACTAAAATCATCCACAGAATAAATATAACAATATCAACAAAAAGAAATAAACAACATCCAGTCACAAGTAAATAAAATCGGAGAACAATCCGATATTAAGTCTGTTACAGCTGTTCATTTTAAACAAGAATGAAAGAGTTTATTTGCCATAAAAACTGACCATAGAGAAGCAGATGTTCAGGAAAAGTCCTCAGCGATCACCTCGTCCTCAGGGTCTGGTACTGTTCCGAGAAGTGCTCCTGTTCCGTACGCTTCAGGATAGATATCCTCTGCTAATCCTGGGGACATAATCCAGATCCAGGTCCTCAGGGGACATAGCAAGGTACAAAATAACTCAAGCCAAAATAATGCAGTGCAACAATAAATGAAATAATAGGGTAAATAATTAAACCAGCTAAGTGATATGCAAGTGAGAGTTTTATTCATACTCGGGCTGAGACTACTATAGGATCAGTGTCGGAGAAACCCATAGCAGTATTTTCTCGAATGGCCAGAACTTGCGCCAAAGCTCTGTATCAGAGACTAAGACACCTCCAGATGACAATATTTATAATATAATTAGCCTTTGATATGGTAATACTCTCCCCACCCAAATATAATCTCACGTCACAGTTCACGATGTACATGTTATGCAAGATCAAAACTAATGCAACAAGTCAGGATAAAATCTAAGCATGTAAAGATGTATATGTCATAAACCTGTATCCTATACAGAATCACCTTGAATATTTCAGGAAGATTATGTCTCATGATTCGTGTCAGGTGTCCTGGGTATAATGTACTTGATATGGCAAGTACGAGAATGTAAATGTCACGATATCCATCTCTAGGTGACGTTGCACAACTCCGCGTACGGTGTTGGCACCCGACTATTAATCGGACTCTAAGCAAGTCACACGGCCCTAGGTTTAAGCATGTACATTAATGTATAAATAAGTCAAGTAAATAAGTAGCAATACTGCAGGATTTGGCAAGGTACACTTGCCTGGGGTTCCGGCTCCAATTGTAGCTCTGACAGCAGCGAGATTTGCAGGCAGTTCTCCGGTTGCTGAAATAGACATCACTCTCAGATCCAAAAAATATTAATTAACTAGAAATGTCTGTCCTTGAGTGCAATTTGGACACAGGGGCAAAAATGACATTTTCAGGTCAATGCGGGGTCCACATGTGGGCCGCTTTGCACCGAAAAACGTGTCAAAACAAATAGTCTCCAAATCTGTCAAACTTAGTGTTAACAAGTCAGGAACGATGATACGAACCCAACGAAACTTCCAAAATTAGATTCCGATGAGCCGATCACAAAATCGTCCGTCAAGTGGAACCGTGGGGCCCACGATACGTGATTTTGTCAACGTTCTCAGAATCGAACCGAACTTGGATCACAGGACCAACGTATTGCTACGAGTCCGATGGCGCAAGTTTCATTTTGATCCGACGTGTGTACACTAAGTTACAGCGAGATTCAGATCAGGCAGATACGGGGTGTTGTCGGCGGATACGCGTTGATTTCGGTGTGCATGCACATCCAAATCAACTTCTGTGAAATCCCGCACGTCCGTATCAACGGCGTGCACGTATCGGTAAAGACCGCATGCGACCAAGTCGTCCCGTTTGGCGGGTCGTACTTAGTTCCGGGGTGAAACAAGGCGTTGTTTTTCCTGTTTTTGGATCGCGGTTTGCGATCACCACAGGACGCGATGCACCGAGCGGGTTACACGGACATCGAGAGGGTCACGCAGTCTACGCGTCACAACTGACGGAACCGAAAATGGGTCAACGAGGAGAGAGAACGGGTTACCTGAACAGGGCTCTGTGAACCGAAGATTTCTCGTGTCCTCGTGTCGACTTGACACTGCTGTGTCCTGGCCGTGTCCGGGCTATTGCTCTAGGGTTAGGGCTTGCCGGAGTCGGCTGGGATCGCCGGGGTAAGGCGGATAGGGCAGAGGTTGTGCTGGGCGGAGGGAAGCGGACGGCCGAGGCGCTGTTGAAGGCGGCCGGGGGCTCGGGGGCTCGGGTGCTCAGGTGGCTGCGGCTGGTCGCTGCTCGAGGGAGGGAGGCGGAGCAGGGTCGGCTACGCGGCGGAGCTCCTGGGGAGGAGGAGAAGGGAAGGCGGGGCAGAGGAGCAGGAGGTCGAGAGGGGCTGGGCGGAGGAGAGGGGGTCGACGGAGAGGGGGTCTAGTTATATAAGCGGACGGGCGGCCGGTGCGGGAGGCGGAGCGAGGGGTCGGGACAGCGAAGCGGCGGCCAGTGCAGGAGGTGATGAGGCGGCGGGTGCGGGAAGCCGGAGCGGCTGGGAGGCGAACAGTCGGCAGGTCGGCCGGCGGAGGGGAGACGAGCGGTCGGGCTCGGCGCGGTTAGGGATTTAAGTCTAGCGGGTCGGGTCAGGTCGAAGCGGGTCGGGTTGAACCCGAATCCGACCCGCTAAGGTTTGGACCCGGTTCAACTAGACCTGGTCCGGTTCGGGTCAGTTTGGTTTGGTTTATTTTAAATAAACCGGGTTTATTTTAGGGTTTATTTTGGTTTAATTATAACTTGGTTTTTAGGGCTTTAAAAATGCTTCCGGGGTCCAATAAATTCTCGAAAAATTACCCTATGTCTAATTTTTCATTTTACACCCAGAAATATTATTCTTATAATATTTTGATATTATTTAACATCATTTAAAAATTATTTAAAATCAAAATTCCTTAGTTTTAATAGAGAAAAATTCCAAAAAATCCAGAAAAATTATGAAAATCCATTTTAAATTTTTTTGAAAAATCAGGGGGTTTACACTGCCAGATGTATCGACAAACATATATGCCCATAACCGGGTAACCTGAGCCCATAACAGGGTAACACATTGTAAACTCCCTAAATTTTCAAATTATTAAATCTTGGATTTTTCCCAATTTTCTGGAATTTTCTGGGAATTTTCTGTAATTTAAATCAAGGTTTTCAATTAATAAATGATTTTTATTTGACAATAAATAATATTAAAATATCATGAAAATAACATTTTTGGGTGTAAAATGAAAAATTGGACTTAGGGTAATTTTTCTGGATTTTTCTGGGCCTCAGAACTATTTTTAAGTGCCTAAAAACAATTTTCAAATTAATTAATTAAATTAACTGTTTTTATTATTATTATTATTAATTATTATTTTTATTTTATTTATTTTATTTTTCTGGACCGGCCCGGCCCAGTGGGCCGAAGCCCAGCCCAGCCCAGCCCAATCCCCCGCCCTATCGGGTCGGGTCGGGTCAGCCAACCCGACCCGCCCGCAACCCCAGACCCGGTCACCCACGACCAGCCCCGCCCCCGCGAGACGCGGTCAGCCGCAGACCGTCCGGCCACGCGGCGCCTCCGCCGGCCCCCTCGCCCGCACCCCGCGGCCACGCCTCCCTCTCCTCCGCCGAACTCGGCCCCAGAAACCGCCTCCTCCCCCTATAAATTCCCTCTCCTCCGGCCCCCTCTCCGCCACAGCCACCTCGCCGCCTCGGCCACCGCCCGTGACCCCTCGCCGTGAACCGCCCGGCTCAGCCCCGTCTCGCCGCCCTTCGACCACCGAGCCGGCCTCCTCCTTCCCCCGACAGAAACCAGCAGCAGCAGCCGCAGCCGCCGCTGCCGGACCTCCCCGCGAGCCGCCGACCGCCAGCAGCTCCGCCTCGCTCCGGCGACCAGTCCCCCGCCCTCGCCGGCCGCCCAGCAGCCGCCCTCCGCCGTCCACGTCCACTTCCCGACGAAAACCCTAACCCTAGCCCTAATTTGGACTCCGTGTCGGACACGACACGGACACGTCTCGACCCTGATTTTCGGGTCCCCTTCAGGTATGCGTAACTTTCGCCTCGTAGCTCCGTTTCCATTTCCGTAAATTGCGTTGTGAAGCCTGTATGACCCTCTCGGTGTCCGGACAAACTGTTCGGGGTATCGCGTCCTGTGGTGATCGCACACCGCGATCCAAAAACAGGAAAAACCAGACCCTGTTTCACCCCGGAACTGAGTCCGCCCCGCCAAACGGGACGACTTGGTCGCGTGCGGTCTTCACAGATACGTACGCATCGTCGATACGGACGTGTGAGTTTTCGTGGAAGCTGATTCGGGTGTGCGTGCACACCGGAATCAACGCGTATCCGCGGACATCGCCCCGTATCCGCCTTTTCTGCAATTCACCCTAACTTCGTGCACACACGTCGGATCGAGACGAAACTTGCGCCATCGGACTCGTAGCAATACGCTGGTCCTGTGGGTCAAGTTTGGTTCGATTCTGAGAACGTTGACGAAATCGCGTGTCGTGGGCCCCACAGGCCCCGCTCGACGGGCAATTTTGTGTTCGGCTCATCGGAATCCAAATCTGGAAGTTCCGTTGGGTTCGTATCAGCGTTCCTGGCCTGTTGACACTAAGTTTGGTGAATTTGGAGACCTTTGACCCGGACGCGTTTTTCGGTGCAAAGCGGGCCCACCGGCGGACCCCGTTTTGACCCGAAACTGCCGTTTTTGTCCTTGTCTCCAAATTGGACCCAAGGACAGACGTTTCTAGCTATTTGACATCTTCTGAGAGTGATGGTAATGTCTATTTCAGCTTTTGGACTCATCTCTGGACTTTTCCCCCAAGAACCAAATTTAATCAGATCCAAACAACAGGCAAGTACCTGCACTTCAAGTTAATCTTTATATTGTGATAATTAATTTCCTGCTCTACTAGTATTCTTGATGATTACACGTAGTGTTAGAATTCTGGATTTCATGTCTTGAATACGGGATTTCATGTCTTGCTTTCCGTGTCGGGTGGGAGAATAATAGGAGGCATGTAGTTTACCCTTCCCCAGGTCCTGTTACTAGCTGTTGGTACGCGACTGTACCATCAGCCTTATACTTGATTGTTCCTAGTCACTAGTCGTCTATGACGGCCTTATTAGCCTTATAAACCCCTACATGCCAACTATGTATTCTAAAACAAAAACAAGTTCACACAGATAGTTCTAGTCTTGTTATAGTTCTTACTGACTGTTGTAGTTTCATTTCCTGTTTCACTTTATTTTCTGCTTTCTCATATTCCTGTTTATAGCATTAAACTCTGAGATGTTGATATTTCCTTTATGCAATCTAATATTTAATTGTCATAAAATATTTAGTTTAATCTTGTTGTGCACTGTGTACTTTGCTCCTTTCCTGACTGGATCTGTTGTTTAGGCGATGATGAGAACCTTGTCCCCACCTATTATGGCCCCTATGAGGCAGCAGGTGATACAGTTGCAGAGCCAGTTCCCGCACAGGAAGCTACTCCTGCTGAGTAGTTAGCAGTAGTTATCTTAGTTTTGCTCTTTATCTTAGCAATCGGGTTTGTCTCCGATTTTATTCTGATTCCTGTACTAAAATATTTGAATCTGTTGTCACATTTATTTCAGTTGCAATCTTAAGTTTCATTTCTCATTATTATCTTGCCTATGTTATTTGTGAATGAGCTAGTTAGTAAATCTGGATTTGACCTAGACAGCGTACTACCGCCGATTCTGCGGCGTAGGCTGGACGTACCCACGCACTCGTGCCCGAATTTTCGGGTGCGGGTCGTGACACGTTTTTATGGTGGCCCATGCAAGTCCTATCCTAAAATAGGGTAATACCCTAGGACAGGGTATGGAATAAAATTGAGGATTCTAGGAAAAGCTCATTCACAGTATAGCGTCCTTATTTCAATTCTTGATATCATTGCTGCTCAATTTTTCCTATCGCTTTTTATTTCCAAGTATTCTATTCTGATCTTCCTATCCCTTAATCTTTCAGAATGGTTCAGACGAGAAACACAGTAGGAGGCACATCAGAACCAGCTGAGCAGAATGTGCCCGAAACTCTTGCACTCCCGCCGCCTCCATCTGTTCCGGCAGTTACTTTAGATGGGACACAACTACTTGGAGTGTTCCAGGGACTAGTGGAATCCCAGAAGGAACAGACTGCACTTCTGCGGACCAGCCTCTCAGAAGCTATTAAGTCCCAGGAGTCGCCACTCAAGAGGCCAGGGAGTGCCAAAGACTTCAAGAATCTAAGACCCCTGGAATTTTACGGAACTGAGGGCATTCTCTATGCCGATGAATGGATAGAGAATGTCGAGAGACTCCTGAAGACTGCCCGGGTCCCTGATGACCTCAAAGTGGAGTCCGCAAGCCTGCAACTGTTTGACATTGCTCGAACCTGGTTCAGAGACGAACCCCAACTATCTGCTCCTGACATCACCTGGGAGGACTTCAAGAGGCTATTCAAGGAGAAATTCTACCCCGAAGTGGCTCGGGAAGCTCTCGAAAGCCAATTCGAGAGGCTGGAACAAGGTAACCTGTCTGTTGATGAATATACTGCTGAGTTTAGCAGGTTAAGCCATTTTGCGGAGTACATGGTTCGTACCCCGGAGGACAGAGCCCGTAGATTCAAGAAGGGGCTGTCTCCGGATATTCGCCTTGCTGTCACCACCAGCCGAGCCCGCACCTATGAGGAAATCTTAAACGTGGCACAAGGCGTTGAGCGAGACATGGGGCATAAGCTAAAGCGAGAAAGAGATACCGGAAATGCGGGACCCAACAAACGCCCTTTTCAACAACAACAACAGCAGAGATCCCCGCAGCAAGCCCCGCGTCCTCTCCCTCGAGCTCCAGCACCCCAACATCAAGCTCAAGGGCAGACCCAACGAGTTCCCACTTGTGGCTTTTGTCGAAAACAAGGTCACACCTGGCAAGTTTGTAGGATGAGACTGGGTGCCTGTCTATATTGTGGATCAACAGAACATCGAGTGAGGGACTGCCCCACTGCTCCAGGACGCGGACAAGCTTACGTGATGACCGTGGAGAACGCGCAAACTCTGGAAGCAGCTAATGCGCGTAAGTGATTCGTAGATGCCTTTCCTAGTATTGTTTAGCTCATGCCTATTGGTTCGTGATCTCAGCCCCAACTTAGTCATTTTGAACTTGCTAAATACCTGGTATGCTTTTAAATTTGATAACTATAGAAGATTTTAGAGGTTGCTATTATGCTTACTATGTGTTGTTTTATGGATTTAAATAATTTGTACCTCCTTTTAATCATCATCTAGCGCGCTTAATTTTGCTGAACTTGACATATGCTGCTATTTTATAGCCTAGTTTTGCAAGCTTACCCTTTTACCGGGCTTGTTCATGACACATGTATTATTGAGGCCTGATCAACCCCACTAATACAAGTGTCTACTCAGAATCAGTGTACTACGGTCTGATCAACCTTAGTGCATTTTGATTCGCACTTCGCACAACTACTTTACGTGGATTGAGATATATAGTTGACTAGTGTACTTGCCCCTAAATACGTCCGAGCATATCGTATCAGCATTACCAGAATAGAATCTCGATCCTTAACCGCCTGACAATTCCCATTAGAATTCCTGAAAAACGCCTTGATCCCTATACCTCTGTTCTACCACCTCGCCCTTAAACTCTTTATTATTGATTCTCGTCTTTCCTCATTTCGGAAAGACAAAGACCTGTGGTTGGTATAAGTTGATTTGTAGTGCTAGACATATCCCTCAGACCGGACGAATTGATGATAACCCTTTATGACTAAGACAAGACCCTAGGTGCTGTATTTTGTGTTGCAGGCTTAAGATTCAATACCCCGATTTATTAAGTTGAGACCTAGCTTTACTAGTTGTACAGCCTTAAAGGATATGGGTAAAATTTTATAAGTTGGGTAGCGACCGCAATGTTCACCTGAGAGAAACCCGTTAGACTGTAATTAAGTGAGTTTAGACATAGAGAACCCTGCCATAATTTAAATTTCGAGGACGAAATTTTATAAGTTGGGTAGGTTGTAAACCCCCTAAATTTTCAAATTATTAAATCTTGGATTTTTCCCAATTTTCTGGGAATTTTCTGTAATTAAAATCAAGATTTTCAATTAATAAATGATTTTTATTTGGCAATAAATAATATTAAAATATCATAAAAATAATATTTTTGGGTGTAAAATGAAAAATTGGACTTAGGGTAATTTTTCTGGATTTTTCTGGGCCTCATAACTATTTTTAAATGCCTAAAAACAATTTTCAAATTAATTAATTAAATTAACTGTTATTATTATTATTAATTATTATTTTTATTTTATTTATTTTATTTTTCTGGGCCGGCCCGGCCCAGTGGGCCGAAGCCCAGCCCAGCCCAGTCCCCCGCCCTATCGGGTCGGGTCGGGTCAGCCAACCCGACCCGCCCGCAACCCCCGACCCGGTCACCCACGACCAGCCCCGCCCCCGCGAGACGCGGTCAGCCGCAGACCGCCCGGCCTCGCGGCGCCTCCGCCGGCCCCCTCGCCCGCACCCCGCGGCCACGCCTCCCTCTCCTCCGCCGAACTCGGCCCCAGAAACCGCCTCCTCCCCCTATAAATTCCCTCTCCTCCGGCCCCCTCTCCGCCACAGCCACCTCGCCGCCTCGGCCACCGCCCGTGACCCCTCGCCGTGAACCGCCCGGCTCAGCCCCGCCTCGCCGCCCTTCAACCACCGAGCCGGCCTCCTCCTTCCCCCGACAGAAACCAGCAGCAGCAGCCGCAGCCGCCGCTGCCGGACCTTCCCGCGCGCCGCCGACCGCCAGCAGCTCCGCCTCGCTCCGGCGACCAGTCCCCCGCCCTCGCCGGCCGCCCAGCAGCCGCCCTCCGCCGTCCATGGCCACTTCCCGACGAAAACCCTAACCCTAGCCCTAATTTGGACTCCGTGTCGGACACGACACGGACACGTCTCGACCCTGATTTTCGGGTCCCCTTCAGGTACGCGTAACTTTCGCCTCGTAGCTCCGTTTCCATTTCCGCAAATTGCGTTGTGAAGCTTGTATGACCCTCTCGGTGTCCGGATAAACTGTTCGGGGTATCGCGTCCTGTGGTGATCGCACACCGCGATCCAAAAACAGGAAAAACCAGACCCTGTTTTACCCCGGAACTGAGTCCGCTCCGCCAAACGGGACGACTTGGTCGCGTGCGGTCTTCACAGATACGTACGCATCGTCGATACGGACGTGTGAGTTTTCGTGGAAGCTGATTCGGGTGTGCGTGCACACCGGAATCAACGCGTATCCGCGGACTTCGCCCCGTATCCGCTTTTTCTGCAATTTACCCTAACTTCGTGCACACATGTCGGATCGAGACGAAACTTACGCCATCGGACTCGTAGCAATACGCTGGTCCTGTGGGTCAAGTTTGGTTCGATTCTGAGAACGTTGACGAAATCGCGTGTCGTGGGCCCCACAGGCCCCGCTCGACGGGCGATTTTATGTTCGGCTCATCGGAATCCAAATATGGAAGTTCCGTTGGGTTCGTATCAGCGTTTCTGACCTGTTGACTCTAAGTTTGGTGAATTTGGAGACCTTTGACCCGGACGCATTTTTCGGTGCAAAGCGGGCCCACCGGCGGACCCCGTTTTGACCCGAAACTGCCGTTTTTGCCCTTGTCTCCAAATTGGACCCAAGGACAGATGTTTCTAGCTATTTGACATCTTCTGAGAGTGATGGTAATGTCTATTTCAGCTTTTGGACTCATCTCTGGACTTTTCCCCCAAGAACCAAATTTAATCAGATCCAAACAACAGGCAAGTACCTGCACTTCAAGTTAATCTTTATATTGTGATAATTAATTTCCTGCTTTACTAGTATTCTTGATGATTACACGTAGTGTTAGAATTCTGGATTTCATGTCTTGAATACGGGATTTCATGTCTTGCTTTCCGTGTCGGGTGGGAGAATAATAGGAGGCATGTAGTTTACCCTTCCCCAGGTCCTGTTACTAGCTGTTGGTACGCGACTGTACCATCAGCCTTATACTTGATTGTTCCTAGTCACTAGTCGTCTATGACGGCCTTATTAGCCTTATAAACCCCTACATGCCAACTATGTATTCTAAAACAAAAACAAGTTCACACAGATAGTTCTAGTCTTGTTATAGTTCTTACTGACTGTTGTAGTTTCATTTCCTGTTTCACTTTATTTTCTGCTTTCTCATATTCCTGTTTATAGCATTAAACTCTGAGATGTTGATATTTCCTTTATGCAATCCAATATTTAATTATCATAAAATATTTAGTTTAATCTTGTTGTGCACTGTGTACTTTGCTCCTTTCCTGACTGGATCTGTTGTTTAGGCGATGATGAGAACCTTGCCCCCACCTATTATGGCCCCTATGAGGCAGCAGGTGATACAGTTGCAGAGCCAGTTCCCGCACAGGAAGCTACTCCTGCTGAGTAGTTAGCAGTAGTTATCTTAGTTTTGCTCTTTATCTTAGCAATCGGGTTTGTCCCCGATTTTATTCTGATTCCTGTACTAAAATATTTGAATCTGTTGTCACATTTATTTCAGTTGCAATCTTAAGTTTCATTTCTCATTATTATCTTGCCTATGTTATTTGTGAATGAGCTAGTTAGTAAATCTGGATTTGACCTAGACAGCGTACTACCGCCGATTCTGCGGCGTAGGCTGGACGTACCCACGCACTCGTGCCCGAATTTCCGGGTGCGGGTCGTGACACACATGACCCATAACCGGGTAACACTGAGGCTCACGGCCCCGCAGTTTACTCTGAAACTACGGTGACCAAATGTCCGTCCCATACGCCTATTAATTGTCTTTCCCGCCCAATGTCAATGTACAAGTCGCGAATGCAACGTGGACACCTCATACTATGATGCAAGTCGCTACAGAAATAAACAACTAAGCTAAATGCCGTCACACGTGTTGCTCATGCTGATGGCTAGTCGGTCATGAAGCACGCGTCCCTACATGAACTCACTTTGTGACGTGTTAAGATACGTGTCAAGGCCTGAAAAGTCATATTGATAACTCCTCAACTTTAGGTGGGTCCACTAGACACTAGGTCAGACACAAGTCCTAACGTCAACGCCTCCATTGACTGCACCCGAGTCTTTTCGGATGCGCACAATTAATATTAAAATAATAAAAGATACAACTAGATAACATTTGAATTTAAACAGTAACAACAAGTCAAGGTATACTTGCCTGGAACTCTGGTGTGCATGTCACGCCCCAGTCCTAAAATATCGAGGGACTAGACACGTGGCAATGGCCAGCAGCACACACCGATGGGCAAACCTAATTTAATGGACCCTTCAGGATGTACTTAAGCTGTAATACAATAATAAGGGTCTAGATATACTAATCTCATCCACAAAAAATGAATATAGCAATATCAGAAATATAAAGCAATAACAATTCTAATAAAACATAAGTCGGGGAACAACCCGACAATGAGTCTAATACAGCTGTCAAGATACAAGAATAAGGATAACAACAACAAATACTGAGTATGGACAAAGTAGTATACTCAGAAGATACCCTCAGGGATCACTCGCCTATTGGATCTGGTACTGCTCTGTCTGCTTCTGTTTCTGCTCCTGCTCCTGCTAATGCTCCTGTCCCGTGTACCTCGGGGTAGATCTCGTATGCTAATCCTGGGGACATAATCCGAATCCAGGTCCTCAGGGGGCATAGCAAGGTATAAAATAACTCAAGCCATAAATAATGCAGTGCAGAAAATAAATAAATAAAAAGGGTAAACTATTTAACCAGCTAAGTGATATGCAAGATGAGAGCATCACTATAACTCAGGCTGAGATCACTACAAGCTCTGTGCCGGGGAGCCGGTAGCAGTGATATTATGTGGTTGTCTAGCTCAGAGAGAGACTGAGACGCTGACATAATATAATCAACCTGTAGCCTGTGTGTCTCTCCCCACCCAATGTAATCATATGTCTCATGTCCACAACGTCTCATGTCCATGCCACACAGGATCATAACTAATACAGCAAGTCATAATGTCTAAGCAAAAGAATATGTCATGAAATCTGTAACCTATACAGAATCATCATGAATATCTCAGGAAGATTTTGTCTCATGAATAGTGTCAGGTGTCCTGAGTTATGACGTACTTGATAATGCAAGCACGAGAAGTATAGGGTCTCGGTATCCATGTCTATATGACGTTTACACAACTCCGCGTACGGTGTTGGCACCCGACTACTAATCGGACGCTAAGTAAAGTCACAATATCCTAGGTTAAGCATATACAGCATATAAATAAGACAAGAAAATATGTAACAAGAACTGCAAGATTTGGCAAGGTATACTTGCCTGGGGTTCTTGTCACGACCCGCACCCAGAAATTCGGGCACGAGTGCGTGGGTACGTCCAGCCTACGCCGCAGAGTCGGCGGTAGTACGCTGTCTAGGTCAAATCCACACTTAACTAAACTAGCTCATTCACAAATAGCATAGGCAAGATAATAAAAGGAAACAGATACTTAATATTTCAAATAAAATAAGTGCGACAACAGATTCAAATGTTTAGTACAGAAATCAGAAATGAGATCGGGGACAAACCCGATTACTAAGATAATGAGCAAGAAAATAAAATAACTACTGCTATCTACTCTGCAGCAGGGGTCTCCTGGGTGGGATCTGGCTCCTCATAAGTGTCATATGTTCCCTCATAGGGACCATAATATGTAGGGGCAAAGTCCTCATCATCGCCTAAATCAACGGATCCAGTCAGGAAAGGAGCAAAGTACACAATGCACAACAAGATTAAACTAAATATTTATGACAATTAAATTGAGTATCAATATTGAGAAATTGCATAAAAGAACATCAATATCTCAGAGTTAAAACTATAAACAGGAATATGAGAAAACAGAAATAAATAAGACAGGAAAAGAACTACAACAGTCAGCAAGAAATATAACAAGACCAGAAACTATCTGTGTGAACTTGTGTTTGTTTTAGAATACATAGTTGGCATGTAGGGGTTTATAAGGCTAATCCGGCCGTCATAAACGGCTATTAAACAGGGAAAATCGAGATTCGGCTGAGGTACAGTCGCGTACCAACAGCTATTAAACATGACAAGGGGAAGGGTAAACTACATGCCTTCTAGTATTCTCCCACCCGACATGAAAAACAAGACATGAACTCCAAATATTCAAGACATGAATTCCAATATTCCTAACACTAGGTGTAATCATCAAGGTTACTAGTAAGCAGGGAATTAATTATCACAATATAAAGATTTAACTTGAAGTGCAGGTACTTGCCTGTTGTTTGGATCCAGTTAATTACACTTGGGGAAATTTTCCAGAGATGAGTCCAAAAGCAGAAATAGATATTACCATCACGCTCAGAAGATGTCAAATAGCTAGAAACGCCTGTCCTTGGGTCCAATTTGGAGACAAGGGCAAAAACGGCAGTTTTGGGTCAAAACGGGGTCCGCCGGTGGGCCCGCTTTGCACCGAAAAACGTGTCCAGGTCAACGGTTTCCAAATTCACCAAACTTAGTGTCAACAGGTCAGGAACGCTAATACGAACCCAACGGAACTTCCAGATTTGGATTCCGATGAGCCGATCACAAAATCGCCCGTCGAGCGGGGCCTGTGGGGCCCACGACACGCGATTTCGTCAACGTTCTCAGAATTGAACCAAACTTGACCCACAGGACCAGCGTATTGCTACGAGTCCGATGGCGCAAGTTTCGTCTCGATCTGACGAGTGTACAAGAAGTTAGGACGAATTACAGAAAAGCCGGATACGGGGCGATGTCTGCGGATACGCGTTGATTTCGGTTTGCACGCACACCCGAATCAGCTTCCGCGAAATCTCACACGTCCGTATCGACGACGCGCACGTATCTGTGAAGACCGTACGCGACCAAGTCGTCCCGTTTGGCGGGGCGTACTCAGTTCCGGGGTGAAACAAGGTCTGGTTTTTCCTGTTTTTGGATAGCGGTGTGCGATCACCACAGGACGCGATGCCCCGAGCGGTTTGTCCGGGCACCGAGAGGGTCATACAGGCTTCGCAACGTAATTTGCGGAATCGAAAACAGAGCTACGAACAAAAAATTACACGCACCTGAAGGGGACCCGAAAATCAGGGTTGAACCGAGTCCGATACGTGTCCGACTCGTGTCGGACACAAAATCAGCAGAAATAGGGTTAGGGTTAGGGTTTCTGGAGCTGCGGCGGGTTCCGGTGGTCGGCACGGCGGCGGGGAGGTCGAGGGTGGCTCGCCGGGGAGAGGGGCGTGCGGGGACGGCCGGCAGCGGTGCCGGAGGCGGCAGAGGCGGCTGCTGCGGCTGCGGCTGCTGTTGCTGTGCTCGTCGACTCGTGGGAGGCCGGAGCCGGTGGTGGCTCGGTGGCGGCTGGGCGAGGCGACGTTGCAGCTCACGGCAGAGTTGGCACGGCGGGGAGGGCTGGCCGGGGTCGGAGGCTAAGGTTAGGTTTAGGTAGCCGGAGTTGGGAGGAAGAAGAAGAAGGGAAGGGAGGGCTTTTAAAGGGGAAGGAGGCGGTTCTGGGGGCCGAGCTAGGCGGGGAAGAGGGGCTCGTGGCCGCGGAGAGCGGGGCGAGACGGCCGGAGCGGGCGGCGCTGCGCGCGGAGGCCGGCGCGGGATGCGGACGGCGTGGGGGCTGGGGAGAACGGGTCGTGCGGGTCGGGCGGCTAACGGGTCCGGGCAGACCCGCCCGACCCGCAAGGAAGCGGGCTGGGGACTGTTGGGCTTGCTGGGCCGGTCCACTGGGCCAGGCCGGCCCGAGAGAAAAGAAAAAATAAAATAAAAATAAAATAAATAATAATAATAATAAATATAATTAATAATAAAAATCAGTTAATTAAATAATTAATTAAAAATTAGTTTTTAGGCATTTAAAAATAGGTCTGGGGCCCAGAAAAATTCAGAAAAATTACCCTAAGTCCAGTTTTTCATTTTACACCCAAAAATATTATTTTTATGATATTTTAATATTGTTTATTAACAATTAAAAATTATTTAATAATTAAGAACCTTGATTTTAATTTCAGAAAATTCCCCAAAAATTCCAGAAAATTGGAAAAATCCAAGTTTTAATAATTTTGAAAATTCAGGGGGTTACAATCTTCCCAACTTATAAAAATTTTGTCCTCGAAATTTAAGAATAACAATGGTACGAAAGGAAAGGCCGAGAATTAAAATATACCTCATGGTTCAAAAAGATCGGGGTAGCGTTCTCTAATCTCGTCTTCTCGCTCCTAGGTGGATTCGCCGGGAGAATGGTGCTTCCAAGCTACGCGAACCAGGGAAATAACCTGGTTCCATAGAACTTTCTCCGATCGATCCAGTATCTCCACGGGTTGCTCTTGGTAAGTCAAACTTGGGCCTACTTCGAGCTCTGAGTGATCCAAAATGTGGCCGGGGTCTGACACGTACTTTCTCAGCTGCGACACGTGAAAGACGTTGTGGACTCCATCTAGAGAGGGTGGCAATGCCAGTCGGTATGCCACTTCTCCGATTTTCTCCTGAATGCCAAAAGGTCCAATAAATCTTGGGCTGAGTTTTCCACTCCTTCCGAACCTAATGGTGCCACGTGTCGGGGAAATCTTCAAGAATACCAATTCTCCAACCTTTAATAAAGTCATAATCAAGTCTTAGTTCCATAATCAAAATGTTTAAATTGACTTGAATTTCATAAATTTAATTACCTCAAATTCCAAGGGCCTTCGGTGGCTATTTGCCCAATGTCGTTGCCTGTCTTGAGCCACTCGAAGTCTGTCCCTTATTTGTTTTACCTTCTCAGTTGAATCGATCACCATCTCTGGTCCCAGCAGGGCTCTTTCTCCAACGTCGTCCCATGATAGCGGGGTACGACATCTTCGTCCATACAGAGCTTCAAATGGAGTCATCTCAATACTTGCTTGGTAACTGTTATTATAAGAGAACTCCACAAGATGTAGATAGTCTTCCCAGGATCCTCCAAAATCCAGAACACATGTACGAAGCATATCTTCAAGTGTCTGGATTGTACGTTCCGATTGTCCATCGGTTTGGGGATGATAAGCTGTGCTGAATTTGAGTTGAGTCCCCAAACTGGCTTGTAAGCTCTTCCAGAAGTGAGAGGTGAATCTTGAATCTCGGTCGGAGACAATACTTACTGGAACTCCATGCAGCCTGACAATGTGTCTGATATATAAATCTGCCAGCTTCTCTGTAGATAGCCCTACTTTGAAGGGTAGAAAATGTGCAGACTTGGTCAGTCTATCTACTATCACCCAAATTGCATCCTTTCCACTAGGTGTCCTTGGAAGTCCGGAAACAAAATCCATTGTGATATGTTCCCACTTCCACTCTGGAATGGGTAGTGGTTGAAGCAATCCTCCAGGTCTTTGTCTTTCTGCCTTGACTTGTTGGCACACTAAACAACGAGATACGAACCTGGCTACTTCTCTTTTCATGTCATGCCACCAAACATGCGTCCTCAGGTCCTTGTACATCTTGTTGGCTCCTGGATGTATAGAGTATTGTAATCTGTGCGCCTCTTGCATAATTTTTTCCCTTATGTCTCCTTGAGGTACACATAATCTATCGCCATGCCTCAGTGATCCATCTTCATGAACTCTGAAATCTTCCACTAATCCAGCTTGCACTTGACCTCGAAGGCTTCGCAGGCCTTCGTCTTGAAACTGAGTCTCCTTGATCTTGTCTATTAAAGTAGACTGAATCTGTAAGTTCATCATTTGGCCTTCTTTTCCTGGGATAATTACCTCAATACCTAAACTTTCCAAGTCCTCGAGCAAGTGTCGGTCCATAGTCAAGTACATCGCCATAGGATATCTGCTTAGAGCATCCGCAACAACATTGGCCTTCTCAGGGTGATATTGAAGGGTGATATCAAAGTCTTTCATTAGTTCCAGCCACCTTCTTTGCCTCATGTTCAGCTCTTTCTGGGTGAAGATATATTTTAGACTTTTATGGTCTGTAAATATTTCTACCTTTTCTCCATAAAGATAATGCTTCCATAGCTTAAGAGCAAAAATGACAGCTGTCAATTCTAAATCATGAGTTGGATAGTTCTTTTCATGAGGTCGAAGCTGTCTAGAGGCATATGCTATTACCTTCTTGTTCTGCTCCAATACACAACCTAGACCTTTTCCAGAAGCATCACTATAAATAGCGAAACCTCCGGTTCCAGAAGGTAAGGTCAGAATAGGGGCAGTAGTCAGCCTTTTCTTCAATTCTTCAAAAGCATGCTGACATTCATCAGTCCAGGTGAACTCTTCGTCTTTCTTTGTTAATTTTGTCATGGGCTCAGCAATTCTAGCAAAGTCCTTCACAAACTTCCGATAGTAGCCAGCTAGTCCCAGGAAGCTTCTAATCTCTGCTACAGAGTCTGGAGTGGGCCAGGATTCTACTGCCGCTATCTTCTTAGGATCTACTGCTATTCCATCTCCAGTCACAACATGTCCCAAGAATTCTACTTTGTCTAGGAAGAAAGCACATTTAGATAATTTTTTATAAAGTTTTTCCTTCCTCAAAGTCTCCAATGCTAGCCTCAAATGTTCTTCATGTTCTTCGGGGGTCTTGGAGTAGATTAAAATATCATCAATAAAGACCACTACAAATTTGTCTAGATATGGCTGGAAGACTCTGTTCATTAAGTTCATAAAAACTGCTGGAGCATTCGTCAACCCGAACGGCATGACTAAGAATTTGTAGTGTCCGTTCCGGGTATTGAAAGCAGTTTTAGGGATGTCTTCCTTCCTTACCCTTACTTGGTGGTAACCAGACCTCAAATCAATCTTTGAAAATACCCGAGCTCCACTCAACTGATCAAATAAGTCATCTATCCTGGGCAGGGGATACTTATTCTTAATTGTTAAGGCATTCAAGGCCCTATAGTCAATACACATTCGGGACGTTCCGTCCTTCTTGGGCACAAATAATACTGGAGCTCCCCAGGGTGAGACACTAGACCTAATGAAACATTTGTCTTCTAGCTCTTTGATTTGCTTATTTAGTTCTATTATCTCCTTCTTGTTGATTCTGTAGGGATTTTGAGATACTGGTGCGGCTCCCGGCACTAAGTCAATAGAGAATTCAACTTCTCGGTCTGGGGGTAAGCCTGGGAGATCCTCAGGGAAGACATCAAGATATTCAGAGATGATAGGTAGCGGCAATTCTTCTGTTACTAGGGCTCCACAAATTTTGTTACTACCCATTTCTCTAGAACCTCTAGCAAATTCAAATTCTGGCTTGCCAGGGGGCCTGAAGATTACACTACCTCTGTGGCAGTCTATAGTGGCATGATGTTGACTCAACCAATCCATACCCAGTATAATATCAAAACTGAGAACTGGCATTACAAGTAGCCTAGCATACAGTTCTCTTCCACATAATGTAATAGGACAATTGTTACAGGCATCACTAACCGGGATAATTCCTCCACCGGTAATGATCTTATAACAATTCCTAAGGGGTTTAGTGATTAAGTTATGCTTCATAAGGAAATCTACTGACATGAATGAATGTGAAGCTCCAGAGTCAAATAAAGTAATAGCTGGTATTGAATTTATAAGCACAGAACCTGTGATCACGTCTGCTGTGGCTTCAGCTTCTTCCAGAGTCATTGCATAAGCACGGCCTTGCTGCGGTGCACCCCTCTGTTGCTGCTGTTGGTGCTGAGCAAAACGTTGTTGTTGAGTTGGAAGCGGGGGTCCCCTCTGCTGTGCTGCTGGGGCCCTGGCCTGGACTGGAGCCTTTGGTGCAGCGGTGCATCCTTGAGCAGCAGGACAGTCCCTCATTTGATGCGCTGCTGAGCCGCAGTAGAGGCAGGCACCTAGCCTCTTCCTGCAGACTTGCCAAGTGTGACCTGGTTTTTGGCAAAAGTTGCAAGCGGCAGCTTGTTGGTTTTGTCCTTGAGCCTGGTGTTGGGGTGCTGGAGCTCGAGGGAGAGGATGCTGAGTTTGCTGCGGGGCCCTCTGCTGTTGTTGTTGTTGAAAAGGGCGTTTGTTGGGTCCCGTATTTCCGGTATCTCTCTCTCGCTTTAGTTTATGTCCCATGTCTCTCTCAACGCCTTGTGCCACGCTCAAGATTTCCTCATAGGTGCGAGCTCGGCTGGTGGTGACAGCAAGGCGAATGTCCGGAGACAGCCCCTTCTTGAATCTACGGGCTCTGTCCTCCGGGGTACGAACCATGTACTTCACAAAGTGGCTTAACCTGCTAAATTCAGCAGTATACTCATCAACAGACAGGTTACCTTGTTCCAGTCTCTCGAATTGGCTTTCGAGAGCTTCCCGAGCCACTTCGGGGTAGAATTTCTCCTTGAATAGCCTCTTGAAGTCCTCCCAGGTGAGGTCAGGAGCAGATAGTTGGGGTTCATCTCTGAACCAGGTTCGAGCTATGTCGAACAGTTGCAGGCTTGCGGATTTCACTTTGAGATCATCAGGAACCCGAGCAGTCTTCAAGAGTCTCTCGACATTCTCTATCCACTCATCGGCATAGAGAATGCCCTCAGTTCCGTAGAATTCCAGGGGCCTAAGATTCTTGAAGTCTTTGGCACTCACTGGCCTCTTGAGTGGCGACTCCTGGGACCTAAGAGCTTCTGAGAGGCTGGTCCGCAGAAGTGCAGTCTGTTCTTTCTGGGATTCTACCAGTCCCTGGAACACTCCAAGTAGCTGTGCCCCATCCAGAGTAACTGCCGGAACAGATGGAGGCGGCGGGAGTGCAAGAGTCTCGGGCACATTCTGCTCAGCTGGTTCTGATGTGCCTCCTACTGTGTTCCTTGTTTGGACCATTCTGAAAGATTAAGGGATAGGAAGATCAGAATAGATTACTTGAAAATCAAGGGCGATAGGAAAATTGAGCAGAAATGATATCAAGAATTGAAATAAGGACCCTATACTGTGAATGAGCTTTTTCTAGAATCCTCAATCTTATTCCATACCCTGTCCTAGGGTATTACCCTATTTAAGGATAGGACCTGCATGGGCCACCATAAAAACGTGTCACGACCCGCACCCGGAAATTCGGGCACGAGTGCGTAGGTACGTCCAGCCTACGCCGCAGAGTCGGCGGTAGTACGCTGTCTAGGTCAAATCCACACTTAACTAAACTAGCTTATTCACAAATAGCATAGGCAAGATAATAAAAGGAAACAGATACTTAAGATTTCAAATAAAATAAGTGCGACAACAGATTCAAATGTTTAGTACAGAAATCAGAAATAAGATCGGGGACAAACCCGATTACTAAGATAAAGAGCAAGAAAATAAAATAACTACTGCTATCTACTCTGCAGCAGGGGTCTCCTGGGTGGGATATGGCTTCTCATAAGTGTCATATGTTCCCTCATAGGGACCATAATATGTAGGGGCAAAGTCCTCATCATCGCCTAAATCAACGGATCCAGTCAGGAAAGGAGCAAAGTACACAATGCACAACAAGATTAAACTAAATATTTATGACAATTAAATTGAGTATCAATATTGAGAAATTGCATAAAAGAACATCAATATCTCAGAGTTAAAACTATAAAAAGGAATATGAGAAAACAGAAATAAATAAGACAGGAAAAGAACTACAACAGTCAGCAAAAAATATAACAAGACCAGAAACTATCTGTGTGAACTTGTGTTTGTTTTAGAATACATAGTTGGCATGTATGTAATACCCCATTTCGCTCAAGCGGACTGCCGTCTCAAACGGCAATAGTGCAACTGTCCCGACCCGCTTTGCCTCGATCAAGAAGCAAAGGATATCCAGACTTGCCCCTACAGGAATCCGGCTTGGACTTTCAGAGGCTCGCTCAGACGTATCGCTCTACCGAGGCGAATCATCGCTAAGGTGGGTGGCTACGGTGAACTTGTCTTTGCTTAGCCAGCACACATAAAATCTGGAATATTATGTTAGTCGCTAGGTGATTCACCCCCTGCATGCTAATAAATCCAACGCACCTAGCTAAGGGAATAATCCCAACTTGTATTGCCTATGCTAGAACATGGAAATTGAAATACTACTTACATTCAGACCCTCGCATGCTAAGTCCCTTAACGGTTTCATCTCTCGGCTTACCTTCGGGTCCGAGCAACGTGCCTGCTTATGTTCCTTAGAAACGCATGCTTGTCTGCTTAATGTTTGCCTTATTTTCATCCAAACCCCGGGAGACTACTAAGTAGTCGTCCCGTGCGTGATTGAACCTGCAAGTATCTAAGACCGTTGGGTCATCAGGCAGCCCCGAACCAGGGGAATACATCAAAGACAAGTCAATCACTGTACAGAATCAAGATTCAAGTATCTCGTGTTCTCGTGTTCAAAGTGCATTTGCGTCCTCAATTCCAGTGCACTCTTGTTCCCGTGTATCTCGTGATAATTGACTGACCCAACCACTGCATGTCGCGGACAACCTGTGCACAAGGTATTGAACGTTCAAGTTCCTGCGGACGGCTACACCGGGGCACCGGAGCCGATCCGATCCGGACGGAACTTTCTGATAGTCTAACGTGAGTGGGCGGCATGGAGTGAACGCCCCAATGGCCTAGCGTCTCGCTCCATACCGTCCCGGGCGAGGTGACGTGTAGCGATACAAGACCTCTCGCACCCAACCGCCCAAGACTATAAACGGTCCTTCATGGCTTTGCCAGCGACAACTGTTCATATAGATAAGTCATCCTCGCTTAGCGGCTATCCGCGTGCGAGTCATTACATCGTATCAAGAAACAACTAAACACCTGAACGATCAAGACATAACGACTCTCTTGTTGCATATGCCATTGGTTTGGTTTTCATCAAGTATGCCTCCTGAATGTTTTATACTTGCCCGTGCTTGAATTAACAATGTTTGCCTTGGACAGGGAAGGCCAAATGGTAAGACTCGCCGTGTTTCCTCAATATCGCACGGCGCACTGCCCGACACGTTAGGCTATTCAATATTTGCATGAAACTGATCCTAAGGCAACTAGAAAGACAACTTAATAGTTGTGCACGGAACCTGTATTACATGTTTGGATTTGTCGAGCGGGCGAGTAGCTTCCCCACCAGTGTATTCAATGTACTGATAATCCACCAGTTTGTGTGCAGGGTGCGGGAGAACCTCGTTTGGTGCGGACGTCTCCAACGTGCGTGCTAAGGCGTGGACATCACTCCGAAGCAACGGTGCGTCCGGAACTGAAGCACATATACAAGACATAAGTTGTGAACATCGCCTGAACATCGTCTCTACAATCATTTCACAATTGTAGTCACTTGGCACGCTTTTACTGTTTCAGAGAGAGAGGCTTGAGCGACTTGTAATCTCGGCTATACGCCGCCTGTAACACATGTTCATATCAATAAAAGAGCTTGCTTTACTTCAACTTGTGTTTCAAATGCTTCCGCTATATTTGTCAACTCAGAGAACTTGTTACCGAATCGCTATGCGTTCATGACTCCGCTGCACTCGGAAAATCTGTGCGACTCTGTGGCTTAGAACTCTTATCGCCAGCCAATGAATCACGGCCTTGCACGGGCGCGGTTCATGCTCGTGCGGCATCACGCCCGGATGGGTCAAGCGATCGTTCCGCGGGAGCGCTGGCGAGGGTGATTCCCGCCTAGCGGGAACGACCGATTTGCCTGCGGGAGATCGGGGCGTGACATGTTGGTATCAGAGCCTGGCTTCTACGCCTTTGGACTTCGATTCGATATCTCTGTTTCGAAAGCTCGTTCGTGGGTTATGTGCACGCTCTCTCTCAATGCCTCGATGGGATGTTCCAACAATAAGTCTAAACACTTTCAAAATACATTTTGAATGATATGCTTGCTTGTCTGGTTGTATGTTGCGAGTGGCCTTTGTGCCAACCTGTGCGAACCCTTGAGAGTATCGCTAGTAGCTTGTCCGAGATTTCACTAACTCTAAGTTTGGTTGAATGCATCTATTCGAGGGACGCCTTGAACTAGTGCACCATCCAAGACTTAAGAAAAGGTGAACTCGAGTGCTGAGACTTCGCTATCACTAAGCTGGTTGACGTGTTCACGCTAGAAGCGCGTTTTGAAAGTGCGCACGATCCAGTCTAAGCGATATGCTGATTTCGACGCTTGTGCAAGTAAAGATCCAAATGAACAAGTGCAACGACTTGTCTAGGATTGCCTCAACCCTAGATTACTGCTTGTCCTTAGTAAGTCTCGAGGACGAGACTTTTTTTAAGTTGGGTAGGATGTAACACCCCGTTCCGCTCAAGCGGACTGCCGTCTCAAACGGCAATAGTGCAACTGTCCCGACCCGCTTTGCCTCGATCAAGAAGCAAAGGATATCCAGACTTGCCCCTACAGGAATCCGGCTTGGACTTTCAGAGGCTCGCTCAGACGTATCGCTCTACCGAGGCGAATCATCGCTAAGGTGGGTGGCTACGGTGAACTTGTCTTTGCTTAACCAGCACACGTAAAATCTGGAATATTATGTTAGTCGCTAGGTGATTCACCCCCTGCATGCTAATAAATCCAACGCACCTAGCTAAGGGAATAATCCCAACTTGTATTGCCTATGCTAGAACATGGAAATTGAAATACTACTTACATTCAGACCCTCGCATGCTAAGTCCCTTAACGGTTTCATCTCTCGGCTTACCTTCGGGTCCGAGCAACGTGCCTGCTTATGTTCCTTAGAAACGCATGCTTGTCTGCTTAATGTTTGCCTTGTTTTCATCCAAACCCCGGGAGACTACTAAGTAGTCGTCCCGTGCGTGATTGAACCTGCAAGTATCTAAGACCGTTGGGTCATCAGGCAGCCCCGAACCAGGGGAATGCATCAAAGACAAGTCAATCACTGTACAGAATCAAGATTCAAGTATCTCGTGTTCTCGTGTTTAAAGTGCATTTGCGTCCTCAATTCCAGTGCACTCTTGTTCCCGTGTATCTCGTGATAATTGACTGACCCAACCACTGCATGTCGCGGACAACCTGTGCACAAGGTATTGAACGTTCAAGTTCCTGCGGACGGCTACACCGGGGCACCGGAGCCGATCCGATCCGGACGGAACTTTCTGATAGTCTAACGTGAGTGGGCGGCATGGAGTGAATGCCCTAATGGCCTAGCATCTCGCTCTATACCGTCCCGGGCGAGGTGACGTATAGCGATACAAGACCTCTCGCACCCAACCGCCCAAGACTATAAACGGTCCTTCATGGCTTTGCCAGCGACAACTGTTCATATAGATAAGTCATCCTCGCTTAGCGGCTATCCGCGTGCGAGTCATTGCATCGTATCAAGAAACAACTAAACACCTGAACAATCAAGACATAACGACTCTCTTGTTGCATATGCCATTGGTTTGGTTTTCATCAAGTATGCCTCCTGAATGTTTTATACTTGCCCGTGCTTGAATTAACAATGTTTGCCTTGGACAGGAAAGGCCAAATGGTAAGACTCGCCGTGTTTCCTCAATATCGCACGGCGCACTGCCCGACACGTTAGGCTATTCAATATTTGCATGAAACTGATCCTAAGGCAACTAGAAAGACAACTTAATAGTTGTGCACGGAACCTGTATTACATGTTTGGATTTGTCGAGCGGGCGAGTAGCTTCCCCACCAGTGCATTCAATGTACTGATAATCCACCAGTTTGTGTGCAGGGTACGGGAGAACCTCGTTTGGTGCGGACGCCTCCAACGTGCGTGCTAAGGCGTGGACATCACTCCGAAGCAACGGTGCGTCCGGAACTGAAGCACATATACAAGACATAAGTTGTGAACATCGCCTGAACATCGTCTCTACAATCATTCCACAATTGTAGCCACTTGGCACGCTTTTACTGTTTCAGAGAGAGAGGCTTGAGCGACTTGTAATCTCGGCTATACGCCGCCTGTAACACATGTTCATATCAATAAAAGAGGTTGCTTTACTTCAACTTGTGTTTCAAATGCTTCCGCTATATTTGTCAACTCAGAGAACTTGTTACCGAATCGCTATGCGTTCATGACTCCGCTGCACTCGAACAATCTGTGCGACTCTGTGGCTTAGAACTCTTATCGCCAGCCAATGAATCACGGCATTGCACGGGCGCGGTTCACGCTCGTGCGGCATCACGCCCGGATGGGTCAAGCGATCGTTCCGCGGGAGCGCTGGCGAGGGTGATTCCCGCCTAGCGGGAACGGCCGATTTGCCTGCGGGAGATCGGGGCGTGACAATGTAGGGGTTTATAAGGCTAATTCGGCCGTCATAAACGGCTATTAAACAGGGAAAATCTAGATCCGGCTGAGGTACAGTCGCGTACCAACAGCTATTAAACATGACAAGGGGAAGGGTAAACTACATGCCTTCTAGTATTCTCCCACCCGACATGAAAAACAAGATATGAACTCCAAATATTCAAGACATGAATTCTAGTATTCCTAACACTAGGTGTAATCATCAAGGGTACTAGTAAGCAGGGAATTAATTATCACAATATAAAGATTTAACTTGAAGTGCAGGTACTTGCCTGTTGTTTGGATCCAGTTAATTACACTTGGGGAAATTTTCCAGAGACGAGTCCAAAAGCTGAAATAGATATTACCATCATGCTCATAAGATGTCAAATAGCTAGAAACGTCTGTCCTTGGGTCCAATTTGGAGACAAGGGCAAAAACGGCAGTTTCGGGTCAAAACGGGGTCCGCTGGTGGGCCCGCTTTGCACCGAAAAATGTGTCCGGGTCAACGATTTCCAAATTCACCAAACTTAGTGTCAACAGGTCAGGAATGCTGATACGAACCCAACGGAACTTCCAGATTTGGATTCCGATGAGCCGATCACAAAATCGTCCGTCGAGCGGGGCTTGTGGGGCCCACGACACGCGATTTCGTCAACGTTCTCAGAATCGAACCAAACTTGACCCACGGGACCAGCGTATTGCTACGAGTCCGATGGCGCAAGTTTCGTCTCGATCTGACGAGTGTACAAGAAGTTAGGGCAAATTGTAGAAAAGCCGAATACGGGGCGATGTCCGCGGATACGCGTTGATTTCGGTGTGCACGCACACCCGAATCAGCTTCCGCGAAATCTCACACGTTCGTATCGACGACGCGCACGTATCTGTGAAGACCGTACGCGACCAAGTCGTCCCGTTTGGCGGGGCGTAGTCAGTTCCGGGGTAAAACAAGGTCTGGTTTTTCCTGTTTTTGGATCGCAGTGTGCGATCACCACAGGACGCGATGCCCCGAGCGGTTTGCCCGGGCACCGAGAGGGTCATACAGGCTTCGCAACGTAATTTACGGAATCAAAAACAGAGCTACGAACAAAAAGTTACACGCACCTAAAGGGGACCCAAAAATCAGGGTTGAACCGAGTCCGATACGTGTCCGACTCGTGTCGGACACAAAATCAGCAGAAATAGGGTTAGGGTTAGGGTTTCTGGAGCTGCGACGGGTTCCGGTGGTCGGCACGGCGGCGGAGAGGTCGAGGGTGGCTCGCCGGGGAGAGGGGCGTGAGGGGACGGCCGACAGCGGTGCCGGAGGCGGCAGAGGCGGCTGCTGCGGCTGCTGTTGCTGTGCTCGTCGACTCGTGGGAGGCCGGAGCCGGTGGTGGCTCGGTGGCGGCTGGGCGAGGCGACGCTGCAGCTCACGGCGGAGTTGGCACGGCGGGGAGGGCTGGCCGGGGTCGGAGGCTAGGGTTAGGTTTAGGTAGCCGGAGTTGGGAGGAAGAAGAAGAAGGGAAGGGAGGGCTTTTAAAGGGGAAGGAGGCGGTTCTGGGGGCCGAGCTAGGCGGGGAAGAGGGGCTCGTGGCCGCGGAGAGCGGGGCGAGCCGGCCGGAGCGGGCGGCGCTGCGCGCGAAGGCCAGCGCGGGATGCGGGCGGCGTGGGGGCTGGGGAGAACGGGTCGTGCGGGTCGGGCGGCTAACGGGTCCGGGCAGACCCGCCCGACCCGCAAGGAAGCGGGCTGTGGACTGTTGGGCTGGCTGGGCCGGTCCACTGGGCCGGGCCGGCCCGAGAGAAAAGAAAAAATAAAATAAAAATAAAATAAATAATAATAATAAATATAATTAATAATAAAAATTAGTTAATTAAATAATTAATTAAAAATTAGTTTTTAGGCATTTAAAAATAGGTCTGAGGCCCAGAAAAATCCAGAAAAATTACCCTAAGTCCAGTTTTTCATTTTACACCCAAAAATATTATTTTCATGATATTTTAATATTATTTACTAACAATTAAAAATTATTTAATAATTAAGAACCTTGATTTTAATTTCAGAAAATTCCCCGAAAATTCCAGAATATTGAAAAAAATCCAAGTTTTAATAATTTTGAAAATTCAGGGGGTTACAGTTCTGACTCCAACTGTAGCTCTGGTCTCGGCGAAATTTGCAGGTACTGCTCCAGTTGCTGAAATAAACATCACCATCAGATTTAGAAAATATCAAATAGCTATAAACACCTGTCCTTGAGTCCAATTTGGACACAGGGGCAAAAATGACAGTTTCTGGTCAAAGCGGAGTCCACATGTGGCCCGTTTCGCACCAAAAAATGTGTCAGAAACAATGGTCTCTAAATTCGTCAAACTTAGTGTCAACAGTCCAGAACGATGATACGAATCCAACGAAACTTCCAGAATTGGATTCCGATGAGTCGATCACAAAATCGCCCGTCAAGTGGAGCCGCGGGGCCCACGATACGCGATTTTGTCAACGTTCTCAGAATCGAACCAAACTTGGGTCACAGGACCAGCGTATTTCTACGAGTTCGATGGCGCAAGTTTTATTTCAATCCGACGTGTGTACACAAAGTTACAACGAGATCTAGAACAGGCGAATACGGGGCGTTGTCGGCGGATACGCGTTGATTTTGGTATGCACGCACATCCAAATTAACTTATGCGAAATCCCACAGGTCCGTATCAACGGCGTGCACTTTTCGGTGAAGACTGCACGCGACCAAGTCGTCCCGTTTGGCGGGACGCACTCAGTTCCGGGGGAAAATGGGGTGTTGTTTTTCCTGTTTTTGGATCGCAGTTCGCGATCACCAGAGGGAGTGGAGGCGGTGGTCGGGTGGCCGGGAAAATGGAGTTTATATAGAGGCAGAGAGAGAGGAGAAGCGGTGGCGGTTGCTGGCAGGGGAGGCAGAGCGAGGGGCGGTTACGGGAAGCCGGAGCGGCTGCCAGCGGTAGGCGGAGCTGAATCGCCACGGCGGTTGCGGGCGAAGCTGAAGCGGCAGGGTCGGGGGAGAAGGTGCACTGTAGCACGGATCGGGTTCGGGTCCGGGTCCGGCGTAAGGGGATTCGACCCGATCCGCTAAAATATGAATGCGGGTTCGGGTATACGGGTTTCGGGTCGGCGGGTTAGACCCGGATCCGACCCGCAGGGTTGGGTTCGGTTCAATTGAACCGGGTCCGGTTCGGGTTGGTTTGGTTCAGTTTGGTTCAATTGAACCGGGTTTATTCCTAGAGTTTAATTTTGTTTATTTTAAACTTGGTTTTGAGGTCTTTAAAATGCTTTCGGGGTCCAATAAATTCCCGAAAAATTATCCTATGTATAATTTTTCATTTTACACCAGAAAATATTATTTTCATAATATTTTAATATTATTTAACATTATTTAAAATTATTTAATTTCAAATTACCTTGATTTTAGTTACAGAAAAATTCCAAAAAAATATAAAAATCTATT
Organism: Iris macrosiphon; assembly: GCA_036927795.1. Classification (NCBI taxonomy): domain Eukaryota; kingdom Viridiplantae; phylum Streptophyta; class Magnoliopsida; order Asparagales; family Iridaceae; genus Iris; species Iris macrosiphon. Next base: position 452,976 of record JAYESA010000020.1, on the reverse strand, counting down.
TTAATAATTCCTGAAAACTCAGGGGGTTTACACTGATGCTACATGATAACGGGGTAGTCTCATAAACAAGGTCAATGCAAATACATAAATAAAACATGCTACGACGACATCGTTGTTGCATCCAAGTTTTCTTGGACGCACAATTTATTTAGCAATAAATGAACTAAATAAGCAAAAATAAATATGCATGCATCAGCTGGAATATAAATAATAGTACAATGGCAAGGTATACTTGCCAAGCAAAAGTTCTGTGTAGTGCACGTCCAAAATAATGTTAAGTTTAGTGAAAGAAGAATTGTAGTTAGGGTTTGGGAGAGTTGTAATATATATAGAGAATAAGAGGCGGTGGAGAAATATTTAGTGGTCTTAAAAGCCACTGTCGCTGCTGTTTCTTTCTTTCTTTCTTTGGTCTTGGGTTTCGGTTGAGAAGAGTTTAGTAATACTAGAGTTAAGAAGCGGTGGAATGAGAAGGCTCACACGCGCGGAGAAGGGAAAGCAAAGTTGGTTTTTGCTGTTGCTGCTGTTGATATTTTCTTCTCCTAACGGGTCCGGGTAGGGGTTAAACGGGTAGGGTAGAGGCTAAGGGGTTAACGGTTTCGGGTAGAGATCCAATAGGAATTATATATATATACATATATCTTATTCATAAAAAATTCTAAAAAATTATATTTGTGCATACAGTTAAGCTAACAACTGTCCAAAGGGTCTCCTACGTGGAATAAATTAGGAAAAATTTATAATGGCTCCATAAATCCCCTAAATGCACAAACACCTCAAATAAATTTAAATAAGATCTATTTCCTCTATTTATCTCATAACTACTATAAATAAATTAAATAATTAATAATAGAAAAATACGGTTTTCAGAATTAGGGATTTTATAGGTTCAGACGGGCAGGTAAAAGTCACCGAACGGTGGCATATTTATTTCAGTAAATTTCCATATCAATGTTTGCTTGTAAAATAAACTAAGGCAAGATAGAAAGACCACAAAATAACTTGCATGCTTCATATAAACAACGTGTTGGTTGGTATAGTTGGGTTAGCTCGCCTTCACCAATGCATTTTGATGTACTGACCCTCGTTGCAACAGACTTTCCGCACCAAGGAGATCCTGCACGAACCTAAAGCGGCTTCCCATTCCAGTCCACCAACCGGCACGTCCTGATCGTGCCTGCAAAGGAGAAGTCTTTTAAAGTTTCCAGGAGCTCGTTCACAAATTTATACAGCTCCGTGGGAAGGCGATAGTTTCGCCAGAAGGTCTTTAACATTTTAAAGTTTTAGTAGAATAATGTAATATACAGGACGACTATCTCATTTTGAATCCACTTTTGTAAGCCAGTGCGATAATTATCTGACTCGTTCAAGAGTTTGTAAAAAGATGTTCATTATCAATAAAAAGAACTTTTCATGTTTCAACTTTGTGTTCCAATTATCTGCGTACTCTGAATATGTGCTCGTTATACAAAAATACCTTGACCTTGTGCGATACCGCAACCTAGGCACGCACGACGTTATGCCCGGGGGACGACTATCGATTCCACGAAATCGGGGCTTGACACTTGACATTATCTCTGAGACAGGATTGTTGGGGGCGAAACCCGTAAGCTTTTTCATGGAACAACATCATCAACTGGCACGCTCTACAAGTTCACTTTTGTCTGATGGGAAAGCATATTGACTGTTTGTGGGACGACTGATTTATCGTTCTTTTACTCGGTCGAATTTGGCTTATGTTGTTCACATCTTATCACAGTTTATGCATGAGCCCCGACGTGATCATTGGGATGCGGCTTTGAGGGTTGTTAGATATCTGAAGGGTTATCCCAGTCAAGGCATTCTTCTTTGCTCTGACTGTGATTTGTGGCTCCGAGGGGGGAGTGATTCTGATTGGGCGAGTTATCCCATCACACAACGCTCTTTGTCTGGTTGGTTAGTTTTTCTTGATGATTCGTCCATCTCTTGGAAGACGAAGAAACATGTGACGGTGTCCCGTTCTTCGGTCGAAGCAGAATACCGTGCGATGATGGTGGTCACGTGTGAGCTTAAGTGGCTCAAGGGGTTGCTTGGCAGTTTGGGGGTGCAACATTCGTGTGCTATGAATTTGTTTTGTGATAGTCAATCTGCTTTACATCTTGCACAGAATCCAGTTTTTCATAAGCGCACAAATCACATTGAGGTGGATTGTCATTTTTTGAGGGATGATGTTCTTGCTGGAGTTATTCGCCCATCTCATGTGCCAACGGATGGGCAACTGGAGGATATTTTTACCAAAGCTTTGGGCAAACAATAATTTGAGTTTCTTTTGCGTAAGTTGGACATTTGTGACTTGTATGCTTAAACTTGAAGGGGGTATTGGGATTAAATTGTATTATTAAATTATATTTATGCTGATTAACTATATATGATGATTGGCTGGCTATATATGGAATTGGGGTATTAGGATTAAATTGTATTAAATTATATTTATCGTGATTGACCATGTGACTTAGGCCTCAAGTTGATATGTAGATGTATATATATGTAATATCATGATGAATGAAATACCTATAATATTATCTCATATAACTTCTTCACATCTTATCTCCTCAATTTCTTATTGGCAAACTAATCTAAAAAAAATTGTAACCTCCAATTATCTCATCATGTTCTTAGGCCTCTTCCTCCACTATAAAAATCAATATTCCTCTGATTCAAAATTCATCATCACCGTCGTCATCCAAAAGAAATTCTTGTTTCGCCACCACCCTAACCCCTTTTTCCACCAAAGGCACAAACCAAAACAAACCGTCCACAAGTTCACCGACGACAAGGCACCACGTAAGCATTTGGCAACCAAAGACGCTAAAAATATCGCTCCGACGAACGTGGTGTGAAGAAGCCCCACAACTTCCCTATCGGCACTATCATCCTCCGCAAGATCCGGAAGTACCAGACGAGTACCGAGTTCCAAGGACATCTAGGTCACTTGTCGGATCCGTAGAGAGGCTCGAGTTCAGAGATTACGTTTATTCAATGCTCCTTAATTATTGATCTAGATTTTAGTTGTTGGATGTGGATTGTAAAAGTGAATGTTAGTCTAGTAGGAATTTGAATATTTTTATGTCAAAGTTACTATTTTTTTTTTTGGTCTTTAGTTATTATTTTTTAGTTGTTAATTTGTTATTTATTGCCTCTGGTGTGATTCTTTACCAAAATTGTTCTCAATGATGATATATATTAATAGTAATAGTGATATATATATATATATATATATATATATATATATATACACACGTCTAGCTTAGTGGTTAAGACCGATGCATATTATCTAGGAGGTTGCGGATTTGAGCCTCATGGGCTCCATTTAATTTCTCTTTGGAGGAATTAAGTGGTTAGTTGGTGATAGGTGCAACGCAAATGTGATTCAAGTGCGGGCCTACGGGCCGAGATGTGATGGACCTTCGGACCGAATTTGTAGGCCTTCGAACCAGGAGCCTGTAACACAACTACCTCTTCAAAAAAAAAAAAATAATATATATATATATATATATATATATATATATATATATGATTTGTGTTGTGTTTTTGTCCTAATTTTCTCTCAATAGAAATTACACAATCAACGTGTGTCTCAATCAATAGGATAATAGTAACGGATTTTTTCGTTTAAAGTAATAATTTATTAAATAATTATAAGAAACGGGATAAGTTGGGTGAAATTGTATTTGGGGGGACCACTCGCCAACTCAGTTGGCGAGGTGCTGAGTTGGCGAGCATCTCGCCAACTGAGTTGGCGGGGCGCCCTCCTCGAGGGGCCGCTCGCCAACTCAGTTGGCGAGCGGCATGCTGAGTTGGCTTAGACCCGTTGCACAACGCTCGTTTGCTCGCCAACTGAGTTGGCGAGTAAGGATCCGTTTCACAACGGCTATTAACAACAACGGCTATTACAATCTCCTTCTATAAATTACCTATCTCAACCCATTCATCTCATACTCAATCTACTTCCTCAATTTTCTCTCTTCCCTCTAGCAAAGTCTCCAACACTCTCTCTGTCTCTCTGCCAGCAGCTAAAGTTCATTTGAGTTTTCTGTAGCCAAAGTTCTCAACCGTCATGGATCGTAGCGTAAGAATTGTATGCTCGCACGGTGGTACAGTAAATGGGTTAAATTACGAAGGAGGAGAAAGTATAATTTTTTTAACTTATTCGAATATTAGTTTTGAAGATATACGTAATCATATTATTGAACGTTGTTCTATTCATTATGATTTTATTCTGAAGTCTATTTTTGGTTCTAATTATTTTTTGATAGATAGTGAAGATGCATGGAATTATATTCTTGAGATTAATTCACAATCACGGGATATAAAAATATATGTTATTAAAGTAGCAGCAACCTTAGATAGTAGAAATAATGAATATTTTTCTGAATATCAGCATGTTAGTTCGGGTGCTAGTTCTTCTCAACAAATAGTTTCATTTATCCAAGAAGGTCATTCATCAGATGAATCTAATCATGATGATGATAGTGACAACGACGATGGAAATAGTGATAATTTAGTTGAAAATATAGATTATACAGTAGATGATGATGTTGTAAAAGCTATCACTGATGAATTATTTAAAGGACAATCATTTCCTAGTCGTTCTCACTTTAGAAGCTTTATAAGTAATTTAGCAATTAAATATAATTTTAGTTGTTCAGCTAGTCTTATGAATAATGCTCATGGAATTATATATAGTTGTGATCAACCGAATTGTAATTGGAGAGTATATGTCAAATCTATTGGAAATGGCGACATAGTTAAAGTTAGTACATTAGAAAATCGTCATTCTTGTTTAGGAAGACTTAGTACAGGACGTCATCGACTAGCTACCGCTTCATGGATTAAGACCATGATAATTGACATTATTAGAGATAACCAGTCATACAGTCCATCACAAATTGTTAAAGATATATATAGGGAGCACCGTATACAAGTTAGTTATTCCAAAGCATGGAGAGCCCGAGAGACAGCACTAGCTGAAATTAATGGTAGTTATGATGAGGCATACGCTAGTCTTGAGGAGTATTGTTATAGAATTATGGAGACAAATCCAGGTAGTACATGTTTTATTAAAACTGTCGAAAACAATAGCTTCCAACGAATTTTTATTTGTTTTAAGTCATGTATTGATGGATTTTTAAGTGGATGTTTACCAATTATTAGTACTGATGCTACATTTCTTTCGTCTAAATATCATGGTATCTTATTTATTGCTTGTGCTCACGATCCTAACTATCAATTATATCCTATAGCTTATGCTGTTGCTGAAGGTGAGAATAGTGATTCTTGGTCTTGGTTTTTAAATTCGCTTAAAATATTTTTTGAAAGTTGTTTTAATGATTGGAGTGCAATTTCATTTATATCTGACAAGCAAAAGGGATTAATAAATGCTGTTCGTGCTATTTTTTCTGCATCTCCTCATTTTTTTTGTAGTCAACATTTTAAACAAAACATGAAAAAAGTTTCAAAAGAACCAGTATTTCAACGCTTGTTAGACTCGCTTGCTAGATCATATAATAAAACGGATGCAGAGAGTGTGTTTGATATAATTAAAGCCGAGAACATAGTGTTGTACGATTGGCTTATTGGTGTAAACGATGAAAGTCGTCGATTTGAACATTGGATAACAGCGTATGCTACTTGTCCTAGATTAGATATTAACACTTCTAATCTTGTTGAATGTTTCAATAGCTGGATTAAGAAATTACGAGATAAGCCAATTACAATACTTCTCGATGGTATTAGAGCCAAGATTATTACACTTCATGACAATCGTAGAAAGTTTGCTGAAAATATAGACACAGATTATTGTCCGAAGATGTTAAAAAATATGGCTTCTATTATCAAAGAGAAGAATCACATAGAAATATTAGCTATTGATAGTTATAAGTTTAAAATAATAGACCGGGCAACAAGTAGAACCTATATTGTTCATATAACTGACAGATCTTGTACATGTTTAAGATGGTACCATACTTATATACCATGTATACATGCATATTTTGTTTGTAGATATTGCAATATTAGTATTGATAGTTTTTATCCTGCAGTATTTTCGACGGAAAACTTGAAAAGTGTATACGCGTCAAAAATGGAGCCAATTCCAGTTCCCTACGAGATCCAAGGTCCTTTGGTAAGAGGACAAATTGGGGTGCCAGATGTAAGACGCAAAGCCGGAAGACCAAAGAAGAACCGCATCAAACCCCGGGATTCATCGACAAGAGATCTACATTGCAGTAATTGTGGTGCTATGGGACACAACCGAAGAAGATGTACTAGTCAACCGAGAGAGTAAAATAGAATTATTCAATACCCAAATATTGTAATAAAAAACCATTACAAATCATACAAAAATTTTAATAATACAATGTTACAAATTTTCTACTAATCCTCGTCCTCGTCTTGTTGAGTTTGGGTAGGCATCGGTGCTGATGGAATCGAAAAAAATTGTGTGAATATCTAGTAGCTTTCATCTCCAGCAGTTTGGTAACTCGGATCCGCTCCTGCATACTGGTAACTAGGGCCCGCTTCAGCATACTGCTCACTAGGGCCCGCTCCAGCATACTGGTCACTAGGGTCCGCTTCAGCATACTGGTTACTCGGGCCCGCTCCAGCAGTATCCCAACGCCGACGACGACGAGAGTGTCTCTGTCGTACTAAGCCGGTCAGATAGTCCGGTGGAAGATGGGATTGTATTGGAGGTATTTCCGGTTCCCGTCCAATACCCAGATGCTCAACACGAGTCACAAGTTCCTCCATAAGAAGTCGACCTTGTGGGTGAAGGTTTATCTCAGGTTGTTGCAAAAATTGTTGGTATACAACACTCTGAAATTTGAAGAACACGTAAATTAATATATTTATCATATCTATGTATATGTATTTTTGAAAGTTTAATGAAGTCATACCAAATAATGTATTCCATCGGCAAAAGCACGCAGAGTAGAATCGTCTACAGATCTAGTCTTGAACCTGGGCTCCTCGTAGTGGTATACTCGGTTGCTCAGAAGAGAGCATCCCCACCATCGCCTGTAGTCGAGGATACCTATGTCTGCAAAATATAAACAAAATTTTATCAAACTATTTACACTAAATCAATACGAATAATGAGTAACTTATAACTTACATTCCTCAGCAGAATTTAGTATGGGAGACATGTCCCTGACACTATAATTCTCGAACCGATTATTCCAGTCAGCAACGATTCGTTGTAATACATTTGATGTCTGATAACCGACTGTCGGTGGATCATCGAGAATTATTGGGGCCATTGCGAATTGCCAAAGAACACGGTCTGCCGGATGGTACATGGTGAACCGATCATATATAATATGACATCTGTGTAAACTAAATGCATAGGATGTCATCTTGATTTCTGGAGCATCAGGTTCACATGAGTACGGTAACCAGGTTACCTATTTAAAGATATTGTATCAATTAGATGTGATGTTTATCTACGATCAAAACTTAAATAATATAAAGATATTTATTGCATATTTAAAAATTACCTGATTATACCGCAGTGTATCAAATTGGCTACGATATAGTGATACAGTCCTGTATTGGTAGTGTTGATAATCCACTACGTCTGTAGGCCAGCGCATAGCAACTGGAAATACTCCAACATCACTGAGAATGCTGGTAACAGGCCTACCAATATAAAAGTGCTCGTAGGACCAGAACTATAAAACAAAAAAATAACATTAGTAAAAACATAATTTGCGTATAAAATTACTCTAACTTTTTAAGGTCTTTAATTCATACATGTATCAGTGAAATACATCCACAAATACTCTTGTGATTGGATCTGACAAATTCTGTCAGATTGGCGTACAAAAATGCAAGAGTAGCAGCTCCCTACGCATGCTCAGTAGGTTTGGTCAGATCATCCAAGAATGGTAAAAGCTGCACATTTACCATATTTCCCGATGCATCGGGAAATAGAATTGCACCACATAAACAGAGCAGATACGCTCTAGTGCAACGAATGACCTGGATTTATTAAGTGTTATATAGAATTGCACCACTAAATTAAGTAATAAACAAATTTACTAAAAAAATACATACCCGATTTTCATCTACATCAACCACCCCATCAATAGTTTGATGTAGGTCTATAAAGTTGCCACGGAGCCATAAAAATTTTACATAATTGCCGTCTTTTAAACCTGAAGGAGGGCTAACACCAAGATAACTCCGGATCAGATCAGATCCCTTTAAGTGCGGATCAAAATATATAGCGTTACCTTTAATAGGTAACCCTAGTATATTCGCCACATCAAAAAGGGTGATCGTCATCTCGCCGAATGGGAGTTGAAAAGTGTTGCGTTCTGGCCACCAACGCTCCGCAAGGCTTACAACTAAATGAAGATCGTGAATTAAATATCTAACACGATCTATATAGTGGAATCCAAAGGATTCCACCAAAGCCTTTTGAGCTGGATTAAGCTCCCACGTACAATAATTCCTTTCACACCGCCAATGTACGTGGATCCGGGTTCGTAAAGCATTATCATGGTCGTATAACTATAAAAAATATATGCATTAATAAAGTAAACATAGGCATTATAAAAAACATATACATTAATAAAGTTGGCAACTTGTAATTTCAAAAATTACCTCGCCAGTAAATATCTGACTAGAAATGTGCTCTTCACGTTGCTTAATAATAAGCGCGGTAGTCGGTCCACCAGGAATACGACCGTCATTGCGGGTAGCCATCGCCAGTAAATATCAAGAGGAGGAGAATGTGGTGTGAGGAGTGTTTGGGGCAGGAGGAGAATGTGGTGTGAGGAGTGTTGGGTGGGGGGGAGGGGTGTTTATAGCAATGGAATATAGCCGTTGGCCAACGGCTAAAAAGCCAACGGTGCATGGCTCGCCAACTGAGTTGGCGAGCGGTCCCACGAGGAGGGCGCCCCGCCAACTCAGTTGGCAAGATGCTCGCCAACTCAGCACCTCGCCAACTGAGTTGGCGAGTGGTCCACCCAAATACAATTTCACCCAACTTATCCCGTTTCTTATAATTATTTAATAAATTATTACTTTAAACGAAAAAATCCGTAATAGTAAATATATATTATTTACTATAAATACCGTGCTTGATGAATAAATTACACATGTTTTTTATTCTCATTAAATAACATAATAATGTCATAAATGTATTTATTATTTAGGACTAACTAAAATAACTCACTTCTAGGAACCGGTTTTGTCCCGTTGAACCAGTTTGATCCGTCCTGGTCTCCGATCCGGTTCAAATCCGGTCTAACCCGGTATTATATACATTAAAAATTTTAAAAAAATTATATGGTGATGGTAGGATTTAAACCCAGTAACCTCCTCCTAGGAACAAAATTTTTCTTATATTGTTTCCTCTAACCAATCAATCCAATTAAATTTGTGTCTTTATTGTACATAAATGAGGTAAACATATAATACAATCAACTAGAATTTTTTTTTAATTACTCGGCCCGCGGTTCAGGTCCGACCCGGCTCGGTTAAGCCCGGACCTGACCCGGCCCGGAGCTACCCGGTCCGGACTGGATTCTTCTCCCTCCCTTCCGGGGCGGACGGACCCACTTCCTCTCCCGGGCTAAATCCAGCCCAGTCCGAAACCGGTCAAACTTGGTCAAATCGAACCCCGGGACGGCCCGATCTAGCCCAATAGACACCATGAAGTAATGTGAAAAAAAAGTTACATTAAATGGTGCTGCAATCATTTTTACTATAAGAATAGTAAAATCAATTTTGTAAATTACTATGGACACTACCAAAAGTGGTATATCACATTGCAATGGATATCACTCTTAAGTTGTAAAAGTATTAGAGAGCATCATTATTTGTTATGGGATATCACACAATTTCAAACATCCAAATTCTTATTCCTTCTTATTCTTCCTCTCACACAACTTTTTTTCAGCTTGCAATATCTTTTTCTTTCCCGTACAATTTCAAATATATTTGAACACACTATCTTTTTTATATTTCAATTAATGTATGTTAGAGTTTATTTATTTCGAACACAAATATTGATGGTTTTGAATTTCATTATAGTGCTTTGAAAGTTTTAAAAATCGACAACCGGTTTGGGACGACGAATGACTGTTAAAATTTTGACAATTCTAAGTAAGGAATGAAAAAAAATGTTGCAGTCAAAGGACAAATTTTTTGTCTTAGGACTGCCATGATTATGATAGTCATAAGACAGTAGGACTGTCAAAATTTTAACAGTCCTACTACAGTAAACCTGTCAAAATAATGACAATAATAAGATAAATTTTTTTTTCCAGTCTTTGGTTGTCAGGATTCTGACAATCATAAGATAGAAAAAATTATGTCTTGGACTGTCAGGATTCTGACAGTCCTAACTACAGTAAAATTTGTCACTCCAAGACTGAAAATTGTGATAGCATATAACAATTTTTTGAAATTTGTGATAGCATATAACAATTTTTTAAGGCTAATTTGGGTACCAAAGAATGACCATATTTTTTTTTTTGAAAATGTAATAGTTTCTATCATTTTTTTAGTAGGGCCTACTAATTTTATTTTCTTTCCTTTTCTGTTTTTTTTTTGTTTTGTTAGTCATAGAAAGAAATTAAGCTTTAAAAAAGTATTGATACTGTTCCTTGTCGAAAAGTTGCAGCAATTTCAAATCAATATATGAATTTGGAATTTAAAAAAGAAAAAAAAAATCTTACCCAAGAGTTGGTAATGACATTAGTTAGTTAATAATTTATACTCGGCTTAGTGTTTGGATTCGAATGGATTTAAGAGCATCATTTGTAGATGATGTTTAAAATTTTATTTTGAATAAATTTTTTTCAAAAGATTAGATGTACGAGAATAATAGAAAATGATAAAATTAGTTTTGTTTCTAAAAATATTGTAATCAAAAAATCATATAAGAAAAAATAATGTAAATATACAATTGCGTTTAAAATTGAAAATGACCATTCTATAAAATAATTTTTTATATTCTGAATTTAGAAATTTTCAAATCCAACATATAGTTTATATGGATGAATCTAAAATTCTAAAAATTAGAACTTAAAATAAATTTGCTATTCTACAAATTAAGATACTATATTCCGAATCTAGAATATGGAAATTGGGATGAGCTGCTCTAATAGGATCCAGTTGGCAGTCACGAACTCCTAAAACTAAACATGTTTCTTCTTTCCTCATAGCTCCCACTTGTGCGAGTCAATTAATAGTTTTGTATGAATTAAGCATATTTCCATGCATGTGACGCTAAGCATAAATTAAAATTGTTGATGACATCATTGACAGGATGGAAACTGTTCTTCCATTTGTCTTAAAGTTAATCATTCCATGTGAGTTTGTTTGTTCCATCCATGTGATATTTTAATTTTTTTTTTTTTTTTTTCAGCTTCTGCTCCTGGCTGAGAGCATTTAAACTCCAGAATAATAATAATTTCAGTAGACATATTTGTCATGGGTCAGGCTGCTAATTTATTGGGTTGTAAATAATGTGAGCTTATAAATGGCTTAAAAAAAAATTTAGTCGTCATGTATATTATTACTTATTAATTTTTAAAAAATTTATTTTTTTAACTATTATAATTCTTTCCTCACATGTGAGCTGAAAAATAAAATAAAAACCTAAATTTTTTCTAATTAAATAAACATATAACAAATTCTAAAATATATTAAATATTTAAATTATATTTAAACTAACTAAATAATATTATCTAACTAAATATATATCTAAAATTCTAAAAATATATATATTTTATACGTGCAACGCACATGAACGTGACTAGCATATATAGGATCGGGAGCATGTGACACATACAATTTGACATTTAAAAAAATATGCAATCTTATCCACACATAATTATAAATGAATGGTTCAGATTTGATAATATATAATAATAATAATAATAATATATATATATATATATATATATATATATATATATATATATATATATATATATATATATATATATATATATATATATGAGCCATAGACTCATATTTCTACATGAGCCAATGCACGTGTGCATGTGGACCAATATGAATGAATTTATATATTCTATGTGCATCAACGTGCACTAGTACACTCTATTTTTATTGTAGGAATCTATTTCTATTGATACACATGTACATGACTCATATAGAAATATGAATCTATGACTTATATGTCGTTTATATATATATATATATATATATATATATATATATATATATATATAATTTGGGATTGATACATTTCATCGCAGTCAAACAACAATGCGATCGATTGGAGTTGACGAACGAAGAATCGATCTAAATAAGTGGATCCAAATCGAGGGACGATGAGTTTGAAGAGTAACTGTAACTCTTTCGATGTGTGCTTAATTATTTAATTAGTATTAGAATATGAACGAGGAGACCTAGTTAGAGACTTGCTTAAAAAAATAATAGAAAAAAAAAAACAAAAAGAGAGGAGAGAGACGCAATGCCATGCCATGCCGACCTTCCATTAGCAGACACATGCACTAACGACAGACAGGATCGGTTTCAAAATGAAGACTTGGTTGAAGCATCATCGACGAATTAGTTTTGTGTGTGAGTGATGGATGAGACTATATTCTATAACGTTATGATATTACTAATATGTTTTCAAATTGGTCCACAAAAGCACACATACTATGTCGCAATCTGATACACATACTAATAATCATATAAGTACATTTGCCATTTGTTGTTTGAAAATACTTTTAAACCGATACACCAAACACGAAGCGCCCTGTTAGGCCTACACAACCGCAAAACAGTTGGAAAAGAAAATTGTGACCACGTAACGGTTGTAAATTGGTCGATTTTTTCTCGGCCAATGCAAAGAAGGAGACCGAGGTTATTGTTTTATTTATTCTTTTGCATCAACGCAGAAATTAAATGACTTCGCTAAAAGCATCTCCAACGCTAATGTGAGTTTGAAAAAAAAAATATTGTCACATAGGAATACAATTTTTTTATTGAAAAAGTCCTTATTTAATACAAATGTGAAATAAATTGTGAATGTGACATGATAAAGATATTGTAAAATTTGTTGTCTTGTTCTAGACAATGCACTTCATAATACATCTTCACATCATCAATTATGAATAATTTTTTTTATAAAAAAATTAAAAAAGAGAAAAAGTTGTCTTGAAAGTTATAAAAAAATAATTTTATTCCTTATCAATATTTTTGTATTGGAAAATATTTTTTCTATATGGCTGGCTGTCTTGTCTTGTGTGAATATAATATTGGCACCTAAGAAAGACATTGTGTTGTGCCCGAGAAGCAGAATACGTCTAAAGATAAATAAGTAGGTGGGCTTGGGCTCTCTGTCTCATCTGAAAGCACCAGTCCAAATAGTTTGTCTTGTCCGAGCTTTTGTAAAAATCTCATTCTAATTCGAAAACTTTGGAAGAAAAAGAATCGAAGAATGTCGCAGCCGTTGCCATACACTCGCAGTACCATCTCCATCACCAAAGCGAGGTCTCTCTTCCGTGAGAATGGACCGATGAAGGTCAGTCTCTTCTGCAAGATCACTGCAGTCAGCCTCTCCTTTCATGCTGATAATGGAGGAACCGGTCAGCCTTCCTTCTTCTTATTATTATATGGCTAGGGTTAGGGTTAGGGCTAGGGCTTATGATGAATTGGATGGATGGTTGGTATTTGCAGATTATTGTCGGGTGTTGACGCTCACCGACAACTCGTGTCCGGATTCACCGCTTAGCATGGTTTTCTTCGCCGCGGAGTCCCGGGACCTTCCAAATGTAAGGTCCGTCGGCGACATCATCTGTCTTTTTGATGCTCAGGTTCGTACGTACCAGACCCCTTCAATTTCCTTCCTTGTTTCTTTTTGTAAACTAGGGTTTCCACTTATTTCTCAACTCAACTCAAGACAAGTATATATTTGAAAGCACAGTAGGTTCCAAAATATTTCTCAACAAACACATGATCAAAAGAAGCCCAAGCAGTAGAAGAAGAATTATATATTTCAATATGAGGGCAATACGGGGCAAAAAAAATGTAACTTTACTTCTGAATTTTAGTTCGCTGAATCCAAAATCCTAACATTTGTTAATTGTAAGTCTTGATTAAACTCAGGAGACACTTCTTCACACCATGGAGTGCAATATAGCTTCCGCTATGAATTTTCAATCTCAATCTACAAAACTATATATGTATTGCGATGCACTTTACATATTCTCATATGATAGCTAAGACGTATAGTGATGGAGGACAAAATAAAGGATACAGGGGAAAACAAATTAAAGAAATACCAAACAAGTGTTAACATTTTGATTAGTTCATCCATCAATTCAAAACAAACGCCATCAAGTATTTCAAAAACGGTATCTGCATACTTCACAACATAGTACAATAACACTAAATATATATATGGTAAGTAGAGATATGTATGAGAAGTGAGAACCCCCCTACTATCACTGTCCATTGCATATCCAGAGTTAAGTATTGTAGAACATCAATAAGTTCATATTTCAAGTTCGGCTAATCATGTAATCAAACATTTTATTTATGAAATTTCCAAACACAGAAGAAAGTAAGAAACGTGTAAAAAGTAGTACTTACTGTTGGATAGGGCCATTTCTAGTGTGCAGTCCACTAGTGAAGAAATGTCTGCCATGCCTCCTTTGGAAGCTTTCCTTTCTTCTTCTTCTTCTTCTTCTTCTTCTTTGAGAACTCCTGCTTCAAGCTACTTAGATAAACACTGTACTTGCAAAGAAGCTTGTCCTTAAGATCTCCAATTTCACCTTTCAAATGAGATTCTTGGATGTCTATTTCCCCTCCAATGGGATCCCTCCTCTGAACATCTAGCAGTTTCAACAATGTTTTTTTTATTCTCATGTTCCTTTTTTTTTATATTTAATGTTTTATGATATCTAGAGGTTATTTGCCGACCCTGAAACTTTGGGATAAAGGCTTCGTTGTTGTGTGATCGAGAGGTTATTTCTTTTTTACGTTGTCTATAATACTTCGGTTTATGACAGTTTTATAATTTGGAAGCATGTCTTTGCCAGATGAAGGATTTCGATAAACAAATGTTCTGCTTTTCCAAGAAGAGGCATACTACATATTCACTATTCAGTGGTGATGGCAATGATACCTTTGATCCTTATGCTACTAACACAAATGCCAATGTTCCTACTCGTGCAAATGAAAGGATACCAAAACTGAGGTCGTTATCAATTGGGTATCAATTTGCATCAGGTTTTTTGTGATCCAAAAAGAATTATCGTCAATATTTTTTTTGTCTTATAGTAGCATATATTATTATGCAACTTTAATATTTTGAAGTTATGTGTATTTCGACATTGGTTGCATTATTGATGGAAATCTTCCTCTTGCCTTAGCTAGTTACGCCTTCTTGTTAAATTTGTAGACGGATAAGTTTTATTACTCTTTATTCTTATGAGTAGTTTACACATATCATAAAAGCTAAGAAGTGCAGGCTCCATAAATCCATACTTGTCGTGTCTATGTCATGTCGAATCGGACACGCACCGGACATGCCACATACACTCCAAATTTCACTAGGACATGCCAAAATAGGTGCTGAATTCTTCCTGTCCGAAACATGTCGGATCAAATCTTTGTCTGTGCAACATCGCATAGAACTATCCATACCAGCACAATCTTTTAACTTCTTTCACTATTTAATTTATGTCTTACCAAATAGTGAAAAATTACCAATGAGAATAATTCACTGTGCTTGATTGGTACTTATATACTATATTATCTACAAATACACCATATAAGCATAATCCTTTAATTTATTCCGCTTCTACTTATTCATTGTTTTACCAGATAAGGGAAAACATTGTCAATATTACTAATGATTTTTTTAATTGTCTGATTGATCTCCTTGAGCAAATTGTTCATTTCCTACACGAACCATCATTCTTTTCATAATGGAATGTGCTTCCAATGTAATTAATACAATAAGATTAAGTTTATATTCCTTTTGTCACTTATGCTATTTGCAATGTCAAGTTTAAATAATATCACTTGTTCTTAAGGTTTAACTTATAATTCATATTAATCGAGTGAGCATCAATATTGATGAAATGTTTTATCATTATGCTAGGTAAAACCTCTAAATATGACCTTGACATGTTGGTTTATACCTAATTCATGGAAATATACATTTTCTTGTCAGCAGACGGCTCCATTCAGCCAAACTTTAGGCAAATCCCAAATTTAGATAATATTATTGTCTAATACTAGTGATACTTTCAATGTTACATCTAATAAGTATCTTTTCTTTTTAAGGTCTAACTGAGAACCTCAGGATGATAAACAGCATTGCGACTGGTAAAATGTTTGATTTGGTATGCAAGGTAAGTCATTTGTCATAAATATGCCTTTAACAAAATCATTAATATGCAATTGGAAAACAAATCGAAGGACATCTTTTTTTCCATCGTGATGAAGGTTTTTCATATGCATGAAATTTCGAATGATGTGATGATGCTCTACGTATGGGACGGAACAGATGCTCCTCCTGCAACTTTTCATTCTGAGTTAGTATCATCTATTTATGTCACTTATTGGTTGTATTCCATTAAACGTTTTCCTTTTTTTTTTTCTTTTAGTGCTCGAGGAAAAACATATACTAATTTGTCCTTTATGAATACAGCCTGGACATGGAAAAGGATCAACCATCACCATTACATCTTGATGTGCTGCCTCTTTGGAGAGAAGCAATATGCACATTTCCACGCGAGGGAACAATCTTGAGGGTAAATATTCCTAAACCCTCTGAAGATATGAACCGCTTCCAAAGTGGTCCCTTTTGGGTCAAAATTTGTAAGATCACGTATGATTTGCAATCTGGATTATGGAGAGGTCTGATGAATGACAAGAAGAGTAGAATTTTCCTTCTGTCTGAGGAGGATTATAATGTGCAAATTTGTCAAAGGTGATGCTTTATCTTTCTGTCTTTTGACTATGTTTTATTTATATTTTCAATTGTCTGAGAAAGCTAGGTTATTGGTAATTAACTTTCGTTTACTTCTTTTTGTCAATATAGTGTGTATGAAGAACGCAAACACACGTTGTCTCCCAAGAATCGCATGCCTTCGGCATACTTTCGTGGACCTACTATTGGCACAGGTATTACAAGTTTACAACCTTAGTTGACGCTTCTGTTGCATGAACATGAATTTGACATCACATGATAAGATATGGATCCTTGTCCTGGAGTCCTTTGAAGTTCATGTTCCTTGTCCACTTGTGTCAGACTTGAACACTACCGATATGAATTGATTTTGCAGTCTTTTTGTTTCTTAGTTTGGTAGTTTTGGTTAGGCTATAGACATTTTTCTTACCTTTAACTTATTTTAATTTTCGCACTTATTTTGTTCGTCTTCTTTGAATATTTGTTAGAAAGTTGACTTGATTGTTATGCCATTAAGTTTTTTCTTATATTTATGGAATATATTACATGTAAGTACACATTAGTAACTTGTGAACATACGTTCACTCTCTTCTTCTTCTTTTGAGAATATATTACATGCAAGTACACATTAATACCTTTAACTCTCTTTTTTGACTGAACCATAGGCAATCCTGAGTTTTGCTTGCATTAAAAAATATAAATAGTTCTTAAATAGTATAATTTTCTTGCTCTTTTTTTGCTGTAAACTTAAACTTATGTTTCTTATTTTATGAGTTTATTTGGCAGATGAAATCAATTATTAACATCGAATTGTGATTTGCAAAAACTGACTGACTGAAAATGGCTTTTAATAACAATTACTTTGTGGATTTTCTATATAGTAAAGCTACTCATGTTGATGAATAATTTTGACTTTTCAGCATTCGACGACAAGCGCGAGGGTTATGCTACATTAATGGATTCTCTCACTAATCTGCGGGTATTTTTTTTTTATTTGTATGAACAAGGTTCATAATTTTCAGTTACTATAACTTGATTCTATGGGTATATCGAAATTTGGCTATAGTGTTGCTACATGACTTGTATCCATTTTGATATAAAATCCAACTTTCTTAGAAATTGAAATTTCGTGATACAATAGAATGTTGGTTGACCATTTGATATCATTGTTTTTTCTATGCTATTGGTTGTACTATCAACCATAGTTTAAAGTATCGGCCGATACCGATCCGATACGGCCGATACAGATACAGTTTGGCATGTCCCGATCCGATACCGACCGATACCCGATACTGACCGATACCGACATTAGAGGTCTCTTTTCCAATCAATTCGGCAAAAAAATTTGAATTAAAAAGACCAATTAGAAAGGATGTAAAAGCATAGTAAGGTTGTAAAAACATATAAAAGAGAAAAACTTATCTATCACATATAAATCAATCGACAAGGATTCTTCATTCAATATCAAAAATACTAAGAAACAATACTGAAAATACTTTAAATTATGCATAAATGTATAAAATATATTCTCTAAAATGTTAATAATTTACTAATAGTTGTTTGCTTTCCGATACCAAAAAATCCGATACTCCGATCCGAAACCGCCGATACTACCGATACCGCCGATCCCGATACTCATAGGAATGGTCCGATACTGATTCCGATACCGATACTTTGAACCTTGCTATCAACACACTTCTTATCACATGATATTCCAAGCAAGATTCTCTATGACATTTATTTGCTAATCATTTAATAGTTGATAATCGAAGCACTAACTATCGTTAATCATTTAATAGTTCTTTGATATGCGAAGCACTAACATATTTCAGTTTGGTGTTATAAGAAGGGATATTTTAGCAAATGTCCCACTCAAATTATAGAAACTAGCATATACCTCCACTTTCTTTAAAATCTACCAAATGCCCCAATTTTTTTTAAAACAATCAAAAACCTAGTTGAAATAGTGGGGGTTTACCTTAAATTTTTAATTGTTCCATACAAAGGACTGGGGACATTTGGTAGTTTTAAAAAAAGTGGGGGTATATGCTAGTTCCTATAATTTGAGTGGGGGCATTTGCTAAAATATCCCTTATAAGAATTGTCGGAAGTGAGATTAGGTTTGCTAGATCTGCAGAACTAGGGCAATTGTCCAATGCCAACCTGAAGATGGGCCATGAATATTGGTCTCGGGAGGTTTTGATTAGTTGGACTTGGAAAAGTGACACCACAACTCTAACTATTTAAGACTTCCATTAACTATGGATTTGCATATAGTTCAAAAGGAACTTGGATAGTTTGTCTAAGCTGTAGTGTACGATGGAAAGAGATTGGTTTTTGGGGTGGTGTGAAAGTGATACATTGGATTAATGTTATCTTACGCCCATCACTATGGATTAATGTTTGTGTTTTCCTTCACCAATTTATTTAGTTTCAAAGAATGTTTCATACACATGCATACAAGAAATTAACATTAATTCTAATTTGATTTGTTATATTCCAGGTTACTCATGAATTTAACACTGTTGTGCGAGTAGTCGCATCATTACCTTGGAGGAGCGAAGACCTTCGTTCACCCAATGGAACGTATCGGATTAGATTGACTCTTGAAGATCACACTGCAAGAGTTCATGCATATATTTTTGGTAAAAATGGGGTAAGATAGTTTAATGTTAAATTGCATGTTGGATGAAGGAATTAACCATAACAAATAATAGGGTTATTACTAGTTTCATGCTCATATTTCAAATACAAGTTAATGTATGTCATTTGAAATATGCCAAATACATTTCTATGCTCACATATCTTAACTTGCACCTTTGGATGCATGCACATTTCTTTATATTGATGTCTCTCTTTCTCAATCAATATCTATGTAGTATCACATTATCATACTTTCTCTTACCAAACCTTGTATTGTCCTTTGTGATAGGAGAAATTTTTTGGGCATAATCTCACGACCGAAGAATTAACGAAAAAAATGAACAAGTTGCTAGGTATTGAGGACGATGGCACAATGACAGGCCGCTATGTTTTCAGAAATCCGCCATGGATGCATTGCTACTTAAGATCGTTTTATATGCATCAAAATGATCGGTTTGGCTTTAGGAATTACTGGATCGTCAACACAAGGCTGATTGACTCTTGAAGATCACACTACAAGAGTTCGGTAAAAATGGGGTAAGATACTTAGTTAATGTTAAATTGCATGTTGGATGAAGGAATTAACCATACCAAATAAAAGGGTTTAACTAGTTTCATGCTCATATTTCAAATACAAGTTAATGTAAGTCATTTGAAATATGCAAAATACATTTCTATGCTCACATATCTTAACTTGCACCTTTGGGCATGCATGCACAATTCTTTATATTGATGCTTCTCTTCTCAATCAATATCTATGTAGTATCACATTATCATATTTTTTTCTTACCTAACCTTGTATTGTCCTTTTTGTTGATAGGAGAATTTTTGTGGGCATAATCTCATGACCAATGAATTAACCAAAAAAATGAACAAGTTGCTAGGTATTGAGGACGATGGCACAATGACAGGCTGCTATGTTTTCAGAAATCCGCCATGGATGCATTGCTACTTAAGATCGTTTTATATGCATCAAAATGATCGGTTTGGCTTTAGGAATTACTGGATCGTCAACACAAGGCTGATTGTTGATTAAAGCTGCTGTTTTTATCCCATAAGATGTTCTCTATTCTTGATCCAGGAGCAAGGCATTTTGGATACTGATGTATGCTCCTAGTAGGTCTGTTCTGTGTATATAATCATGATATTTTGTGTATATATATTTTTGATAGCAAATTTTTGGATGCTAATGATAATTATAATTTGGAAAACAAACTTTTGGATGTCGATAATAGTTATGTATGATTGCCACAACTTAGTCGTATGTTATTTGACATTTTGTTGTCATTACACTTGGTTTGCATGTGTATTTGGTGATGATAATGGGTGTCGATGACTATTCTTCCCTTTAAATATGTTACTGACGCATACATTTATTTCCTACTTTTAATTTCTCAGTGGTGGTGTTATGCTGACAAATCCTCTCGTGGACCAAGGTTAGGCTTGTTATCTTTGTGGTTGTTAAACATTTGACAGCATTATGTTCTCTTGAGTCCTTGATTGCTTTTGGTACTCCCTTTTCAGTGCTTTCTTTGGATCACTGTATAGATGCCTATTAAGGGGAGCAAGAGCAGTGTTGCAACTGTATGCTGAAAATATGGGCCAAAGTGAGTTGATCATGACTATGCTATGCGTGCTTGATTTGCGGGGGATGTGGTTGTCGACTGGCCTCACAGTTATCTGGAGTATTTGTTTTTCTTGGGAGGGAATTATCCATGTAGGTACACAACTTCTTGGGTTCTTTGCCCTTTTGGACATCACATTTTATAATGGGGAAAGATTATAATTGGAAAATAGGATTTGTTCAGGAAATTAGGGTTCCCTTGGTTTTGTCTGTTTATTTCGATGATTTCCATGGTCCTTGGCTTTCTTCATTTTGTTGTGGGAGTACGTGTATTAACGACTATGTGGTTAACTGAGAAGAGTTTAGTGAAGAGCATTGACAGAAACAAAGAGCAACTGATGACTGATGTATGGAAACATAATTATAAACAATCCATCTATCATTTAAAATAAATGGCTTCCCCCTTACTTCTTTGGAAATAGGTCTTGTAAACTATTTATGGTCATTGTATAGGATTTATTTATGTTATTGTATAAGGTGAAGGTATAGGTTATCAGGACCTTTTCTCACAAGGAGTTGTGAAAAAGTGTATGTCCTAGGATAGGGTAGTGTTTGCTTCACTAGGATGGGATAGTAACAGCCTTGATTTGTTATAAATGTAGAAAAATAAACAGGTATGAAATCAATTTATCAGAAAGCACATAGTTGCCATCTATATATATACATATAAATATATTGACCAGTTCTGTTGACATCTTCTATAGTTGAATTACACGTGTTTCTGGCAATCAGGTTTCTTTTATTTTTATTTGTGAACTTTTATTGTTCTGTAACCAATAGATGGAGTTTTTGACAGTTCAAACAAGGAAAGCTTGACTTTTCTAACTTGTGGTCCCTCTTTGACAACTACATCCCTTCCAAAGGGCAAAGGTGAAGATGGTGTGCACTGACAGTGATGAGAGTGGCGACAAGAGCCAAACAGTAAGCCGACATTAAAATCTTTAATCAATACATTCTTTGTTTGTTGCAATTTTATGACATTGTTGAGTTGGAATTCGAGTGACGATAGGTGGGTTACCGATGTAAGTTCTTGTAAAGACGCCCGAAATCCCATGGTCATGGCATGATTTATATTAGTAAATATCACTGATCACCACAAGTAGACATTATATGCAGATGATACCATAAAACTAGTCAAACTCTACATTGAAAGTTGAATTTGAATGCCTGTAAGAAACATTTGTATCATGTGATTACGAGGTTTTCAGCATCCTAGAACCAGAAGTTGCATCATGTGGAGTAGGAACTCTAATTGTAGTCGCTTAGTCTTATAATCGTACAAAGGGAGTGTTTGGTTCATGCCTATGAGACGGGAGTAGTGTATGTTGGGCCGTCACGCTGACTATCCTGACTAATGTACTTGGCGCCGGTAAAACAAATAAAAAACTTTATAAATTTGGCCTATAAATTGGTCATATATATGGTAATGTTTTTATGGTTGATGACGAGGCAAGATGTTAAGCTTTTGCGACTTTCTAAAGCGAAGCTTGTTTTGGATTATTCATTTTTGGTTGGACTGGAGCGTGAGCCTTTCCATCCTAGTACAAAGATAAATATCACTCTCTTACTAATACAGATAATAACAATATTAGAGTGCACCCCTGGGGAGTTCACGTTAGCAGCAAAAGCTTCATACTTATGTTGCTAACTTGTAACAGCTGTACTTTCAATGGCCAATTATATGGAAACAAACAGACCCTATTATTCAATAACAAGTAGATCTCTGCTGCAATATGCGTGCTCATGAGATCCTGCAGCTCCTTCTTTGAGCCCTCTGCCGATAGCCTAGATACCAGTCTTGTCAAACTTGCAGCACGTTTTCGCCTAAAGTCAGTGAACCTCTTCACATTTCTCAGGGTTTCTAAGTCTCGGTTGCAAGTTACCACTTTTTGTTATCGATGTATTCACTCTTGAATTCTCTGGTCAGCTTACCCGAGGAGTTTATGGATCCTCTCGGGAGTCTGTCGAGCCACTACACTGCTGCTACTTTGAGGAAGATCGGGTAAAGATTGTAACTGGTGGGACCAAGATAACCGTTTATATTCATGACGTGACTAAAGTTTTGGATGTGGTTGTCGTGATCCCTTCAGTCATAGTAGAGCTCAACCTTCGATATTTTTACCTTATCCGACATTGGAGTATTCATAATAGCATCAGAAAAGGGGATCGAAAAGAGATCATCTTCCACATTTTCTGCATACACTCGGTTACGGCGGCAACCTCCTCGTTCAGTCGGGGGTCTGGAAGAGCCACCCTCCGTTCAATAGTGGTGATTGGGATAGATAGAGAGCATTCCAAGCCACAATGCCTGTTAGTGCTAGTGGTCTGTTGCCGAGACTGAGGTCCTGTAAAGGCTAGAGAAGGCATTTATAAGTCCATTGGAGGTTGGTTTGTTTGTTGTGACTATTGGTGTCTTATAACCCGCCCGGTAGTATAGACCATTCTCCGGAGGGTGTTGATACTGCCATGGCTGTGCAGGTTCTCCTGTTGGTGGAAGAGGACTATTCTCCATGGAGTATTGTTAATGAGGCATAGTCTCCATGGAGTATTGTTGATAAGGCACAACGTATCCCCTAACGGTGGTATGTTGCGGCTCCTGTCGAGGGTTGTTCGAGAGTGGTCGTCCGTCAAGTAACTGTTCTATGTGTGGACCGAGAATTACTGCCCCTGGAGGATATTCAGAATTATACTGCTGTGAGTAATGGAGTGGTTTAATAGTCGTAACAATCCGGACAGTGACCTACGACTAGGGAACCTGTGGGGTCGGATTGTGTTGCTGGACCGAGGTCTGCATCATAGCTAGGTTGTTGACAAGTTTGGTACATTTGGGCAGGTTGCTGAACCGAGCTTTGTTGAGCTTGGATCCCTGACGGTGTGTTGGTTTATTGTTGGTAAAGAAGTCCTACTTGGTTGCCAGAGCCCGAACATCATCTGAGATCCGGATTGGGATTAGATGCAGGCGAGGCGACGTTGGGTCGACCATAAATTATTGATGTTGTTGTGATTGTAGGGCATGCAACAAGGGATTGTAGATGATGTTCATCCTTGGAGGCACCTGATACGAACCTGTTTTCTATTACTAGTTTATACACTGATACTGGATAGGACTGATCCGATATTGATCTTACCTATGAGCTTATGCACTGGACTGCTGCTAGAGTTCAGATTTACACTCCAGTTCTTCTTCTATGGGTATCAGACCAAGCTCCTTAGGCCTATCTCTATAGTAGTTCTTCCAATGCAGAGCAGAGTATCAGATATTTATTCAGTTAGCTGTGGGAAACCTAGTCAGCAGTGGAGGGTCTAGTCAGCATGGGGAGTCAATTGGACAGATCGGCTTGGCTTACCACCACCTGCCCTGTCAGCACCAATTTGCTAGCTCAGCAAATCAGTTACCAATTCAGCAAGTTAGTTACAGTCGGTTCAGTAGTATATAAGTAGTAGAGGGGAGAAGATAAAGCTGGCTTGTGTAATTTTCTTAATTCAGTTTCTTAAATTCCTCTTCTGATCCCCATTGTCTTCATCTTCGTCCTCTAGTTCAATTGCTTTTCTCTTAGATCCCTAATGTTGTCTTCTTCCCTGTATCCACTATTTCATCAATAAAATCCTAGAATTTTTCTCTTACTTCTGTGTCAATGACTGCTTCTTTTACTCAATTCTATGGCTAATTCTCACTTGTCATCACCACTGCTCGGAGCTCTGGGAAGAGGACCCTATCAATTGGTATCAGAGCCGACGATTTCTTTGAGCCATGGCTACCGGCGAGGCTCACCGGAGGAGCGACGACGTTCGGCGGAGGAATTTACGTATGGTTGGGGATCTCAACTACGATCCTCTACTCCGGCCATGGAGCCGCCGCCTTCGCTACCACAGCCACCACAACCGTCCTTCTCGAGCTGGAGCTCACAACTAGGGTTCCCGGAGGATTCTTGCGAGCGGATCATAGAGGAGAGTCTTCGATCGATCGAAGGTATGTTACTAAACTTAGATAAACAATTTGAGACATTGGATTGGTGGATGGAGTATTGAAAGTAAGTCTATCCCTCCTATTTTCCGGTCGAGCCTCTTCCCTTGCCACCAACGACACCACAGCAGCAGTACGAGACTCCACCGTCCCTTCCTCAACCACTGCAGCAGCATGAAGAGACTGAACCGAAGGTGTTTGATGAAGTGCCCGTGAAGAAGCTTGGAAGCATGAGTTGGTGTCGCAGGTACAAAATTCAGTGTGTAACCATGAAGGGATTGGTCCTCCACTCATTGACAGACGAGCATCAAAATATGACCATAACCTTGGTTAGAAGCATTGAGAAAAACATTCATTTAGCTAGCACCGGTGAAAATATGGCTACAACAGAGAACATCATCTTGAAACAAGAAACAGAGGGTACAATTCGATTAGATACTCCAGGTGATTCACATCACAAGTCAGAGAACCGGTTGTTGGAATTTATGCTCGAGAATGTTGATAACGTCGACGTCGATTATCTCGAGGGAGGCGCAAAGAAAGCAGATGTATTAGATAAAGTAGCGAGCACTATAAAGAGACAAATTTGTACTTATATAGCTCGCAAGGAGCTCGTCATGCTACAGAAGGTTGCTATTCTTTTGCAATCTATTTGTAGAGGAAAATTGTCTTGTAAAGTGTATAAAAAAATGAGGCAAGCAGCTGACATAAAAGTTCAGAAGAACTTGCATGGATACATTTCCAGAAACTCCTATCCACTGCTTCAATCATCTGCACTTAAAGATGCAAAAGGCTCTACTCCACATTACCATCGAATGGGCCTCTCACCCGAGGAAAAAAATTCTTGCAACTACTTGTAATTCTACGATGCCTTGGTTATATGCTGGAACTTGGAGGGGTTTGGATATAGCTGAGAAATCACATGAAGGTGACATCACTAGCATTGTAGGGGATCCTCAGTTTGTACCAATAGGGGCAACAAGGACTATGGTGTGGGATCCAGGTCAAATTGGATATGCCCTAGTACCTATGATTGCTTGGGACGTGATGCTTGGCCCAGATCAGCCAGTTATCTTGCACATGCTCGACATTCCACCTGCTGCAGAGGTTGTTAGGTTGATGCTGGGATGGTCTTCAGTTTCGGAACAAGCTGTTGAGGTTAACTTCATAGTAAATGTACCTATTTTTGGAAGATTTACTCTTCCATTGGAGAAGAACCTCTTCGTATTTGACCTTGGTGGTGGTACCTTTGATGTCAGTATCCTAATTATTGATAATGAAGCTTTTGAGGTTCTTACTACAGATGGTCATACTCATCTGGGACCACTCTTACAACTTCCTGTTTTTCTCTCCCAAAAGAAGAGTGTGGTAGAGGATGCCATTGGTTGAGAGTTTTTGAAGAACCCTGCTCTCATGGCTTGGGATCCAGGAAACGGGTTTTTAGAGTCGAACAGTGTTCTGATGCAGGTGATCTCAGAAGCATTCAAGGTGAGAATATGGAATCTAGATATCTTCTCGACTTACATCAGTGGCTATACCAATATATGCATTATTATCCAACATTCTAGTTCAGGTTTCCAAAGCCTTAAGCATGATAGTACTGGAACTAAAGGAGGGTTTAGTGATATTGTTTTTAAACAACTAGTCAAAAGAAAACAATATACTAAGTTGCTGAGGCTTGGAGAAGAATTCCAGGAAGAATTGGTGAGGGCATGGGATCCAGGCACAATAAAAGTACTGAAAGCATGTACTGATGCTAACATCAAAAGAGCTGTTGTGGTCTCATCTGTTGCTGCAGTTATGATGAATCCAAGTTGGCTACAAGGTAAGCTCAAGGATGAGGGATGCTGGTCAGACAAGGAGTATTGCAGAAAAAAATGAGAATTGGTATTGCCTTTCTAAGACACTGGCAGAGGCCGAAGCTCTCAATTATGCAGCAAATCTTGAACTTGATGCCATGACTGTTTGCCCAGCCATTGTTATGGGTCCATTGCTGCAAGCCACCGTGAACTATAGCAGCTTGTTTCCCCTCAATCTATTAAAAGGAAATTGTGAATCTGCAGAAGACAAACTCCTGATCTTTGTGGATGTTCGAGATGTGGCAGATGCACTGCTTCTGGTATATAAGAGGCCAGAAGCATCTGGCCGATACTTATGGGATCCAGGTATACCGCACCTAATGTCAGAATCTGAGAGGAAGATTCTCATTTGGTTTCTTCCTCAGAAAAGTAGGCTGGAATATACAGTTTATTCATTGCTTCCAAGGGAAAAAACTTGGGCCAAACTTCTAGTTGAATGGGATCCAGGTGGAGAGGAAGTTGGTACTGAAGGATGGAAATCTGAGAATGGTTCAAAGAAGTTGGTCTTGTTGAAGTGTCTTGCCATTAGAGATGCCCTCGTTGTTGATGTTCTGAACATGAAAGAAGAAAACAAGGAACCACTTCATCTGCAAATTAATGTCAAGGACCACATATCAGGTGGTAACAGCATCTACAGAGAGATGTTTAAGAATTTACAAGGCATGTTTGAGAATCTATATGAGGAGTCTGCTACTTGGGTATTGTGTGAGAGCTTTGTGAAAGATTTTTCTTTAATTTGACCTTAGGACAAGGTCAATTCAAGGGGAGTGTATTGATACGAACCTGTTTTCTATCACTAGTTTATACACTGATACTGGATAGGACTGATCTGATATTGATCTTACCTATGAGCTTATGCACTGGACTGCTGCTAGAGTTCAGATTTACACTCCAGTTTTTCTCTGAGTATCAGACCCAGCTCCTTAGGCCTATCTCTATAGTAGTTCTTCCAATGCAGAGCAGAGTATCAGATACTTATTCAGTTAGCTGTGGGAAACCTAGTCAGCAGTGGAGGGTCTAGTCAGCACGGGGAGTCAATTAGACAGCTCGGCTTGGCTTACCACCACCTGCCCGGTCAGCACCAATTTGCTAGCTCAGCAAATTAGTTACCAATTCAGCAAGTTGGTTACAGTCGGTTCAGTAGTATATAAGCAGTAGAGGGGAGAAGATAACGCTGGCTTGTGTAATTTTCTTAATTCAGTTTCTTAAATTCCTCTTCTCATCCCCAGTGTCTTCATCTTCTTCCTCCAATTCAATTGCTTTTCTCTTAGATCCCTAATGTTGTCTTCTTCCTTGTATCCACTATTTCATCAATAAAATCCTAGAAATTTCCCCTTACTTCTGTGTCAATGACTGCTTCTTTTACTCAATTCTATGGCTAATTCTCACTTGTCATCACCACTGCTCGGAGCTCTGGGAAGAGGACCCTATCAGCACCACGTGGGTAGTGGTAACCAGGGGAATAGACCGAGACGGGTCAGATATGTTCATGACGAGGAACTGGAAGCTGACCGCCCTTGACCGCTAAATCCCTGGGTGATCATGACATCTGCGCCAAAAGGTTGTGACAGTTGCCCGTCTTTGGGAGCAAGATCTTTGGAAAGCTCAATGGACCTAATCCGCCAAAAGGGTGATGATGTTTTCTTACACCAAGATCTTTGGAAAGCTTCATGGACCTTCTTCCCCTGAATCTAAACATGTTCATCTCCTTACTTTCTTGCATACACGAATAAACACAAGAGGGACGGGATAGCTCCCCCAGTGCTACTCCGAAGTTCAAGTCAGGTTTAGATTTGACGTGGGTATGAAATTCGGTAGTGTTTTAGAATAAAAAGTGAGCGTACCTCTTAAGAGAGAATTCAGAGGGTACTTATAGCCTATGGAAAGATAACCCTAATCCTTACTTGCACACCAAGTTAGGGTTTAAACATGGCAGCAAGATGTATGCAAATATCTTTGTCAGTATTCATCGTAATCCCAAGAAATTGTTTAGTGGATCGTATGAGGTTCGTACATGGTCGGAGGCCCATAGAATTTGGTAGGCTCGGGCTTAGACCGTTGGACCTACCTCGAAATGTATGTCACCACTTATGCAGCCGTGGAGCAATCTCCCAAAGTTTCCTAACACTATGAAGATTCTTACACGAAAAGGTAGGATAGATCAGTGTAGTCAAAGGCGTGCCTCAGGCGCGCCTTGCTCCTAGGCACAGGGCAGCGCCTCAGGGCACTCCAGGCATGGCGCAATTCTTAAGGCGCACCTAAGACGCGCCTTTTCCAAGCGCCTTGGAATAGCTAAGGCGCGCCTTGAAAATCTTGTGAAAAAAAAACATGTTTAGACTGTTTTTTGAACTGATGTACAATTTTTTTTACTGTTTTCTCTCTCACTCACTAAATTCAAAGTGATTGCAACCTAGACATGAGGGAATTTGAAGCACACTTGTTTATCAATGTAGAAGTCCGATGTGAATATATATATATATATATTATTTTTGTGTCTTGCGTCGCTCGGGCGCACGCCTTAAGTGCGCCTTGCGCCTCGGACGATTTGGACCATTTGCTCCTTGCGCCTTTGACTACCTTGGGATAGCTACTATTTTCCATAGAGAATTGCATTCATCTCTATGACATATTAAGCCAAAGAGTGAAAAATAATGGGAACCCCAAAATTAAATAAGGGGAGTTCTCAGGCCGCCTCTTCAATTCATAAATGTAGGAAGTTCTCATACCTCTTGTGGGTTTTTGTAGCGGAGTAGCCAGCGGAGACTACTGACCTTTGAAAGGTGAGTAGGCTCTCCAAATGTGTTAAGGGGAAGAAAATCCCCACAAGAAAGCACTTTCCTTATCATTCCCGATTAAGATTTTAATTATGTTGGGAGCGGTTTTAAACATGGAAGGCTCATCGAAATTGTATAATCTTCAATCTCAACTTGGATCTGACAAGGTTAAGGAGGATCAATAAGGATTCAGCGCTTGGTTGAGAACTGAAACAAAATGCATGCGAACCATATTAAATATGGTGTTGAGAAGAGAAACTTTGGAAGTGTGAAGGACAAGAAAATTAGTTCCCTGGCAGTTAATACGACTAGTGAGGATCTCAAAGCAATTCTACTTTCAGGTGAAATACAAGTACATAAGAAATTGCAAGAGAAAGAGAAGAACTAGAAGCCCAAGCATCAATATTGTTGTGAAAAGTGGCCACCTAGACCTATCTCTGATACTAGGTGGCCAGCCCCTAGGCCCACCCAAGCCAAGCCTATGCTCCAACTAAACCTGCCTATACCTAGGAGTAATGGATAGTAATTAGTTCGTTTGACAAATTGTTTACTTTATATCAAACTAAATGGATGGATTATATTATTGATCTGTTCATTTGTTTAGTGTATTTTATCTATTTGGCACTGTGTTAGTTATTGAGTTTATATCATCGGCCAAATATAGATTTATAGTTGTTTAGAACTTACTCTTAAGAATCGAGGTATTCCATGGTTCTGGACCCTTTTTTTATTTTTATTTTCCAGCATTTGAGTAATTTTATTTTATTATTTATTTTCAATATTGACGAATGCTTAATGTCGAGGAAGCTCACTTAAGCAATGCGTGTGTCCTTAGTTGCTAGCCCCCTTCTAGCCGCCTAGGTTCCATTTTTCACAACATTGGGCAGAATATATGAGAGAACGTCAAGCAAGGTGAGAAGGTAAGTATGAATTATTCATTTATTGTATAAGGATTCAAATAGCTAAACTGATGTATACTATCCTAGCCTGATTGCACGTTTCATAGAATTGTTTATTCACCTTTTGTAAAACCCAATATTTAATAAAATTAATCAACCAAGCCATAAGAATTGCTCAAAGATCGTAACCTGAAGGTTACCTACTTTTAGTGCTATAGTTTACAATTGAATGGCAAATTTAGCATTTGTGTTTGCTTGGGTTTGTTAGTAAATTTATCTATTCTTAGTTCATGAGCCAATGCAATGAACTCCAATGTCATGATTCATAGTGTGATCACGGATACTGACAGTACTGTCATGCTCTGATTCATCAATTAGACATAGCCGTCAAATTGAATGTGATAGCTTGAGTAGTCTCAGTATTACATGATATATATGTTAGTTCAAAACCTAGGATTGCAGATTCTAACCACAACACCAGATTGACCCTTCCGCTTCTTGCCCTCGCCCCTGCACTCAGATTTAAGCTAAATGTATAATATGGGTTATATAATTATAATCACACAGAATTAACCACGCCAAAGACATTATATAGACAATTTTTAATTATAATTCCTTAGTTTTGGTAACCATATACGAAAGAGAAGTGAAAAGGCCTTTTAAAAATGAATATCATAGTTTTCTTAAATATAAATGACAGAAGATCATTTGTGCCAAACATAACATATACACAAAACTACCTCAAATATTCCTAGCTACATGCAGAGAGAAGACTCATGAATTTACAGAAAACAAAAACAAATAACATGATCGGCCTCTGAATAACCATATGTCACCTTGAAGAGAAGATCATTCATCTGAATAAAATTAGAAGTATGATAAACCAAGGTTTCTTTCACCTTGAAGTAAATTTACCATATATATACCTCACCAGCACGTCCGTTAAAGGCATCTGGTGTTCCTTCAACTTCAATTCCTTTTAGTCCCTTGCACAAGTCCTTTCCATTATATCTTAGGCTTTAGCATCATAGGCACTCAACCTTCAGATCAAACTCAAGCAACTCTCGTATTATATCCTCCTCCTTTTACATGTAGGTTTCAGTTGCCTAAATCATCTATTCCTAAAATTGAGAAACTTCGCAAGTTTCACGTCTTGTCTAGCTTATCCTTTCTGACTTAAGTAGACATCCAATTTTGCATAAAATGTACCATCATAATATAAATATCATGATGATTGTGTTATCTTTCCTCCATCACTTTATGGATAAATGTTATTCATTGCCTTCTCCAAGTTTTTTTACTTTCAAAGAACATTTCATACACATGCATACAAGAAATAAACATCAATGCTAATTTGGTTTGTTATACACATGCATACAAGAAGTTAAAAGACTATTGTTCGACTGGTAGCATCACTTCCTTGGAGGAAGGAAGACCTCCGTTCACCTGATGGGACATACCGGGTCAAATTGACCCAGGAAGATCCTACCGCGAGGGTCTATGCATATATTTATGGTGATGATGGGGTAAGATATTTAATTAATGTTAAATTGCATGTTGGATGAAGGATTCAACCTTAATAAATAAAAGGTTTCTTATTTGCTCCATGCCGTATTTCTCATACAAGTTAATGCAAGTCATTTAAAATAATACAAAATGCGATTTTATGCTCATATTGCTTAACTTGCCCCCTTTGTGCATTCATTTGTATTGGTGTCTCTCTTCCCAATCAATATTTATGTAGTGTCACATTATCATATTTTCTCCTACCAAATCTTGTATTGTCCTTGTGTTGATTGGTGATTTTTTTTTTTGGAATCGTCTCAAGACTAATGAATTAACCCCAAAAAAAAAAGAACAAGTTGCTAGGTATTGAGGACGCTGGCACAGTGACAGGCCACTACGTTCCCAGAAATCCCATGGATGCATTGTTACTTAAGGTCTTTCTATATAAATCAAAATGATCGGTTTGGTAGTAGAAATTCTCGGATCGTCAACACAAGACTGGTTGTTGATTAAAGGGCTGCGTCTTTTATACCATATTAAGATGTTCTCAACTGTTGATCAAGGCATTTTGAATACTGATATATAGAGCTCATAGTAGGTATGTGTGTATATAATCATGATGTTCTGTGTATATATTTTTGGATAATCATGATGTGATGTTCTGTTTATATTTTTCTGGGCAACATACTTTTGGATGCCGCCCTTACATCTATTTCTGACATTTAATTTCTCAGTGGTGGTGTTATGCTCTGACAAATCCTCTCATGGACCAAGTTTGAGATTAAAGTATGTGTTTTGTTAGAGGCTTGTTATCTATATTGTTATCCTCTCATGGACCAAGTTTGAGATTAAAGTATGTGTTTTGTTAGAGGCTTGTTATCTATATAGTAGTAACATTCCACAGCATTATGCTTTCTTGGGTCCTTGATTGCTTTTGGCCCTTCCTTTGCAGGGCTTTCTTTGGTTCACTGTATATATGTTTATCAAGGGGAGCAAGAAAAATGTTGTACCTGTATGCTGAAAATAGGGACCAAAATGAAATAATCATGACCTATATTCTATGCGTGCTGGATTTGCAGGGGGTGTGGTTGTTGACCAGCCTCACTGGTATTCGGAGTCTTTGTTTTTTTTGGAGGGGAAGGGAGCTATTTATATAGCTACAAGAAATCAAATATATTGGGTACCTTTTCTTTTCTCTTTTGGACATTGCAGATTATAATTGGGAAATAGGTTTGTTCAGGAAAAGGGTTTTCCTTGTTTGTTTCACATGAACGGCAATGTATTTAACTGTGAAGAGTTTAAAAGTCTCTAGAGAGAAACAAGAGCAACTGATGATTCAAAACATAGTGTAAACAATCCATCTAACCCCATATTCCTCTTTTACTATGGAAATAGTTTTTGGAAACTATTTATGATCGTTGTACAGGATTTATTTATGTAATTGTATAGGTTATTTGACCTTTTCTCACAGCAAGAAGTTACGAATTATTTTTTCTCCCTAGGATAGGGGTAGTGTTTGCTTGACTAAGATGGGACAGTAACAGGCTTGACTTATTATAGAGGTTGAGAAAAAAACATGTATGGAATGAGTTCACCAGTTGCCGCGCGCGCGTATATATATATATATATATATATATATATATATATATATATATATATATATATATATATATATATATATATATATATATATATATATATATATATATATATATTATGGAATGAAATATATATATATATATATATATATATATATATATATATATATATATATATATATATTATGGAATGAAAACATGTATGCTCTAAAATCAGTCGAATGGTTTCATATTATGGAACCAAGCTATGTTACGACTGTTGGATTTGGATTGTAAGGTTGAGATTAAAATGTGATAATATTTTTACTTAAATGATACATGTGTCATTTCAGTCTTGCAATCCAAATTCAAATTTTAGTAATTCCTTACCACGGACAAAGGTGAAGATGGAGGAGAGGGGTTGTGTCAATAATTAGAGCCAAACATTAAGCTAGCACTAAAATCTTTAATTAACACATTAAATGATACATGTGTCATTTCAGTCTTGCAATCCAAATTCAAATTTTAGTAATTCTTTACCACGGACAAAGGTGAAGATGGAGGAGAGGGGTTGTGTCAATAATTAGAGCCAAACATTAAGCTAGCACTAAAATATTTAATTAACACATTCTGACATTTTTATACAATTTTATTGGAAATGCTCGAGTCTGGATAGACAGATCCACAAACTGGTATTATGCAAGTTCTTGTAAGGACACCCAAAATCCCGTTATGTTCTTAATCAACCAATATCGAAAAAGAGTTTTGGCTACTTGCTACTAGGTACCACCTGAAGAATTGTTTAGATGCTATTAATCCAAACTAAAAAACTACTTGATTAGAGTTCAAGAAGGAATTAAAATAATTTTTTTGTGAACTTTGATTCGTCACATAAAGTTGATGACAACTAGACATTATATACAGATGATACCATAAGACTAAACTCAGTAAGAAACATTTGCACCACCATATGATTATGTTGTTTTCAGCATCCTAGAAGTTGCATCATCTAGAGTATGAGCTCTAATTGTTCATGCATGAGGCAGAAGTAGGGGTGTCCCGCCTGACATTCTGACCAATGTACTTCGTGCTGGCAAAACAAATAAAAATAACTTTGTAAATTTGGCCTATAAATTGACCAACATACACAGACATATCAGAGGCAGATGTTAAGCTATTACAACTTCGTTAAAAGAAACTTATTTTGGCTTATTCCTTTTTGGTAGGACTGGAGCCTTTTCTTATATGGGACTAAAGAGCCCACAGCAATAATTTGGCAAAACCTGATGAAGTGCCAGGACCATAGCCAGACAGCTGACCTTTGCCTGCAAAAATTTTCAGCAAGAGTCTAGGCAATGCAAGTTCAAGCTTGCTGTAAACCTGGTAAAAGTAGGTGACAACAGAGTAATGCTTTCAGACAAAGCAAGCTAACCGAGAACGGATAGTAGAAGAATTCAAACTATCGGATTTGGAAATTCTAGAACAATTATTCTAGAGAACATATCTTTTCTTGGCTTTTGATAAGGGCACTGCACATATTACTTGGGGCTAGCCCAGGATTGGGGCTAGCCCAGGATTGAGCAAAGTTTACTCACACTAGCCCATTATTTTACTTGGGGCTAGCCCACTTTCCCAAACCCTCCCCACCCCACCGTAGCCCTCCCCCCTCCCGCCGGCGGAACTCTCCAACTCTCCGAGACTTCGTCCTCCTTGTCGATGGCTCCCAAAGTCGACAATGTCGAGAATCGAACACGATTTTAGGTCATAAAATGTCGAGAATCGTCGACAATGTCGAGCAGTATCGGGCGGGACTGTAGATTTTTCTACAGTCCTATATAGATTTAGGACTGTAGGAAAATCGACAGTCCTATGTATATTAAGGACTGTAGAATTTTCTACAGTCCTAAATTTATATAGGACTGTAGGCATTTCAACAGTCCTAAAAATTTAGGACTGTGGAAAATTCTGCAGTCCTGTATACTTATAGGACTGTAAACATTTATACAGTCATGAATGTTAAATTCTGCAGTGGGTAAAGTTTAGGACTGTCACTATTGTGACAGTCCTAGTAAATACTAGGACTGTCAAAATTGTGACAGTCCTAAACTTACATATAACTGTGCTTACAGACAGTGGGTACAGTTTAGGACTGTCACAATTTTGACAGTCCTACTTTATACTAGGACTGTCACAATTTTGACAGTCCTAAAAATATATGTCGAAATTTTTAGGACTGTCAAAATTTTGACGGTCCTTCCAATCGAAATTTCAAAATTAACAAAAAATTAAATTAAATTAACTCAGTTGTCGATATATATCAAAATCCCAAATTTCTATCCTTAAAATTTATTAAAGTATTCTGTTATTTAAAATAGTAAATTTATTATTGGTACATTAAATATCTTGTAAAAAAAAAAATTTACCAAAAGTAAGATTTGGAGGTCGAAACATCGTTTTTTGGCGATTCTAAAAATTTGGGAAGTCCGTCAAACGGTGAAACGGTTTATCCCGAAGTACTTTTCCATACGGCCATTTTGGCTCAAACTGGAGCTTGTTTCGATCTCCCAGTCAAAAGTTATGATACTTTAAAATTTTATATTTTATATTTTTGCCTGTAATATGTACGTCTTACTTCGGATGAAAATTCTCTCTACACGAATTGTGTTACTCTCGTCGAAAACATACAAATCGACCTATTGTGTTACGAAAAACGATTTGAAAACAAATATTTATGGCCGTTCGAAGTCTGATCGACGGCAGACGTAATATTCGTACGGTAGATATATATTTTATTTTTTTGGGTTCAATGATAACATATTTTATTTTGGATGTTAAACTAAATAAAAAAATCAAAATCCAAAACTAACTAAATAGAAATAAACTAAAAAAAAAAATCCTGACAATTAAAATGAGGACTGTCAAAATTTTGACAGTCCTCATTGTTTCTGGGACTGTCAAAATCCTGACAGTCCTAGTTTTTATATAAAAATTTCAGTGGGTTAAAATTAGGACTGTCAAAATTTTGACAGTCCTACAAATTGTTAGGACTGTCAAAATTTTGACAGTCCATACAAATTGTAGGACTGTCAAATTTTTGACAGTCCATCCAAGTGGTAGGACTGTCAAAATTTTGACAGTCCTGATTATAACAGTCCCGACTTTGGGCTAGCCCCAAGTAACTTTTAGGATGGTGGATTGTCAAAATTTTGACAGTCTATCCAAGTGGTAGGACTGTCAAAATTTTGACAGTCCTAATTATAACAGTCCCAAGTTTGGGCTAGCCCCAAGTAACTTTTAGGATGGTGGACTGTCAAAATTTTGACAGTCCATCCAAGTGGTAGGACTGTCAAAATTGTGACAGTCCTATAACAGTTCCGAGTTTGGACTAGCCCCAAGTAACTTTTCGGATGGCAAACTTGTAATTTTTTGTAATTTTTCAATGGGCTAGCCCCGAGTAAAATGTGCAGTGCCCTTATAATTTGCCCTTTTCTTTTATATTCAATGTCCAAAAGTAGGGGCAAGAAATTTCATGATGTTGTCTTTCACTTCCTCTTGCGCTTCAAACTGAACAGTCTCGTATCATCACTCTGCAGAAACAAAATTTGCTTCAAACTCTAAGAACCTCAAATAACTCAGGCATAACCCATTATAGCAGTTCTAAGAAACAGCGCCTCTGCAACTTGGCACCAAACTTCAATAATATAGCACAGATGCACATAATTTCATGGTTCAACGAGATAAAAAGTACACTATCCAGTCGTAAGATAACTTTTTCCTGTGTGGACCTAGCACCTGACTTACCTGTATAAACTAAACAGAAAAAAGAAACAATCGCCCTCACAAAACATAAACAAGCCTCACAAAACATAAACAAGCACCAGCATCTGCACTCATGGCCTACTATACTAACATCAGGAGAAGGAATCATGTTGCATCTATGTCTGCATATTTCAACATCTCCATCGCATAAATTTCTTTAAGCCCTTTGTTCTTCAATGTATTTCTCCAAGGTTCCAAAGGCTTACTATGTTTGTTGCTGATTCCCAAACCACGTCTGCATAGAATCAAAACTTTATCACAAATTCAAACAAAGATGACTACATGACAAACATAGCAGCTTAGGCTAAGAGATGATATGCAAAGAATTCTCATATATATGACCCTTCTGTCTGTAAGTATCTTTCAGCTCATCTTAAAGTTTGAAACACTTCAAATTAGTACAAATATTAATGGTAAAGCTTAGGCAAAGAAATGATATGTAAAGAATTCTCATATATGAACCTTCTAGCTGTCTGTGAGTATTTCAGCACGTATTGAAGTTTGAATTACTTCAAGTTAATTAGAATATGTGAACAACCATCAGAAATATGTGGTTGATAAATATATATAGAAATCCAAGTATCTAACAGGGCAAACAGTATTGCTAACATGTTGAGTTTACTTGGGCATAGAGGGGATAACCAAAGATGGAAGATAAGGGATATAAATAAAGAATGGCAAGACAAACCAAAAAAGAATATATATAAACGTAAATTTAGAATCTAGTGAGTAGTTTGTACCCGAAGGTATGCATGTAATGGCATATAGAGAATGTTAATAGGCACTTTTTGGAGGCATGGTACTATAAGATCCAAGTTCACATATGGGTAGATTACAAGATTCCTACATACAGTAACAAGAACAAGCCTTAATAGAGCACCTCAACAAATATCTAAGCTTTCACTTTCACTAATATTCATGAAATCAGAGTCAACAAATATCTAAACTGATGGCTGTTTTAATCCAAACAGCAAGAACTTTGACAACTGCAGCGTTCGTGGAACACTAATGTTGAAGAACAAGCATTGTTAATACAAGATGATTTCATCCCCCATAGCAAGAGGTTCAAACCAGAAGTGATGTAACACTAACTGTGTTGTTGATTAAACAATCCTCTCTAAAGAAGTGTTGGCTTGTAAGATCCAAAAGAAAAGTATCAGATGATAACATGTTGACTTAGGCGCTTGGAGACACCTTTAACCAGAAATCGTACCTTGAATACATTGGGAAAACCAGCACCCAAATGCTAAGTGACACTACTTATCAGCATGCCTGCGCTTATGTTTACGATGTGTATGATTTGCATGCGCATCCGTCGTAGGATTCATTGCCTTTTTACTACAAAGTTTATGTATAAAGGCTCGTAAGAAGCGATAATAATATTGATAATTCATAACGTAAACAGTAACAAGTGTAAATAACATTATTCCAACCAACCAGAAAAGGGCCAAAAATATTTTGTACAGAAAATATATGGGTAATGCCAATGAAGCTGAGGCCTGCAATGATACAAGCCATAGGTCAGGATAGATAGTGCTCGGCAGGGAGAACCAATCTAAAGATCCATCTTTATTCACAGAAAGCTGGAATATGACATACCAGAAACCATACTAGCTCTTTGGTAGCAAGAGATTTTGTGAGTTCGTGTTTTTTAAGTTTCTCCTGAACTGCATCTTGAACCTACAGAACCAAATCAATCTTCAAAGCTGTGCCACCTGCTACTAATGGATTTGAATATAGTTGGCTCTATGAAGGAGTAACCATCCAAGTCATAAAAAGAGGAAAATAAAAGATATCTAGCAATGCTGATAACAAATATATGTATATGACATCTTTTGTACAACTAGACCTTGCAAGACTTGAGATAATTCATGTGGAACCCATGGACAGCTTGTAATCACAGGTCATCAGATTCATATGTAAGTTTTGTAACCATAATCTACGTTGTCCCCTTTTAGTCCTAAAAGAATTCATATACCACAAACGTGGAAGAAAGGTTTTACGAAGTTTTCAAGCATTCATGTAGTCTTGCAAAATTGTTCTGCATCAGTAACTGGCCACCAAAATTTACAGATTTTCTTCATAGAGCACGCAACCAAGGTACTGATATTGGTCATACACCAATCGGCTGAGCTGTGTAATCATGTATGTACATAACCTCTTGGATCTTATAAGCACCCTACAGTGAATACTTAGCCATCATCTCATATTAAACAGTTTGTTGGGAGATTTTCTTTGAGAAACTTGACCAAATTGACATATTTGTATTTTGTACACTAAATGCAGTTCGAGCATTTTGACATTCTATACTCCAAATCCAAATGATTTCCTAAGAGCATCAATAGTAGATGGAGGTCAAGAATGCATCTTGAGGCCCAAATTTGTAATAAAATAAATAAATGTAGAATGGGTTGGGTTTGTATGAGAATAGTAAAAAAAATCTTGAGGTCTAAATGAGATGAGTGGATATAGACCCAGGTGCCATCATTCTTTCTTTCTCAAAAAATAATATAAAATCTACAATCTAGAAATTGGGGCTCCAAATTGAGCCTTACTATTCTACAAATGAGTTCCTACATTCTGAATGTAGAAATTCTGAGGCCTGGGCT
The DNA here is from genome assembly GCA_036927795.1 of Iris macrosiphon. Taxonomy (NCBI): domain Eukaryota; kingdom Viridiplantae; phylum Streptophyta; class Magnoliopsida; order Asparagales; family Iridaceae; genus Iris; species Iris macrosiphon. Next base: position 412,754 of record JAYESA010000020.1, on the reverse strand, counting down.
AATTGTTTGTTCAACAGATGAGATTCTAGTAGTAGTAGGCCATGGGAACAACCATTTCAGTGTCATTCCAATCAGCATAATAAATAAGTAATTAGCATACACATTAATCTTGGTAAGCCAAAATCGTCATAATACTTAGTAGTCTTGTACCAAAAGGCTGTATTCTTAAAAAGAAGGCAAATTAGTCCCCTTGCAATAAAAAAAAGAAGGGTTGTGGAGACGGATAATAGGTTCACAACCGACAAGTACTGCTTCATGAAGCAGTGTGAAGATATGCTTTCATAAAGAGCAGAAGTGAAGATAAAAAAGGATAACAGGAATATTACCTGTTGATGGTATGTTGTTGCTGATTCAAGAAACTTTCCATAAGCATAAACAGCACGATGTGTATAGGGCTTCAAAACTACATGAGCTCTCTCAACATGAGGCTTGGTAATAGTAGCAATTCGGTCAATATAGGGCTTAGAGACCTTCCTAGCCTCCTACAGCAGATTTTGTTGTATGCAATTAGAGGGGAAAGAGAGGTTCTGATCTAGAGTATCAAAGAGAAAAAACTAGTCGCTAATGCAGCTCAAGCAATGCATAACTGGAGCTGCATAACTGGAGCTGCAGAAGATACCTGGACATAAGGACCTGATAGTTCTTGTACTTTGACAATATGCGGTGAAATGGTACTTCTGCAAACCTCATAAACCTCGATGCTTTTTGTAGATACTGTGTGAACATGTGGTTCAACGAAAGTGGTAAACGTCACCCATTTCTCCTTGACAACCGGGATCCATTTCTTCACAAAACAAAGTCAAAGATTGTAAAGAGACATTTAGTATAAAAACCCTTCAAGATGTAAAAAATCTGAAACAACAGAATAGAACTCTTGTACATTAAATGAACCATAAGGCAACGCAGTATGGTAACACGTTCATGATACTCCTGGTTTATATACACTAGCATTGACACATGTACACGTTTGGTGGGTTATCTGTATTACAAATCCAGACCTTTGGTGGTATCACAATATACATCCAAAACATTAGCAAGAATCAGATTCTCAACTTTGCACCTAGTGGTCAGTAGGGGCAGGGGCAACGGGGGAGCAAATTGATAAGATCTATCGCATAGAGTCTGTGGACTGCATACAAGAATCAACGTCATACATGATCTAGACATTTTTCAACATGTAGCATAACCAACATATTAGAATACTTACAAACTGCAACTACAAGAGTTGAGACTGTGTTTATTTTTAATGACGAGTTGATGCATGCATGCCATGCGCTGACCAAACAATAAACCTCAGTTGCATCATAAACTTTAGTATAAGATTAAAGGATGGATCAGAGTAATCCCAGCGTGCAATATCACGTCTGATGGTCTGGATCCTCCTCCCTTCCAGGGGATGAGAGTGTGTGCTTACGTGTTTGCAAGCACATGTATGTGAACCCACTTTTGAATATCCACAAGAAATGAAGAAGTTCCCGAAAACTCCGTACAAGTTTTACATCTAAAACTCATAATAACAGAATTTAAGGATCATGGTAGTTCCCAAAACAACTTTAATAAGATGAAAGGAATTGTTGAGCAACACACAATCTCAAGAATTGTATCAGCTGCTTAATCATAAATTAAGTTTGGAGAGATGCACACATCGACTTACAGTTTTGGCTGTTTCTAGATGCGGCTCTGCCCATTTCTGTGCATGTGCTGATTTTTCTGATGCCTGTAATAATTTTGAGATCAGTAACTTGATCATCTAGTGGAACTTTACAAAAGATATTGTGATACTGGTTGTACATGAGTATGACACTAGAAATTATTAAGATGTAAAAGACCATCTGACACCCTGCGAACATTATTCAATCATGGTACTGTAGGTTCACATTAGCTAGGCAGCACAGCTATATCCTAAAGTTGGTGCCATGTCCATGTCGGACGCATATCACGCAGGCCAAGATTGGTGACATTCCCTTCCTTCCGTGTATGTAGCACGGTGTGTCATGTTTGTGTCCGTGCATCATATCACACAAGACATTGATTGACACCTTTTGCAGAAAAACATCCAAGACAGGTTTCCCATGCTTATTCCAGTGTGTCGCAGCAAGGTCCTACATGAAGTAAAACATTTTAAGAGAAAAGGCAACCCAATCAGCATAAATTAGCCTAATGCAAAGTAAGTTTACCTGATAATGGGCTATGTGGGTTGCAAGCCATGGGGGTAGCCATGCTCCATGTATCTGCCATAAAAAAATGGAATGTTAGACTTATTTCTAGAGCTTCTACTAACTAACCTATTTTGACATATTGCAATAAATTATTTGATAATGAGCATATGTAGTAGACTTGGTTATCCAAAGACTAAAATATATGGCCACATTTCGTTAGAAGTACTCAATTATGTTCTTAAATTTAAGATCTATGTAGCTATAATATAGTCTCTAAAAGTGTATTTTTACCTTAGAAGTTGATATATTTGTACCTTGTGCATTTAGTAATATCGCCAAAACTTGGGTTTCCAACCACAGTGAACAAAGAAAAGGGCATACGTGCAAATGAATCCAATAGCATGAAGGCTCTATGGTAACAGGCAACACTAAAGTACAAGTGTATCTGCTAAATCCCATGTTATTAAACATCAGTTATATTGTTCTGTCAAGAGATTTCGCTACACGCTGGGTACAAGGCAGGTTACCTACTAACCTTGTATGGTTAATTAATACAACGTCAAAATTCTGCTTAACTGGTTATCCATTTGATCAGCTTGGTAGGCCAACTAGTAGCCACTTAATCAGATGTTTACATCGCTGCTTGTTTGCATGTCGGTCGAATAGATGGGCGATAGTTCTCTACTTGTTTTTTTCCCTCGTGTTTGGAGAGGTTGGAAAGGGAGTGAGGGCATGAGGGAAGGGCAGTGGCAATAACTTTAGGTTTTCAGAACACACAAACCTAAACAGAAAATAGCACGCAGTTACAAGATTCTTTATGGGATAAGTTGGAAGCTGATCTTGCAGCTTAAGTGTGCAAAATTATAGATACCATAAGACATGCTAAATCAACCATATTTAGCTCATCCTAACATGCATTAAGAAGATTCTAGATATGTTAGAAAGTTACAATAAGTACAGTTTTTGTAACTTCCATATTGGACTGCTGCGCCTCACATAAAGCCAATGTTGATCAAGTTCAAACCTTGTAGAAAAAAAAATGCAGCAATGTACTCTTGAGGAACTCTCATGATAGGTTTAAATAGTGAAGTTCTGAGATTTGGATCACATGGCAGTCTACTGAAAAATTAGGTTGATTTTGTTCTGCCAAGTCAGGTTTAGCATCCCTAAAACAAAATTTACTTAATGAGAAGAGACCATCACTATGACACATATCTCGACTAATTTACCATTTTGTTCACACTTCATAACTGGAATTTTGTTATTCTATATCTGAAAGAGAACTTCAGTCTCTACCAAACCAAGAATTTTCCTCCACTCCAAACTGTTTGAATGTACCCTAAATCTAAGATCAGTTATCCAACAAAGACCATAAGAAAAAAAAATCCTAGTTCACTATGATATAGAAGTTAAACGTATCTCATATCTTCTTGAACCGGTGTGCACCATTGTGTCTGGCTTTCGAAGCTTCACAAGAATATGACAGAAAACTTCCAAAAGCTTAGAGGAGATATTTTATCATATACTATTTCATGCAAATAAAAAAAAACCTTGTACGAAAAGACCAAATATAACAAGGAGACCATGACATAATATGGCACTTGAGAGTTGAGATGGTGATGGCACATGAGATGGTGAGATCACACTTTATGACGATTTGATATGTCATGGTCGTCAAGTTGTAATCCGTGCCAGTGATTAGATGCCTCAGGTGAGAATATTACTCCATGTCCCTGTACTCATACCTTAAATCTTTTATCCTTACATCAGTAGTTTGCCAGAAGACAATGACAATGTGTACAGTTAGTGGGCGTCCAATGATCATGAGTAAATGGTCAATATAAGATATATAGTGAAGCTATAAATGACAAGTTACTATCACCAAACTAAAGTGAGAGTGATTCAGATACTTGCCTCACTTAAAACTTTTGATTTTGAGGTTGCCTCTAGGTGCACCCTCAATAATTCCTCCTGATAGGTACATGACAAAATTTACATAAAAAAGAGCACAACTTCGATCAAATATAGCGGCCGTGTATCAACAAACCTCTGCCACTTGAAGAGCACGTTCTGTCTTCTGGAGTTTGCGCTTTTGATCCTCGTTTGCCTTTTCAAGCTGAAAAAGAGAAGCGACACCATCAGCTTCAGTTGCGAGTGTTAGAACATTACTTAGGAACTGCTCCTCAAACAATAAAAGTAGATGTTGCAAAATTTGGACATCAAAATACAAATCCAGTATTCTCAGAGAAAAAGATATGATTCCAGAAAATTAATGGCCCTTGAAAATTCAAGTTAGACCAGTTTTTGACCATAGAATAGAAAGTAAAGTTCCACTCACCATACAACAAATAAGATCAGCTAGACATTGATGATTATAAGTGACCAGGCTAAGTAGCTTGCTGCATGAGTTATAGAATTTCAACTTATCAGCTGGGTTTCTATATGGATTTAGAAGATTATGCATATTAGTTTGGAAGTAGTACTAGCAACACCGCTCAGGAATGAATATCCCCCCCCCCCCCCCCCCCCCCTTTTTCTCAACAGATATAGGATTTTCCAAAATGGAACCTAAACGGCTGCTATAAAGCAGAGAGAGAACGGCTATAAAGCTCCAGCACAGGTCTATTACCACCAAGATAAATGACTGTCCCCACAACTTCCAATCTCTTAAATGCCATCAATTTTCTCGCATAAACATTTCCAAAACTCAAACAAGAATATTATCAGATCCTACATATTTCCAATTTTCACTTTCTTTAAAATATCTTTAATTTTAGAAATGCTACTTGTAGGAGGAGCAATATGACATCTTGAAGTAGCTGATTTGTTTTTATATTTAACTTTTATAGGTTGCTCTCATTAAACAGCTTGTGGAAGACCATCTAACAAGAAAGGCAAGCATTTGGTCAACAACATAGATTTCAGAACATCCAATTCCCAACTCGTATGCCTAATTACTAAAATCAGACGTCTCATGGACTTGATAGTATAAAGTAAAAAACTTGTAATTAAAAGCTTATATGCTCTTTACCAGACATAGAATATTGTCATCCAAATAAAACATCCAAAGAACTGTACGAACTTCAGAGGGAACAATATGGACGTCAACAGAGTAAGAGCAGGTTTTAATAAGTTTAAGACAATGATGATATATGCTTAGACATAATGGCTACAAAAAGGCAAGTATGGAACAACTAAATTAAACATAGGAGCAACCTTTAGCGCCACCACACAGGATTATACCATAAACAAGATAGAAAACAGCATTATGGGGAAGAAATTTTAGATGTCAATGGAAAAGACCAGCATATATGGCACCATCTCTCTGGAATTCAATATGTAAAGGTTATTCCTCCTCACAGTAACTCAATTTATCACTAGTCATGCACAAGTTAACATCCCAGTTATACAATGAATTGCAAGAAAACAAACGTAACAGAATAAACCGACGTTTAACTGCATTGTACTCGGCTATGTTATAGCTCCTCCTAGAGTAACTTTATAGGTTAAGTAGCTATCCCTAACTGACTTTTATGGTACTTTAAGTGGTGACAATGTTGTTATGCAATTCACGAGTCAGGCAGGCCATATATAATAATAAGTAGTCTTTAAAATTAACAAATACTCACATTTTCTAGTGCAATATTAAGTTCCTCTACTTTTTTCTCCGCCGCAATAGCACGTTCCTCCATAGCATCACTCTTCTTAGTTCGAGTCTCAATTTCAACTTTTAGCTTCTCAACCTGCCAAACAAATCAACATCAAAACCATAAAAGCTCTCATTTTGAAACCAAAATGGCAATGCATTCTCTAACCTGCTTCTCTAGTTCACCGGCTCGAGCATGAGCTTTTCCTGCTAAATTCTCATCATCTACTGCCCCTTTTTTCTGTAATATATATGTTATTCCTGCGGTTACAAATATCGTACAAAGTGCGAGAAAACCCGAAAGTACAATAGTTATGCAATGCGCTTACAACGACGGGAATGAAAAATTAAAAATTAAAAAGGTAATGCTAATAAACGCAACACAGTTGCTAATACAACAATTGTTTACAAAAAAACAGAATATGAGGAAGAAACTGAAGAAGACAAGTTGTCGGGGTGATGACAATCACCGTGCTCAAAGCAAGATTCAACCATATTCCGTCGATCTGCTCCCAGAAACCAGCAAGTTCTGAAGTACGAACTTCTGGAACACTCACTTGTCACTTTTGCACGGACAGAATTTGGACTCCCTTAGCATGCACGAACCGACAATACTTCGTTGTTTCGTGTGGTTGCTGCTAACTCTTCTCACGTAGCATATTTTCACTTGTTCTCTCTTGCAAAAGAGAAGAACTTCTGAATATATAGAGGAACCAAACCCCCTTGGTAGTCAACTACCCATAATGAGCAATAAATCCAGGAAAAAAAACTCCCCATTAAGTGGACGATTACAAAAGTAACTCCCACTAAATGGCAATTATGTTCCAGGAGCAACAAACAACCAATTTCGTGCAGCATGTTGACCCAAACTGGTCACAGTCAACTTGATTTCGATAATCAACTAACTATTATCTGATATGACTCAATACGACACATAAATTGAAGCCCGACACATCTCCTTGACATTGCTGAAGTCGAAGCGGCCACATGTTACATATGTTGAGTTATGGTTATCCAAGTCTGTAAATTTACATTTACTTGATTCTAGAAAATGTTGTACATTGAGTCACACTTGGCAACTATATGCTCAACCCATTTTTCAAACCACTGTACAACTCATACAGCCCACAAACAAATCCAAACCAGTCCAATTGACATAAAGTCAAACCTGATTTGTCAAACTGAAACGTTCTGGACTTAAGGGAACCGAACTAGGGCCGAACTCAGTCTAGGACCGAACACGGGCTGAACTGGGTCTTCTAAGACCCAGTATTTTCAGTTCCTGTTGACTCGTTCACCTCATGACCCGGAGCTCAACGTTCAAATTAATGAACGTTGAGGGACCAAGCTCGGCCCAAAGTCGGTCCCCAAGAGCCCTATAAATAGAGTTTTATTCTCTCATTTCAAACTCACTCATTCACTTTCACATATCTTTCTCTCCTGAGCTATTCATCCTTCCCATCTACAAAGCAACAACTTCCAAAGCTCTAAGTGCCAAAGTGTGAGTCGATAAGACGTTGTTCGAGTTGTAATTACCTTGAAAAATTTCAAGCATGCTTTCCTTCTGAAAGTGTGAAGTCTTCGTACTCTTCGGATCAAAGCATGTGTTTGTAAGAAATTGCAAGCCTTCGGATCGAAGCTTGTGTTTCACTGACAGTGGATTCAACTCCGAGCAAGAGTACTCGGGCTTGGACTAGTCCTCCAAGAAAAAAACCAAGATAAAATTCTTGATGTTAGCGTATTGTGCTTTCTAACTCAGAATTTTCATATACTTGCTATAAGTTTCCATATCTGCTTGCATAATTTACAAGTTGGTTATCTGCCTTCAATTTTTAGTTGGTAAATACCATAGTTTAAAGTATCGGCCGATACCGATCCGATACGGCCGATACCGATACAGTTTGGCATGTTCCGATCCGATACCGACCGATACCCGATACTGACCGATATCGACATTAGAGGTCTCTTTTTCAGTCAATTCGGCAAAAAAAATTGAATTAAAAAGACCAATTAGAAAGGATGTAAAAGCATAGTAAGGTTGTAAAAACATATAAAAGAGAAAACTTATCTATCGCATATAAATCAATCGACAAGGATGACTACTATTTCATTCAATATCAAAAATACTAAGAAACAATACTGAAAATACTTTAAATTATGCATAAATGTATAAAATATATTGTCTAAAATGTTAATAATTTACTAATAGTTGTTTGCTTTCCGATACCAAAAAATCCGATACTCCGATCCGAAACCGTCGATACTACCGATACCGCCGATCCCGATACTCATAGGAATGGTCCGATACCGATTCCGATACCGATACTTTGAACCTTGGTAAATACTGTCACAACACTCTATTCACCTTCCCTCTAAAGTTGCCTTAAGGTCCTTCACAGCACATATGCGTTTCTGTGAGGAAAAGTAGTTCCGTATAACGCATGCAGATAAGCCTACACGGAAGCCTGCGTGCACCTTACGTTGCTCAGCGTGGCACCCCGCTCTCCTCCGCGAAGCACCACGCGGAAACCGCGTGCAAACGAGCGCAAACGACACAACTTGGCACCAAAGCGCCATCTTGCGCCCGATGTGTACCTGCGAAGTGCAAAGTGCGTTATCAAAATGCCACTTTGTGCCCTTCGTCCGAGTCCGAGTCGTTAGGCTTCTTCGGGGCTATCTCCTAAAAAAAATTCTAAGAAATTAGTGACAAAAAACATAAATGTTTCTTGGGTGTCTTGAGCCTTGACCTCTAGAAAAATATCCTACCATCTCAACCACATGGACTACTACTCTCAATGTGCACAAGTCAATAAAAGATGAATCTTATATTGAAATACACACTTGGGGTTGACACATGGATGTGGAACTATTTTGTAGAGCTCTATCTCAAAAACTCCAACAATCTTCACATAATTCAATATATATAAGGGTTGAGCATTTCCCAGAGTGATTGTATATTATGCATTATGATAGATGTCGCTTACGACTTGAATTTTTCCGCATAGATAAAAAACAGTACGATACAGAATAGACTATGCCTTGAATTCAGTACCATAGTTGTTATCATTCGCACTCACACAATGACATTAATTGGGCCTCTGGTCGCACGTTAAAGGTCATGTGCTGACCTGGTATCCATGCATGTATTTTGGGTATCTACAAACTTACCCTGAAGAGACAACATACATCTATGTTCATATACATATATGAGTTCTTTAGAGAGTTTTAACTTTTTTCAATATGAAACATTTCGCTTCTTTGCGGTGTTACGCCGCTATGACATGGTCCAAAGTCGAGGTCCAACCTTTTGGTGGTGTCTTTCCATTGTAGCATATGGTCTCAGCCTCTTTGTAGTCTTGCACTACCACTCTATATCTTTCAGCATCATGCTACCTGCATCTATTGGTGCTATGCCGTTGTTACATGGCCCGAAGTCGAGGTTCCATCTCATGTGGTGTAACGTCACTGTAGCATGGAATACTAATCCTATTGTAGTGTTGAGCTACCCGTGCTTCCTGTTAACCACGTCGAAGAATCCAAATGTACAAGAACTCATTAAGGCTTAAAAGTCATTCTCTTATAGGACTTCCTCTATAAAAAGAGCAAATAGTTGACTACAGAGGTTCGAAGATGAAATCCCAACAATGTCTCCAATGACTAACCTTTGTACCTGATGTTTCTAGGTCAATGATCCTTCCTTAAACGAAAAGTAAGATGCCTATTAGATTTATCTTTCAACTAATAACATACTTTATGATGAAATTACAATGACATAATATCAGAACTCCTTCAAATCTATTTTCTTTGATGTGTCTACGACCAGATGGCACTTGAGGCCTTCGGAGAACGGATCTGTCAGATTCTGGTAGCTCCGAACATCAACCACTGATATAATGTCATCCTTGATGTGCTCCTTCAGTGATGCGTGACGAAGTTGCACAGTCCTTTTTTTACCATTGAAGAGATCATTGGATGCCACTGTTGCAGTCGTCTAGTTGTTGCACTAGATCGGTATAGCCGGAATCTGCACACCAACCAGTAGAAGATCATACATGAACGCTCAAAGTTATTATGTTTCATCCGCTGCAGCCTTCAGAGCATATAGAACTTAGACTTCATAGATGAGTGAGAGAGCAAAGTATGTTTCTTCGACTTTCACGATATAACAACTCCATCAATAGAGAATATGCATCCTCTTGTAGACATTTTGTTCTCTTCTTTTTAACACAAACTAGCATCACCGAAGACTTCCACTACATCTGGGTAACCGTTGTAGTACAATACATACTTCTGAGACCTCTTGAGCTATCTCATAACTATCTTCATAGCTTTCCAGTATTCTACACCTGGATTGCTCGTAAACCGACTCAACATCCCTACGACAAAAGCAATATCTGGTCCGGAGGAACTCGTAGCATACATTAAACTTCTAATAACGCTTGAGTACTCCAACTGTTTGACACTTTTCTCTGAATTTGGCTTCAGCTTCTTGTCACACCAATAATGAGTATTGATTCCATGAAGATCCTAAATATCCATAGCGTGTAAACATCTTCTCTGGATTATCACGTCGTCTACATAGAGACACACAATAACCCCTCTGTCATCAACGAACTTTGTGCATATACACTTATCTGTCTTACTAACTCTGTAGTCTTTTGATCTGATGACCTTATCAAACTTCTTGAACCATATCTTGGGAGTTTGCTTTAGATGGTACAAAGATTTCACCAACTTGCAAACTAAACTGTCTTCAAGACCCTTAACGATAAACATTTTTGTTTGTTGCATGTAAATCTCTTCGGTCATATCTTCATTCAGGAATATTGTTTTGACATCCATCTCTGACGAATCACCAGCTTGTGAATAGCCCCCAGAGCTATCAATATCCTGAAAGTAGTCATTCGTGCAACTAGAGCATAAGTGTCAAAGTAACCAATCTCCTACTTCTCAGAAAATCCTTTGACGACCAGCCAGCTTAGCCTTGAACTTATCAACAGTTCCGTCGACCTTCATTTTCTTCTTGAAGATCGATCGATTTACATTCGATGGATTTTGCTCCTTCATACAGATTGACCAACACTAAGTATTTTTTGATGTAATGGAATCAATCGCGTCATTGATTGCGTTCCTTCCAGAAAACAGCATATCTAGTCTTCATCATCTCATCATAAGTAAGTGTATTTGCTTCCACATGATAGGTGACAAATTCATCATCGAAATCCTTCGACCTTCTCACTCGCTTTGATGGCGGCTTTGCAAATTCTAGTTCATGTATTGCATCTTCAAGTGCAACTTCTTCTTGGACTAGTGCTTCTTTGGAAGTACTAGCTTCCTTTGTGTTTACAGTATTCTCCGGAAGATCAACTAGAATAATGTTCTTGTGCCTGGCGAACTTATCTTCAAAGAATTCAGCTTCGTGAGATTAAATGATTTGTTTCAAGATCAAGGAACCTACGAGCATCACTCTTCTCGACATAACCCAAAAAATTATCTTCGTAGTCCTTGTTCTAACTTAGAATCTTGATGTCAAGAAGCTTCACATAAGTGAGACATCCTCACACTCGAATGACATTAAAGTTGAGTCTGATATTGAACCAAAGTTCATGAGGAGTAATGTATGATTTTGCGAACGACACTCTATTGAGAATAAACTTAGTCGTTAGCACAACTTCTTCCCAGAAATAGTTCTGGAAACCGCAATTAACATAATTGAATTCACCATCTCCATCAATGTCTGGTTCTTCGTTTCTGCTACTCCATTTGATTGAAGGGAGTACGAAGCAGTCGTTTCGTTGACAATTTCATGCTCTTTGCAGAACGATGTGAATTCAAGAGAACGATACTCTGTTTTGATTTTTTTTAGTCTCTTGAATTGTTGTCCCATTTGACGTTCAGCTTCAGCTTGATGTTCTTGAACTTCTCGAATGCTTCATCCTTCGATTTGAGAAAATAGACGAACGTGTATTTAGAAAAATCTTGGATGAATGTAATAAAATAATTCATCATGGCCTTTGTGGTGGAGAAGTGCTTGAAATAACATATATTTGTGTGCACTCACTCCAGAATATCTGTACTTAGCATTAATATGTCGTCTGCATATAACACGTCCACGCTTGTTTATAGAAGAACGTGGTCTTCGTCTTCTCCGCGCCCATGTTCATCGCTATTGCCTTACCTGGATGCATAGTGTCAAAACTAATGACAACGGCCCGTGCTACATTCAGAAACCCGTCTGAACGGTTCCTTATCATTTGAGTCTGAGCACAAACTTTACATTTCTCCACCTCATTACCCCTACAATTAGAAATAAAGTCTAAACTAGACATTTTGTTTATTCTTTTAAATGAACATGTACTAGTCTATTGTACCATAACTTCAGTTTAGGATTTGTTCATCATTGGAACCTTCTTAACAGTTGGTTCGTAAGTGGTGAACAACTCTTTCTTTGAACACACGTGACAATATATACCCGTGTCCACCCACTAATCCGTATCGGTCATATAAGTCAACCTGTGAAATCATAAAAACCAAGTTAAGCTCATATTGCTCCTTTGATTTTGGTTTAGGCTTGGACCTGCAGTCCTTTTTGTGGTGCCCCGTCTTGCCACAGTTGTAGCAAGTCTCGTCGTTGCTAGAGTTGGAATTGAAAGAAGCTGACTTCACCTTCAGATGGTTGAAGTCATTCTTGTTGTTGTTGTATAGAGTCTTATGCTTCTCCTTAGAGTCTCCAGTTTGCACCATGTTGACCTTCCCAAGCTGTTTGGACAGAGTATCCACTTTGACAAGATTTTTAGCTTTATCTTCAATATGAATGAAGTGTAGAAGATCATCTAGTTTTGTCTCCATCTTTTTACGATATAAATCGATCGTAGACCAATTCCAGCCAGGAGAGTTTGGAGACGATGACTTCCACCATAAACTTGTCTGCAAAAGGCATGTCCTCCTCCTCAAGCTTATGTTGTAATTTTAGTAACTTCTTGACTTGCGACACCATATCTTCTCATCTTCAAATTGTATTTTGAAGAACTTGTCGACGAGATATATTTTGGACATATTCGTGTCAGTCTTGTATTGTTTTCCAAGAGACTCGCAGACGTCTCTTGCATTAACCTTCTTGTTGTAAGATTTTGCCATTTAATCTTCCATGGCATTCAGAATCAACAACTTACACAAAGTGTTGTCTTTCTTCCATTTGTAATGCTTGTCTATCGCGCCAACAATAACAAATACGTCTTCCGTTTTTGGAATAGTAGGTTCAGGATCTGTCAACGCGTACTCAACATTTACGAGTTGAAGATTGAGACTAATATTCCTCTTCCAGTTGTTGTGTTTTTCAACGAACTTATCAAGTTTGTGAAAACTTGTGTTAATTTTTTTTGCACATTTTTCCATCTTTATAGTTTGGATCGTTGTTTGGATCTTGCTTTGAGATTGTTATTTCCGTGATTACAAAATTGAAAGTACAATAGTTACGCAAGACGCTTACAACAACGGGAATGAAAAATTGCAACTCGAGAAAGGTTATGCTAATAAATACAATGTAGTTGCCATTACAACACTTGTTTACAAACAAGACAGAATATGAGAAAGAAACTGAAGAAGACAACTCGTTGGAGTGACGACGATCACTTTTGCTCAAAGCAAGATTCGACCTTATTTTGTCGATCTGCACCCAGGAACAAACAAGTTTTGAAATACGAAGAACTTTTGGAATGCTCACTTAACACTCTTGCACGAACAAAACTTGAACTCCCTTAACGTGCAAGAACCGACAACACTTCGTTATTTTGTGTGGTTGCTACTAACTCTTCCCACATAGCATATATTCGCTTGTTCTCTCTTGCAAACGTGAAGAACTTATGAATTTATAGGGAAAGCACCCCCCTTAGCAGTCCACTACCTATAATGGACAATAAATCTAGTAAATAACTCCACATTAAGTAAACGGTTACAAGAGTAACCCCCACTAAATGACAGTTATGCTCCAGGAGCAACGAACAACCAATTTCGCATAGCACAACAGCATTTTTGATTGGAAACACAGCTCCATGCATACGTACGAAGTGTAAAGTTTGCCATCAAAGTGCCACTTGTCCGAGTCCGAGTCGCTAGGCCTCTTCGGAACCTAGCTCCCAAGGAAAATTCCAACGAAATGAGTGACAAACATAAATTTTCTTGGGTGTCTTGAATCTTGCCCTGTAGAAAACACCCCACCGTCTTAACTACATGGGCTACCACTCCCGTGTCAATAAAAGATGAATCTTATATTGAAATACACACTTGGGGTTGCCACACAGACGTAGTACTATTTTCTAGAACTCAATCTAAAACACCCCAACAAAGAAGAAAAGAAAAGCACTTGGAGTTGCCACATGAACGTGTGTGTGTGTGTATATATATATATATATATATATATATATATATATATATATATATATATATTGAGAGAGATGAGGGATCATGATCCCTTCTTTTATGTATCCCCTAATATCCTCTCTTTCATATTTGTTGGATCTTGTTTGAGTCATCTAATCTTAACCGTAGATTTGAACCATTTAAATCAATGGTTAAGATTAGATGACTTAAACAAGATCAAACGGTTGTGATCATGGGGATACTTTGGGGATGCAAAAATGAGGAGATTCAGATCCCTCCTCTTATATATATATATATATATATATATATATATATATATATATATATATATATATAATGTGATGAAAAGAAAAGAAAAGCTTTTGTGACAGACAATTCACCTTATATAATGTGATGAAAAGAAAAGAAAAGCTTTTGTGAAGACAATTCACCTGAAGTGAATCTACTTCGCTCTGTAGTGACGCAATGCTTGCCGACTTCTCCTGTATAGTCTTTTCCAACTGCGAAATGCTGTCATCTTTGCTCTTCAATTCCCGGGATTTATCCGATATACTGGATTCTTGAATAACAGGAAGAAATTTGAAGTAAATTTATGTACTAATTCACCTTTAAAACAAAATTATGAAAGGAAAAAGAAAAAAAACTTGTGGAGGCATCTGCATGTTACAAGGACCAAATTCCATGCTGGTACAAACAAAATTCAAACCTTTCCAATAAAATTCAAAAACATTTCACATTAAATGCTGATTTATATATTTCAGCAAAGAATGATTAGACTAGTGGGAATTTTTTTAAGGAATTTATGTAAGACGAAAATTACCAGATCGCTTAAGAACGATTTGACTAATAATTCAAGAATTGAACATCAAATTCGAAAAGTGCATGAAATAAAAGAATCGGAAAGGAACCCTAGCTTTGTGATTGGGATGAGATACAGACCTAGAGAAGAGAACTCGGACCTCAACCGTTCGATTTCGAACTTGAGACCCGAATCCGAAGCCACTGGCTCCACGGTGACGTCCTCCGGCTCCGGCTCCGGCTCCGCTCTGAGTCCGACGACCGCGACGGAGAAGACGATCCAAAGCATCGCCAGCTTCGAAATCGCCATTATTATTCAACAAACAAAGGAAAGAAAAACGAAGAACACAAAATTTTCTCCTTTTATTTATTTTTATTTTATTTTTTCGGAGCGTTGTTTCTAAATTTCTCATATTTAGGTTTCTTATATAGATTGTTCCCATTCAATTACCGACACGCGTCGTGTCGATATGAATTGGGTGGAGGCCGAAGCGGTTATCACGTGGCAAACGGGATAAGTTGGGCCGTTGATTTCAGGAGAGTAGCAATAGTGGCCGTGAGATCTTCACCTGGTTTGTTGAGTTTGGTCACCGCTTATTGAAGTGAGAATAGGGGTATGGGTGACCTTTGTTTAGGCCATTGATAAGGGCACTGCCCATTTTACTTGGGGCTAGCCCAGGATTGGGGCTAGCCCACAATAAAGGAACCCTTACTCATACTAGCCCAAGTTTATACTTGGGGCTAGTCCAGGTTTTTGAAAAAAAAGCATTGTTCTGAAACCTAGCTTCCCCCCTCAGCCCGACCGGAGCTTTCCCCCCTCAGCCGACCCCCTCCCGCCGGCCGATCTCCGCTGTCCTCCTCCTCCTTGTCGATGGCTCCCAAAGTCTCGAAAGAAGCAAGGTAGAAATCCTCATTCTCCTTGTGCTATTGTATTTGAAAAATTGTCCAAAAATTATAAGAAATCATCTTGCATGTTGAAAATTTTGAGTTATTTTCTTTCAAATGAGGGCATACTAGTCCTTGGCGGAGTCTAGGATGTAGTTTAGACATAAAAGTCGTTTGGAACATGATTTTAGGGCGTACAATGTCGAGACTGCTCGACATTGTCGAGCAGTATCGAGCGGGACTGTAGAATTTCCTACAGTCCCATATAGATTTAGGACTGTAGGAAATTCGACAGTCCTATATATATATAGGACTGTCGAATTTCCTACAGTCCTAAATCTATATGGGACTGTAAGAAATTCTACAGTCCTAAAAGATTAGGACTGTTGAGAAAACTGCAGTCCTGTATACTTACAGGACTGTAGAAATGGCTACAGTCCTGGGAAAAAATTTACTTATTATGTTAAAATAGAAATTAGTTTTTGTCTGTATCTTATAGTCATGCCCCTGGAAAGGACACTGTGGATGAAGAAATAAGAAGACGCCCTACTGCGTCGATGCGTAAGGAACGCACAGTTTCGCAAGGCGTGACTATCCGCGAGGGCGAGGCACGCCCTCAAGTGAGGAAACGTCCATTGACGAAGAAGATTGCCACAAAGAGACGTGCTCCTCCTAGTTCTTCCGGTTCATCTTCCTCCTCCGATGAGGACATGCCAAATGTTCCAAATCGGCCTACTGATGGTTCATGACCTTCTCAGCCTGCAGATAGTCCTGTCGAGAGTCTTCCACAAACTCTCGGAAACCGGCCTACTGATGGTTCGGGACCTTATGAGCAGGCAGAGAGACGAGTCGACACTCGTCCAAACGGTTGCTCTATGTTACCGTCGATCGAAAACCATATTGCATACCAAATATGGAACAATCCGGTAAGTACATTACGTTATGATAAATTTATATATAGTTGTAAGTTCAAAGTTTATTTTACATGGAGGTTTAATTTCATCCAATTGTTGACTTTTCAGGAGAGTGGTCGTTTGTTGACGGTGATCAACCATGGCAAAAAATGCAATACATGGAGGTATGCATTATTGGAAGATGATGTGAAGACAAAAATCAGTCCCACCGGTCTACAATATTTGGCTAGCTACTCATATACGACGGTGGACAATGCACTGATTTCAGCATTTGTAGAAAGGTGGCATCCAGAGACCAACACTTTCCATCTACCAAATGGGGAGTTGACGATTACCCTCGATGACGTCCATCATATATTGGGACTTAGGGTTGATGGTCGTCCCATGCAGAATCATACTTTTGATGACTCCAGCATCGTCTATTACGACAATATTGTGGATCATGTATCAGGGTGTCTGGGAGTTGATTCCACTAGTTTTACTAGTCTTCGAGAATTCAAGAAGTCCTATGGACTTCCTCTAAAATATTTGGAGGAGATATTCGCTGAGACGGCCCCCGAAATTGATAATAACGATAATGTGGCCCGCGGATATATGCAGTTCATCTTAGGGGCTGTAGGCATTACCGATAAGTCTGGAACGGCCATAAATGCGAAATATCTCATCGATATGGACAACATTGAAACGGTGGACGAAATTTCTTGGGGAAGCGGTATACTGGCATACCTTTACCGCGAGCTTGGTGCGGCATCCCGTGTGGGTTCGAAGACAATTTCCGGATGCCGGACTCTACTCCATGTATACATATATCTTTGTCAACTTTTTAAACTATAAATTGAAATTGTGTTGTTTAATTTTGGACTAATATATTTCCGGTAACGTGAAGGCATGGATATACGAGCACTTTCCAACCCTGCAGCGGGCGAAGCTGAGCCAAGGGTATGACGAGAACCTTCCTAGAATGTGCCGCTGGAAGCCGACTAAAGAAGATGCCAAACGTTCTCACACATTGGCCGCTCTACGGCATGCCCTCGAAGATATGACGACAGAAGAGGTGAATATAGACCTAATTTTGTACTTAATTGGTATTATTTTACTACGTTATGCTAAATGACATTATGTTAAATTTTATGTGGTGCAGATTGTATGGGATCCATACCGTGATTTGCGACAGACTACCCGTCCGTTGCAACCAGTCGCCTTATATCACGGTGTTATCAGTTGTCATGAAATCAATGAGGCTTATATGCCGGATAGAGTGCTACGTCAGTTTGGCTACGTCCAAACTGTCCCAAGGCGAACTTTGCAAATGATAACTCCTCCGCGCGGTACAAAACCGCTCAACTATATACCTGCACATTTCAACTGGGTATCGCACTACTTCACCGAGTGGCAACGCCACGTCATTAGAGATACCGGCCGGCTAGCAGCAGTCAATATGGCGGAGTACAGCGACGACTACCTCCCCTACTACGCCGGTGTCGGACTACCGACCTTGTTCCAACGCGGAGGGGATATTGTACGTGTACCGTCAGATCTTCCTCCCAAATCGGTCTTATATACTGCACTGGTCAAGATGGTGAGCCTACTTGTAGAGTTTAAGTTTGATATTTGTCACTGTGGCTAACAATTATTTTCATTTTTCATGAATAGGCAAGGAAAGTTAAGAAGTTGGAAAGAAGCCTCGTCAGTTGCCAGGGTTCCAATTATATGACAATCAATGACGAACTCCAAAATATCGACAACGCTGAAGAATATCCTTTCTTGGATACTAGAGAGCAACGCACGAAGAGGCGCCATGACGTTTGAACAATCATTTTAATTTGTATAATTGTGAACGTTGTAAAACTTTAAACTATAATTTGAGTTGTAAACGTTGTAAAAGTTTGATTGAATGTGACTTGTGATAATTTGAGTTAATTTTGCTATGTTGTGACACTATGAGTTTATTTTGCCTTGTTATAACTATTTTGATCTGTATACTGTGCATATTGGTCAGTGGGTTAATTGTATATTTTGATCTGTATACTGTCCAAATTTGACAGTGGACTGTGACAATTTTGACAGTTATATATTTCCTCAAAAATTAACAGTGAGAAAACTTTAGGACTGTCACAATTTTGACAGTCCTAGTTTACACTAGGACTGTCAAAATAGTGACAGTCCTAAAGTTATATATTT
This sequence comes from Iris macrosiphon, assembly GCA_036927795.1. Classification (NCBI taxonomy): domain Eukaryota; kingdom Viridiplantae; phylum Streptophyta; class Magnoliopsida; order Asparagales; family Iridaceae; genus Iris; species Iris macrosiphon. The sequence goes on along the minus strand of JAYESA010000020.1, from coordinate 393,792 downwards.
CCTCAAAATTGACAGTGAGAAAACTTTAGGACTGTCACAATTTTGACAGTCCTAGTTTACACTAGGACTGTCAAAATTGTGACAGTCCTAAAGTTATATATTTCCTCAAAATTGACAGTGAGAAAACTTTAGGACTGTCACAATTTTGACAGTCCTAGTTTACACTAGGACTGTCAAAATAGTGACAGTCCTAAAGTTATATATTTCCTCAAAATTGACAGTGAGAAAACTTTAGGACTGTCACAATTTTGACAGTCCTAGTTTACACTAGGACTGTCAAAATTGTGACAGTCCTAAAGTTATATAAATGTACATATTGACAGTGAGTAAACTTTAGGACTGTCACAATTTTGACAGTCCTAGTTTACACCAGGACTGTAAAAAATGTGACAGTCCTAAAGTCCTGGCAGTTTTCCATAATGACAGTCCTAAGTTATTGGTAGCAATGCGCATTATACAATCAAAATCTTCATAACTCTTTTCATTACAATAGGTACAACATATAGTTCAATATACACTTAAACATACATGGATCAACACAATATACATCTTCACATGGGGCAGTATCAATCGATTAAAATATCAAAGTAGTCGTCCGACATATTTTTTGGATCCTCCATCTTCATCATCTTCTTATAGGCCGCCATTGCATCCATGTAGGGTGTCGTCCATGCGATCGCTTCCTCAGGTGCGTGTTTATACCAAAGCGTAGAAGGTGGCGGAATAGGAGAATGAGCGATCAACCTTGAGATGACGAAGTGTTGTCCGACAAGCCCAATGCAACATAGAGTGGATACTCGGTGTTCGGCCGGGGGGGCACACATTGGAAAGAAAGTATTGTTAATACCCTGTGAGATAATTACAATAGGTAACTTATACCTATTAGAGAAGACGTAAGCAGCAGGCGGGACATCCATGTAATGCTCTGGTCCGGTAACTGTTTCCGTACAAGATATGCCTGCCAACAAATCTCCAACAATTTCTTCGCCAAGTATCTGGCTATAGAAGGCTAGTCGCGACTCTGTCACGACCCGCACCCGGTTTAGGGGCACGAGTGCGTGGGTACGTCCAGCCTACGCCGCAGCATCGACGGTAGAACGCTGTCTAGGTCATGTAACTATCTAATCAAACTCACGTGAATACCCAACTCCATAACGAGACGTGGATATCACTATAAAATGAACAACATACTCAATCACAACTACAGCACGATAAGAATTTGAAGAAACAAAAGAATACAACACAAGTCTAATGACAAAATAATCATACCTGCAATCAGTAACAACCAATCCCCAAGTGTCCGAAACAAGTCCACTAAGGTCACAGTCTGGAAAAAATATTTTCCAGTCAGGAAGGAGCAAAGTACATCTCTAAATAGCAGTTCTATATAAATGACATAAACTATGTAGCAGTTCTAGATGGAAATATACCAGATGCATGTATAGGTACGAGAATTGTACAATGAAAGAAATACTGGAAAATACTGTAAGTAACTGCAGGAAAAGAAACAATATGTCCATGAGCAAGAAACCTATGACTAAGTGTGTGAGTACTAGCTTTAACAGACTCCAACTCCTCGTACAGCTCTGCCCTAACCTGTCGCCATCCTGCTTCCACTGAATAGCCTAGTTGTCTTGCTAGTGCATGGTATCCACAGTGGCCATCCTCAGGAACATCATCAATAGTCCAAATGAAGTTCCGTATCTCAGGTAGGAATTTTTCAATGTATAGACTATAAGAAACATAAAAGTTTTGAACACCCTCTGCCGTGACTGCATCTATCATTTTCTGTTTCTTCCCCCTTCGAATAGTTAGCTTAGGAGTTCGAACAAGGGACTTCGCCTCCAAACTGCGTTCGACAAGTTCAAATAAGGATGGATCTCTTTTAGTTGACTCCTCCTCCTTCTTTTTGGCTCTACTCTTTCTTGAGTGTGGTCTTCCCTTAGGAGTTCGAACAACGGATGGCTCTTGCAATCGAGTAGTTGTCGGGACTGCAATCTCTTGGATTTTAAACTCAATGGATCTTCTCTCCGGTTCCGTTGCGCCACACCACCTTGCGTGAAGTAGTTTAACTTGGGGCAACGCAAAGAAATCATCTTGCACTTCCACCGCCGGCATTATCGACAGCTGTCGCCAACGTTGGTCAATGCCGTCTATTGGAATAGGTATAGATTCACGACGGTATTCGTTGATTTCATGTGCACACGGAAGTCCCAGTGAATGTCGATATGAACAACCGCAAACCTCGAGATCATAACCCACCGACTTCGACCTACGAATCTCCTCAAACAATAACCCCAAGGCCTTGTGAGATACCACATGGGTTAAACCATCCAAGAGGTTTTCTTGCTTGTATTCATGCTTTGCAATATTGAGGCTCATCTCAAATGATGCTACAATATCGTTCACCGTGGCAATAGTCATCAAATGAATCGATTGCCAAACAGAGACAAAATTACCGACCGATGAGCGTAGATATCTTTTTAAACATGAGTGTGCCCCTTCGACCCGGTTCGTAGTGATCGTGCCATAATGCTTCACCATGTTGGTCCATGCTAACACGAATTGCTCTTTATGTGGTCCTAACCAAGTATCTTTGATATAAGAAATGCATGTCGGGTTGCTTGGCTCCCACTTTTGTTGGAACATGTACCATGCTGCCTCGTAACTGTCTGTAGTACTTGCTCTCCATACAAGACTCCAATCACTGTAGAATTCTTCGAAGCGAAGCATGTCTATTTTACCGTCCACAGTTTCAAATTTTTTCTTGCATTGAGCATGGATATTTCTATTTATATGCCAAGTGCATAGTAGTCTATGCGCATGAGGAAATACAATATCTATAGCATTTATCAACGCATATTCTCTGTCGGTAACAAAAACAGACGGCTCTTTGTAACCTGTGTAAAGGGATTGTAGTTTCCTCAACGCCCATGTGTAATCCTCTACTGTCTCACTCTTCATAAAACAAAAAGCGACTGCAAATATTTTTCCCGTACACGTAAACCCGACAACATGCAAAAGAGGCATCTTGAACTTGTTGGTCTTATATGTACAATCAAGGACCAACACGTCTGCGAAGGACCGAGCCATATGTGTGCAATCAGGATGAGCCCAAAACAATGAAAGGAGTTCATCAGTTTGTGGATGTCTTCTATGGTACTCCACGTAGTGATGCTCCCCAAGCAACTTCAATACTTGCTGCATCGCCATTCTTCCTTTCATACTATTGCATTTCGCTCTGGCCAAACTATTATAGATCGTCCTCATGGTAGACTTGTTCCCATCTTGTTTTTGTCGCACAGCAGAAAAAATTTGTTTTGGTGCAACTCCTGAAAGGAACAAGTCTTCAACCAACTTTTTTTCATCCTCCTTCAGACGTGCCACGTAGGCATGACCCGTAAGCGTCCCTGGAATAGGATGATTGTGTCTTCCATTCTTAACTTCGATTATCCACTTCACATCTTCAACTTTTACAATCAACACCTTCAATGGACAACCACATTTTTTCGTCCCAATATTTTTCTTAGGGATTTCTTTTTCAACAACACCCTTTTTTTTATGATCCCTAAACACACCTCCTCTTTCGCATCCAAGCTCAAGATATTTTCGGCCCGGCCGAGATCGGATGGATCTTGCAATGACAATAACTACGTTATGTCGTCTCCCAACTTCTCTGCACCACTCTATTGCTTCTTCATGGCTTGCAAATTCAATATCCGTTGTGAAAATATCATCCACATCAACACCAACGCCAGGATGTGCCACAATCTCTGAACAAGGTTCCTATAACCAATATAAAAAAATATATAAATTAATAACTTCATCTAAATATCAAGGACTGTCACTATTTTGACAGTCCAATTTTTATATAGGACTGTCATAATTATGACAGTCCTACTTTTAATTAGGACTGTCGAATTTATGACAGTCCTATATTTATATAGGACTGTGTAATATTTGACAGTCCTATATTTATATAGGACTGTCTAATGTTTACAGTCCTAACTCGTGACTGTCAAATTAGGGTTGTCGTTTTACGTACCGAACGTGCTTCGGAACAACCAACTTGTTCTTCGGAACGTCCGGAGTGCATAATTAATGAATTGGACGATCCGACTTCGTCATCGAACATTTTTTCATGCATTGTTCCTACATTAATCAAAAGAAACTAAATCTTTTTCGCACAATTGCAAAACTTATTCAACGTAGCTTGTCGAAGACATACCGTTATAAGTATTTTCCTTGGAGTATCACCAAAGTTAAATACTCCTCCAACCACAACTACCTATTTCCAAATTTAGGTTTGGCCTTGGTGGAATGAGGGTTTCTTAAGTCTAGGTGGAATGCCAAAAATAGAAACCCATTCCACTTTTATACTTTGGTGTGGGGCATCCCCAAGTGTGGCAAACTTGTAATTTTGGGAAATGGACTGTCAAAATTTTGACAGTCCTAACAATTTTTAGGATTGTCATATTTTTTACAGTCCTAACTAGGTTAGGACTGTCAAAATTGTGACAGTCCTTCCTACTTTTAGGACTGTCGATATTTTGACAGTCCTTCCATGTGGTAGGACTGTCAAAATTTCGACAGTCCTGATTATAACAGTGGGCTAGCCCCGAGTAACTTTCATGATGGCAAACTTGTAATTTTTCCTAATTTTTCAATGGGCTAGCCCCGAGTAAATTGTGTAGTGCCCTTATAAATTGCCTTTGTTTATTGGATGCACAGAACGGACGGTTGAGATTTAATGGGAGCATTGATTCCGACGTCCTTGATTGATTATTAACAAAGAGTGTCGCTTTCGCCTAAGCGTATGCTTGGCAACGACATTTTTACCCCCTTTTTTAATTGACTGTTTACGAAATTTGTTTTTTTTGTATGAGACACTGAATTTTGTCGACTCAATTTTTTTTTACAACAGATATAATATAATTTTGGATGGCTTTATAAACACCTAAAATCGATGGATTTGAATTTTTTTTTATTTTTTTGTAAATGTCTTTCAAAATCGTTTGTTACCAAGTATAGATTGAATTGGTTTAAAAGTCGCTACTTAAAATCACTAAAAATCTGACCTCTCATAATCGTTCCTAACCAATACTCTAAAAATATCTCATAACCGCTACTTCCATAATTGCCAAACAGATTCTTAAAGTCAATAGTAGAGACCGAGCCATCTGCGAGCCATCATCATGCAACGGGTCAAGGTGTGTATTGGGCCGGTCCGGACTGGCCCGCGGTCCGGGTCAATCGGGTTTGACCGGGTCCGGTCCGGACCGGGCTCAACCCGAAGAGAGCGGCAGGTCGGGCCGGCCCGGTCTACAAATAATTCAACTCAGCCCGGACCCATGACCCAGTCAGGATAGGACCGGGCCGACCCAATTTTTTTTTAATACATAACAATTATATATATATATATATATATATATATATATATATATATATATATATATATATATTAAAGTAAAAAAAAAAATCGGACAGGTCCGGCCCAACCAGGAACCGGTCAAGACCCGCAAAGTTGCACATCGGACTGGGTCTGGCCGGAGGACCGATTCTGTCGATCCAGTCCGGACCCGCGGAGGAGGTGGGCCGAGCCGATCCGGATCGTTGACCGGGTTCGGACCAAATTTGACCGGACCGGATCCGTGACAGATTCCGGGTACACCCATCCATTTAGACACCTTGAGCAACGGGTCGTACCGGATTGTGTTGAGATATTTATTTGGTGCCAAACTAATTTTATTTTATATGAGATTTTTTTTTCAAATGTAAATAAATGTTTTTGAAATCCTAGTATAAAAAACATTTCGAAAATACAGTTTGGACAAATAAAATAAACGTAATTATACTTCAAAACATGCCTTAGTTTTGTTTGACTAGCTCATTACGTTTTTTTAATTCACCTCTATTGGCTAGGACGGACGTCCTTGTGTTCAAATCAGATAACATTACATTGTAAGCTTGTAACATTGGTTTCATCTTCAATTTATGTTGTATCTCAGACTGGTTTTTTGGCATTAGGGTAAGTTGGCAAAATGATAAAGAAGCCATGCACTCAAATGCCAGCCACTAATTGTTTGTTCAATCGCACAGCTACTTCATGGGCCCAACATCGAATGCGTTGGTGGTGTTGCTTATTTGGGAGCAATGACATGTTGCTCATATCATGCAAATATGAAATGTTTTTTAGTCCCATATCAAATATGAGTTAATATTCTCTTTTACTTGTACTACTAAATTTTTTTTTGCCAGCTTGTGCGGAACTGACTGAACAAGAAGTACTAAGCAATAGTTTTCTCTCTTTTTTTTCCTTTTTTTTTTTTCTTTAAATTACTGTTGCTAATCTTCTGCTACCATGAACCTCGCGTTACTTCAAAAAATATCACGTCACTGGATTAGTAGCACGATTATCCCGAAAATATTCTTGAGGATTAGGATTACAAAACATTTTTTTTCATCTTCTCCCTTAGAAAAAATCTCAGAAAAAATAAACATAACACAAAAATCTCAAAAAACCAAACACTTCGCAAACATCTCTTTTGTTTTCTTCTCCGCAGTAAGAATTTGATGATCAATCATTCGATTCGTCAACAGGTGCATGGTGATACGGGTCAACTTTGATTATATTGTATTTTGGAAGTTAATCGACATCTTTCCTGTTGCACTTGTCTAAGATGAAATCAATTACAAAAATAGTATTTTTTAACGTGTCTCGGATTCCTTTATTTTCATTTTTTTTATTTATAGTTTTTGTGTTTTTTTCTTCTTTAAACAATTTGTAAGAATATGGCCAACAAATATAAATGTTAGTTTCGAAGGACATAATAAAATTAAATCCATCTGTTTTCAATAAATATCCAAAAAATTAAAGTGACTTCTCAAAAGAAGAAAAAACATGGTGTTACCCAACAATGTTTTTTTACTGTGAAAAAAAAAACAGCTCAAATAAGTATCAAATTTTCTCTTAAAAAATTTGCTTCACAACCATCATTTTTTTAGTTGAGTATTTGTAATTAGTATCGATGGATATCACCATCCTTTTATACATGAAGAAAGTTGGAAAGAGGACGTTGTAGAAATTGTGTTCGAGTGAACTTTCAAACTTGTTTCAAAATCTAAAATACTATTCCATCACCTAAAAGGCAAAATAAACGATTGTGTTATGTTGGTACACAAAATCGTTGACACCAAGTCTAGTTGCTGCTTGGTAGTCTGTAGAAGAAACTCATTCACATCAGTGAGACTTACATTTGTTAAGCAGCCAGTGCGTGGCAGGGTGGACGAGCAAAAGGTTGTCCATCTACGAAGACTTTGGTGGCATTTTTCTTAAGTTTTATAATCATATGCATACAAGTTTATCTTGTTTCTTTTTTGGTCCAAGGGTTTCGTTCTTGTAATTCATATATCTATTGATTAATTTGATTGTTTTCCGAGGTGGAAATCATATATTTAGCCGGTTGTAAGACTTTTGGTTGTAATCCTAGGATTATTGATGACCAGAAATGAGTGCGTGCTTCGCCTGCATTGCACTTTAGTTGTATGAAGACTTCAAACTTGAAGTTTAAGCTTCGTTTAGATAATTGTCATTTTGTACGGCAATTGGGATTGCTGCTTAACACATCTCATGAGTCAAACTGTTAAATGATGTATAGCAGACGAAAATATTAATTCACAATTTCCAAAAAAATAAATATGTGACATACAAGGGTTGCGAAAGAATGTTTTTTATGGTTGGACGACAAAGTTGATATCAGGATGAGAAAAGGGCCGGATATTGAATTTTCTTGAAAAGAGTACTAGAGTTAGAATTGATATATAGTATTGTCTCCTGAAACTGATATATAAGTAAGTTGTTTCTTGCATTGAGGACTGCATTTAGGAAATTGGCATGTTAGATATTGGAAATTTATCGACTTGATCAGAACATGCCAATGTAAAGTCTAAAGGGTTGGTAATTTATATAGCTCCATACTTGTTAGTTTTTTCTCCCTTAACCTTAATAACATCAAATTAATGCATTATATTTCTGAGAATTTTGTGTAGATGTATTATGTTAATTGCTGATAAAATATTTATGATTATGTAGAGATGAATATGAAGAAAAACATCTTTGATAAGGTACTCTCAGTTTTCTGCATTTAACTTTTGGTCGGTGGAGCTAGAGGTTTTAATTTGTAAGGCAGTGCTACAATGTATGAATGATTTAACAGGCTTGTGGATGATGGTTGCCACAAAAAGGTTAGTTGGGGATAACTTACTTTTCCTTTTGACTGATGTATGGGTGGCACTAAATCCGTGAAAATCTTAAGAAAATGTTTAGTATTGAGTCTCTTCGTTTTTACTTTTATTATTTATTGATCTGTCTGTCTACTTCACGTAGCTTGCTATCTATCTAGCTATATCTCTATGTTCACTTTTTATATGCAAATTCCTTTTATATATATATACTAGATGGTATATACATACGTTAGCAGTGGTGAGCCGAATGGTTGTCAAAATCTGTGGGAATGAATCAAGGGTATTTATTGGTCATAGAACATGTTCCAAGACCCACCTAGCCTAGGGATTTGACTTTTTCTCAAAGGAAGGAAGGCAGGCAGGCAGGCAGGCAGGCAGGCATTTGGCCAAGGAGGTGGTATTTATTGAGACCAAATGACTTGTAAAATGGAGGTTTTGGCAGTTCACATCTTTATGGGTGTTCATCTTGATCAAGATTTTGTAACAAAAAGGTAGGAATAGAGAAGCACTATTCATGGAGCTAGCTGTGAGTGCTCATCACTGGATCTTATCTACCTAGAACCCACCGACGACAGTCTTATATGGAATGTGCTTTACTCCTAATTGGCCATTATGAAATGAACGCTTTCCATTGGTTCAATTATTCAAGTTACACAGTAGCTTCTACTATGAGACAATTGCCTTGTGGCTGGCCCAATGAAATGAAATGAAATGAAATATTATGTATCTGGCAATATTGGAAACTTATGTACCTCCAATAATGTCAAAAAGCTCGTGGACCTTGTGAAGGATTGTTAAGATTAATATATGGGGTTTTTAGTTATACCTTAAATTGTGCATACTTCGACATAGATCCTCTATTTCTTATCATCTTCTCAAACCAAAAATTATATAACTCTAGTGATAAGGATATAAAACAAATGTTAACCTTTGGGATAACATTTGTTTTATATACAAACCAAATTCTTATCCATTTTTGTTTCTACAGCTGGACGCATCTTCAGATGTAAATAAGAGAATTTGATAGGCAATAATGTAGGGAAATATTTAACTTTTGTTAGAGAGGAGGTGGCCTTGCCTTTGTATGGAAGAAAACAATTCGAGCAGCCAACTCCGAAACAAATTGGTAAAAGCTTTGTTTCTATTTGGTAAAAGTGTGATTGGTGGTGCCGACCCTCAGTCTTCCTCTTTAGGTTGGATGCATTGATGACAGCAGATTTGATTTGTTGGACCTCTTTCATTATTTAGAGTGGTTATTGGTCTCAAAGGATCAGAAATGGTGTCCCCGACTTCCATCCTTGTGAAAAATAGCAATGTTATGAAGTATGAACACCTACCATAGAACAACCTGAAACCTCATGTTAGTGCTGAGGATACATCAAATGTTCTTCCTGAAAGATTAATATAAGTGGCTGAAGGTATAAAATCGGAAAGTCATGTAACACAAATTTTTATTGTGATTCGTGCTGGGCTAACAATCTTGGAGATGGGGCCCATGCACATACGGATTTTAACTTATATAACTTTCTCATAGGCATCTGTTGTTACTAAAGAGGGTTAATGTTGATAATTTCACACAGTGGTCTTCACTCATCATATCATGCTAATTGGGCTGTATGAGTATTTGAACGGTCATGGTTCACCAAGTTGGGCTCATCTTGTAAGTCCTATTCAGTGACATTATTCTGCTGTACAAATCTCAAAGGATCCTCACATTATCATTTTACATACAGTACGTAACTGAGATAGTTGATATCTATAACTGACAGTTAATTGTTTCATCATGTCTGAGATAGTTGATTATTTTTATTTAGTTTCTGATATTGTTGAGTATAGGCTTCATTCTCAACTCATCATATATTGATTACTTGATAGAATCAAGTAAGCTTTACTATCCTTTGTACGTCTTTGTTTTGGGTATTCCAGATGAAACAGGGATATAAACTTCCATCTAATCTGCCTGAAGTCATGTTGCAGATAAGAATGCATGCACATGCTCATGTCTAAAGCCATCTATCTCTGGTTCATGTACTCATGATCAGCATCCTAGTGCTTGTAATGACTTTCAGTTTTGAGTATCTACAAATATTTAAATTGATCACCTTGTTTGCGGTGGAAAATATATCAGAAACCACAGCCATAAGCACAAGCTCGGTGGTCTTTGCACGCAGAGGTAGGTAATGTGTTTTTCAATTCGTAAGTATTTTATTGTTATAGGAGAATACTCTCCTATTCCAATTCTTGTAGCAAGGGTAATATTTGTGACTGTTGTTTGGTTATATGCAGCACTCCTGTCCTGCAGAACATTCCTTCAACCTTTATTCCTACTCTTTTCGTTGTCAGACACTGGACTGGAATGCTTCAACTTGTTGAAATTCCCCTTTGACCGTTATTCAAGGTTGGTAAGACAAAACTGGAAATATGCATTATGGGAGAGGAGGAAGACAGGCAGGCAGGCATTCTATCTTCTTTATGAGCTTTTTCTTTTGAAGTGGAGAGGAGAGGAGAGGAGAGGAGAGGAGGTCAATGGGTTGTGCATTGAAGAGGAGGAGAGGGAATTGGATTCTCTATCACTCACACACACACACACACACACTACTTGCAAAATCCAAATCTTTTCATGCATGCATGTACCAAGTTTGTCCGAGATGCTCATTCAAACTAGTATGATAAGTCAGGGAGGCAGGGCAGGGCAGGGCAGGGCAGGGCGTCTTTTTGGAAGTGGATTATAAAATCAGGCCAGTTCAAGACCTGCTGCAATGCAATGCAATGCAATGCATAAAAGACTTTCAGAAGAATAGATGATGACTTTTATTCTTTCGAGGACAGGACAATCCATTGGCTTAGAAACTCAGATTGCCTAACATTTGAGAGCCCAAGGGAATTTGAGGTGGATCCCTCCTATGACTTTAGTGTGGAGAAATAAAAAAAAAAAAAAAGGAAACATTTTCCTTCCTTTCATCTGCTTGCTGATAATAATATTTGGTTGTTTGGTCCAATTTAAACCCTCTTTTGTGCCTAAACGTATAATCCTGGCAGGATAAAAACTTCTGTGCTTGCTATCAATGTGTGATGTGTTATGTTAGGCAAATATTCTCTTCTTGTACTCTACTATTGAAATGATGACAATTCCAACATGACACAGGATCTCACTTGAAAGTTTTTTGAGAATTTTCAGAACTCTTCTTACTTCAAATGTTTGGTTGTGCACATATATGTGAAGTGGATTTTACGTGATTAGACCTGCTGGCAGTTCTTGTCTCACTCCTCAGGCAGTTTCACATCTTTTCGTTGATCGAAAGTGGGTGAAAGTGATATATTTTTTTGTCGGAAGTCCGAACTCTGTTTCGGACGTTTCGTTTCAATAGTGAGAAAGAAACCAGTTTTTTTATTCGACTCTTTGCAGTAGTAAATTAAATTTTCGAAAACGATTACAATATTTCTCAATGTAATTTGTCTTGAAAACAGTTTTTTTCAATTAAAATTTTGTAGTTTTTATTTTAGGAAATTTACATCAAGTAATTATATGTCAATTAAAATATATAGTAATTATTTGATAAATTTTATATTGCAATATTTAGGTTTACATGACAATTATTTGTGTGTAAAAAAATAAATTTTGGGGGTACCCAAAATTCACTTTCAACCATCATCAAAATAACAAAATTTCCTTTTATCCACTTTAATAATCATCCAAACAATCAAACATTTTTTTTCTACACTTTTAACAATTATTCAACCAATCAAACTCTTTTATTCTCCATTTCTAACCATCAAAACAATCAATTTCTTTTTTTTTTCCACTTTCAATTTGACTATCTAAATAACATTTTAAAATTTAAAATTTATGTGTTATGCATACATAAACTTGTTCACTTTTGTATACTTTCGTGAAAGCAAACAGTCCCAAAGTATATGAGATTTTCCAACAATATCAAGTGGTACTTTATCCCATAATTTGGGATGGGCTATTTGAATTATTTTATAACATTTTTAGCTTATTAAATTGATGGTCATATCGAATGTCACTTAAAAAAGGATTATTTGCAACTTTATACTTTCAACTATTACTATTTTTCAACTTGATACCCTAAATTTTTTAATGAGCAACTTAATGCCTTGATTTTTTTTTCCTGAAAATACCCCTCCTCTCTCTCTCTCTCTCTCCCACCCCCCGCTGTCCCTCCCCCCTCCTCCCGCCGTCCTCCGGTATGTCCCCTCTTGCGCCTCCCCTCCTCCTGTCGAACCCCTCGTCTGTCCCCACCCGCGCCCCCCTCCTCCCACCGTCCGCCTCCAATTGCCGTGCACCATCGGAGAGGAGGGGGGTTGGGGGGGGGGGAAGACATCGCCGAAGAGAGAGGAGGAGGGCATCGTCGGAGAGAGAGAGAGAGAGAGAGAGAGAGAGGAGGGAGAGGGAGGGAGGGTGGGGGCAAGAACATTTTTGGGTTTTTTTGGGTTTATGGTACGAAGTTGAAAATATAGTTGATGATATCAAGTTGTTGAATAAATTTTTTTATAATATTAAGTTAAAAAACATGAATAGTTGAGAATTACAAATTAGCTTTAAAAAAAATAGTCTTTCTGATTGATGCATCAATATGTTTTGAGTCGCATTCTCTTGTATTGGACTTTTTGCTAGAAAAATAGTAAAAGAAAGGAGAAAATTAATCAACACTATTAGAAAATTAATCAAGAAAGGAGAAAATAGTATCGTCGGACATCTTAAAAAAAGAAAAGAAAAAAGCAACACTTTACTAAGATTAGGCTTTTGGGAAAGTGTGGCTAGGGGTGCAAACGAGCCAAGCCGAGCCACGCTTCCATAAGCTTGAACTTGGCTTGATTAGAATTAACCGAGCTTGAGCTTGATAATTTTTTTTATTTTAGAGCTTGAGCTTGGCTCGAGCTCGTTTATATTATTAAGCTTGAGCTTGGCTTGGTTTGAGCTCGAGCTTGACTTGATAAGCAAGCTTGATTCAAGCTTGATAAACAAGTTTGATCAGCTCAAACTAAAGCTCGTTAAGCTTGATTTCGAGCTCGTTCAGCTTTATTTCAAGCTCATTAAGCTTGATTTCGAGCTTAACGAACTTGATTTCAAGTTACTTATGCTTGAATTCAAGTACCTATAATATTAACAATTTATTTATAAACAATTAATTTAAAAAGTTCCTTAATATCAATTATTAAGGACATATAATTATATACAATGCACACAACCGTATTGTTATACAAACATGCATAAAATTAGAATTCAACAAAGAACAAATTAAAATTAAAATAACAAAATAAATTGTAGACTGCCAGCAACGAGCTCCTAAATGAGCTTCTAAACGAGCCAGCTTACGAGTCAGCTCGCAAGTTTCTAAACGAACCAGCTCGCGAGCTCAAACAAGCCGAGTACTTATTAGCTTAAGCTTGGCTCGTTTATTAAACGAGCTCGAAAATGAAGCTTGAACTTGGCTTGTTTACTAAACGAACTGAGCTCAAACAAGTTTTTATCAAGCCGAGTTTCGAGCAGCTTTGCTCATTTGCAGCCCTAAGTGTGGCCCATTTCTGTTGATGACGACGTTAAGCCCCTGTGATGAATCCAACGGTGAAGGAATGGTCAAGTATAATCAAGTGACCGAGAGTCAATGGTGGTGGCTTTACAGTAATTCGTTAGTCAAGAGGGGCTAAATGCGTAATTTAAGTGCCCTGAGACAGAACAGTACCGTCCCGCCCATTTTCCAAAGTTTCTTTATTTTTTTTTGTGTTTGAACCCCAAACTTAGTAGTTATTGGCAAAAACCATTTTCGTAATTAAATTTTTTTCTTCCCAAAAAGAAAGAGAACAATATTTGGAAGTACATGCAACAATAGCAATGCTCCCCTCCCAGTTCTCCCACTTCCTCACTCTCAACTCCATTTCCCCAAACTCTAACCCTAACATAGTACATTCCTACTGATTCCAAATTGCCTTTGGATATTTTTAGGGTTTCACAAGTTGTAAGATTTTCTTGTTTATTTCTTCTTCTTTTAGTTGGATTTATATGGATCTAAGCATATTGGGTTGTTGCATTTGGGGATTTTGTGGGTTTTGATGCTTCTATATTAGTTGTGTTTGGGAGGAAAAAAGGAGCCACATTTGGGGGGTTTTCTTAGGTTTTAACTCCCATTTCAGCTCCTTTCCCCTCACGGCCAGTTTCTTCTACATAAAGATTCAGAACCTTTTGCCCATTCTTAGGGGATCTGCCAACTTTTGGCTCCTTAAAAGAAAGGAAGGGGTTTCTTTTCTTGTTTTTTTTTTTTACTTCACCAGCAAGCTTGATTGCAAATTAGGTCTATATTATACTGTTTGGATCAGAAAAGGATTGGTCTTTTTGGAGGTTTTGGTAACTTGCACTTCATTAAAAAGCAGCTGAGGTGGGATTTGGGTCCTTTGATTGAGATAATTGTGGAGTTCCTCAGAGAAAACTAAACTAATGTCTAGATTCAAATGGGATCTGGACTATCTTGTATTTTCTCAAGCAAAGGAGGACTTTTTTATTTTTATTTTATAGATTTCACTGCAGAATCAGCTAACTGAGAATTTGGGCTATTTGAAGGTGAGGATCTGATGGAGTTCTTGAAGATAAAGCGCTTTCTAAAATCTCAGAAACCAAAGTCCTTAGAAGACCCAGATCAGGAGAACACTCAGTTGGCAGAACCGAGAAGTGAGAGTACTGAACCGCTCCCAAAGGCAGCGGCCGATGCGACTCCTGAGGAAGAGGAGGATGACGATGACGACGATGACGACTTCATTACAAATGAGGTGAAGAGGAGGCTGAAGGAGTTGAGGAAGAACAGCTTCATGGTCCTTATTCCTGAAGAATCTTGCCCAGGAGAGGAGGGGGAGCAGGAGGAGGAGGAGGAGACGAGCTCGAGCGAGTGGAGGGAGACTGAGGTGGAAGATGGGTGTTCTTGGTCTGGGTTTGATGCATTTTACAACAAGTACTGTGAGCGCATGTTGTTCTTTGACAAGATGAGTGCTCAACAATTGAAAGAAACAGGTAGTACTCCTTGGAAGATTGATCTCCTACATTATCCAAAATACGTCATATTATTGTGGCATCTTTTGTTACAATTTTTATTCAAGTATGCTACTTTCTCAAATTTGACAAATTTCATTGGAAGCTGTAATTGTGAGATGAACCTGTTCAGATCAAAGTCTTGGAGGTATTTCATATATATATATATATATATATATATATATATATATATATATATATATATATATATATATATCTTGTATTTACTATCTTAGTGTCTTAGAATTAACTGGTCACGATATATACCATTATACCTATTGACATGGTATTTGGCTTATAGCATTGTTCAATTTTGATCGTTCAATGTTCCTATGCTAAATAGGTTAATGGTAGCTTTGTTCAGTGTTGGCAGCATATGTTCTCCTTCTGCATGTAGATTCACTTTTGAGTTATGATAATTTGCCCCTTATTGATGTATTTATGGATACTTGGAAATGCTTAATAAATACAGCCTAACCAGTAAAATAACACACTTCAAGAATTATACGACAATTTACTCATCAAGGATGTATATAAATGATCTTAACTTGAATGAATATTCAAGACTTTGTGTTGTAGAAATGTGGCATACAATGGTCGAACCAAGCAAAACTAGTTGTTGTAAGGTTGCTATTCTACCATTGAAAACTGACTTAGCAGAATACGAATCTACATCTTTATAGGAAAACTCAAATTAAATACTGTCAATAGTTGGTATATGATGCATCTCATAGGTATCGAGTGTGAAGTGACCATTTTTAAAAGTAAATTTATTTTGACAATTTAACCTTTTGGGTCAGAGACTCCGAAATGATTGAATCCAAACAAATCTACAACTTTTCAATAATAAAACTATTGTTTATATTTGAATGAAAAAAAATGTTCTCCTGATAATATTTGTTGAGACGAAAAGATCAACCTATTAACCTTTGGGTATATATATGGCTAATGTTCTGTGTGTAATCGTGTCAAATAAAAAAAATAGAGTTAGCCAGTACTCTTCTTTTAGTCTTGCCGCCTCTAAATGTAAAGATATCTCTGTGTGGTTTAAGATCTTATCTTCATTATATTATCCTGAATGCCGGTAATGATCTGTATCATTTGTTGTGAATGTACATTTTATTTTTCCATTTCTTGAAATATTCCTTGTAAGATGCAGTGAAGGGAGCATTATTTTCACTCTTACAGTAGACTTAAAACTTAAGGTCTGAACTACAATTACCCAGATTTTGCATGTAGATCTTCTTTACGAAGGATCAGGAACAAATTAATCAATATTAGGAGCTGAGGACAGTATTAAGAGCAGGAACAAATTAAGCAAATATAGATGCCAGTCAACGACGGTGAGTCTGATCTAATCTGATTTAATTACACTGATATAAGAATATACTTTGATGTAGCCCGACCTAACTCAACTTATCTTAATCAGGCACAATTTAACCTGACAGACCTGTCTAATCCAACTCCCTCAACCCAATTTGACCTAAACTAGAACTAATAACATCAGTAATAAAATCAGTTCTGTTAAACGCATGTGACTCGTCCAATATTGTTTTAGTGTCGTCCTTTGATGGCACAAACAAAATCGGTCCTAGGAGATGCAGTTCTATACTATAAATTCTGCTAATGGCTCAATGGAAACTTCGACTTCACCACACATGATTTTATCCTGCCCTCCAATTGCAGACAAAGAAAGAGGCCACAGTGGCAGCATGCCTCATTTTGTCAAATTTGTTAGTTAACCAGTGTTCCTAAAAGTGGGAAAATTGGTTTACATGGTGTCAGAGCAAAATGTCCAGGGTCTCAATCCCCCTCCACCGATCAAATGGATTTAGCCCAAGTGCACTTTCTAGGCTCATCCACGTGCAGCAGATACATCCCAAGTTCTTGTAATCCCGAACCACACGTGACAGGTAGTGTTAAGAAGGCGTAATATATTATTTTGGCCTGTATCTATCAGCTTGAGCTTTTGGGGACATTGGTTAACTAACGAATTAAATAATATTTAATTTGATACATTCAGGTGACAGCAAGCATATTGTCAGTTGAAATGATTTGATTGGCTTGGGTGATTTCCAAAGTGACACTTTAGATATATTTTTGTATAATTTGTTAGGTCTGATCTCCTTTTACTTGTTTGACCACCATACTCGTTATGCACAGGATCATGGAATATCTCAAACCAATCACCTAGATCAACAACTAAGAAACTGGCCTCAACCCTCCGAAGTCTCTCATTCAAGAAGAAAGATGAACTCAAGGATGATTGCGAGCAACTGCAGCAAGCACGGGAGGATGACCCTTACCAAAATCTTGAAACTGCTTATGTCGCACATATTTGTCTAGTTTGGGAAGCCCTTCATTGCCAGTACATGCAACTGAGCCAGCAAATTTCATCTCAGCCTGATAGTTCCATATCTTATAGCTATCCTGCTCAGGCCTTCCAACAATTCCAGGTTCTTTTGCAGCGGTTTGTTGAGAATGAGCCCTTTGAAGAGGGGTCCAGGGTAGAGATTTTTGCCCGGGTTCGAAGTTCCTTCCCTATGTTACTTCAGGTTCCTAGCTTCCACGGTAACTGCCAAACCACGAACTAGTTTGTTTCAATTGAATAGCACCAAGAAGTTTAATATTTGAATTGTGATGTAATATCTGTGCCCTCCTCCAAAAGTATACAGATTATGCCATCCACATCTCAAAATTCTTATAAATTTTGGATTTATAGTCATGTGTACAACCTTCACCGAGAAGTTTTAATATTTGAATTGTGAAGTAATATCTGTGTCCTCCTCCAAAACTATGCCATCCACATCTCAAGATTCTTATCAATTTTGGATTTATAGTCATGCGTACAACCTTCTCGGTTTCTTCCTTCTTTGTTTGGAACAATGTTTAATGTTTTCATAATGGACCATTTTGGCCAACCTTAAATATCTGCTTACAGATTTGCACTTCACTGTTTAATTTAGCAATACATGTGATTGATAGAGCAATTAATAAGGGCATCTAGCTAGATATGTAAATAAATATATACATAAAGATTCTATTGAAGGCTTATGCATATGAGCATATATAATTGTATTCTTATATAGAAATGAACACCTATTGGTTTGACATGTACATCCACTTTATGTGCATGAAGGCGGAATGAGTGTCCACTGATATGAGGATATATTCATATTTAATTCACATGGCACTTAAGCATGTGCATACACAACGGACGTACTTATATGAGGATATATTTGAATCTCTCACCTCACAAGGCATTATGTGGCATTCCTTCCGTTGGAATGATAGTCTATTGTGTGAGGTCAACTGTGAGACTACCAGGAATGTATGTTTATGAAGCTTGTTGTGAAATGATAAAAACTCTAGCCTTATTACAAGAATTTCAAACTTTATTGTTAATTTTAGATGTATAATTGAGTAACTAACAACATTGATGGGCTTATTGTGCACAATAGTAGGTAAAGGGGATTGCAATTGATTTTGATAACGCATAGCACAACGTGTAGGGATTCTTTTGAATTATTATGACAAAAGTTGTCTTTGGTAAGCAATAATTAGAGTTGGAGGGACTGTCATGAAGTGAACTCTTTTCATTTCTCCTTGGGCGATTTGGAAAGGCCTCAGTGGCAATGGCAATGACTTTCCAGGCATATGCTTGATTGTGTAGGAATGATTTTAAGTTTGGTGTTAGAACATTTATATGTGAAATTAGTGTTAAAGAAATTTTTACTCTAGAAAGAAGTTGGAGATTTATGTTAACAAAAAGCCATATATTTTTATCTTCTTTCAGGTTCAAATAAGAATGCGAATATGGAAGATGACTTGGATTCGCCAGTCTTGGCCTCTGATCTCTTGCATGTAATTGAGGATTCAATTTTGACCTTCCGACTCTTCTTGAAGATGGACAAGAAAAAGTCGGGTCATGGTCTTAATTTATTTAAAGGTCATCATCATGATGCAAGCTCGCTTCACCAGGTTCAAGCCTCGCTCGACAAGGTAAGCTCATGCACATCTATCACTATTTAGCATCACACACTTAGTTTCTGATGCATTAACATATTTAAGAAAAGGAGTAGTTATTGTCATCTGAGTTTCATTTGGAGTGATCTCTTAAATTGCAGAAGGAGATCAAAGTTAAGGAGCTCTCAAAGAAAAAATCCTGGAAGAAGAAATCCTGGCCTTCAGCCCCATCAGAAGTTGAGCTGCTGTTGGGGCTCATTGACATCAAAGTTGTTTCGAGGGTGCTAAGGATGGCAAGGATGAGTAAAGAGCAGTTGTTATGGTGTGAAGAGAAAATGAGCAAGATTGATTTGTCCGATAACAAGTTGCGACGAGATGCTGCTCCTATCCTTTTCCCCTGTTAAGTTCATCCCAGGCCATAGTTGCTTGTTTGTAGTAACATAGAACTATGTTCTATCTTTAGAAGCTCTGTAACTTAGTGTACTTCAACTATCAAATAGACACTAGGTATGACTGGTTTTGCAGATATAATTGTTTGATTATCTATTCAGATATGCTTTTTTTTATTTGCCCCCTTTACTGACAGTTAACAATATTGCGTTTTGTGTTGTAAAAGCTTGGTCCACTCTTTTGTGATTTTTCATTTTTATGGATGAGGAGGTAGGTATGGTCGTAAATAGTTGGAGATTCATGGGTTAGGGAAATCAAAATCCAGGAGAAGCCTTTTTAAGATGGTTCAGAATCTATGCTCTCATCCTAGAGAAATTATTCAGTGGTCCGGGTCACCATTTCCAACCGACAAATATCCCACTTTTCTTCAAAATTCAGGTTTATCTTCATTCCCAGTTTGATCAACATTATTATCATAATTTGTTAGGATCAATACTATGTTTAGTTTCTTGTATGCAAATCTTTCAAAACTAATTCCTTTGCATAAAGTTGTAATCTTCTGAATTTTCTTTGCATTTACTCAAGTCATTGTTTTGATCATCAACACCTTGATTTGTTGAAATCATCATCATACATATGGTGCAAAATATTATTTTGGTATCATCTACCTCCAGTGAGTAGAGATTGTTGGAATCCAGATTTATTTCCTCTGTTTCTGTTTCGTAGATGACGTTATCTGATTTGCTCTTGAATATCAACTTTCACGTAGAAGAATTCCATGAAAAAAAAACATGCTCTTCAATTTTGACACTAATAGATTTATATGTAAAGAGGTCGTTTGAACCTCTAACAAGGTCTGATAATAATATGCAACTATTAAATGCCTCATCATCTTTATTGTTATTCCTAAAAAAATCACATATTTGTTGCTGGCTGAATTCTTCACTCAAAAGCCATCCTAATATACTATGTCACCAAAGAAGTTTGCTGTTTCATTTTTTTCCCCCTCTTCTTCTTTGCTTCCTGTTGCCCTGTTTAGAGTTACAACCAATGTTTTCTTCTGCCTTGTTCTGGAATCAGGAAGATGACTAATCTTGGTGGCAAAGTTCAGTATTTGAATTATTTATTTAAATAATGCTGAATTCATATCTTCTCGCGGTAGGTTTCACTTCTCTCCCAAGTCTTGCGCATGCATGAGTTTCATGCGTGAGAATGAAGTTTTTCCAAGCACAGAAGGCTTCTTCACAGAAACTTGCTCTTCCTTCTACTGTCAGAGGTTCTTTTCTTGCAGTTGTTTTTACGACACTGAAATACATCTTTATAACACAGATGTTCATGAAGAGCTCTGCCACTGACTCGAGTCTGAAGAATACGTATAGCTTTTAATGATGGGTTGCTCCCCATCGAAATTGGATCAGGAAGAGCCTGTCCAGCAGTGCAAAGATCGAAGAAACTTCATCAAACAAACAGTTGAGCAGAGAGAGAGATTTGCTTTGGGCCACATCAGTTGCATCCAATCTTTTAAGGAGAGTTTATTTTGCTCTACTTAACTATGTTGAAGGGAATGAGCATCGCAATTTTTTCTCAGATCGCTACTCCACGCCTCCCTTTACGAGAAGAGGAGTGATCATGATAGCATTGGGGTGGGGTTCCTTTAAGATCCTTTGAATGGACAACATGCAGATGTACGATCGAGCAAGTCAAAAGTACTACAAATTAAGGTAACAAATTACCTGAGACCACATGGCATGCAATCCATCGATTCCCATTGAAGAATGGCCTGAATCACCACAAACTGTGAGAGTTGAGTCTTACTACTACCATTCAAACCTCGATTACTTATGTTGATGGGTTTTTCGTTTCAGAGGTTTCAGGATTGAATCCATAATTCTCCTCTTCACCTTATAGTAGGCCAAGCTATCCACCTACTTCACCACAAAATTTGCAGTACGTGGGACTACCTTTGGAATCCGTTCTGGTCATTGGATCAATACTGCAGGTACGTACCACTTTAGCAACAACCCTGTTGAAGAGATGGCGAGGCTGAGTACAGTTCGTAGAGGAAGAGATTCCTGAACTAGAAGAATTTGAGAAAGATAAGGAAGATGATCATCAGCATGATGATCGTGATAATGAGCTAGGAGGATAACAAAAATATCAAAGATGGGAAATTTGGGACGACAGAGGCAAAGGATCGATGAAAATTTCACGAGTGACACGAAACCTACTACAATTCCAGTTTCTGTTGGAAATTCCGTGGGTCACAGCGAAAAAAAATGGTACACTATCTAGAGGAATGCCAGTAGCAAGGAGTGGAGAGTATGGAAGTATCGGAAGCTCAAAATGTAGAGGCCATTTCTAGAAATAGTGGAGCAGAAGAGACCTCTTGATTTCACCGTGTATGTTAATCTAAGACCTACAAGTTTGGCTGAGGTCGTGAAAGATGTTGAGAATCAGTTTGTGAGAATTTTTGATTCTGTTCGAGAGTATTATCTGTGATGTTGGAGGCAATTAACCAGATATACGTACTCAAGTTCGATCGATCAAATGAACCTGCAGCTAGGTATGTGCTTTATTAATTTTATGAAGCGCCAGATGGTACATGGTACCCTTCCCATGTTTTGTGCACCAGTTTAGTTATCTAACATATCAAGTTCAACATAAAAGTAGTATCTATAATAACAAACCTATGATGGTACCTCTCTTACCACTGTCTCAAAACCAAAGGTTTACACATGCAGCTACTATAAATCGGTACTTATCGGTCGGTGCATGCAGCAGGAAGCGTATACTATATGTTGGTATCCAGTTTTTGTTTATCCTGTGAATGTTGAAAAGATTAACAAGTTATGGACTCAGGGCTTTTGATGATAGAAAAGTTCTCTTACATTTGCATAGATATGAAAGTTTACGAATGTAATCAATTATACTTGACTTGCAAAATTGTAACATGTCTTTACATGAATATCAACATTTTTTATTAAGAGATTTTAACTTTATGCTAATATATGCATGTTTGCATTGTGATATAGATGTCTGAAAACTTGAAGCTTTATCTTAATTAGTGTCCATTAATTGATGCAACATTTAGTATATATGTTTAAGCCAGTTAACGTGGTTCAACCTCATCTTGCATCTTGCTCAGTACTAGCCAGTAATTAATTATTCAGAAAGGTGTTGCATGAGTTCTGGAAGTCATCCATCAACATTAGACAAGCTATATATATTAGGAAAAAGGGCTATACGAGGAAGTAAATTAAGGTGGTACGTATTTCTCAGATGGGAAATGATATATATATATATATATATATATATATATATATATATATATATATATATATATATATATATATATATGGTTGGGGGGGGGGGGGGGGCGTGGCTGCTCAGATAGATAGATAGATTTCCATCCGAACTTGATTAGTCATACTTTTGAGTTGTAACCTACAAAACTCGACTCATTGGCAGTGCAGTGAACGTGTGCGTCTGTCTAGCATATACTACGAGAAAGAAAAAAAAATGTAGACAGCTGAGGATCCATGACATCGATCAATGGGGCGGAGCCTTGTACTGTCGACAAAACAAAAGCAGCTATAAGAGATGTTCTTATATACTCAGCTGGTTATTTCTATGCATGCATTCAGTCGAATCTGTGTCAAGAAGAATTGTGACGAGGAATTGTACCCTCAACTAGTGGAGTTGATCCAAGGGTATACTATATATATGTTTAATTAGTGTAATATGATAGACTAGTTCATTAGTCATGTAGCAGTAGCTGTAGCTGCTACTAACATCGATCGATCTTAGTAATTACATGGAATAATTGGAGAGGAGAGGAGAGGAGAGGAGAGGGGAGGGGAGAGGAGGAGATTTATCTAGCTTCTCCTAGCTCGATCGTCTTCAATCTCCATGCATGCATGACCACCAGAGTCGATGCCATTCTGATCTAGGCCGGCCTAGCCGCCTACCTAGCTAGGGAATTGCAGTGCCATGCATCAAAGGATGCTGCGCGCCTCAAGTACTGTACTGTCGATCGAACTGTACTGTCTGAAGTAGTACTAGTGTGATTGTTAACAGAAGTTGTTCATCATCGTCCTCAATAAGTATATAACAAAAAGGGGAAACGAGATATGAGCCATAGTTAAGTCATGCACATGTGGACCAATAAAAATAGGTTCCTACATTCCATGTGCATCCATGTATATTAGTACAGTTTATTTCTATTAGTTCACATGTGTAGAATTTATGTAGGAATATTATGAACACTATGGCTCATATTCCGTTTATCCTAACAAAAAATATATACACATGTAATTGAAGAAAGTGAGCTTTCTTAATTTCAACCCATGCAAAACTTGAGAAGTGGGCAGTCAGATGGGCTTTGCTTCGTGGCAAACTTGACCCCACCTGCAGGCTGATTTCGGTACATGAGGTTGCTTTACTATTTGAATTTTATGTTAAAGGGCCTTCCATTCATGGTCGGTCTCTGACACTGACACGACGTTCGCCCATCTATATATACAGCCCTAAAACTATACACACACACGAGAGGGATGGACGCACACACGTTGGAGAATAAAGAAGAAAAAACAAGAGGAACAAATATTGTTCATATTTATATTATTTTAATAGTTAGATGTAATTATTTAATTTAATTATATATCATAATTAATTAAATAATACTCTCTTATCAAATTTAATTAATTTTAAATTAAATTTTAACAATAAGTTATATTATATTTAAGTTATAAAATAAAAAAATTGATTAGATATAATTTTTCGGATTTTTTCGTTTAAAGTAATAATTTATAATATAATTATAAAAAACGGAAAAAGTTGGGGGAATTTGCACATGGGGGGACCACTCGCCAACTGACTTGGCGGGGTGCTGAGTTGGATAACATCTCGCCAACTGAGTTGGCGGGGCGCTCTCCTCGAGAGGCTGCTCGCCAACTCAGTTGGCGGATCATGCTGAGTTGGCTTAGACCCGTTGCAATATGCTCGCCAACTGAGTTGGCGAGTAAGGATCCGTTTTTCGACCGTTCCACAACGGCTATTAACAACAACGGCTATTACATTCTCCCTCTATAAATTACCTATCTCAACCAAATCATCTCACACTCAATCTACTTCCTCTATTTCCTCTCTTCCCTCTAGCAAAGTCTCCAACACTCTCTCTGTCTCTCTGCCGGCAGCTAAAGTTCATTTGAGTTTTCTGTAGCAAAAGTTCTCAACCGTCATGGATCGTAGCGTAAGAATTGTATGCTCGCATGGCGGTAAAGTAAATGGGTTAAATTACGAAGGAGGATAATGTATAATTTTTTCAACTTATCCGAATATTAGTTTTGAAAATATACGTAATCATATTATTGAACGTTGTTCTATTCATTATGATTTTATTCTGAAGTCTATTTTTTGTTCTAATTATTTTTTGATAGATAGTGAAGATGCATGGAATTATATTCTTGAGATTAATTCACAATCACGTGATATAAAAATATATGTTATTAAAGTAGCAGCAACATTAGATAGTAGAAATAATGAATATTTTTCTGAATATCAGCATGTTAGTTCGGGTGCTAGTTCTTCTCAACAAATAGTTTCATTTATCCAAGAAGGTCATTCATCAGATGAATCTAACCCTGATGATGATAGTGACAACGACGATGGAAATAGTGATGATTTAGTTGAAAATGTAGATTATACGATAGATGATGATGTTGTAAAAGCTATCACTGATGAATTATTTAAGGGACAAACATTTCCTAGTCGTTCTCACTTTAGAAGCTTTATAAGTAATTTAGCAATTAAATATAATTTTAGTTGTTCAGCTAGTCTTATGAATAATGCTCGTGGAATTATATATAGTTGTGATCAAGCGAATTGTAATTTGAGAGTATATGTCAAATCTATTGGAAATTGCGATATAGTTAAAGTTAGTACATTAGAAAATCGTCATTCTTGTTTAGGAAGACTTAGTACAGGACGTCATCGACTAGCTACCGCTTCATGGATTAAGACCATGATAATTGACATTATTAGAGATAACCAGTCATACAGTCCATCACAAATTGTTAAAGATATATATAGGGAGCACCGTATACAAGTTAGTTATTCCAAAGCATGGAGAGCCCGAGAGACAGCATTAGCTGAAATTAATGGTAGTTATGATGAGGCATACGCTAGTCTTGAGGAGTATTGTTATAGAATTATGGAGACAAATCCAGGTAGTACATGTTTTATTAAAACTGCCGAAAATAATAGCTTCCAACGAATTTTTATTTGTTTTAAGTCATGTATTGATGGATTTTTAAGTGGATGTTTACCAATTATTAGTACTGATGCTACATTTTTTTCGTCTAAATATCAAGGTATTTTATTTATTGCTTGTGCTCACGATCCTAACTATCAATTATATCCTATAGCTTATGCTGTTGCTGAATGTGAGAATAGTGATTCTTGGTCTTGGTTTTTAAATTCTCTTAAAATATCTTTTGAAAGTTGTTTTAATGATTGGAGTACAATTTTATTTATATCTGACAAGCAAAAGGGATTAATAAATGTTGTTCGTACTATTTTTTCTGCATCTCCTCATTTTTTTTGTATTCAACATTTTAAACAAAACATGAAAAAAGTTACAAAAGAATCAGTATTTCAACGCTTGTTAGACTCGCTTGCTAGATCATATAATAAAACGGATGCAGAGAGTGTGTTTGATATAATTAAAGCCGAGAACAGTGTTGTACGATTGGCTTATTGGTGTAAACGATGAAAGTCGTCGATTTGAACATTGGATAACAGCGTATGCTACTTGTCCTAGATTAGATATTAACACTTCTAATCTTGCTGAATGTTTCAATAGCTGGATTAAGAAATTACGAGATAAGCCAATAACAATACTTCTCGATGGTATTAGAGCCAAGATTATTACACTTCATGACAATCGTAGAAAATTTGCTGAAAATATAGACACAGATTATTGTCCGAAGATGTTAAAAAATATGGCTTCTATTATCAAAGAGAAGAACCACCTAGAAATATTAGCTATTGATAGTTATAAGTTTGAAATAATAGATCGGGCAACAAGTAGAACCTATATTGTTCATATAACTGACAGATCTTGTACATGTTTTAGATGGTACCATACTTATATACCATGTATACATGCATGTTTTTTTTGTAGATATTGCAATATTAGTATTGATACTTTTTATCATGCAGTATTTTCGACGGAAAACTTGAAAACTGTATACGCGCCAAAAATGGAGCCAATTCCAGTTCCCTACGAGATCCAAGGTCCTTTGGTAAGAGGACAAATTGGGGTGCCAGATGTAAGACGCAAAGCCGGAAGACCAAAGAAGAACCGCATCAAACCCCGGGATTCATCGACAAGAGATCTACGTTGCAGTAATTGTGGTGCTATGGGACACAACCGAAGAAGATGTACTAGTCAACCGAGAGATTAAAATAGAATTGTTCAATACCCAAATATTGTAATAAAAAACCATTACAAATCATACAATGTTACAAATTTTCTACTAATCCTCGTCCTCGTCTTGTTGAGTTTGGGTAGG
Organism: Iris macrosiphon; assembly: GCA_036927795.1. Classification (NCBI taxonomy): domain Eukaryota; kingdom Viridiplantae; phylum Streptophyta; class Magnoliopsida; order Asparagales; family Iridaceae; genus Iris; species Iris macrosiphon. The sequence goes on along the minus strand of JAYESA010000020.1, from coordinate 366,576 downwards.
CAGCGGTGCTGATGGAGTCGAAAAAAATTGTGTGAATATCTGGTAGCCATTCCGACTGTCGGTGGATCATCGGGAATTATTGGGGCCATTCCGAATTGTCGAAGAACACGGTCTGCCGGATGGTACATGGTGAACCGATCATATATAATATGACATCTATGTAAAGTAAATGCATATGATGTCATCTTGATTTCTGGAGCATCAGGTTCACATGAGTACGGTAACCAGGTTACCTATTTAAAGATATTGTATCAATTAGATGTGATGTTTATCTACGATCAAAACTTAAATAATTTAAAGATATTTATTGCATATTTAAAAATTACCTCATTATACTGCAGTGTATCAAATTGGCTACGATATAGTGATACAGTCCTGTATTGGTAGTGTTGATAATCCACTACGTCTGTAGGCCAGCGCATAGCAACTGAAAATACTCCAACATCACTGAGAATGCTGGTAACAGGCCTACCAATATAGAAGTGCTCGTAGGACCAGAACTATAAAACAAAAATATGACATTAGTACAAACAAAATTTGCGTATAAAATTACTCTAACTTTTTAAGGTCTTTCATTCATACATGTATCAGTGAAATACATCCACAAATACTCTTGCGATTGGATCTGACAAATTCTGTCAGATTGGCGTACAAAAAGGCAAGAGTAGCAGCTCCCCACGCATGCTCAGTAGGGTTTGCCAGATCATCCAAGAATGGTAGAAGCTGCACATTTACCATATTTTCCGATGCATCGGGAAATAGAATTGCACCACATAAACAGAGCAGATACGCTCTAGTGCAACGAATGACCTGGATTTATTAAGTGTTATATAGAATTGCACCACTAAATTAAGTAATAAACAAATTTACTAATAAAAATACATACCCGAATTTTATCTACATCAACCACCCCATCAATAGTTTGATGTAGGTCCATAAAGTTGCCACAGAGCCATGTAAATTTCACATAATTGCCGTCTTTTAGACCTGAAGGAGGGCTAACACCGAGATACCTCCGGATCAGATCAGATCCCTTTAAGTGCGGATCAAAATATATAGCGTTACCTTTAATAGGTAACCCTACTATATTCGCCACATCAAAAAGGGTGATCGTCATCTCGCCGAATGGGAGTTGGAAAGTGTTGCGTTCTGGCCACCAACGCTCCGCAAGGCTTACAACTAAATGAAGATCGTAGATTAAATATCTAACACGATCTATATAGTGGAATCCAAAGGATTCCACCAAAGCCTTTTGGACCGAATTTAGCTCCCACGTACGATAATTCCTTTCGGCCCGCCAATGTACATGGATCCGGGTTCGTAAAGCATGATCATGGTCGTATAACTATAAAAAATATATGCATTATATTTTGTGTGTAAATTTATATGCATTAATAAAGTAAACATATGCATTAATAAAGTTGGCAACTTGTAATTTCAAAAATTACCTCGCCAATAAATATTTGACTAGAAATGTGGTCTTCACGTTGCTTAATAATAAGCGCGGTAGTCGGTCCGCCAGGAATACGACTGTCATTGCGGGTAGCCATCGCCAGTAAATATCAAGAGGAGAAAGAGAATTGTGTTTGGGGGTGTGTTGTGTGAGGAGGAGAATGTGTTGTGTGAGGAGGAGAATGAGGAGAATGTGTTGTGTGAGGAGGAGAATGTGTTGTGTGAGGAGTGTTTGGGGGGGTGTTTATAGGGGTGAAATGTATCCGTTGTGCAACGGATGGAAAGTAACGGTCAGCGCCCCGCCAACTGAGTTGGCGAGCGGCCTCTCGAGGAGAGCGCCCCGCCAACTCAGTTGGCGAGATGCTATCCAACTCAGCACCCGCCAAGTCAGTTGGCGAGTGGTCCCCCCATATGCAAATTCTCCCAACTTTTCCCGTTTTTTATAATTATATTATAAATTATTACTTTAAACGAAAAAATCCGATAATTTTTTGTTTAATAAATTTTAACTAAGAATTCTTGCATAAGATAGAACAAAATATAATGCTATTATCCGATAAATATCTTAAAAATATATTCTAACTTATAGATTAAATTAGATTTAGGATATTAAAAATTAGAATAGGTCGGATTTAATTTAAATTATTAAAATTTAGATTAGATTGCATTTAATCTTATTTAACCAGTTAAGATATTAATTCCTTCTTGTACCATAAATAAATAACAATTTTTATCCCTACTTAATTAATTTTTTAAGTAAGAAAGTGTTATAATGAAGAAAAAAAATTGAGTAGTATCTTGCTATTTGGATTATATATCTATACTACTATATAATAAGAAAAGTTATCTCTTATCACGAAAGTTTTTTTTTCAAAAATATTTATATATATGTTTACTAATTAAAATTATTTATTAAATTTAACATAAATAGTATGTATAGGAAAAAAAAGTAAGAGAGTTGTTTGCTCTTCCCACGTAGTAAAAATTAAAAGATTTTATTCTTTTCAAGTAGTACAAAATTAAAAAAATATTGTTTACGTTTTTTAAGTAATATAAAATACGTACGTTACACATATGTATATACTAGTTAGTACAGATATTCTTCTGAGATAATAGAGTATTGTACATATCACTATTAGCCTCGATAGGATGCATCTACATTGCAAATCTTCTCTCTTGGAACATATATATTGTTGCTCCTTTCTAATTTCAACATCAAGTTCATCATATGATCATCAAAGCAAGATATATATATATATATATACATATATATATATATATATATATATATATATATATATTTTCTTGCACCATCGGATTGCGGAGTCCGGACGATCCAATGACGGGGAGCGACGGGACTCCCGCGGGGCTCTGGATCCGCTCATATATATATAGGGTAAACAGGATATGAGCCATAGTCTTATATTCCCACATGAGCCATGTACACGTGGACCAATATGAATGGATTCTTACATCCCATGTGCACTAGTACACTACATTTCTATTGGTCCACATGTGCATTGACTCATGTAGGAATACAAGTCTATGGCTCATATCCATTTTTTTCATATATATATATATATATATATATGTGTGTGTGTGTGTGTGTGTGCGCCAATGAGGTCATAGTCTATCGATTAAGACGGAGACATCCATCTCGGGAGGTTACTAGTTCGAGTAACAGATGCGCTATTTAATTTCCTTTAGGGGAAATTAAGTGGGGTGGAGGTGGGTGCAGTGCAGGTCCGATCCGTAGGTGGCGGGAGTGGTGTGGCTACGACTGTGTGAGGCCTTCAGATGCAGTGCCTTCGGGTCAGGATGTAGCCTTCGGACTGGGATGAGACCTTCAGGCTAGAGATTGTATATATAGGTCTTCGGACTGGATATATAACTCAGTCTCGGTCAAGAATATGTGTGATTAATCCTAAATATCACTTCTACGTTTTTTGTATTGCGAATTATTTGGTCCACGTAATCATGGCTAAAACATTTATCCGGGTCCTAAATAATTTTGTTTTTAATTACGTGAGAAGTTACGTAGTTAGAATTTTTTTTTATTTTTTATTAGTTAATTTTGGACGAAACATTTTTGGGCCCTTTTCCAGCCGAATTATATATATTAGTAATGTGCACGTGCATACAAAACATATTGTAAAAATATAAACATGAATTTATTATAACTCTAGCAATCAAGAAAAATGTCTCCCACTTTAACCATTTGAGTTAGAGTTTTTTTTTTTTTTAGATGTCCGGCGTGACACTCGGAACTTTTGTACACGTTGTGTTGCATAGCTTTTTGGCCCACTTCCTCCAACTCCCATCATTTATAAGTGAAAAAAATAATAAGCCCCCGTGACTCAATCTATTGATCTTTTGTCATCCAGTCAGGATCTTATATCTCTCTCCGGTAACCACAATGGTCACTCGAGTTCGATGTTTGAGAAACAAAAGTGAAACAACATCGCTTGGACTAAAAAAATAAAAGTGTATGCACATTTCACATGCCCTTTCTATGCTGGAAAGTTCTCATTTGGTATACACATTTGACGCTACAAAAATTATTAGTGAGTAATATATTTTTGATAATTCTAAGACCGTCAAGATTTTGGCAATCATGTGTATATTTAGAATTGTTAATTTTTTGACAATTCATATAAAATTAGGACTGCAAAAAATTTGACAATTCATATGAAATTTGGACTAACAAAATTTTAACAGTTCTAAAATAACAATGATTGAAAAAATTGATAGTCCTGAATATGCATATAACTATTAAAAATTTATACTACTATATAATAGAAAAAATTAGACTTCACCGTATTTTCTTTTTTCAAAAAATGTCTTTATCTATTTTACTATTTAAAATTATTCATTAACTTTAACGTTAATTACGTATATAAAAAAGAGAGTCTATGATGTTTGAAATTAAAGATTTTGTTATTTTAAATATTATAAATACGTGTAATGTACGTGCATATATAATAGTATATATAATGCCAAAACTTTGCCTTCACTGAGATTTTTTTTTTTTTAAGGAAAAACTTAATTTGTACCGTAAGTGAAATATCGTTAAAAAACCCCATAATATATTACTAAAATAATACGTTTAATTAAGACACTAATGAATGAATGCCTAATATTACACGTATAGTGCCTTATAGTATTTATAAATTAGCATACAATATGCTAATAATGTTAATGATGCATATCTCAGTTAATTTTTTTTATCAACATGCTAATAATGCTAATGAATGCACTATAGTGCCTTTTAGTCTTTCCTAAAATAACAAATTAAGCATGCATTATGCAAATTATTTTTGGATAATAAAAAATATATCCTTATCTAATTTTACTCTAAAAAATTTATTCCAAATATATTTTTACCTTATTTTACTAATTAAAATTTTTCATTGAATTTGATAATGGCAGCTAGGTAATTATATATAGAAATTTGCAAAAAAAAAAAAAAAATCTAAGTTGCTCTTATAGTACTTTTTACTCTTTTCAAGTACAAAAAATAATTAAAAACGTTAAACTACGTACAACGTGTATATATATATATAAACTGGCTGCTTGGTTGGTTGTTTGGGTGCACTCCTCCTTTCAATTAAGTAATCGTATTCCTAACAAGCAGTAGTAATTTGTCAATTATATATTTGATAAATCATGATATTAATTAAAAAAAATAAAGTAACAAGGAAGGAATCCATTTAGGTTTGGCGTACACTCCTTGTCTTTGCCAAGGAGGAAGAAGCAGAATTATCACAGTTAGAGCACGTGATCACGTGCGGATGAGGGGAAGTCCGCTAGCTGCGAGAACTCTGGTTAGCTGGACACCTGTCCCCTGGCCTGGCCTGGCCTTGCCTTGCCTTGCCTCCTCCCAAGAAGCCCACCCGAGCCGAGCCAACCCGAACCGAGCCGGTCGTTGACGAGGAATGATTTCTGGAATCAAGCAAGCAAATGATGGCCAAGTAAGTAGTGCATGCTGCCATAGTAAATTCAGAAGAAACATCAACATGGGAATTCCCTTTTCTTTCTTTCATTCTTTTTTATTTACGAAAAATTTCGTTCAGAACAACGAAATTAAAATAAATTTTATTCAGAGTATAAATTTTTTAATTTTTTCAAATAAAGTATCATAACGTCCTTTGGAATAACGTTTTACATTTTTAAAATTTTTTCCATCATCTCCGTTAAAAAAAAAATACTCTCCGTTATATATATATATATATATATATATATATTAACGCTCTCTCACTCATAGAAAGAGAGAGAAAGAGGAGAGTGTGAGTGGAAGAGAGAGCGGGTGAGTGAAAAAGAGAGAGAGAGAAGAGAGAGAGAGTTAGCGGGTGAGTGAGAGTGAGGGAGGAGAGAGAAAGTGAGCGGCTGGTGAGTGATAGAGAGAGTGTGAGAGAGCGTTTTATATATATATATATATATATATATATATATATATATAAAACGTAGAGTATTAAATTTGTTTTTAACGGAGACGATGGAAATTTTTTGAAAAACATAAAACGTCCTTCCGATGGACATTATGATACTTTGTTTAAATTTTTTAAATTTTTATTCTCTGAGTAAATTTTGTCTTCATTTGAACGTAATTTTCCGTTTTATTTATTCTTCTCCCTACCGTGACAAACTGCACTAGTATTTTAATTTAATTAATTAATTAATTAATGCCACGTCACGCCACGCCACGCTACCTATAGAAAAGAAAGTCTTGGTCGCCATATTATGAGTCCGAAAATTACTCTTCTGGGTGGGCGGAGGAGAGGGCATTTATGTAAATACCGATTGGGCGAGGAAAGTCTTTACTTCCATCTTTCTTTGTTTAATTTTCTTTCTTTCACAAAAGAAAAGCCCAAGGCAAGGAAAGGGAGCCGGAGGGAGGGGTTTAGAAGCGACATTTCGAGTTTCGTGCAAAAGAAAAGAAGAAGAAAAAGCTTTGCTTCGAGTAGTAGAATAGTAGTAGAAGAAGAAGACTATTCTCCTGTCTGTCTTTCTCTCTTCTTCTTCTTCTTCTTCTTCCTCCTCTTCTTTATTATTACCGGAAAGGAACTAATTCGGGAAACTTCCGTTGATTCAATTACGGGCGGGAGGGAGGGCTAGGGTTTCTTTTTTCGTACTGGGAAGCTGGTAAGAATTCTCTCTCTCTCTCTCTCTCTCTCTCTCTCTCTCTCTCTATATATATATATATATATATATATATATATAATCCCTTTCTAATTGTCAACTTTTCCTTGTTCTGCTTTTGAAATCGGGGTTTCAGATTTTGAATTTTCAGGCAGACAGACAGACACAGACTGACTAATGTGTTTTCTTTCTTTATTTTGCTAATTGTTGGTGGTTCCAATATCATCCATATACTTGCTTCTAGTGAATGATTATTTATGTGATGTTGTGATATTTTTTTCTTTTTTTACAGACATTAGTTATAGTGCCTTTTGTTTTGTATATGAACGAATTCTGGTGACAGTTAACAATGTCATTATATGCTTGCTTGCTTGCTTGATTTCAAGTAGCAGTATAGTTTGAAGTTCCTTAGTAGTATTTATCAGTATGATGAATGCATTGCATTGCATGGTCATCAGGTCCATGTTTGTTTTATCCCGGATGACCAATTGTTTTTGCATTGTTATAGCCTAGGCAGACAGAGACAGACAGACAGACAGACAGACGGATACAAGGAGGAATTCTTTGCGTTTTTGTTTTCCAAACCATGGTTTGCAATATCTCATTTACTGCTGTGGTGCCACACAATGACATGTTTGAATTATATTGCAGGTCATTGCCACTTGAACCATTCAGATCTACAAACTTCCATCTTAAGTCACTCAAGCGGAATGGCAACAGAGAATCCAGTAAGGCTGATAGGATCCAGCGGAGCCAGAAACTGGCCTATCGGCAAGGATGCTGCAGCATTTACTTCGTCTACGACTAATGTCACTTCCCAGGAGTTAGGATTGCTTCTACAAGGGCCAAGCTTTCTTGTAAACAGGAATATTGCTGGGCCTAATCGTAGTGGAAGTGCACCTCCTAGCATACAAGGCTCTAGTTTAGCAATTGGTGACCTGAGAGGGAACCTCAACTCTACGTTGGAAGGCATCTTTGAAAGCCTAAGCACTGCAGTTCAAACCTCCGAGTCCGAAGAACAACTCCGAGCGGATCCAGCTTACCGTGCATACTACTACTCCAATGTGAATCTAAATCCGAGACTCCCTCAGCCTCTCTTGTCACGTGAGAACCCCCGTCTGCTTCATCAAGTTGGCGCATTTGGGGAAAATTGGAGGACGACTTCTTTCGATGATAGCAGCAAGAAACCCTTCATGTCTCCACCTATACTCTCTACTCACAAGGAGGAACCAGAGGACGATAGGTCACCCAGACTGGATTCAGATGGCAAGGGAGAAAGAGATTCTGGGTTTATATCTACGTCTTTGCAAGGTCGCCATAAAAGTCTTGTGGATTTGATTCAGGTAGGAGGCTTCTTGTGGCTTGAATATGCTTCGAGGGATTTATTTGATGTCTGTTACTGTGTAAATAGAAAAATAATCCTCGGGTATTTGCAGACGTACATGTGTTCTCGAAAGGTTGCATTCAACCATCTTTCTACAGAACATATGTTGGCCCGCATGCACAGAAATTGAATTTTTAAGATTATAAAGAAACCAATAGGTGAAACATTTTAGAAATGGGACGCGTTAAACAATATCAACAGGACAATTAGAAAAGCATGTGTTTCCAAGTCTTTTTCCTTCAGAAATGGGGTCACATTCCACAAAAGTACTGACTGAACTTTTTTACTTCCATCTATGAATTTGTTGTACCCCTTTATAATTTAGTGCAAAATTCCTAGCCAAGATGGAGAGGAGCTAGAGGGCATTGCCATCAATTATCGACAGATTCTCGGTCTAGCTAGGTTTATTTTTTCTGGCCGTGTAGTTTAGTATCGTAGCAACAATAAGAAGCCCTTTAGGACCTCCCAGGTTAGGAGTCGGAGTCTGGATGAAGAATCAATATGATAAATTTTGATACAGGGAAGTCACTTCGTCCTTGTGGTAGAATACGCCAAAGAGCCAGGGGAACCAAAATTTTAGTAAAAAGATGTTTTGATGTAAGTTAATTTAGTATTATCGTGCTGTTAATCTAGATAATTAATTAGTACTCTTGGATGCATAAAGAATTCACTTTTGGATGCATATAGAATTCACTTAACATCCAGACTCCCATATCTAGATAACTAAACCAGACTCCCAAGTTAGGAGTCTTTGGTATCATAAATGTTGATATTGGGAAGTCGTTTCATTCTTGTGGCAGAATAAGCCAAATAGTCAGGGGAACCACAATATTAGTGAAAAGATGATTTGATGCAAGTTTAGTATATTATTATACAATTGCTGATCTAGATAATTAATTAGTACTTTTGGTGCATATAAAATTGACTGAACATAAATGGCTGAGGGTAGGTAATTGGTATATGTTATTAACTTATTAAGCACATGACTAGAAGTCTGTCAAGTCCTTAGGCTGGGTTTGGGATTGCTTATCACGACTGCTTCTGCTTATTTTTTTGTCCCAAAAGTTGTTTGTTAACAATAGCTAATCAAATGTTTTTTAAAAAGTTGGTTCAATTTTGGGGCAACTTTTGACAAAAAATGTAGAGTGCTGCCAAAAGCTACTTTTTCTGCTGCTTTTTGAAAAGCAGCAGAATTCAAACCAACCCTTAGTAGAGCTGGTATTAACATACATATCCATATTTGTGTGATACATTGTAGGATGATACGAAAATGAAAATGCATGATGAAGTCCTTGGTGGCACACATACATCGTGTATCGGTTTACTTGATTGTCATATAGTGTATAGTAAGATACATTGATTTAGAGGAAATTTAGTTGGAATTAATTTAACCCTACATATGTGGATAAATTGAATATATTGAGCAATAATAAGGAACATTGTCAAACAATAAATGACAATTTCATCATAAAGTTGAAGTACCTAACCTATGAAGCATATATACTAGTACGAGTACCCGAAACGTCATGTCGATACGACAATTTCAAAAAATCCACGCTATATATATATATATATATATATATATATATATATATATATATATGCAATTTCATGACTTCGTAAGTAGATTAAAGAGAGAGTCTAAATTTCTTTCACCATCGTCATCAAATAAATTTTAGTTTGAGAAATATCTACTTAAGTTTAAAAATAAAGAAGTTTGATTTCTAAATTTAAAGGATAAGATCATATCCAATTATTTCACCAAAAATACTCACAGCGTACCCGCAATTAAAAATTTAAAATGCAAATAATTTTTTTAGTACATATACGATAAGTATCTAGGAGTACCCAATACCTTGTACGGGTACGCCGTCCTAAACGGAGTGTTGGGGTTTTTAAAATTACTCTTTAGAACGTGGCCCCACATCTATGTGACAAACCCCAAGTGTAAAATTACTCGATACGACTCGGGTGTGGGCGAAGGATATAAAGTCGCGCTTTGACGACGCACTTCGCACGTACGCATCAGATACAAGTTAGTGCTTATGCGCATCATTGTGCCGTTCAACGCTTGTTCCAACGCGGATTCAGCGCAAGCCCAGCGGGGTGTAGCAGGGCGCGGGGGCTGCGGGACTGCGAGGCTACGGTTCTGCAAGAAGTCTGCACCCACTGGACCTTGGTTCCACTGGGGATGCTGCTCCCGCTTGACCTTGGTTCCAGCGTGGAGTCTGCTCCCGTTAGACCTAGGTTATAACATGGATGCTGCTCCTGCTGGACCTTGGTTCCAACGGGGATGCTGCTCCCACTGGACTTAGGTTCCAGCATGGAGTCTGCCCCTGTTGGACCTAGGTTCCAGTGCGGAGGCTACTCCTGTTGGACCTTGGTTCCATTGGGGAGGCTACTTATGCTGGACCTTGGTTCCAACGGAAAGTTCGCTCCCGCTGGACTGTTGTTGTGCTTTCCCGTGACTATTCAGTGTGCTTCATCGTGGGCGTTTCAGTTTCCATAACTGCAAACTTAGTAGGGGTTACTGTTGTAACCGTCAACTTAATGAGAAGTTATTCTCCAGATTTACTATCTATTATGGACATTAGTGGCTGTTGGGGGGCTTGGTTTCCTATATTCTCTAGTCTTTTGCTTTTGGAGATAAACATGAGAATATATGCTACGACAAGAGAGTTAGCAGCAATGTTAAATCCACCAAGTTCTGTCCGTGCGAAGTCCAAGCCGAGGGTGACAAAGGAGCGTTAAAGAAGTTCTAATCATTAAACTTGTTGGTTCTTAGGGGCAGATCGACAGAAATAGTCGAATCTTGCTTTGAGCAACAATGATTTTAATCACTCCAACGAGAGTTTCTATCTCGTGTTTCTTTTTATTCATTCTATCAACTCTATTGTAAAGTTTCTATACATTCGTTTCCATAAGCTTGTAATCTTGCCTTTACTAGGTTTTCTAATCTCCGTTGTATCCATACTTTGTATGATTTTCTATACCGGGAGTAACACGGAGTACATGTGCTTCATAGTCGCTAACTAAGAGAAAAAAAATATAACATCATATTTCATGATGTTTTTATTTATGAGTATAGAATAATCGCATCAATATGAATCAATTAGAACTTCACGATTAAGAGCCAATGGGCTGGCATTCAAATAATGTTTTATTATACATTTTACTTTATAAACAATATATAACTTGTAAGAATCTAGAAAGCTAAGATGGAAAAAGCCCTCTAAGAAAATGCTCAAACAAAACATAGAGATTGTTCAAGAAATGTTAAAAATATGAAAAAATATAATATCCCCTTTTTGTAGGAAAAAAGGTTATATTGGTTGAAGTGTCCATACATGCTATATGTCATCCCTGAAGAAGATGTTCTTGGAGATGTTGGAAGTGGACGAAGGACACCGGAAAGGAGACACTCGTCGCAAGAGTTCACTGGAGGAGGTTGAACACATATGTGGTGAATGGTGATGAAGTTTTAAAGGCTATATGGCTATTTGGGTTGAGTTATAGTATTATAATATCGCGTTATAGAAACGTTAAATTCTACATCACTTAAAAGTCAGCTTAAAGCCATTTAGTTCGCTTGATAATTTTCATATTGGTTGATACACTGTATGGGTTGTGTGATGCACATCGTGTCGTGTCGTATGATAAAAAAGTATATTACAAGTTAAATTATCTATCTTGTACCCTTCATTAAATCATACCGTTTAGAGGTTATTTCCTACCGTATTGTAAGAGCATCTTATAGCATAAGACACTACTGACAATAGAGCATACAAGTCCGTGGTAGTTAACTGTTAACATGCTGACTATTGTGCATGCCCTTGCAATTTAGCATGGGTGCAAGTTTTTGTCACTAAAGCATGCATTCCTGACAGATCAAAACAAGCATCCGAGATGATAGTGACCTTTCTAATTGCTTCCGCTACGCGCCTTCGAAGAACTCATCTTGCTTGGGGATTCTGTAACACTAAGATGACAGATTTGATTACCCTAGGAACTAATCTTGCTTTTTCTCACTGGCGTTCACTCCCTAGGACCTTTCCCTGCTATTCAGCTAAGGAAAGGAAATTATATATAATAAGGTTAGTGAAAGGTGTAAAGGTTATACAAGACAAAGAATGAATTTCAAAGGACATACATAGAAATTGGAGCCTTAGTCCTATAGCGACATGCCACGGGCTTAACAACGTGTGTGTTGGTTCAGCGTCATTTGATCCTTAAACAGGTGAATATATGGCATGTGTCTGTTTCATCTTTCTTAGGTACACAGTTGTGAAGTGAAAAATGCTCAAGACGTGCCTCTGATGTGACGCTCACAAGGCTCATCCCTGAACGCCTCAATGTAGGTGTTACAAGACTCTCTTTATGATGCACACACCTCATAACGCCTCTTAGAGAGGCTCAAGCCCATGTGAAGCACACTTCATACATGTTCTATTTTATATGTTATTTTTACTTATTATGGAACTTCAATCAAAATAAATTTAATAAAACCCTAGACTTTTCCTTATATCTTCCTTCTCTGTGTCATGGGTCTGACTCACATTCTCACTACCGGTTATTGAGCAACTAAATCAAATTTACCTGTTCCCTCTTTCTTCCTTTTAATTTGGATCCTTGGTATGCCTGTTAGAGTGTAAGTATGTGTTTGCCTATAGTTCACGCGAACAAGACAAAAAAAATGAACTAATCATATTATTGAGTAAAAAAGAAAACGAAGTCACTCTCTCTTTTTCTCAAATCTTTGTGTCAAGGATCGACTAAGACATTCAATAGCATGGCTTATTCCGACTTCTGACTTGGCCTTTCCCTCTTCAATCTTGAAGAAAGATTCAAAGAATATCCCTTCTTTGAAAATAATAAATAATTTAGTGTCATTTGCTTACAATAATAATTATTGCACATGATCTATAAATACTTTTGAAATATCTTGAATAAACATGCGCCTTGCCTTCGTGAGGCTAGCGATTTTGCTTTACACCTTAGGCCTCAGTCCAGAACACCCTTTGCCCCGCTATTCACCTTGCATTGCTATGCTTAGGTTAGGGTAAGATAACTAAAATTTGAATGAAATTTAGTTCAAGTCACAATGTTAGACTTTATTGTAGATTTCTAATCACCTTTTAGTGTTTGCCATGTAATCTTTCAAAGAGGATAAATTTTTATATCAGTGTTATCAAACATTATAAGTTGCATTAGAATTTGGTGTAAATCCTAAAAATTGTTACCTGTAGTATATGGAAATTATTAAAGCATTGTCAGTATATGGAAATAATTCTTTCTATAGACGGTGTATTTTAACAGTATTTGTGATGCTTTATAATTGTGATTTTTTCAGGAAGACTTTCCTAGGACCCCTTCTCCTGTATACAATAATCAGTCTCATCTGGCAAATCAAGGTACCATTGAACAAGCAGATCCTGATCCAGGCGTCAATCTTTTACAAGAGTCTTCAATCAACATCAGTAAGGCAGAGTCCAAAACAGCTACTGTTGGAATCTGTTCTCAAACACCCATCACAAGTGCACATTCAGTTGGGTCAGGCCCAAATATTGACCTTACTTCTTCGTTGATTGCATTGCCAACATCCTCTGATATAAAATTGAATCCACATCCTGGTCAGAAGGGGGAATCAAGAACTTTCAACGTTAATTTGGACAATGATATTTTACCGAGTGATAATGCTATTTCAAGTACTGGAAGTGTTGATAATGAAACTAAGAACCTTAGGTTATCTCATGATCTACACAGAGGCCAACCTGTACATCAACATACTCAACAAGAGAACTTGCATCAAGCTCAGATTGTTCATCAAGGAATGTTTTCTTCCAGCAATGCTGCCGATCATTTTTCTCACAGCCAGCCAAACTTACCTTCAGCCATACAGCCGGTATTGCAGCCTGCTGGAAGTGCACCACCTTTATATGCCACTGCAGCTGCTTATGGAAATCCTTATTATCCTAATCTTCGACCATCTAGTTTGTTCCCTCAGTTCAGCTTTGGTGGATATGCATTGAATACGTCACTAGTCTCCCCATTTATAACTGGATATCAACCTTATACTGCTATTCATATGCCTTTAGAAAATTCTGCTAGTCCGAATTTGCATGGAAGAACTTCTGATCTTTCTGGGGGGAGTGTCACCCATGTAGCTGATGTGCAGCATCTTTATAAATTTTATGGACAGTTTGGTGTAGCACCGCAACCTTCTTTTCCGGATCCTATTTATATGCCTTACTTCCAACATTCTTCTGTAAATGCATATGCGAGTGCAGGCCAGTATGACCCAATGGCAGCCAGAGAAAGTACTATTGGAAGCCCAGCAGGTAGCAATGATCTTCAACTGGGGCCTCGAGCAGCTGCACAATTACCTGAACAGAGGCCTCAGACTGTGAGAAGTGGAGCTGCCAACAGTCCTGGTGCTAGAAAGGGTGGAGCTGCTAGTCCAAATAACTCTGGAAGTCCCCAAAACATAGGTATCATGTTGCACTACCCTAGCTCCCCGCTAGCCAGCCCAGTGTATCAAGGATCACCGGTTGCTGCAGGAAGGAGAAATGAGAACATGAGGTTTCAAGTCAACTCTAGTAGGAATGGAGGTGCTTTATTTGGTTGGCAAGGACAAAGAGGGCGTGAAAAATTTGATGAACAAAAAAAATACAGTTTTCTTGAGGAGCTTAAATCTAGCAAGGCTCGCAGATATGAATTATCTGATATTACTGGTCGAATTGTTGAGTTCAGGCAAGTTTGAACTATCAGTTTATTTTAGATTATGCTATCATGTCTAATTGCATCACTCAATTTACAAGACAAAAATCTTCTTCTTTCATATATTACTTGACTCAGTTTTGAGTTCAAGCTAGAGTGAATACCAGTTCGTTGTAGATTATATCCATCTTGTTTATATGATTGCAACATGCAAATTACCAGACGATAAATAACTTGCGTATTTGACATTAGTGCCGACCAACATGGGAGTCGATTTATTCAGCAGAAGCTAGAAACCTGTAATGCTGAAGAGAAGGCGTCCGTCTTTGAAGAAGTTCTTCCACATGCTTCAAAATTAATGACTGATGTATTCGGGAATTATGTTATCCAGAAGGTACAATAATTCAGAAGGCGTGACGACAAGTTTTATTTTATTGATTGATCACCGTTCTCAATGTGTAGGAGCAATGTGTTTCAAGTTTGTTAAGCATGTTGATCAACATGTTAGTTAATATGAAAGTCTGTGAATGTATCTTTTTGTTGCTACAGTTTTTGGAGCATGGAAGCCCTGCACAAAGGAAAGGACTCGCAAATAAGCTTGTTGGTAACATCTTGCCATTGAGTCTTCAGATGTATGGATGCCGTGTTATACAGAAGGTGCTGTTATATGCTGAATTAGTCCATTCTTTTCACATTATCTTATGTCTTCAGCTTGCCATTGAGTCTCACATTTGTGTAGCCCATTGACATCATTAAGGTTTGACTATTTTCACGATCTGCCATCATGGCGTTGCAGATGATATATGGTGTAAAGCATCTAAAATGGATCAGAATTATCCTTAATGTTCTGAAACTGCTATAGTTAGACAATGACTTGTTACATGATTATATTAAATAGAGGAAATAGCTTTTTATCAATGGAAACTTTAGTCTGTTATCTGTTTAGAGTTGCCAAATATTTTAATGGAAACTTTATCAGTGTAGAGAATCTAGAGATACAGAGACTTCCGTGGGAAATGCATAAATTTTGGATCAATGGCAGTTCAACAAAATAGAAAATGCCTTGTGGAAGTCACGCTTAAATTAGACTCAGCAGGGTGAGGCCTGAAAGGAAGTTGAGATAATGGTTGAGGATAATTCTATAAGAAGAATTGTGAGCATTGGGAGACATACGATGTTCCGAACTATAGCTTAAGGATATTGCTCTAGTTATATTAATTATGAAGGTGCAAAATGTGACTAAAAATCTAGAAATTTCTTTACAGAACAGATGATCTGTACTTATTCTTTGTGGTTTGTTTACATTCAATTTTGCCCGTTCCCCATGCCTTTTTAGTCTTCAGATAACTGAAGCATAAATAACAATTTTTAACATTTTCGTGAAAAAGCTCATCATAGGCTATATGGATTCACTCCTTTCAATCATGACAAAAAAAGTTTATAGTCGGTACCTGTTTTCCCACAGGTATAGTTGTTTGATAGAAGATCAATGCATGAACTAAACTAAATATTCATAATTAACCTCATTAGTTCCTTGTCACTCTATCCAAGGACCAGCAAAACACCATTGACATGGTAATTTATCTTTACCTGGGTTCAAAATTACATGCTACTTCCAAATATTAAGCCACACATGCACACGCTGCAGACTACATACTGCAAATAAGTAGTATAATCTTCATATTATGCTTTTCTGCCAACCTTTTCTCTAATTGTGTTTTGTTCAATCAATCGAGACTGATCTTTCAGGGTGGAGAACTTTTGTGTGTTTCTATTGATGATGAAAGCTTCTGTTGATTTTAGATGTACTAGTCCGATACCTGACAACCGTTATCTCTTTCAAATATTTTCTTTCACCTTTTGGGTGATCATTTTTACACCCATATTATTTGGTTAGTGCAGCCTCCTTTAGGGTTCATAATACTTGGTCCCCTGCAATTTTGCGTAGGTATTTAGTTACGACTTGGAGAGACATAACACAGTGAAATGGTGTGCTCTTGATGGTAGTTAGTGCCTTCTGCATGGAAACTTTATTTCTGTGCAGGTCTAGTGCTTTGCTTAAATATGTATTTTGAGTCTCTTTTTCAATTTCTACATTGAGGTACTAAGGTACTAATGTATCTTCTCAGATGTAATGTTTAGACACTAAGTTGTTTGACAGACTGTAATATGATCAAGAGATCACTTTGATTCATGGATTGACTTCCCAGAATTTTATTTGAGGCGAGCCGAACATTCCTTACTCCTTTTCTTGCTTAAAATCTGTAGGCACTTGAGGTTATTGAGCTTGATCAGAAAACACAGCTTGTCCATGAACTCAATGGACATGTTATGCGATGTGTTCGCGATCAAAATGGAAACCATGTAATACAGAAATGCATCGAGTGTGTACCAACAGAGAAAATTGATTTTATCATTTCCTCTTTTCGTGGTAATGTTGCGACACTCTCTATGCACCCATATGGTTGCCGGGTCATTCAGGTAATACAAACTGCCAGGGAGAAATTGGGGATGGATCGATGCACTCCTTTGACATACTGATTGCCTTTTTTGTTAATGTAGAGAGTTCTAGAGCATTGCACTGATGAGCTTCAGAGTCAATGCATTGTCAATGAGATTTTGCAGTCCGCTTGTATTCTTGCCCAAGATCAGTATGGCAATTATGTTACTCAGGTGAGTCTTCTTTTACTCTTTTGTTACCATATATTCTGTCGTTCTCTCTGTAAAATATATTCATTGTCCCTCATAGTGTGGTACTGTAGATATGGTTCGCTACCCATTTCATAGCTGGTAGTGATAAAGGTTCCATAAATCAGATATTGGCCACACTGGTTGGGGATGCCATAACTGATACTGGATATGGCCACATAGCTGTCATCATCATCATCATCCAAGCCTTCTACCATCAGAATTGGGTCGGCTATGGAGCGTAATAAAGCTCCATGAACAAAGTTTTTTTGGCCGGCTGTCAACGTGACGTCAACCTACTATGTTGGTGCCAAATTCCTAAACAAGGTAACTATGACCATGAGAGGATCATGCCATAGAACCTAGGCTGTCAGTTGACATGTAGGTATACCTACCTTTTGATATGTAGTTTAAGCTCATGCACCTAAGGAGCACCCTCCAAGTTCCCCATGGACACATAGTCGTACTTGGTTATAATTTAGTTCAATGACGAGTATATGACAAATAATCTGATTACATGTCGCGTAATTATTGAAAAAAAATCCTACTATATAACATTATCACAAAAGGAAAATCACACTGGTACAATAAATTGCAAAATTGAATGTCTAAAGCATGATATTCTTATATTGTATAATATATTATGTAGTTTCTTCCATTTTGTTTCTGGTTTGCGGTTTCTATATTTTGTTTTTGTTTTTTCTTGTTTTGGACTTGACACTCTCTATGCTCCCTGCTAGATTCTGAATGCCAGTCCTCATGGTCTCTTTTAAAGAAGTTTCTAAGATTAGTGGTGAATATGGCAAACACTAATAAATATATGTATGCTATTCTATGTAGCACAGACACTCTCATTTCAGTAACGTACCCATGTTGGACACATATCGGACAACGACACCCTCTGGACACATGCCAGACTCTCACTTTTACATGTCCACATATTTTCAATTGAAATAAGGTATGGATACTCTACAAATAAGGGCACATACCACTATGTGTCTTCATATTTGCATTTAATCGGGTGCTGACACTCTCCGAATAATGATATGACACGTGTTGAATATATTTGGTAGTGTTTTGCTTAAAATAAGATAAAAAACAAATATAAAGTTAAAACATGAAGCTTATTTGTTGTGGCATTTTATTTTCATATAAATCAAATACTTATTTTCCAAAGATGCCGATTTTCAATTATCTAATGTGTGTGTGTCGTATCCTAGTTTTTTTTAGGAAAAAAATGTTTCACCGTGTCCGCATCCTGTCCCGTATCCCGTGTCGCATCTATGCAACATAGATGCTATTGCGATCAAAATTTGAAAGTCATGCTAATCAAGAAAAAATATTGCAACATATTACATAATATGAAGATCCTGTTTGCGGATCCAATGTAATGACTATATATCTCTAAAGAGCTAATCTGCTGTAGCGGCTGCTATTTCCCCAATGTGATGTTTTTATAACGTATCTAGTGGCTGTGCTTAATGTGTCGTATTCCCGATGTGATTTTTTTGTAACTTATCTAGTGGTTGTGCTTAATGTGTTGTATTTTCACTGTCGGTCCCAAGCCCGGATAAAAGAGGGTTGTGTTTTGGTAGCTTTAAGGCAGCGTAAAGCATTGTAGAATCTCCATGAATGAATCCTTGCATAATACAGACTGGGGTGTCCGTCGGTAGCGATGTGAAACATCATTTTCTCCCAGTGCAATGCATGGTAGTCAAAGACACGTCTTGCACTAAGGCACAACAGCTGCGTCTCGCACCTCACTAGGCGAGGCGCACTTCTCGGGGCACACTCAAGGCGCACCTAAAGTGCGCCTTTCAGCAAGGCGCAACCAAGAAAAGGCGCGCCTAGACGCGCCTTGTGTGTGTGTTTTTTTTTTCAAAATCTTCGAGATAGGGAGATAGCCTTACCACATACAAGTGGGAGGGAGGTAGCCTTTTTCATGGTTGTCAAAGTTGGCTACAGTTGTCAAATTTGGCTACAGTTGAACTGGAAAAACTAAAATTTACTAAAAGCGTGGTAGGAAGAATATTTTTTTTTTTTTAATTGTTGACTACTACTGTTGCTCTACTAGCTCATTTGGTTATACTTTAACATGTTTTTGTTTGTTTTAATATGTTATTTGGTTTTATTTCTTACATTACTAATTTATTTATTTATGTATATTTATTTATTTTTTATTTTTGCGTCTCGTTTCGTTCGGACTCGCGCCTTAAGTGCGCGCCTTAAGTGTGTCTTGCGCGATATGGACCCTTTGCGCCTCGAGTGCGCCTTTGACTACCTTGGTGCAATGAAAAAAGAACTAGGGTGGATTGCTAAGTCGTCATCCATAAGTGACACATTGCATGAATACCACACCTGGGCAATTTCAATTGAGCAAGGGTGGGCTAGGGCATCCCAGAGATATCTGCTACTAGGGGTGTGTTTGACCTCTAGGGGGGTGTATTTGTTGATCTCTCTCTCTCTCTGTCAGTTATTTTTTGCTTGCACAAGGTATAATTTCAACATTGGATGGCTTATCTTCTTTGTTTAATTGATTTGCCAAACCTAGATTTCACTATTTGGGTTACTATGTACCATATATTAATAGCTTATTATATCTTTGTATACTTAACAAGTCATATGAGCCTAACTCATTACCATCATTTTCGTCCATTTTGGCATGTCCGCTTAATATAATCTATTAGTATGCTGGTTCTTTATCTTACACCATTAACTTTGTTATGCATTGCCAAGTCTGATGTATGAATTGTTTTCAGCATGTATTGAAAAGGGGGAGACCTCTTGAAAGGAGCCAAATTATCAGTAGACTAGCTGGGCAGATTGTACAGATGAGCCAGCATAAGTTTGCATCAAATGTTATTGAGAAGTGTTTGGAGCATAGTACTGCCGAGGAGAAGGATATTTTGATTGAAGAAATACTTGGACAAACTGAAGGAAATGACAATTTGCTGGTATGCTGGTAGAGTTGCTTTTATACTGTTATTGTCAACTTGCTAGTATGTTATTTAATTTCATTTTCTTATAGCCCGATATGCTAGAATAAACGTTGAAGCTTAACTCTTCAGCTTTTCTTCATAATCCATCCTTTTCCAGTCACTTCTATAAAGGGCCATTCAAGGATTGTCTAAGCAATAAATACCTTAGAAATCGTGTGCCAAAGGATCTCTCCCACCCACCAACCCAAGAACACATCCCATGTTTTTCTATGTAGGGGTGAAGAAGTGTATGCAGTAGATAACCTATGGATGGGTGGCAAGGTTTAAAGTATCGGCCGATACCGATACGTATCGGCCGTATCGTATCGGATCTGGCCTTGGCCGATCCGATACAGTTCCCAAATATCGGTATTGGCCGATTCAGTCAGGAGAAGCATGGTATCGGAATGTATCGGCCGATACGGAGCCGATACAGACCGATACAGGCCGATACAGACCGATACGAAGTGGCACTAAAATCAGAAAAAAATTTCAGATCTATGAACCATGAACCAATAATGCAAAAAGCATACTACCGACAAAAAAAAGCAAAAAATGATTCCTCCTGTCAAAAAAAAGCAAAAAAAAGCAAAAAAAAAGAGCAAAAAGCATACTTCCAATAATGCAAAAAGCATACAGACCGATACGAAGTGGCACTCAAATCTCTATAAATAGACAAAAAACCCTTGGGAAATTACATCAACAACAACAATAATTGCAGGAAAAAATTTCAGATCTAAAAATTACCTGATTTTCAGCAGGTAATTGAGAAGTTTCTCTTTCTTCGCCGTCGTCGCTGCTCCCCTCGTCACCGCCGTGCCGCTGCCGCCTGTGGTCGAGCTCCCTCTCCTCGCCTGTGCTCGAGCTCCCTTTTCGGTTTTGGGTGTATGCGGAGCGCCGGAGACGAGGAGAGCAGCGGATGTTTTGTGCTCGAGCTCCCTCTCCTCGCCTCGAGCACAAAACCCTAAGTTCCAAAACGCTGGAGAAGCTCTCCAAAGTTTTTAGCTAAACATGAAAAGTCTCTGAACCAAAGTTTCCAAACGCGAAGAGAAAGAGAAGAAAAAAAAAAATTACACACTGTCCAAGACCAGCACGTGAACACACTGCCCGAGATCCTACGAAACCATGACCACAAACCCCGGATTCGAAACCACAACCAAAGGCCCATGGTTTCGTCCACTAGCCAGGGAAGCAGTTTGTATCTAATGTTTATATATGGCAAGTAAATATATTTATACACTAACTATATATATACATAGAGCAAAAATGTTTCACCAATGAGATTCGAACCCACAACCATAGGCCCATGGTTTCATCCGCTAGCCAGGGAAGCAGTTTGTATCTAATGTTTATATATGGCAAGTAAATATATTTATACACTAACTATATATATACATAGAGCAAAAATGTTTCACCAATGAGATTCGAACCCACAACCATAGGCCCATGGTTTCATCCACTAGCCAGGGAAGTAGTTTGTATTTGACGTTTATATATGGCAAGTTCATATATTTATACACTAACTATATAGTATATACATAGAGCAAAAATGTTTCACCACTGAGATTCGAACCCATGACCAAAGACCCATGATTTCATCCACTAGCCAGGGAAGCAGTTTGAATCTTACGTTTATATATGGCAAGTTAGCATGTATAATATATTTATGGAGCTAACTTATATATATATATTCTGACTTTTATTTATTTATTAACTACATCTATGAATATATACATATACTACTAATATATATATATATATATATATATATATATATATATATATATGTTATTGTATGTACTTTTTTTTATTTATTAACTACATCTATTTAACTTTTTAATATTGTAATATTTTTTGTTAATATATGTTATTGTATGTGCATAACTACATATATGCATATATACAAATACATATATATATATATATATATATATATATATATATATATATGTTATTGTATATACTTTTTTTTATTTATTAACTACATCTATTTAACTTTTTAATATTGTAATATTTTTTGTTAATATAAGTTATTGTATGTGCATAACTACATATATGCATATACACAAATACATATATATATATATATTTTTGTCTAACTATATATATATTGTATGTAACATTTTTGTCTAACTATATATATATATATATATATAATTTTTTAATTATTGTATGTAACATTTTAGTTTATATAACTATATTATTGTATGTAACATTATAGTTTTTATTACTGCATGTAACATTTTTTTTACTGCATGTAACAATTTTATACGTTTTTATTACTGCATGTAACATTTTTTTTATTTTTGTATGTAACGTTATATCATTTCAGGATTACTTAATGGCACCAAAAAGTCGTACGCCGGAGGAAATGGATGTTGGTTGGAAACATGGAAAGTGTGTCAATCCTAATAATAAGAGGAGGGTGGAATGCAATTATTGTAGCAAAATAATGGACGGAGGTGTTACTCGGCTGAAACAACACTTAGCGGGTATTACAGGAAATGTAGCATCGTGTCCTGAGGTACCAATTGCTATAAAAAAAAAATGTTGTTGCTTGTTGAGGGTAAAAAAAAAGATAAAATAGTGGCGAATCAAAGAAAGCAAAGGGTAGAGGAGGAGTTGACAAGGATGGCTCGAGTAGATTCCTCCTCAGAAGAAGAAATTGAAGACTTCACGGATCTTAGAAGGGACATGAGACAAAGTAGGAGAGAACATGCAGCTGAGGAATGGGGTAGACGGTGGAGTGTCGGGGACAGAGAAACAGGGTCAAGCAGGGGTCCGACGTTAGGTGGCCGATCAAAGTCAGTCGCATATCGTGGGGAGGAGGTGAGAAATATTCCAGAGATAGAAGTAAGGAGTATGGACCCTTATGTCCTCAGAAAACAAGGGACAATGCAACCCAAAATAAAGGGTGCAATTAAGGGGATAAAGAATGCCAAAAATCATATAGGAAGATTTATATCAAAATTCTTTATATACAATAATATATCGTTCAATGCTGCTAAAAGTCCACACTATCAACCAATGATAGATGCCATAGCAGCTTCCGGGGGTGGAGTAAATGGTCCAACTCCTTATGAGATTTCAAATACTTATTTAGATATGGAAATAAGTGACATGGAGGAGTACCTAAAATCATTTCATAGGTATTGGGATGAGTATGGATGTACCATTATGTGCGATGGATGGAGTACACAGAATAGAAAATGCATCATTAACTTTCTTGTGTATTCTCCACAAGGAACAATATTTCTTAAATCTGTAGATGCCTCTGACAAATACAAAGATAGTAAATACATATTTGGACTGATGAATGAAGTTGTGGAACAGATTGGAGAACACAGGGTCGTCCAAATAATTACTGACAATGGCTCCAACTACAAGAAGGCGGGAATGAGGTTAATGGAGGTGAGAACGCACTTATACTGAATTTTTTTTATTATAAATGTTTGTATATATGTTATTTATTATTGTAAATATAGCTTCTTTCTAATTATATATATATATGTTTATATGCAGGTGAGAAGAAATTTATATTGGACGCCATGTGCAGCACATTGCATAGATCTCATGCTGAAGGATATAGCCAATGATCCACATATTAAGCCACTAATACGGAAGTCTCAAGATATGACTTGTTTCATATATAATCATGGTTGGGCTCTTAGCATCATGAGGACTGAGACTCAGAATGGAGAATTGGTTAGACCAGCCATCACTCGGTTTGCTACCAATTTTATTGCTTTTGATTCCATCCTTAAACATCAGGCTGATTTAAAAAGGATGATAAATACACGGGGTTGGACAGATAACTACATGAGACTCAATCGTAAAGATAGAGAAAAGGCAGATGTGGTTGTCAGTTTAATCGATAGTCAAACTTACTGGAGGGATATTGCAGGGGTCACTGCTATATTTCGACCTCTAGTAAAAGTTTTAAGGATGGTGGATAGCGATGATAAAGCTGAGATGGGTCATCTTTACGAGGCTATGGACAGGGCTAAAGAAATGATCAAAAAGAATGTTGGTCAAGGATATAGGAAGTGGTGGAAAATGATTGATACCAGATGGAATTCTCAACTACATCGAGATATACATGCAGCTGGTAACTACTCTATAAATTTAATACCCTTCAAATGTTATTTTATAATGTTTGTAGGGATTTTAAAACTAGTTATTTATTCAATATTGCAGGTTATTTCTTGAATCCCAAATACCAATATTCTAATGATGTTATAAATGACGACGAGGTACTGAATGGTTTCTACCGCGTCGTTAATAGAATGGTAAATGACAATACAACACGCCTTAATATAAACAAAGAGGTAAATATTATTTGATATTGGATTTTTTTATAACTTTACAATATTTAATTTTAATGTCATAAGACGCATAACTGTTGTAATATCACTTTGCAGGCAGAAAAGTTCAGATTGAGAAGTGGTGTATTTAGTTCAAATCAATTCCAAAGTGCTGTAAATAGATGTCTTCCTGGTAGTAATAGTTCATACTTTAAAATATTTATTAATTAAATTTATATACTTACAAAGCTAATATATTTTATTATTTTGTAGCTGAGTGGTGGTCCATACATGCTAGGGAGGAAGCCCCAAATTTGACTCGATTAGCTGTGCGCATCCTAAGTCAAACAGTGTCTTCTTCCAACTGTGAAAGGAATTGGACAACATTTTCTCTCATCCATACTCGTCCCCGCAATAGACTTTTAATGACAAAACTAGAAAAATTAGTTTTTGTCCATTATAATATGAGATTGAGGGTTCGAAATATGCAAAGATCACAAGATGAACAAAATATTATTGATTTGGATGAGATATTTCATGAAGAAGATCCACTCATAGCTTGGACTAGAGAAAGGGAAACACCACTCTTAGATGGCAGAGAAAATGAGTGGTTAGATGATAACTTGGATGTCGATCCACAAGATATTACCGAAAATGCTGGAAGGCCTGGAAAAAGAAAGAAAACACCAGCTGTACAATCTCGACAGGTCGACAGCGATAATGACGACACTACTGATAGTGGAGGCAATGGAGCTACACTCGCTGCTGGTGCTGACAATACTAATGAATATGAAAGTCCTGGAGATCAGTCTCATGAATACTCTGAAGACTGGCCAAGTGATTATCAACCTAGAGAGCACCGCATGGATGATACATATGCTGGAGGATCTAGCCATCATCGTGTACCTACTCCTTCAGACAATTACAACAATACATATGATAGTTCATACACAAGTTATTATCCATACAACACTCCAGAGGCGGAACAACATTCAACATTTGATGGCCTTATGACAATTTTTTTTCATAATACAGATATCAGTCACTACTACCCTCATAACCAAGAACCATATCAGGACGATCATGATAATTATGAACAATTTTAGTGATATATTTGTAATTTTTGTATTTGTATACAAATTGTAGTTTTTGTATTTGTATACAAATTTTTGTATTTGTATTTGTATTTGTTCATACACAAGTTTTTGTATACAAATTGTATTTGATAGTTCATACACAAGTTTTTGTATTTGTATAGAAATTGTAGTTCGTAGTTATTGTAAAAAGACTATTATTCATGAAATTTAAATGAAGGGATAGGCCAGAGTCCCGATGAATTTTTTTGGCCAAGTGATTTTTTGTCGTACTTTTAAATTTAAACATGTAAATCTTGTTGCTAATTTGATTTCGATATATTATGAAACAAAATAATTGGTGTCATAGATCACATTGTAACAATTTATAACTACTCACTTATACTAAATTTCTGAATACAATTAAATATTTATTTATTTACAAAAATTTTAAAAAAATTCTCGATTCCTCGACAAATATAATTATGGGTCTTGTCACTTGTCTCATTATCTCATCCTGCCATTTGCATTGCTTATTTGCTTCTAATCTCTTGTGCCTCCCTCTATGCGCCTTTATTCGTCAAAATTGAAACCTACAGAACAATACAAGATTCAATTAGTATGAATATAATGACATAGTAAGATTGTAACTAAAAATATGTAAAGGAAGAAAACGTATATATCGCAGGTAAACCATTCAACAAGGATGACTATTGTTTTATTCAATTCTAATTAAAAAAAACATGAAAAACACTTAAATAATGCATAAATATGTAAATTATATTTTTCTATTTTTTTTACTAATTAATTAATAATTATTTAAATTGCCGATACATCCGATACCAACATATCCGATACTCCGATCCGATACCGCCGATACTGCCGATACTGCCGATACGGCTACTCATACAAACTGTCTGATACCGATACCGATACCGAGTTCTTGAACCTTGATGGGTGGGTGGTGATATGAACACGGTATACTCTTTTCTTCTCTAGAGTTAATTACTGTCTTCTTTTTTGGAGGTAAAAATAAAGAATCTGTATTTGTGGGCAGTTGGAGGTTTCAATTTGAGCATAAAGATGAGAGAAATTTTGCCTAAGGTGTAATCTGGAAATGTGCAGTGGAGACCAACCATCAGTTAGAAGTGAGACAACCATCAGTTAGGAGTGAGACCAACCACAAGTTAAGAGCGATAATTTATTAGTTAAGCAGCTGCTACAAGTGGTTGGGCAAAATGAACTTGGTTTCAGCTTGTAAAGTAGGATGTGACATTTGCTAATATGATAGAGAAAATAGCCCTTAACAGAGCAGAATGGACAGGATGGGAAGGATCCAAATTGCGTAATTCGGGATAAGGGTTTCTGTTGTTTTATAAAGAAGCTGAATCAGTAAATGGCTTGTAACAAGTCCATTTGCAAATTACTCTTTTCTTCATAACTTTGTAGTGGGTGAACTTCCTCCATGTTCTTGCTCTGAGCTCAGCATATATTTTTGGGCTCTAAAAGCATACCAGTGGGTTGTTTCTGTTCAGAAAATTGCAGCAAATCTATATTTTCAAGTTTATTGCTGTAATTTGGCTGCAAGTACTGTACTTTATTGAATTAGTTGTTTGTAAACTATATTGCCTGGACGCATAATTGCTACAGGTACACTGATGAATATTTGTCTCTCCTAGTATATTTTGGAGTGTTTTACTTATGGTTTTTATTGACTTAGAGAAGTCTTTAATAGAGTTCGTAAAGAGAGTGTGGTGGGCTTTGGAGAAGAAACAAGTTTCTACTTTCTAGCACCTATGTTGAGACTAATTAAGGATATGTAAGATGGATTTACGATGATCGTGCAACCATTAGAGGAGATGCAAACCATTTTCTATTACTGTTGGCATACGTCAAGGTTCAGCATTAAGTCCATTGGCATACATCTAAGGTTCAACATTAAGCCCGTACCCTTTTACTCGGATGAAATTAGCAGTAAGTTCCATGGTGTATGATGTTTACTGACGATATGTATTGGCTGTTGAAAATAGAGAGGGTTAAATGGTAAAATACAAGTGTAGAGAGACTTTGGAATCTTAGGTTTTTAAAATTTTGACATTGTTTGGAAAAGAAAAGAGGACTCAACTGCCCCCCTTTTCTTCCTATAACAAGGGTACGAGTCTGTTTCAGGCTCATACTCTGGAGCAAGATGGGAACTAGGACGAAACAAAAGTATATGAAATATAACTTGAAACAAAAATTAAAAAGAAATGAAAAGGGGGGTGGGTACGTATACTAGGACAAGGGATTCCTAGGAATAATACTTTTCAGTATTCATGATAGGGAGATTGAGAAGTATCTCATACATAGAATTGTTGAAATGGAGGAGTGCTTCTGGAAGTTGAAAGGTAAATTCTATACGACTACTACAAGATCAGACTCATCAGACATGCTTTATGAATCAGAGTGATGGACAACTAGAAGCACGTCCTAAAAATTATTGTAGCCGAATTGATAATGCTAAGATAGATGAGTGGCAATGCATTAAATGATAGACTAAGAAATTAGCGTATTCATGAGAAGTTACAGGTGGTACCAATTGAGGACAAGATGAGAGAATGGTCTTAGGTGGTTTGGACATGCACAACGCATACCATATCTGTTAAGGAGGAGGTATAAGATGGTAGTTAGAGCTGAGAGGACTAAAAGTAGGCCTAGATGAAGATGGATTGAAGTTTTATAAGAGAGTTTTGGTGGTTAATGTTATACGAGGCATTGCCCTTAACAAAGCCGAATGGAAGAAGAAACCGATTCAAACAGCCGATCCAAAAATTTAGGATAAAGGCTTTGTTCCTTGTGATGTTCGAGGTGTGTCCTACACAAACACAACACGGCACAGCACTTTTGTCAATTCTTCGTAGACAGACATTAAGTCATATGTAGCATTGATATATGCACAAATGTAGTACTGGTTTGGTTTTATGCTTATATGAGAGAAATTCAATTTTCTCCTTTTTGTCTTAGAATTTTATTATTTGGCATTTGTATTACAGGTGATGATGAAGGATCAGTTTGCAAATTATGTGGTTCAGAAGATTCTTGAAACATGCAATGATAAACAACAGGAGATTTTGCTCAGTCGCATAAAAGTTAATGTGCAAGCTCTCAAGAAGTACACTTACGGGAAACACATCCTTGCTCGGGTCGAACAATTATGCGGTGAAGGTGATTATTTTTGTGGAAAAACCTGGTAATTAGAATTTTGAATTCTAATATTCTTAATGTGCATAAAAGTTATTGTATATTAGATGATGCGGCTTACTCAGTCTTTATCTTACATCATGTCTTACTAGTTTCTTCTGCTATAATTATTGTTTTTTTATTCACTTATTCTACAGAATTTTCTTGTCACTTTCTTTTTCGTATGGTATGAATCATTAATGAGGAAGCCACAGACTTCCCCTTCCCCTGATTTATACTTGAATGGGAGAATATTCTCAACAGTCAACCTCTCTTTTCTGATTGATGTTTAAACTCACAATCTTTATCCTGGTTGCTCCAAAACCAGTTTACTGATCTTTGCAGCTTTTGACCCTTTCTATTTCTCACTCGTGGATTTGAGTGGGGTTTCTTTGATCAATGCAAGTTATATGTAGCAACTGATCGGAATGGTTATTTGGTGATGTTACATACAATATTCCAAAATAAGGAAGCCTAACAAACAAACACACAGAGGTAATTGTTATTCGCAACCGGGTTGGGGGGGAGCCTCTAACCGGTTACCACTTGGGCCAGTGCTTGTTGAGAGACGCACATATGTATATATGCTGATCACGATTTTTTTGCACCTTTGACATCTCTTCTACAACCCTTGAGCCACAACACATAACATCATGATCCCCCCTTGGGCTAAGATTCCTGTCTTTGCATGACAATTCACTACATTTGCACATTTCTATCTAGATTCCGCACCACTCGTGCTGATGCCTGATATCATTATCTACCATTCTGGCCAAGCTTTACCTTTTACTATTTGGGTGGATCAACTCACAGATCTGATTCGCAACAGTTGCTGCCTAGAATAATAACCCAGTTATAATTTAGCGAGTTGTTATCAGCACTTTGAGACATAAAAGCAATGACCGACCCACCCCTCCTCTTCCTACCCAACCTACCCATCACCACACACACTGCCACACCTGGATGCGATAATTCGGCTTTATCACTTTTCCTTGCCTAGTTTTCATGTTGGTTTGGTTCATTGACAAAGTTTCATCGTGGCAGTGTACAGATCTGATTCGCAACAGTTGCTGCCTAGAATAACCCAGTTATAATTTAGCGAGTTGTTATCAGCACTTTGAGACAAAAGCAATGACCGACCCACCCCTCCTCTTCCAACCCAACCTACTCACCACCACACACACACTGCCACACCTGGACGCGATAATTCGACTTTATCACTTTTCCTTGCCTAGTTTTCTTGTTGGTTTTTGGTTCATTGACAAAGTTTCATCGTGGCAGTGTGCAGGATTATTCTTTATCATATTAAAGTCTGTTGCTGACATTAGTGATCCACCTAGCATTGATGTTTGATTGGTTTGAGAAATTTGCCGACACTTAAAATTGTGTTCACCTAGTACCCTGTTGCTTTTGGCTACCTTACGTCTCTTGGCTCCCCAACTATCAAGTATTGTAGGTTGGTCTGTGTCATGTAACTGTAATTTCTTTCATTTCTATGCACATGTCATGCTGCAAGTCGTTTATATAAATTGGACTCATGCTTGGCGCACTGTTCCATGCATCCTTTGTGGATCATGTGAATGTGTAGTGAGTCAGGTGACAGTAGGTTGACTACATTATCTCTAAGGACCTAAGGTTCCTGGTATTTGCAATATCAATTTTTACTTGGGTTGCTGGATGAACATTTAGAAAATTGTGGGAGAATCACGAAAAGACTGGAAGACCATGCTTATCTGAAGTGAAATATACAACAATGACTAATTATTGTTTCTTTTTAAATGAAAATCAGAAAAATAGTAGAGTTGCTTTGGGTAGTGAAATACAATAGGTGCAAAAGATTACTTTTTGCCATTGTGTTTGTTTATGTATACCTACTTTCACTGGTAAAAGCAGTCGGTTCATTTTGGTTTTTGTTGATCTTGTTGGTTAAACTATAGCTACTTATACTTTTAGCTCTCTTACAGATTCACATGCTTCAGAATCATAACATGATTATTTGTGGCGAGAAATTGTTTAAGAGGTCTTCCTCTGACGAGGTTTCTTTGGAAGGAGCAGATGATAAGATGTGCAGATCTCTTAGCCTCCTCCATTTAGGTAGTCCGATACTGTAAAGTCTTGGTAAAGAGGCCCTGACTATATATGTATTATATGGCATAAGAATCGTGTGGTAGCATGATGTATTTAATCATAAAGTCTAGTTTAGATCCCTTGCTGTTTAAGGGTTTGTATTAGTTGTGTGTTGCTGATTCTGAATCAATATATTTAGCAATCATATCTTGCAGATCCAGGAAACAGACTCTGCACTGAGAAGAAAATCATCTGATAGTAGTTTCTTTAATTGATGAGATGAACTGTTATTACACCTTGTGCTAATTGTCGAGAAGCATATGGTTAAATTTTGGCATCTCCATAGTATAGTAGATGATTTGTGGCGTGGTTTGCAGGTATCAATGGCTATGTCAAGACATGCTATGTGGAATCAAGTAGTTTGTGATACTTTTTTTCATCTTGTTGTTGCGGCTTATTTAGCAGCCTAGTGTATTCTTATCCTCCATGAGGGAACCGTTGTATTTTGATACATTCCTATGTATCACTCCACCAAGACCGAGTAGAACCTTAGCAGTAGCAAGAGTATCAGATATAGTTCTAGCCAGTATCAGTCTCAGGCAATGTCGGGGAGCAGCTCCAGGTAGTGTAATTTGGTAGATAATGAAGTAGTGCAGGTTATTTTCCCTTGTTGCAGATCAAGAGGTATTAGTATCAGTAGTCACAGGTAGTATGATTGGCAAGTATCAGTACTTGGACACAGTGGACTGGTCCAATCAGCAATTTGCCACATCAGCTAACTAATTAGCCACGTCAAAGCCAATTAGCATCAGTTAGTTAGCCTGGTAACAGAATACCCAGTCTTTGTATAGCAGTAAAGAAGAGAAGAATGTATGGAAGGAAATTGACAGTTTATTGATTTCTTTTTTCAGTCTTTACATTCGACTGTACTCTGTTATTCTTCATTCCTCCGCAATAATAAACCCTAGATTTTCATTCTTGTGCTCTTCTTTTCATTGATTCTTGTCAGTTCGTGTCAAATACAATCCGTTCACCTCCATTCCCAGGCATGGCAGGAATGAGAACTTATCATACTTGTTTGATTTGTGACAATTTGATTAGGCCAGTTCATTGCCTGACCTTCCAAGAAAATGATGCGGACTCCAGACTACCACGTTAGATAGTAACCTCCTATAAGTTGAGGGGGAGAAAAAAAAAATACTTTAGCAACAATCGTTGCATGTGATGTTAATCCAAACCACAGCATATTACATTATTAATACTACTACATAATGATTTACAGAAATTCTTCTGTAGAACACAGTTCAAGCATATTGCTACAACGATTTTTTTTTTTGCCAAATGTGAACCCATTTTTTTTTGCCAAATGTCTTTAGTAAGGACGTTCGGTTTATTTTCAAACCTCGGTCTCCAAATGACCTTACTAAGGACGTTTATTGTGTTTTTATATTTTTTTTTCCTGTTGTTTGGCATCTGAAAATGCAGTTAAAAAGGGGAAACCTTGCGCACTTAGCAAGGGCTTCTCCACAGGGAGTTTTGCCATCTTTTTATTGGCAAATTATAAGGGCACTACTACTATTACTTGGGGCTAGTCCATTGAAAATTTACAAAAAATTATAAGTTTGCCATCCTAAAAGTTACTTGGGGCTAGCCCAAATATTTATCATAGATAATTACAAGCTTGTCACTCCCAAACTCGGGACTGTTATAATTAGGACTGTCAAAATTTTGACAGTCCTACCACTTGGATGGACTGTCAAAATTTTGGCAGTCCTAGAAATTGTTAGGACTGTCATAATTTTGACAGTCCCACAAGCTATGTGGACTGTCAAAATTTTGACAGTCCTAATTTTAACCCACTGAAAATTTTATATAAAACTAGGACTGTCAGGATTTTGACAGTCCCACAAACAATGAGGACTGTAAAAATTTTGACAGTCCTCATTTTAGTTGTCATGATATTTTTTTTTTAGTTTTTTTTCTATTTAGTTAGTTTTGGATTAAATTTTTTTTTATTTAGTTTAACATCCAAAATAAAATATGTTATCATTGAACCAAAAAAAAAATCTACCGTACGAATATTACGTCTGCCGTCGATCAGACTTCGAACGGCCATAACTATTTGTTTTCAAATCGTTTTTGGTCACACAATAGGTCGATTTGTATGTTTTTGACGAGAGTAACACAATTCGTGTAGAGAGAATTTTCATCCGAAGTAAGACGTACATATTACAGGCAAAAATATAAAATATAAAACTTTAAAGTATCATAACTTTTGACTGGGAGATCGAAACAAGCTGCAGTTGGTGCCAAAATGACCGTATGGAAAAGTACTTCGGGATAAACCGTTTCACCGTTTGACAGACTTCCCAAATTTTTAGAATCGCAAAAAAACGATGTTTCGACCTCCAAATTTTACTTTTGGTAATTTTTTTTTACAAAATATTTAATGGACCAATAATAAATTTACTATTTTAAATAACAGAATACTTTAACAAATTTTAAGGATAGAAATTTTAAGGATATTTTGAAATTGGCCCCCCCAACAATTAACAAAAATAAATTAACAGAAAAAAAAATTATCAAAATTTTGACAGTCCTATCAATGGGAAGGACTGTCAAAATTTTGACAGTCCTAAAAATTCAACATATATTTTTAGGACTGTCTAACTTTTGACAGTCCTACCAATTGGAAGGACTGTCAAAAGTTTGACAGTCCTAAAAATATATGTTGAATTTTTAGGACTGTCAAAATTTAGACAGTACTTCCAATTGGTAGGACTGTCAAAATTTTGACAGTCCTAAAAATCAACATATATGTCAAATTTTGACAGTCAAAATTTTTAGATCATGATTTTTAGAATGTCGACTGTCAATGTCAAAAAATTTAGGACTGTCAAAATTTTGACAGTCCTAAAAATTCAACATATATTTTTAGGACTGTCAAAATTTTGACAGTCCTTCCAATTGGTAGGACTGTCAAAAGTTTGACAGTCCTAAAAATATATGTTGAATTTTTAGGACTGTCAAAATTTTGACAGTACTTCCAATTGGTAGGACTGTCAAAATTTTGACAGTCCTAAAAAATCAACATATATGTCAAATTTTGACAGTTCTTCTATTTTTTTATTTTCTTGTTTGGTTTCCTGTGTGCTGTTATTTTTCTTTGTCATTGTGTTATTATTTTTGTCTTCCGGCGGCGGAGTGGAGGACCAGGTGGTAGCGACGGAGGAAGGAGGGGAGGGAGGAGCGTCGGACGCCGAGGGTGCCGAGGTAGTCGAGCACCGAAAGGGAGTACGAGACGGAAGAATGAGAGAGGAAGAAGGCGGCGGGAGGCGGGGGAGGAGGCAGAGGCGGCGACGGCGACGGGAGGCTGCGGTGGAGGACGGGGGGAGGAGGCGGAGGAGGACAGCAGGAGGGGGGAGGGCTCCGGTGGGGTGGGGAGGTTTGGGAGTGTTTGGGAAGAAGGACTTCAAAGTGGGCTAGTATGAGTAAACTAATAGACTAGTGTAAGTAAACTTTGCTCATTAATGGACTAGTCCCAAGTAAAAGTAGTAGTGCCCTTATAATTTGCCTTTTTATTAGATGATGAATGTTTTAATTAGTTAGCCACAAGTAGCCACAAATAATAAAATACTAACCAATTAGAAAATAAAAAGTGTCAAACATCTAGGGGCAAAAGGCGTCTTGTTTCTTTTCTTAAAAAAAAAAAAAAAAAAAAAATATATATATATATATATATATATATATATATATATAGCAAATGCCCTTAGTAAGAAGGTTTGGAGGCTGTAAACTATTTTTTCTATAAGCAATATGCTTAAACTGTAGTGTTCTCCAGGAAAATTTCTAAATGATTTATAAACCTGTGACATAAAATTTCATTTATGGGAGTGAAGTTCTCTTAACTAGTGCAGAACAGAATTTTTTTGGAAAATTTACAGTGAAAGAAATTGGCGCCAGTGCAACTAGCGTCAGACTAAAAATATTAAAATAAAAACTTGGCGCCAGCTGACGCCAGACTTCGAGATTTGAACCTGGCACCAGCCACACTGGTGCCAAACATTTTATGTCAAATTTTTTTTTGCGATAAATGGTATTTGTTTGTGTTATCAATGTAAACTTGTTTTTTCTTTCACAACAACAAACATATTTGGCGCCAGTGTGACTGACGCCATCTTCAAATTTTGAAGTCTGACGTCAATTGCATTGATGCCAAGTTTTTTAAATTAATTTTTGGTCTGACGCCAGTTGCAATGGTGCCAGATCCTTTTCACTGGAAAATTTTAAAAAAATTATGTTATGTGCAAATAAGGAGAACTTTTTCACCCCATATGAAATTTCATGTATCATAGATGATTGAAGATTAAAATGCATGCAAGTTGGCATTCCACAGTAAGAAAGAAATGCTTCAAATGTGGTTCCATCTAGCATTGCTGCTTGCTCAGTTTGGTTGCATGTTTACATCAAGAGTTTCCCATTGCTTATAAGGCTGTGTTCATTTTTGGGGAGCTCTTGCGGAAGCTCATTGGCGCACAGGTGAGTTGCATATATCTTTCCAAATCCAGCCCATTTATGGACAACCAAACACTCCCTAACTCAACTCTATGGGCCATGTCATGTCAATCATAAGTTCAAAAGAAACCACAACTTCGCAATTGAATTCGAGCCACCAATAAATATTATCGGATAATTTCAGTAGAGACTATGCCATGACTACAACCAAATGTCTATAACCCTCTTACAACCGCCACGTGACGGCTGTCTATTGGAAAAAAGAGGAGAGGTAGAATTCGGTGGTTGTCCGAGTGGTCGTCATGTGGCCGAAACGTCACGTGGCAGTCGTTTATTGGAAAAGAGGTGGAATCAGAAGTGATCCACGTAGCAGGAGGGTAGTGAGAGGATTGTAAGAATGTTGTAACCATTTGTCAGTAAACTTAGCATTATTGTTTCAGTAGTAATGTGAAATATGGATGCTTAAAAAAAATCCAGAGATATGTTAGCTATCAAAACGTCGATTTCAAATCTAAACCTAGTCGACAATCAAAACTCCAATCAGAAATGATGCATATTAGCATAGTAACATATCTTGAGTCAAAAAATTTACTGTAGCGAAATAAATTTATATTAAATTTATGCAAACGAAACAAGTTTGTAAAATTTTGAGAAAAAAACAGTCCGCCAACAGTGTTGGCGGAAAACATAAATGTTGTACACGTGGCAGAAAATAAAAATAAAAAATAAAACCGTTGTACACGTAACAAAAAAAAAAAAAAAAATTTAAAAGTGGGTCCCACATGCCAATTTCCGACAACACTGTTGGCTGAAATTGCCTCCCCCCCCCCAAATTTCAGCCAACTACGTTGGCGGAAATTGGGTGTGTGTGGGGCCCACTTGGTTCGGTTCGGTTCGGTTTGTTTGGTTGGTTTGTTTTAATTAGTTATGTTTTTGTTTTATTTATTTATTTTTGTTTTGTAATTAGATTTAAGAAAATTTATTTTAACGAAATAAAATAAAAATAAATTAATTGGAAAGAAAATTTAGAAATATTTTTTTCGAAAATTTGTTTGTTTCCAAAGCATAAAAATTTGTATAAATTCCATCTAAAGCATAAAAGTTAACAAAATTACGACAAAAATATCAATTGGACGTTTATATTTATAAATATTATATTTAAATAAAAAAATTCTAATTTATTTGGAAAACAGTGTTGGCGGAACCACAAGCCAATTTATATTTAAAGTGGGGCCCACAAAAGCCAATTTAAATATAATATTTATTTATTTATATTTTTCTAATTTTTTTGGGGAGGTCGAAACATCGTTTTAAATTTGTGGGCCCCCACACCCAATACAAATTAATTTCGCTACAGTAAATTTTAAATATTCGAAAAAAAAGACCGAAAGTAAAAATTGGAGGTCGAAACATCGTTTTTTTACGATTTTGAAAATTTTCGAAGTCCGTAAAACTGTGAAACGGTTTATCCAGTAGTACTTTTCGATACGGTCATTTTGGCACAAACTGGAGCCTGTTTCGATCTCTCAGTCAAAAGTTATGATACTTTAAAGTTTTAAATTTTATATTTTTGCCTGTAACATGTGCGTCTTGCTTCGGATAAAAAATTTTCCTACACGATTTGTGTTACTCTCGTCGAAAACATACAAATCGACTTATTATTTAACGAAAAACTATTTCAAAACAAGTAGTTATGGCCGCTCGAAGTCTGCTCGACGGCAGACGTAATATTCTTACGACAAATTTTTATTATTTTAACGTCTGTTAACGACGAAAAAATTAACGATAAAAATATAATATTTATAAATATAAACGTCCAATTGATATTTTTTCATAATTTTTTAAACTTTTATGCTTTAGATGGAATTTATACAAATTTTTATGCTTTGGAAACAAACAAATTTTCGTAAAAAATATTTCTAAATTTTTCTTTCCAATTAATTTATTATAATTTTATTTCATTAAAATAAAATTTCTTAAATCTAATTACAAAAAAAAAAAAAAAAACATAACTAATTAAAACAAACCAACCAAACAAATCCATCCCAAACAAACAGAACCGAACCGAACCAAGTGGGCCTCACACACACCCAATTTCTGCCAACACAGTTGGTTGAAATTGGGGGGGGGGGGGGGGGGGGGGGCAATTTCAGCCAACAGTGTTGGCGGAAATTGGCATGTGGGTCCAACTTTTAATTTTTTTTTTTTTTTTTGGCTACGTGTACAGCGGTTTTAATTTTTTTTTTCCTGCCACGTGTACAACATTTCTGTTTTCCGCCAACACTGTTGGCGGACTCTGTCTTTTTTTAAAAAAAATTTGCAACTTGTTTCGTTTGCAAGAATTTAATATAAATTTATTTCACTACAGTAAATTTTCTGAAGATTAAATGTGAGATACCTAAATAAAAAGCAGAATAATACCTAAGTTTAATCGTTAAACACACACACACACACACCATCCCACAATAATACGACTTTAAAAACAAAAAACAACAATGAAGTTTAAGCAAATAATCTAGTGACAAAGTTGGGAATAAAAACGAAAACTATTTATCAAGATGAACGTTCGCAGAAAATCAATACCCGCAAGTCAAATACTGTCACGACCCGCACCCGGAAATTCGGGCACGAGTGCGTGGGTACGTCCAGCCTACGCCGCAGAGTCGGCGGTAGTACGCTGTCTCGGTCAATTCCAGATTTACTAAACTAGCTCATTCACAATTAACATAGGCAAGATAATAATGAGAACAGAAACTTAAGATTTCAACTGAAGTAAATACGACAACAGATTCAAATGTTTTAGTACAGAAATTCAGAATGAAATCGGGGACAAACCCGATTACTAAGATAAGAAACAGAAATAAAAGATAACTACTGCTAGCTACTCTGCAGCAGGGGTTTCCTGGGTGGGATCTGGCTCCTCATAAGTATCATCTGTACCCTCATAGGGACCATAATATGTAGGGGCAAGGTCCTCATCATCGCCTAAATCAACAGATACAGTCAGGAAAGGAGCAGAGTACACAGTGCACAACAAGATTAAACTAAATATTTATGACAATTAAATTGAATATCATGTTGAGAAACTGCATAACAGAACATCATTATCTCAGAGTTAAAGCTGTAAACAGGAATATGAGAAAACAGAAATAAATGAGACAGGAAAATGAACTACAACAGTCAGCAAGAAGTATAACATGACCAGAAACTATCTGTGTGAACTTGTGTTTGTTTTTAGAATACATAGTTGGCATGTAGGGGTTTATAAGGCTAATCCGGCCGTCATAAACGGCTATTAAACAGGGGAAATCGAGATCCGGCTGAGGTACAGTCGTGTACCAACAGCTATTAAACATGGCAGGGGAAAGGGTAAACTATATGCCTTCTAGTATTCTCCCACCCGACATGAAAAACAAGACATGAACTCCAATATTCAAGACATGAAATCCAGCATTTCTAACACTAGGTGTAATCATCAAGGGTACTAGTAAGGCAGGGAATTAATTATCATAATATAAAGATTTAACTTGAAGTGCAGGTACTTGCCTGTTGTTTGGATCTGATTAATTTGTTCTTGGGAAAATTTCCAGAGATGAGTCCAAAAGCTGAAATAGACATTACCATCACGCTCAGAAGATGTCAAATAGCTAGAAACGCCTGTCCTTGGGTCTGTAGAAGCATAAAAAATACGCTGGCAAAAGCTACACGGCGTATTGATACAGAGCAGCGCAAACAAAGGCCTTCAGTGCCATCAGACGTAAGAGCTCAAGGGTGCAGCGCGTCCAAAACCGCTTCGGCGTAGACGGGACCCCCCATCGCCTCCAGGGCGTAAAAACTCAGCCGCTCTCAAAGCAGCGTTAAAATAGCGTACGAGGAACGCTTCGTCTTCCCCGAAATGAACCTGTCAAGTCACGCAGTGAACCTGGCCTCTGACTCCTGACAAAAAGTGCTGCACGGCGACCCAGACGACGGCTGGAAACAGGCACAGACCCCTCGGGACGCACACCACAGTATGATGGCGGATCCCTGCATTTAATGCAGAGGATTGGGTTAAGATACCACCAAACCGTCGTTTACTGACGTCCCCTCAGCATAAACCGCTCTTTTTCGCACAGAGGGATACGCTGCATTGTTTTACACAGGCAGGCATAAGCCGGTTTACGCTCCGCAGTAGACAAACCGCCTGCCACGTCAAAAGCTGCACATCGTACGGGGCTCGAGGCACGTCTCTACGTCTAATTGCACGGAGCGGTGACAGGTTTAGTCAAGGCACGTCTCTGCAACGGATGCACAGAAGGGCTGCAGACCTTCGAAACACGTCTTCGCATTTAATGCACAGGATGATGGCAAATCTCTGTAGAAGATTTGATTACATCTTCGAAAGTCGTGATTCCGGCTAAGACGTCCCCGTCAGCACTCGGGCACGGTACGCAGCGGCTTCTACGCCCATTCAAGACCTGTGCCCCTTCGGCTCTCAACGCCTCTCCGGCTTCAACGCCTGTCCGGCTCCTACGCCTATCCGGCTTCAACGCCTCTTCGGCTCCTACGCCTATCCGGCTTCAACGCCTCTCCGGCTTCTACGCCTATCCGGCTTCTACGCCCATTCGGCTTCTATGCCTATCTGGCCTCTGTGCCAGGGTGACAGTCATTTGGCTTCTACGCCAACCGTTTCTACACACGGGATACCTACCTGCGTGGCTCTTACGCCGTGATCTTCGTAGCAATAGTACGCATTGTGTTCCCTCAGTTGGACCCGCGTCATACGCTCATTCAAAAGATCATCCATACGCAGGCATTGGTTACTTTAACCGTTGTGTAAAAGGGTGTTGTACTTTCCACTCCTCGGTTTTTACACCGACGGAGTGGTCACTGTCACCAAAACTCTATAAATAGAGACCCCTATCAATGGGGAAAAGGAGAAGAAAAAGAATTATCATCCAGGAGAGAATTATCGTCCAAGGAGAGAGAGAGAGAGAGAGAGAGAGAGAGAGAGAGAGAGCCCGGAGAGCAGGCAAAGAGCAGGGATCGACGACCTTGGCCTCGTGCGTCCAACCTCTTCTGCAACCTTCGAAGCTGCTATCTGTCTTCCACGGCACTTCTTCAACATCGTGTGGTCCAAGGGCTAAAGTGATCGACCGCAGATCAGACACCTATAGCAATTTATACCCAGATTAAATAAATTGTACTCCCACATCCTCGTATAGGATTACATTGTACAAGTTTGTTTGTAAACAGAAGGGCGCGGGTTTCGCATAAACCCCGTCATTGAAATACAATTTCATTCCTTTCGTTTAATACCACAAACAAGATGGCGACTCTGCTGGGGACATCTTTCTCTTCTGACGAGGAAGTAATTGCTCAACACGATACGGTATCCGTGGGAACCGTGAAGAAGACGCTGGTCGTTCATTTCGACCAGTCAGCCTACGAAGACATGCTTCGAGCCGGGGGTAGCTCTCGCCCTCTCTCCGTCCAGGACAACAGGAAGCTGCGCAATGTGTGGATGCCCAAGACATCCTCTACTATTCCTGTGGACTCTCCGATCTCTCCGGACTCTCCGATCTCTCCGATCTCTTCGGCCAACGAGGTTGTAGCGACGCTCCCTCCGTGCCCCGCACGTAAAATTCAGTCTCCCGCTACGCGCGGTACAGACAAAACTTCGGGCGAAGCCTTAGCGCTAACCCCGAAGAATCCACTGCGCTTTACGCGTAGGAAACAGTCTCCCGCTACGCGCGGTGAAGACAAAACTTCGGGCGAAGCCTCAGCGCTAACCCAGAAGCCTTCACTGCGCTTTACGCGTAGAAATCTGTCTCCCGCTCCGTGCGGTACAGACAGAACTTCAGATGGTGCCTCGGCGCCAAGACGGAAGAACAGATCTCGCTCCACGCGCAAGACATCGTCTGACCTCTACGATAAACCAGATGAGCGCTGTGATCTTCGCGAAGGAAAGCAAGCGGCAGGCTACTTAAACTCTCGGCCTTCACGCCAGCGAAGGAACAGAATGACCTGTTAAGGCTTCAGGAGCTAGAAGGATTAGACGAGAAACGCCTCCAAGCTCAACAGCGCATCGCGCTCTACCAAGCACGCATTTCCAGAGCTTTTAATCGTAAAGTAAAGGAAAGGGTGTTCAAAGTCGGCGAGCTAGTTTTAGCCATAAGAAGGCCGATGATTCTTACTCACAGGAGTAAAGGCAAATTCCAGCCCAAGTGGGAAGGCCCTTATGTGATCGAGACAACATTCTCGAACGGAGCCTACAGACTAGCCCAGCCCAATGGAGACCTATTAATGGCTCCTATCAACGGCAAATTCCTGAAGAAGTACTACGCCTAATCTCCTCCACTCAGGAGGAATACGGCGAGATTCTCGTAATCCGACGAAACTACTTCAAAGAAGAAACTAGTATAGGCCCACAAATCAGTCATGTCCATATCACCTCTGAACTGTATTTCCTTGGAGAATCTGCCATGTCCATATCACCTCTGAACAGGCTTTCCAAGATTCTGACCATCAATTATCACCTCTGATATCGATCGTCACTTCAACTAACACCCGTACTAAATCTAAGTACGCCAGTGGTGTTAGGTCCACAAAATCTGCTACGTCCATATTACCTCTAGCAGGGCTTGTCCTCAAACCTATTACTTGCACCTAGGTGCGCAAAAAGCAATAGGCCCACAAATCAGTCATGTCCATATCACCTCTGAACTGTATTTCCTTGGAGAAATCTGCCATGTCCATATCACCTCTGAACAGGCTTTCCAAGATTCTGACCATCGATTATCGCCTCTGATATCGATCGTCACTTCAACTAACACCCGTACTAAATCTAAGTACGCCAGTGGTGTTAGGTCCACAAAATCTGCTACGTCCATATTACCTCTAGCAGGGCTTGTCCTCAAACCTATTACTTGCACCTAGGTGCGCAAAAAGCAATAGGCCCACAAATCAGTCATGTCCATATCACCTCTGAACTGTATTTCCTTGGAGAATCTGCCATGTCCATATCACCTCTGAACAGGCTTTCCAAGATTCTGACCATCGATTATCACCTCTGATATCGATCGTCACTTCAACTAACACCCGTACTAAATCTAAGTACGCCAGTGGTGTTAGGTCCACAAAATCTGCTACGTCCATATTACCTCTAGCAGGGCTTGTCCTCAAACCTATTACTTGCACCTAGGTGCGCAAAAAGCAATAGGCCCACAAATCAGTCATGTCCATATCACCTCTGAACTGTATTTCCTTGGAGAATCTGCCATGTCCATATCACCTCTGAACAGGCTTTCCAAGATTCTGACCATCGATTATCACCTCTGATATCGATCGTCACTTCAACTAACACCCGTACTAAATCTAAGTACGCCAGTGGTGTTAGGTCCACAAAATCTGCTACGTCCATATTACCTCTAGCAGGGCTTGTCCTCAAACCTATTACTTGCACCTAGGTGCGCAAAAAGCAATAGGCCCACAAATCAGTCATGTCCATATCACCTCTGAACTGTATTTCCTTGGAGAATCTGCCATGTCCATATCACCTCTGAACAGGCTTTCCAAGATTCTGACCATCGATTATCACCTCTGATATCGATCGTCACTTCAACTAACACCCGTACTAAATCTAAGTACGCCAGTGGTGTTAGGTCCACAAAATCTGCTACGTCCATATTACCTCTAGCAGGGCTTGTCCTCAAACCTATTACTTGCACCTAGGTGCGCAAAAAGCAATAGGCCCACAAATCAGTCATGTCCATATCACCTCTGAACTGTATTTCCTTGGAGAATCTGCCATGTCCATATCACCTCTGAACAGGCTTTCCAAGATTCTGACCATCGATTATCACCTCTGATATCGATCGTCACTTCAACTAACACCGTACTAAATCTAAGTACGCCAGTGGTGTTAGGTCCACAAAATCTGCTACGTCCATATTACCTCTAGCAGGGCTTGTCCTCAAACCTATTTCTTGCACCTAGGTACGCAAAAAGCAATAGGCCCACAAATCAGTCATGTCCATATCACCTCTGAACTGTATTTCCTTGGAGAATCTGCCATGTCCATATCACCTCTGAACAGGCTTTCCAAGATTCTGACCATCGATTATCACCTCTGATATCGATCGTCACTTCAACTAACACCCGTACTAAATCTAAGTACGCCAGTGGTGTTAGGTCCACAAAATCTGCTACGTCCATATTACCTCTAGCAGGGCTTGTCCTCAAACCTATTTCTTGCACCTAGGTGCGCAAAAAGCAATAGGCCCACAAATCAGTCATGTCCATATCACCTCTGAACTGTATTTCCTTGGAGAATCTGCCATGTCCATATCACCTCTGAACAGGCTTTCCAAGATTCTGACCATCGATTATCACCTCTGATATCGATCGTCACTTCAACTAACACCCGTACTAAATCTAAGTACGCCAGTGGTGTTAGGTCCATAAAATCTGCTACGTCCATATTACCTCTAGCAGGGCTTGTCCTCAAACCTATTACTTGTACCTAGGTGCGCAAAAAGCAATAGGCCCACAAATCAGTCATGTCCATATCACCTCTGAACTGTATTTCCTTGGAGAATCTGCCATGTCCATATCACCTCTGAACAGACTTTCCAAGATTCTGACCATCGATTATCACCTCTGATATCGATCGTCACTTCAACTAACACCCGTACTAAATCTAAGTACGCCAGTGGTGTTAGGTCCACAAAATCTGCTACGTCCATATTACCTCTAGCAGGGCTTGTCCTCAAACC
Source organism: Iris macrosiphon (assembly GCA_036927795.1). Classification (NCBI taxonomy): domain Eukaryota; kingdom Viridiplantae; phylum Streptophyta; class Magnoliopsida; order Asparagales; family Iridaceae; genus Iris; species Iris macrosiphon. Next base: position 322,284 of record JAYESA010000020.1, on the reverse strand, counting down.
TATTTACTTGCACCTAGGTGCGCAACAAGTAATAGGCCCACAAAACAGCTATGTCCATATTACCTCTGAGCTGTAAACTCTAGTAAATCCTATCACGTCTATCTCACCTCTGATAGTACTTTACCTACAAAAACTTGGCCAAAGCACGTTCTATCATGTCCGTATGACCTCTGGATAGACGTGCCCTGCTAAAGTTTACCGAGAGTTTATCACGTCCATACTACCTCTGATACCACTCTCGCCCTAACCAAGTCTCGCATTAATAGTCGGATATGATTGGGTGCTACGTCAAACCACTACCCTCAAAAGACGGACAGTCAGCGAATTCGAAAAATTCTTCGCGCAAGACAGTTCAGCAGTTCTATACTAAAGGAGCTTTCTACGCTCGACAGTAACAGATCTACGATTTTACGCTCGCAAGCTACAAGTCTATGGTTTTTCTCGCCCGGATGCCTTTGTGCTCGGTAGCTTTTACGCTCGAGAGGCGACAAACCTACGGCTTTACGCTCAGCAGATACCAAATCGATGATCTCACGCTCGGTGGCGCTCAGTTTACGCTCAGAAGCAACAGATCCGCAGAACTTCACGCTCGAAGAAATTCTCTTTTCAGGAGCTACAGATCCACAAGTCCTACGCTAAAGGAGCTTTCTACACTCAACAGCAACGATTCTACGGCTTTACGTTCAAGCAGCTATAAGTCTATGGTTTTTCTCGCCCGGATGCCTTTGTGCTCGGTAGCTTTTACCTCGAGAGGCGACAAACCTACGAATTCACGCTCAGGAACCACAAGTCTACGACTTCGCGCTCAACGGTGTTTTACGCCCAGACGCTACAGGCTGAGGATTTCGCACTCCGCGACTTTCCGCTTATCCAAAACAGTCCCCGACCCGGTCAAGTGCAAAGAGTTCACACAGAAGATACTCATTCTTGACCCCAAGTACCCGAAACGGACAGAGTACAACCATTAAGAAATTACTCTTTTCGGGTCCCAAAATTGGAGGTTCATCCGGACTCCAGTCTGAACATCTCGTCTGTCAAAGATGACAAAGCTCAGCCAGAATCCTCGACCCTGTTTCAAGGGAGTTCCGAGAGATCATTCTTGAAGACGAAGACTGAACAAAGTTCTGCTCATCAGAAGCAGCAGTTTAGAACTCTACGCGATTCCTTAGCCCTAGCAACAGGACAGTTCTAAGTGTTCAAAATGCTAAAGCAGCGCTCTATGCACTATCCGCTGCACGTAAAGAACAGGACAGAACCTAGTACTCTCTATACAGGGTCGCGTAAAGTATCAGACGTGTCGAAGCTGCACACATTCAGACTTCACAGCAACGTATGGCAAGTGATCATATGAAGAAAAGACGACTTTATTGAAGATTAAAATCATGATTACATATGAGGGAAACCCTGTCTACAGGGGTTTTTCTCTACTTTTCATGATTACATATGAGGGAAACTCCGTCTACAAAAGACTCCCTCGTCGTCTGAAGATCGCACCGAGAGGCTGTTCTGACAGGTTCTCACGTCGGTGAAGGTCTTCCTCTTCTTCTAAAGAAGATGATCACCGGCGGACACGACAGAGTTGGGGCTTGCATAGATTTTGCAGATCCTCTACTCCGTGCACCGCTCAAACCGGGACATCACGAGTCTGTCTGACTCTCGTCACCGGAGGTAAGAGGAGAAGGCGCCAGTTATAGGCAGCACGGTCAAGAACGACCGTTCCTCTCGCCAGACGCAACGCCATACAAAGTTGCTGATTATCCCGAGCAAGGGAGGCTAAGATATCCTTCCATGATCCATCGCTGTAGTGGACACTTGCTCGAAGACGCCGTCTTTTTCGGCTCCCAACATGCTGGAAGAACATGATCTCCTTCTTCCTCAGATCGACCCGACGAACTCCGGTGATCATTTTAGCATGGTGATGGGAATATGGGGAAACAGGTTAACCCCCCGCCTTTTTATAGGCAAAAGAGATTACATCGGTCCCCAATAAATCCGCCATAAAGGCCGCACCGACCGTTTCAACGCTCTATTCAGAAACGTTTCGAGTCACGAGGGGCCATTCATGCTTCATTCAAAGCGTTTCAAATTCCAAAGGATTTTAAAAGCTTTGAAGGGGGTCTTGTAGAAGCATGAAAAATACGCTGGCAAAAGCTACGCGGCGTATTGATACAGAGCAGCGCAAACAAAGGCCTTCAGTGCCATCAGGCGTAAGAGCTCAAGGGTGCAGCGCGTCCAAAACCGCTTCGGCATAGACGGGACCCCCCCATCGCCTCCAGGGCGTAAAAACTCAGCCGCTCTCAAAGCAGCGTTAAAATAGCGTACGAGGAACGCTTCGTCTTCCCCGAAATGAACCTGTCAAGTCACGCAGTGAACCTGGCCTCTGACTCCTGACAAAAAGTGCTGCACGACGACCCAGACGACGGCTGGAAACAGGCACAGACCCCTCGGGATGCACACTACAGTATGATGGTGGATCCCTGCATTTAATGCAGAGGATTGGGTTAAGATACCACCGAACCGTCGTTTACTGACGTCCCCTCAGCATAAACCGCTCTTTTTCGCACAGAGGGATACGCTGTATTGTTTTACACAGGCAGGCATAAGCCGGTTTACGCTCCGCAGTAGACAAACCGCCTGCCACGTCAAAAGCTGCACATCGTACGGGGCTCGAGGCACGTCTCTACGTCTAATTGCACGGAGCGGTGACAGGTTCAGTCAAGGCACGTCTCTGCAACGAATGCACAGAAGGGCTGCAGACCTTCGAAACACGTCTTCGCATTTAATGCACAGGATGATGGCAAATCTCTGTAGAAGATTTGATTACATCTTCGAAAGCCGTGATTCCGGCTAAGACGTCCCCGTCAGCACTCGGGCATGGTACACAGCGGCTTCTACGCCCATTCAAGACCTGTGCCCCTTCGGCTCTCAACGCCTGTCCGGCTCCTACGCCTGTCCGGCTCCTACGCCTATCCGGCTTCAACGCCTCTCCGGCTCCTACGCCTATCCGGCTTCAACGCCTCTCCGGCTTCTACGCCCATTCGGCTTCTATGCCTATCTGGCCTCTGTGCCAGGGTGACAGTCATTTGGCTTCTACGCCAACCGTTTCTACACACGGGATACCTACCTGCGTGGCTCTTACGCCGTGATCTTCGTAGCAATAGTACGCGTTGTGTTCCCTCAGTTGGACCCGCGTCATACGCTCATTCAAAAGATCATCCATACGCAGGCATTGGTTACTTTAACCGTTGTGTAAAAGGGTGTTGTACTTCCCACTCATCGGTTTTTACACCGACGGAGTGGTCACTGTCACCAAAACTCTATAAATAGAGACCCCTATCAATGGGGAAAAGGAGAAGAAAAAGAATTATCATCCAGGAGAGAATTATCGTCCAAGGAGAGAGAGAGAGAGAGAGAGAGAGAGAGAGAGAGAGCCCGGAGAGCAGGCAAAGAGCAGGGATCGACGACCTTGGCCTCGTGCGTCCAACCTCTTCTGCAACCTTCGAAGCTGCTACCTGTCTTCCACGACACTTCTTCAACATCGTGTGGTCCAAGGGCTAAAGTGATCGACCGCAGATCAGACACCTATAGCAATTTATACCCAGATTAAATAAATTGTACTCCCACATCCTCGTATAGGATTACATTGTACAAGTTTGTTTGTAAACAGAAAGGCGCGGGTTTCGCATAAACCCCGTCATTGAAATACAATTTCATTCATTTCGTTTAATACCACAAACAGGATCCAATTTGGAGACAAGGGCAAAAACGGTAGTTTCGGGTCAAAACGGGGTCCGCCGGTGGGCCCGCTTTGCACCGAAAAACGTGTCCGGGTCAAAGTTCTCCAAATTCACCAAACTTAGTGTCAACATGTAAGGAACGCTGATACGAACCCAACGGAACTTCCAGATTTGGATTCCGATGAGCCGAACACAAAATCGCCCGTCGAGCGGGGCCTGTGGGGCCCACGACACGCGATTTCGTCAACGTTCTCAGAATCGAACCAAACTTGACCCACAGGACCAGGGTATCGCTACGAGTCCGATGGCGTAAGTTTCGTCTCGATCTGACGAGTGTATAAGAAGTTAGGGCGAAATGCCGAAAAGTCAGATACGGGGCGATGTCCGCGGATACAAAGCTACGAGCAAAAAGTTACACGCACCTGAAGGGGACCCGAAAAACAGGGTCGAGTCGTGTCCGACACGTGTCCGACTCGTGTCGGACACAGGGAAAGAATCTATGGTTAGGGTTTCGGATTCGGCTGAGCTCCGGCGAGGGGAGGCGCTGGGCGGCCGGGCGGAGGCGGAGGGGGCCGGGGACAGCGCGGCGAGGCGGCGGCCGGGCTCGCGGCGGCGCTGCCCTAGCTGTTGCTGCTGCTGTTGAGCTGGCCGTCGCCGGAGACGAAGGAGAGGGGAGGAAGAAGGAGGGGGCTGGGCGCGGAGGAGGACGGCGGCACTGGGGGTCTGCACGGCGACGTGCGGCGGAGGAAGGGCAGGGTGGCAGCGGTGGTGGTGGTCGGGTTCAGCCGAGAGGGGGGGGGGAATTTAAAGGGTGGCCGGGGCCGGAGAAGGCGGGGAGAGGGGGCGGAGATGGCGGAGGTGGGGTGGACGTGGCCGGGCGGAGCCGAAGAGGGGGTCGTGGGGAGCGGCTGACCGCTGGAGGCGGCGGAAATCGTGCGCCGGAGCTGCGCCGGGTCGTGGGGGGCAGTGAAGTGGACGGGTCGGGTTGCGGGTCGGGCGGCGGCGGATCCGACCCGACCCGCTAGGCAGGGTCTGGGCCGGGCGGGGCTGGGCCCGATTTGGCCCAATGGGCCGGGCAGGGCTCGGATTTATTTAAAAAATATATAATAATAATAATAATAATAATAATAATAATAATAATAATAATACAATTAATAAATAAATAAATAATTAATTAAATAATTAAATAAATAGTTTTAGGTGTTTTAAAAATAGGTTCGGGGTCCGATAAATTCCAGAAAAATTGTCCTAAGTCCAGTTTTCCATTTTACACCCAAAAATATTATTTTTACAATATTTTAATGTTGTTTAATATTAATTAAAATTATATAATAATTCAAAACCCTGATTTTAATTTTAGAAAATTCCAAGAAAATTCTAGAAAATTGGGAAAAATCCAAGATTTAATAATTTGAAAATTCTGGGGGTTTACAACCTACCCAACTTATAAAAATTTCGTCCTCGAAATTTAAGAATAACAAAGGCACGAAAGGAAAAGGCCGAGAATTAAAATATACCTCAGGGTTCAAAAAGATAGGGGTATCGCTCTCTAATCTCGTCTTCTCGCTCCCAGGTGGATTCGCCGGGAGAATAGTGCTTCCAAGCTACGCGAACCAGGGAAATGACCTGGTTCCGTAGAACTTTCTCCGATCGATCCAGTATCTCCACGGGTTGCTCTTGGTAAGTCAGACTTGGGCCTACTTCGAACTCTGAGTGATCCAAAATGTGGCTGGGGTCTGACACGTACTTTCTCAGCTGCGACACGTGGAAGACGTTATGGACTCCATCCAGAGAGGGTGGCAATGCCAGTCGGTATGCCACTTCTCCGATTTTCTCCTGAATGCCAAAAGGTCCAATAAATCTTGGGCTGAGTTTTCCACTCCTTCCGAACCTAATGGTGCCACGTGTCGGGGAAATCTTCAAGAATACCAGTTCTCCAACCTTTAACAAAGTCATAATCAAGTCTTAGTTCCCTAATCAAAATGTTTAAATTGACTTAAATTTCATAAATTTAATTACCTCAAATTCCAAGGGCCTTCGGTGGCTATTTGCCCAATGTCGTTGCCTGTCTTGAGCCACTCGAAGTCTGTCCCTTATTTGCTTTACCTTCTCAGCTGAATCGATCACCATCTCTGGTCCCAGCAGGGCTCTTTCTCCAACGTCGTCCCATGATAGCGGGGTACGACATCTTCGTCCATACAGAGCTTCAAATGGAGTCATCTCAATACTTGCTTGGTAACTGTTATTATAAGAGAACTCCACAAGATGTAGGTAGTCTTCCCAGGATCCTCCAAAATCTAGAACACATGTACGGAGCATATCTTCAAGTGTCTGGATTGTACGTTCCGATTGTCCATCGGTTTGGGGATGATAAGCTGTGCTGAATTTGAGCTGCGTCCCCAAGCTGGCTTGTAAACTCTTCCAGAAGTGAGAGGTGAATCTTGAATCTCGGTCGGAGACAATACTTACTGGAACTCCATGCAGCCTAATAATATGTCTGATATATAAATCTGCCAGCTTTTCTGTAGATAGCCCCACTTTGAAAGGTAGAAAATGTGCAGACTTGGTCAGTCTATCTACTATCACCCAGATTGCATCCTTTCCACTAGGTGTCCTTGGAAGTCCGGAAACAAAATCCATTGTGATATGTTCCCACTTCCACTCCGGAATGGGTAGTGGTTGAAGCAATCCTCCAGGTCTTTGTCTTTCTGCCTTGACTTGCTGGCACACTAAACAACGAGATACGAACCTGGCTACTTCTCTTTTCATGCCATGCCACCAAACATGCGTCCTCAGGTCCTTGTACATCTTGTTGGCTCCTGGATGTATAGAGTATTGCGATCTGTGCGCCTCTTGCATAATTTCTTCTCTTATGTCTCCTTGAGGTACACATAATCTATCGCCATGCCTCAGTGATCCATCCTCATGAATTCTGAAATCTTCCACTAATCCAGCTTGCACTTGTCCTCGAAGGCTTCGCAGGCCTTCGTCTTGAAACTGAGTCTCCTTGATCTTGTCTATTAAAGTAGACTGAATCTGCAAGTTCATCATTTGGCCTTCTTTTCCTGGGATAATTACTTCAATACCTAAACTTTCCAAGTCCTCTAGCAGGTGTCTGTCCATAGTCAAGTACATCGCCATAGGATATCTGCTTAGAGCATCAGCAACTACATTGGCCTTCCCAGGATGATATTGAAGGGTGATATCAAAGTCTTTCATTAGTTCCAGCCACCTTCTTTTCCTCATGTTCAGCTCTTTCTGAGTGAAGATATATTTTAGACTTTTATGGTCCGTAAATATTTCCACCCTTTTTCCATAAAGATAATGCTTCCATAGCTTAAGAGCAAAAATGACAGCTGCCAATTCTAAATCATGAGTTGGATAGTTCTTTTCATGAGGTCGAAGCTGTCTAGAGGCATATGCTATTGCTTTCTTGTTCTGCTCCAATACACAACCTAGACCTTTTCCAGAAGCATCACTATAAATAGCGAAACCTCCGGTTCCAGAAGGTAAGGTCAGAATAGGGACAGTAGTCAGCCTTTTCTTCAATTCCTCAAAAGCATGCTGACATTCATCAGTCCAGGTGAACTCTTCATCCTTCCTTGTTAATTTTGTCATGGGTTCAGCAATTCTTGCAAAGTCCTTCACAAACTTCCGATAGTAGCCAGCTAGTCCCAGGAAGCTTCTAATCTCTGCTACCGAGTCTGGAGTGGGCCAGGATTCTACTGCCGCTATCTTCTTAGGATCTACTGCTATTCCATCTCCAGTCACAATATGTCCCAAGAATTCTACTTTGTCTAGGAAGAAAGCACATTTAGATAATTTTCCATAAAGTTTTTCCTTCCTCAAAGTCTCCAATGCTAACCTCAAATGTTCTTCATGTTCTTCGGGGGTCTTGGAGTAGATCAAAATATCATCAATGAAGACCACTACAAATTTGTCTAGGTATGGCTGGAAAACTCTGTTCATTAAGTTCATAAAAACTGCTGGAGCATTCGTCAACCCGAACGGCATTACTAAGAATTCGTAGTGTCCGTTCCGGGTATTGAAAGCAGTTTTAGGGATGTATTCCTTTCTCACCCTTACTTGGTGGTAACCAGACCTCAAATCAATCTTTGAAAATACCCGAGCTCCACTCAACTGATCAAATAGGTCATCTATCCTGGACAGGGGATACTTATTCTTAATTGTTAAGGCATTCAAGGCCCTATAGTCAATACACATTCGGGATGTTCCGTCCTTCTTGGGCACAAATAATACTGGAGCTCCCCAGGGTGAGACACTAGACCTAATGAAGCATTTGTCTTCTAGTTCTTTGATTTGCTCATTTAGCTCTATTATCTCCTTCTTGTTGATTCTGTAGGGATTTTGAGATACTGGTGCTGCTCCTGGCACTAAGTCAATAGAGAATTCAACTTCTCGGTCTGGGGGTAAGCCTGGAAGATCCTCAGGGAAGACATCAAGGTATTCAGATATGATGGGTAGTGGCAATTCTTCTGTTACTAGGGCTCCACAAAATTTGTTATTACCCATTTCTCTAGAACCTCTAGCAAATTCAAATTCTGGCTTGTCAGGGGGCCTGAAGATTACACTACCTCTGTGGCAGTCTATAGTGGCATGATGTTGACTCAACCAATCCATACCCAGTATAATATCAAAACTGGGCACTGGCATTACGAGTAGCCTAGCATACAGTTCTCTTCCACACAATGTAATAGGGCAATTGTTACAGGCATCACTAACCGGGATAATTCCTCCACCGGTAATGATCTTATAACAATTCCTAAGGGATTTAGTGATTAAGCTATGCTTCATAAGGAAATCTACTGACATGAATGAATGTGAAGCTCCAGAGTCAAATAAAGTAATAGCTGGTATTGAATTTATAAGCACAGAACCTGTGATCACGTCTGCTGTGGCTTCCGCTTCTTCCAGAGTCATTGCATAAGCACGGCCTTGCTGCGGTGCACCCCTCTGTTGCTGCTGTTGGTGCTGAGCAAAGCGTTGTTGTTGTGTTGGAAGCGGGGGTCCCCTCTGTTGTGCTGCTGGGGCCCTGGCCTGGGCTGGAGCCTTGGGTGCAGCGGTGCGTCCTTGAGCAGCTGGACAGTCCCTCATTTGATGCGCTGCTGAGCCGCAGTAGAGGCAGGCACCTAGCCTCTTCCTGCAGACTTGCCAAGTATGACCTGGTTTTTGGCAAAAGTTACAAGCAGCAGCTTGTTGGTTCTGTCCTTGAGCCTGGTGTTGGGGTGCTGGAGCTCGAGGGAGAGGACGCTGAGTTTGCTGCGGGGCCCTCTGTTGTTGTTGTTGTTGTTGTTGTTGTTGAAAAGGGCGTTTGTTGGGTCCCGCATTTCCGGTATCTCTCTCCCGTTTCATTTTATGCCCCATATCTCTCTCAACGCCTTGTGCCACGCTCAGGATTTCTTCATAGGTGCGAGCTCGGCTGGTGGTGACAGCAAGGCGAATATCCGGAGATAGCCCCTTCTTGAATCTACGGGCTCTGTCCTCCGGGGTACGAACCATGTACTCCGCAAAGTGGCTCAACCTGCTAAATTCAGCAGTATACTCATCAACAGACAGGTTACCTTGTTCCAGTCTCTCGAATTGGCTTTCGAGAGCTTCCCGAGCCACTTCGGGGTAGAATTTCTCCTTGAATAGCCTCTTGAAGTCCTCCCAAGTGAGATCAGGAACAGATAGTTGGGGTTCATCTCTGAACCAGGTTCGAGCAATGTCGAACAGTTGCAGGCTTGCGGACTCCACTTTGAGGTCATCAGGGACCCGAGCAGTCTTCAGGAGTCTCTCGACATTCTCTATCCACTCATCGGCATAGAGAATTCCCTCAGTTTCGTAGAATTCCAGGGGTCTAAGATTCTTGAAGTCTTTGGCACTCCCTGGCCTCTTGAGTGGCGACTCCTGGGACCTAAGAGCTTCTGAGAGGCTGGTCCGCAGAAGTGCAGTCTGTTCTTTCTGGGATTCCACTAGTCCCTGGAATACTCCAAGTAGTCGTGCTCCATCCAGAGTAACTGCCGGAACAGATGGAGGCGGCGGGAGTGCAAGAGTCTCGGACACATTCTGCTCAGCTGGTTCTGATGTGCCTCCTACTGTGTTCCTTGTCTGGACCATTCTGAAAGATTAAGGGATAGGAAGATCAGAATAGAATACTTGGAAATCAAAGGCGATAGGAAAATTGAGCAGCAAAGATATCAAGAATTGAAATAAGGACCCTATACTGTGAATGAGCTTTTCTTAGAATCCTCAATCTTATTCCATACCCTGTCCTAGGGTATTACCCTATTTAAGGATAGGACCTGCATGGGCCACCATAAAAATGTGTCACGACCCGCACCCAGAAATTCGGGCACGAGTGCGTGGGTACGTCCAGCCTACGCCGCAGAGTCGGCGGTAGTACGCTGTCTCGGTCAATTCCAGATTTACTAAACTAGCTCATTCATAATTAACATAGGCAAGATAATAATGAGAACAGAAACTTAAGATTTCAACTGAAGTAAATACGACAACAGATTCAAATGTTTTAGTACAGAAATTCAGAATAAAATCGGGGACAAACCCGATTACTAAGTTAAGAAACAGAAATAAAAGATAGCTACTGCTAGCTACTCTGCAGCAGGGGTTTCCTGGGTGGGATCTGGCTCCTCATAAGTATCATCTGTACCCTCATAGGGACCATAATATGTAGGGGCAAGGTCCTCATCATCGCCTAAATCAACAGATCCAGTCAGGAAAGGAGCAGAGTACATAGTGCACAACAAGATTAAACTAAATATTTATGATAATTAAATTGAATATCATGTTGAGAAACTGCATAACAGAACATCATTATCTCAGAGTTAAAGCTGTAAACAGGAATATGAGAAAACAGAAATAAATGAGACAGGAAAATGAACTACAACAGTCAGCAAGAAGTATAACATGACCAGAAACTATCTGTGTGAACTTGTGTTTGTTTTTAGAATACATAGTTGGCATGTAGGGGTTTATAAGGCTAATTCGGCCGTCATAAACGGCTATTAAACAGGAGAAATCAAGATCCGGCTGAGGTACAATCGTGTACCAACAGCTATTAAACATGGCAGGGGAAAGGGTAAACTACATGCCTTCTAGTATTCTCCCACCCGACATGAAAAATAAGACATGAACTCCAATATTCAAGACATGAAATCCAGCATTTCTAACACTAGGTGTAATCATCAAGGATACTAGTAAGGCAGGGAATTAATTATCACAATATAAAGATTTAACTTGAAGTGCAGGTACTTGCCTGTTGTTTGGATCTGATTAATTTATTCTTGGGGAAATTTCCAGAGATGAGTCCAAAAGCTGAAATAGACATTACCATCACGCTCAGAAGATGTCAAATAGTTAGAAATGCCTGTGCTTGGGTCCAATTTGGAGACAAGGGCAAAAACGGCAGTTTTGGGTCAAAACAGGGTCCGCCGGTGGGCCCGCTTTGCACCGAAAAATGTGTCCGAGTCAAAGATCTCCAAATTCACCAAACTTAGTGTCAACAGGTCAGGAACGCTGATACAAACCCAACGGAACTTCCAGATTTGGATTCCGATGAGCCGAACACAAAATCGCCCGTCGAGCGGGGCCTGTTGGGGCCCACGACACGCGATTTCGTCAACGTTCTCAGAATCGAACCAAACTTGACCCACAGGACCAGCGTATCGCTACGAGTTCGATGGCGCAAGTTTCGTCTCGATCTGACGAGTGTACAAGAAGTTAGGGCGAAATGCCGAAAAGTCGGATACGGGACGATGTCCGCGGATACGCGTTGATTCCGGTGTGCACGCACACCCGAATCAGCTTCCACGAAATCTCACACGTCCGTATCGACGACGCGCACGTATCTGTGAAGACCGCACGCGACCAAGTCGTCCCATTTGGCGGGGCGCACTCAGTTCCGGGGTGAAACATGGTCTGGTTTTTCCTGTTTTTGGATCGCGGTGTGCGATCACCACAGGACCCGATGCCCCGAACAGTTTGTCCAGACACCGAGAGGGTCATACAGGCTTCGCAACGCAATTTGCGGAATTAAAAACAGAGCTACGAGCAAAAAGTTACACGCACCTGAAGGGGACCCGAAAAACAGGGTCGAGTCGTGTCCGACACGTGTCCGACTCGTGTCGGACACAGGGGAAGAATCTAGGGTTAGGGTTTCGGATTCGGCTGAGCTCCGGCGAGGGGAGGCGCTGGGCGGCCAGGCGAAGGCGGAGGGGGCCGGGGACAGCGCGGCGAGGCGGCGGCCGGGCTCGCGGCGGCGCTGCCCTAGCTGTTGCTGCTGCTGTTGAGCTGGCCGTCGCCGGAGACGAAGGAGAGGGGAGGAAGAAGGAGGGGGCTGGGCGCGGAGGAGGACGGCGGCGGTGGGGGTCTGCACGGCGGCGTGAGGCGGAGGAAGGGCAGGGTGGCAGCGGTGGTGGTGGTCGGGTTCAGCCGAGAGGGGGGAGAATTTAAAGGGTGGCCGGGGCCGGAGAAGGCGGGGAGAGGGGGCGGAGATGGCGGAGGTGGGGTGGACGTGGCCGGGCGGAGCGGAAGAGGGGGTCGTGGGGAGCGGCTGACCGCCGGAGGCGGCGGAAATCGCGCGCCGGAGCTGGGCCGGGTCGTGGGGGCAGTGAAGGGGACGGGTCGGGTTGCGGGTCGGGCGGCGGCGGATCCGACCCGACCCGCTAGGCAGGGTCTGGGCCGGGCGGGGCTGGGCCCGGTTTGGCCCAATGGGCCGGGCCGGGCTCGGATTTATTTAAAAATATATAATAATAATAATAATAATAATAATAATAATAATAATAATACAATTAATAAATAAATAAATAATTAAATAATTAAATAAATAGTTTTAGGTGTTTTAAAAATAGGTCCGGAGTCCGATAAATTCCAGAAAAATTGCCCTAAGTCCAGTTTTCCATTTTACACCCAAAAATATTATTTTTACAATATTTTAATGTTGTTTAATATCAATTAAAAATCATATAATAATTCAAAACCCTGATTTTAATTTCAGAAAATTCCCAGAAAATTCCAGAAAATTGGAAAAAATCCAAGATTTAATAATTTAAAAATTCTGGGGGTTTACAAATACGGTGGTTGATTTATGCAGAAAAATAAAGATCACACAATTTAAAACAAAAGCACAAGAATTAAGTAAAAAATTCTAACCGATACAAACTATCGGGAGAGCGAGGTTACTACTAAATAAAGTTACAAGACTTTACAAGATCGCTATAACTTCTAAACTCCAATTACCAGAGAAAGTACAAATTTTTTTTTTTTTTTAGAGATTACACACAAGATATGAGAAACCTAATTTCTATCTTCTTCTTCTCTTTCTTTCATCCAACCTATCGGTGGCTACCCAATACTTTTCTTTGAGCACAATTAATTTTCTACACAGAGAACATTAGACCATTTTATATAGCTTGTTATGTGTCCATACATAGAAATTCAATCCTATATAGACACGACATGCTTTCCATATTTAATACTCATTGATTAGGTAGGACAAAGTCTTTGCTCCAATCTTATTATTATTAGTATTCCTAATATGAGTAAATCATAACAATTACCATCTGTAGATGATTGTTGATTAGTTGGATGATGAATGCTACAGGTGGTAATTGTTAGGATTTACTCATATTCATCATCCAACATTATTCCAATCTTATTATTATTAGTATTTCTAATATGGGTAAATTCTAACAATTACCATCTAGAATTACATTCATCATCCACTTGCCAACCACTTTATTTTTGAAGTGGTTGGCAAGTGGGAAGTAAATAAAAAAAAAATTTAATGCCTTTGAAATAAATAAAGAAAAACACAAAAGAACGGCTTGGCAACAACGTTCAACTTACAACTAATCCAAAATTTTCTCAAAAATGTCACTTTTTTGTTATTTTTTTAGATTTTTTTGTTATTTTTTTAAAAATATATACGACAGAAAAGCCACTTTTATAAATAAAATAAAAAAAATACTGTTGTCAATGGGTGTTTCATTCACAACTACAAAAATATGTTCTTAGCAAGGGCCTATATCTTTTATTGTTTCCTATTTTGCTTTTTATTTCGATTTTTAGTGTCGGGATGGGAATAAACTAAAATATCTTTGTCATAGATGTTTTAGTTCATTTCCTACAAAATTTTCAAACTTAATTCTTTTCATTCAATTTCTTATAACTCCAGTGCTCTCGGTAAAAATGTCCTATAAATAATATATAATAATATAATATAAAGATGAGGTAAATTCATAAAGAAAAATAATAATATATAGCAATATATAATTTGTTGTGCTTGTATCATTTATACTCGCGACAATAATAATAATAATAATTAAATGTTATTAAGTATTGCAATTTTGTAACTTGTTTCTATGAAGTTTTGTATTTATAAGTTAATATTATGAACTATCGTTTATTTGGCAAGTTAATACCATAAAGTATCACTTATCTACCAAATAATAGACAATAGATAGTTAATGGTATTAAATTACAAAAAACAGTGTTTATCTAAGAAAAGTTAGTAATTTAGGATATTAACTTACATATTTAAAAGTTTATGATAGTAAATTTAAGTTGAAATTTTTAAAAATTTATGGTAACAATTTACAAGAGATGTTATAGAAGATAGAAATTATTTAGTGGGTCGATCTCATTATTTGATGATATGGGTGAAAACTTGCTCTCCTCTAATTGAATAATTTTTCAATTAGTTGAAATTAATAAGAAAAAAAAGAAAAAAGAAAAAAAAGACGATCCCTGCCCTGAAAGCAACCAACCAATGGCATCGCATCGTAGGAGGAAAGGAAGTTGTGAGATGGAGGTAACGTTACCGGTCAGTGTTCAACATCGGTGTACTGGTCAAAAAGAAGGAAAGGGCAGAGACGTTGTTTAGACTTAAATAGTTGGGGGTTGAGGACGACGACCGCTTGCTTCTTCGAATTAGGGCTAGGGTTAGTGTTTCCTCGGAGTAATAATGGAGACGGAGGTGGAAGAAGAGGTGGTGGAGGATCTGAAGGTGGAGGTCGGCCGTCCGTCGGTGGTTCTAGTGTGCGGGAGCCTTGTTTACTACCACTGCGCCTACAGAGAGTCGAGCCTCCTCTCTCTCCTCTCCGACGTCCTCATCGTCCTCCTCTGCTCCCTTGCCATCCTCGGCATGCTCTTCCGACAGATGAACATCTCGTACGTAATTAATTACGAGATCCAATCCAATCCCCAAATTCTTCTCTCTCTCTCTCTCTCTCTCTCTCTCTCTAACCTAGATCTATGTTGTTACTCATATATATATATATATATATATATATATATATATATATATATATATATATATATATATATATATGCTCTTCTGTTTTCATCTTACTAATTTTAAATCCTTTATATTCTGTTCTAGAGTCTTAAGCGTTTTCTAATTTCATCAGCTAATATGGTATTGTCAATAAACAACATACATACACCATGGAACTTTATCCAGGATATTATTCATAGTAATTTCATCCTTAACTAGTCTAGTGCATACATGTAAGGACTTTAACACAGATTCTTGATGTAAACCAATGATGATGGGGAGTGGTGTGGTATATCTCCTCCAATGGTCCACAATCTATTGTAAAGAAATGACCACTACTATTGGATATGATGTCTAAGTTTTGAACTCAAGGCCTCCAACATGCACCATCACCAATCAACCAACTGGACCACCATTTGGTGATGAAAATCTAAGAACAAAACACTTAATTGTCTTCAATAGGCTTTGAAGCCATAATCTCCCCTCAAATCCCATGGTCTTTACCATTGGGTGTCTAAGCTTCGAGTCATGAAAACCACCCCTCCAAAAATGGGGTAAAGCTCTATGCATCTCAAGATCCTCCATAAGCGAGAGCCTTCTGGGATTGTGATGGTCTTTTATTTTTAATAGGTTGTTTGTCCTGGGCTTCATCTTCTCAACTCCAAATTTCCAAAACACTGGGACGTAAAGGTTTCTCTGGTATTGGTGTTTAAGTTGTAGAGAAGAATATGAAAAGAAAAATGAAGTAGGTGCAAACCCAAATCTATTTTGGTATGTACCAACACTTTCGCATAATATTAACCTTATCATAGTATTTTTGTGAGACGGGCTTGTTTATAATCTAGACGATAGGGATGGAGGGGAGAGCGATGACATCATGGTATTAGAATTCATATCAATTTTGTTTACGTGGAATTTGTCTACTTCTCGCGCTTTGGATTGGCAGGAAGAAAAGTTCGTTTTCTTAGTTTTGTGTTTTGTTTAGAGGAAGTGGATTTTTAGAGCCATTTCAAGAAACTCTCTACTTGACAAACTGTTGAAAACTTTATTTCCACGTAAAATTTGTCTCCAATAACAACGGTGCTGAAAAATTAAATTTTAGGCATGCGCAGTGGTAGGATTAAAGAAAGGGACACATGAAGCAATGTAAAATTATTTAGTGAATATCTTGTTGCAAAAATTTGGAGAGATTATTTGCTTTGAGCCTTTGATCATAAAAAAGGATGCTCTTATGGTTTAAGACTTTTAAGTATCCTTTATGTTTTTCCTCCAAAATTTATTACGTTGCCTATATGGTATAAATTGAGCTTAACTTGTAAAGTCAGTATAATTTGGGTTTGGCTAGTTATCAAGCCTAGACTTCAGCTTGAATCATTAATCCAATAAATTAGCATGAACTTGTGAATGGCTCACAGTGCACACTGCCTTTTTTTTTCCTGAGGAATTTGAGGAAAAAATGCTTGAAGCCCCGCCCACAAGTAGAAGGCTCCTGTGAACACTGTAGAAGCCACTAATGTCAATAGTCTGACACATCAAGGAATAAGCAAAACAAAGAGTGTCTTGCCCAGTGTTTTAAAAACCGGACCGGACCGGACCGGCCGGTTGAACCGGTTAACCCGTAAACCAGTAGATTTTTCGGTCTGGTTTAATATCAACCCACATTTTTTTTCAAAACCCAGCTTCTTTTGTGTAACCCGGTTGAACCGGCCGGTCAAACCACCGAAACGTCTGACACAGATGGAATTTGAACCGATTTGATCATGACTTTTCCAATTCAAATATTTTTGGTTAAAAACTAATTAAAAGTTTAAAACTACCGATTTTCCAGAATATGACCAACTTTCTAATAGATAATTTAAAACTAATTAAAACTACCAACTTTTAAGAATAACACCAATTTTTTATTTTGTTTTGAACTTTAAATCTATGCTGATTGCTGAACAAGTTTCATATGGAGAACACAAATATTAATCAAAGCTAAAAGTATTGAAGATAATAAACCAACGGTCGATTTACCAACCACTTCTCTGAGTTTTTTCAATGGATGCATTGTCTTTTCTACTATGCCTGTTTCACTTCCCAATATTGTTAGTAATCTCAGTCATTACTCTCTCTGGTGCTAATTTAGTATACTATCATTAATATCAAGAAACTTTCATGATGATTATAGAAAACGTGGCTGCCGCTCAAATACAATTGTGCATAGTGAGAAGTACCCAAAACCTTTGGTATTCCATGATGGCAGCTAGGTTTCTTTCCAAAATTCTGATCTTGGCCATATGTAGAACTTCTTAGTATATGTATAATTTTTATTATGTAATATATTTAATATAAGATTGTAAATCTATGTAACTGGTTCAACCGGGTTAATCCACTGGTTGGACCGGTTTAACCCATCCCAGTACCTCGACCGGGTCGATCTCCGGTCCGGTTTTTAAAACATTGGTCTTGCTCACATAATTCAAAATAAACAGTGAACTAAACAAGACTAATGTTTGGGATTGCTTATCATGACTGCTTCTGCTTATCTTATGTTTTTGAAAAGCATTCACAAAAGCTGTTTGGTAACAACAATATCTAAAACATTGAGAAGCCAGTTCAATTTTGGGAACTTTTGGAAGGGGATGAGAGTCTGTTGTCAAGAGCTGCTTATGCTGCTGTTTTTTGAAAAGCAGTAGTAATCCAAACCAGGCCTTAATAAAGCCAAAACTGCTACTAAAGCAAAAAAAAAATAAAAATAGAAAAGAGAAAAAGAAGAGAAGAAAAAAGATGCTGCCTGCATGGTAGAGGTTTCAAGCTTGCTTGCATCCCCTCCCAACTTCTATCTCGCCACCTGCTCCTTGTCCATAATAAGGTATTAAAATAGATTCACTACATTTAGTGTTTTTGAAGTTTTGGTTGTTGAAAATGACAGTATTGCGTTCTAGCCAAGCCTTCCAAGCTATATATATGCCGTTAAGCCTTAAATTTTAACACCAAGAAAGATACATGTATAATAAAACTAGACAAAAGCTTTTAGCCTCGGTTGTTTTAGTTATGTTTATTATTTTTACTTCTATATTACCATATGAGAAGAGATATAATTGAGATACTATACACACATACTTGAACTTGACGCTATGGTGACAGAAGATGACTGTCAGTGCCATACATCTGAGTATTCTTACCTTTAGTAGTTGCAGCGAATCAGTCACACTCTTTCTCCTTCCTTCCTACCTCTCTCTCTCTCACATACATACACAACCTGGAATATGTTTGTCTGATGCTGACCCAAACATGAATTTTTTTGACGTGCTAGAGCTGATTTTTGTTCTATTTGAGTTTATATGTTTGAATGCTATTTTTGTGTACCTTATTTTTCTTCTATAAAATTCTCATCTCTGATCTTTCAAGCCATGCCAATTGTTTGGGCAATTCTTGTACTACAAAAAAAAGATATCTTCTTTGTAGTATTTTCTCTGTTTCATTTGTCATCTTGGAACTGAGTGACTAACCTCATTGCATGTGGCATCTTCTAGTAGTTTTACTCTAGATACATTTTCAATATCCATTTAATGAATTCTTTGGGCACCACATTCAACTTTTTTGGGGTTTCTTGTAGGGTACCTGTGGATCCTCTTGAATGGCAGATATCTCAAGATACGGCTAATGGGATAGTAGCATGCTTGGCTAATACAATAGGAGCAGCAGAGTCTGTATTAAGGGTTGCTGCAACAGGTCATGACAAGAGGCTCTTTTTCAAGGTGATTATTGTTGGGCTAATTTGCACTCAAATACCATGAACTTTATTTTATTTTCATATTACTACCATGAAAATTTTAAATATTTTTACTTTTCTACCTTGTTAGTCTTTGTGTGCCTTTCACGTGACTGGCTTATGACCATTCTACCTTTGAGCAAGAAGTCCCATCTTCCTCTTTCCTAAACCATGATGATCTGGGATTGTGGTGGGGCCTGGTCATTCCACGGGGAAGGGGCAGGTCGGTGACAAGGGTACCTACAGCAATAAGGAGAGGGAAGGAAGATTAGGTGGGACGAGGAAGGAGGAAAATGGGGATGAGGCAGGAGGAAGAAGATGTTGGTGATGTGTTAGGGTGAGTATGGAGAAAGAAGATGATGGTGATGGGTTAGGGTGAGTAAGGAGAAAGAAGATGATGGGGTCGAATCAAGCTTCACAGTATCATAATCAGTATCGGTCTTCTTATGAGTAGTATCAGAGTTTGAAGGCTTCTAGTTGTTTTGAATAGGTCAGTTTATGTAGTTTCAAAGGTTTCAGCAGTTCTGGTATCGTTGGAGGGAGGGGGTATTGAGGGGGGTCTATGTAAAAGCCATCATTGTATCTCTATATGGGAGACAATGTCATACTAAGGTCTCTTGTTCAACTGGGAGCAGTATCCTATCTTCAACTTTAGCATCTTGTAATAATTTTATATACTTGCATGAGAGTAAAAAGAATTCATTTAGTTGTTTGCTCTTCTTCATGATGTTATATTGATTAATGCTGAAATATACATTTTTTAGCATGTTTGAAACTCAGTAATTTTTTCCATTTAATAATACAAACATTTGTCTTTTTTAGACTAATGCAGAAGTATTCTTTCTAATGAGAAAGAAGATGATGGTGATGGGTTGGATTAAGCTTCGCAGTATCAGAACTGATATTGGCCTTCTTAGTAGTATCAGCGTTTTGAAGGGTTTTGGTGGTTTTGAATCGGTCAGTTTAGGTAGTTTGGACGGTTTCAGCTGTTTACATATCGGTATTGGAGAGAGAGAGAGAGAGAGAGAGAGAGAGAGAGAGAGAGAGGTTTGCATTGAGGCGATCTAGGTAAAAGCCATCATTGTGTCTCAATATTGTGAAGGATGTCATACTAAAGTCTCTTGCTATTTTTTCATGATGTTAAATTAGTTAATGCTGAAATATACATTTTTAGCAATCATATATATATCCCGTTAAAATGCTCTTATGGAAATGTTCTTTCTGAAAGTCAGAACTCCCCCCCACCCCCCACCCCCCACCACCCAATTGTAATGATATCACGTCAAAAAGGCTGATAAAATTTCAGTATATGACGGTTATTTATTTGAAACAGTACAACATTTATATTTAGCAGTTATTATCAATGAGGGGCTGAGGAAATTTCTTATATATTACATGTGACCCATAACCACAATTATCAAGTGCCATATCAAGTTCCAGACATCATGATCCCTTCTTTGCTTCATCATTCCTATTGTGATTGTAGAAAGAATAACAAGACGATTTCATTGATGAGTGAGTACATATTTATAGGAGAGTGTCACTCTCTCATTATTGGATCTACTCGATGTGGGAGTAAAGCTCAAAGACAAATACTTAAAATCCTCCTTTAAGTTGGAGCATAGATGGCAATAATGTCCAGCTAGTTACAAAGAAACCGAACATGAGGGCCTAAAAGAGACTGTATAAAACTATCTAATCGTCGGTTCTTATGTGGTGAATGTTATCACCCCCTTTTGGTATTCATTACGAATGAAGTGGATGTCGATCTCAATGTATTTCGTTCATTCATGAAATAAGAGATTGGTAGCAATGTGGATGGCTGATTGGTTATCACACCACATATCTGCTACTTCCGATCCTGCTTCTTCTTCTACCTCCTTTAGGAAATGTTGCAAATATAACACCTCTGCTGTGCTATTAGCAATGTCTTGGTATTCCGCTTTTGAACTTATCGTGAGACCACACTATGTTTCTTGCTCTTTCATGACACTAAGTTTCCTCCAATGAATACTGAATAACCGGATGTAGACCGTCGATCTGTAAGACTCGCACCCCAGTCAACATCTGTAAAATACTAAAGACGAGTATGCGCTTGATTCTCTATACAAATTTTTTTCTCCGAATTTTGAGATAAAAAACGCAAGATCCTGAGAACTGCTTGCCAATGCGGAGCTCGCGAAGAAGCCATAAATCTACTTATGACACTTACAACAAAAGAAATGTCAGGTAATTGAGTTTCCCAAGTAGCTGATAGTACTGATCATGATTGGTCAACAATATCCTCTCATCAGGGAGTAGCTTTAACCTTAGATACATGGGTGGGGTTGCTCCCTTAGTTTGTGTCATTCCTGCTTTAGTTAGTTTGTCAAGCACATACTTCCTCTGAGACATTGCACTGTCTTGCTTATCCCGTGTGACTTCGATGCCCAAGAAATACTTCAATGCTCCATATTTTTGGTCTGAAACTGCTCGTCCAGAAACATTTTCAGCCCTGCAATAACCTGACTGTCATCTCCCGTAATCACAATGTCATCAACATAGAAACCAAGTAGTATCTGTCCGGTTGATGTCTGTCGGTAAAATACCGAATGGTCATTCTTTTATTGGCACATGCCAAACTGGGTAACTACATGTGTAAATCGACCAAACCAAACACGAGATGATTGTTTGAGACCGTAGATGACCTTTCGCAGATGACACATTTTACCCTCCCTTGTCATGAATCCAAGAGGTTGCATTACATACACTTTCTTTTCAAGGTCCTCATGGAGAACTGCATTCTTCATATCCAACTGAAGTAAGGGCCAGTCATATCGGACAACTAATGATAGGAGCAATCGCACAGAGGTCATCCTGACAACTGGAGAGGTCTCAAAGTAATCCTCGTCATAAATATGAGAATTCCCTTTTGCCAAAAAGCGAGCCTTTAGGCGATCAAGAGTGCCATCCGATTTTACCATAATGGTGAACATCCATTTGCAACCTACTGCCTTCTTACCGGAAGGCAAACCCATCAAGTCCCATGTATGGTTCTTCCGTAGTGCACACATCTCTTCCATAGCGGCATGCCACCCAGAATGTTGGAGGTCCTTCTCGACAGATTTTGGGATCTGAATCTCATCTATAGTAGCTACCAAGGACTGAGTGTGACTTGCGAGCCCTTTGTTTTTATCAACATACAAAGGATGGTCATGGCATGCATGACGGGGACGAGTTGGTAACTCAGGCGGTGGTGAATCTGTGGAGCCAGAGGAGGACACTGATGACGACACTTGCTCTACAATGTTGGGCATGTCTGGTGATGCCAGTTCTGACGGTAGTTTTTGCGGACCGTGGAACGGTGAGACTGACTCGGTAGGGGAGGACACCCTTACGGACGACTGTCGTGTTTGGACCAGATACAAGAAAAAGTTCTCATCTGGGTAAATTTTGGGAACAAATTCTTTAGCTGGAGAGGATAAAGGGAACTCAGCCTCGACAAAGGTAACATCCCGAGACAATATACCTCTTCAAAGTTGAGAAAAAATAACGATACCCATTCTGATCCTTAGAATACCCAAGAAAAATACACTTGAGTGCCTTCAGATCCAATTTAGAAAGAATAGGACGAGTATTGCGAACGTAACACTAGCATCTAAAATTTTTGAGAGGTAGAGGAAATGTCATACTTTTGGGATATAACCTAGAAAAAGGAGTCGTGCCTCTGAAAACAGCAAATGACATACGATTGATCAGATAACAAGCTGTAAGAACAACATCCGACCAAAATTTTCTGGGACTATTGACATGAAACATAAGTGCACGAGTTGTTTCCAAGAGGTGACTGTTCTTACGTTTTGCCACACCATTTTGTTGTAGTGTGTAAGGACATAAAGTTTGGTAGATAATCCCATGTCTAGCTAGATGAGAAGTGAACTCACGAGACACATACTCACAGCCATTGTCGCTCCGAAGGCATCTAATAGAAATCCTAAATTGATTTTTTATTTGAGTATAAAAATTGCACCAAACATCAAATAATTCGAAACATTTTTCATTAAGTAGACAAAAATGACTCGTGAGTAGTTTTCAACAAAGGAAATAAAATACTTGAAATCCAATACAGATTCAATAGGGCATGGACTCCATACATCATAATGCACTAAATCAAAAGGAGCTGAGATAGCTTTATTCAAACTCACTGGATAAGGTACCCGATAATGTTTAGTCAGACTGCATGACTCACAATGAAAAGGAACTCGAAAATCTAGAGATGGATACATTTTCTGGAGCGCTTTGGATAGATGGGTGACTTAGCCGACAGTGCAACTCAAACTAGTTGAGTTTAATTCAAACAGGTACAAGTCTCCAGCTACATGTCTCCTACCAATAGTCTTTCCAGTTCTCAGGTCCCGAAAAACACAACCATCAGAAAAAAAATGTTATTGAGCAGTACAAGTCACAAGTAATCCGACTAATGGATAATAAACTAAATGAGTTTCCAGGTGTATGTAAACCTGAAGTGAGTGGCTGACCGGGAGAAAGACGGGTACGTCCTTTTTCATGAACTTTCAAGGAACTGCCATTCGCAACAGTAATATCTGTCACACGATCCATAGAGAGATAATCACACAACATACCTGCATTGTCTGCCTTGTGATCAGACGTACCCGAGTCTATCATCCATTGCTTTGGTCTTACCATACACGTCGCTGAGTATCTGGTAGTGAATCCTGATGTAGAGGCTCCACCACGTTGCTGAGATTGGAATTCAACGAATTTTGCATAGGTCTCTGCAGTCATCTGCACATATCGTTTTTCATCATCATGAGTATCCGATGCAACATTGACGGTAGGAGTTATGGGACACTGTCACTGAAAATGTCCAGGTTGACCACAATTAAAGCATGTGTGCGGTCGTCCTCCATCTCGGTCGCCATTACTACGTCCACCATCACGACCAGCATTGCGGCCACCACGTCTACTACCACGATTTCCATGGATCCACCACGAGCAGCACCCAAGATAGATCGATCAGCATGTGCATCACCCGTCTCGATCCTAACTACTTTCGCTTCCCGTATGACTCGAAAGTAGGCTTCAATCAGAGAAGGAATCTCGGCCCTAGCAATAATCTGAGAGAGTGCAGAATCTGCATCAGAACGAAGCGAGACGAGATATGCCATGCCATAGAGCTGCCGACGTTGAGACCTCGCCTCATTGATATTCGTCGTCAAGATTAACACATGATCCACCTCATTAGTCAGGGTCTTAAAGGCTCGAAAGTGATGCTTATGCGACTTGTCTCCTTGACAAGCTCGGTAGACGCCGACAACCAAGTCATAAATGCGAGACAAATCATGCTTTTCGTCAAAGGCAGCTACTAGGACCTTCCATAATTCCTTCATCGAATCCGTGTTCTGAACCATATCCTCGACTGATGGTTCTATCGAATTCATCAACTGTGTAAACAATATGCTATCATTCGTCTACCACTGCTCGTATGTGGGATCATCTACCGCTGGGGGATTGTCAGTGAGATGCTTTGACAACCGCATTCTCCGAAGTGTCTTCTCGACCTTTTTGCGCCATGTGGAGTAGCTATCCGGACCCTCTAGCCGTCGATTGACAAGTCGAATCGATAAAATCGTCGTACCGGTGTCCAATGTTCTCGCCATTGCATTTCTGACATTGGTGTTGTCAGCACTGTTATTCACCTCAGTGTTGGTCATCCTTCAGGTTCTCGATTAGATTACCCGATATTTATATCAACCTCGCCAATACGCGATGTTCACAACAACGTCGCCAATATTGACTCGCACATTCTTGGCAGAGATCGAAGGTGGATCATACAAGTCAGGACAGAGATTCACACAAAACTAGTTTGTTCTTTGTTAGATCCTGATGTGGATATCGGATCAGGAACAAAGATTCACACAAATAATAAAGTTTGCTCTCTGTTAACTCCTGATGTCGTTGTCGAGGTTTAGAGGTTCACACAAACGATCACAGTTTGTCCTCTGAAGATCTAAATCCCAACAAATTAATTTTTTTTTTTTTACAGAACTAGGGTTAGGGTTTTGGGATGTCTAGGTTTGGATCTGGAGGGAGGTGTGCGGATCTGAGAATAGGGGGGGGGGGAGTTTTGGTGGTGGTGGTAGATCTGGGCGGCAACAGGTGGGAGGCGGCAGGCTGGTGGGTTAGAGTCGACAGGCGGGCAGGCAGCGGGGGTGAGCGGCCAGCGGGTGGAGGGCCGGTGACAGCGGGAGGAGTAGGCGGGCGTGCGTCAGGCAACGGGGGTGGTTGGCGAACGGGAGTCGACAGGAAGGCAGGCAGGCAGCGGGGGTGTGTGGCCAGCGGGTGGAGGGCCTGCGGCAGTGAGCAAGGTGGTGGGGCGGCAGCGGTGGTGGTTAGGGTTAGAATTAGAGTTTGAGAGAGAGAGAGAGAGAGAGAGAGAGAGAGAGAGAGGTGGAGAAAGGAGAGACGACTAGGATTTTTGTTCTGATACAATGTAGAAGGAATAATAGGATGATTTTATTGATAAGTGAGTACATATTTATAGGAGAGAGTCATCCTCTCATTATTGGATCTACCCGATGTGGGACTAAAGTCCAAAGACTAATACTTAACAGTGAACACTCACTATTAGGTGCCAAATCGAGTTTAGTCAAATCAAGTCTTACTACTTCCGCACCCAAGCTTAGCTTTCTCCTTCAGAAAGCATTGGTGTTTGCTTGTGCCCTTTCATGAACTTTCATTTTAGACAGGCCTTAACATGTTGAAACAAGTTGTAATGGCTGTTGATATTGTGCATGTCTCGTGCTTATACTCGGAAGATTTTTTTTATATACTCTAATCGTCTGTGGCCTGACCCTATGCTGGGCAGCATTTATGACGATAATATATACGCACTATGGATCTTTCATCTGCACAATTTTTTTTTGTTTCTCATATATGGTTATCTGGTACTGTCGACTTAAACTTGTTTTTGGTAGGGAATTCGATTAAACAGAATCCATAATAACCCACCTGAACTCTGATGGAGTATACTATTCCCTTTACTTGCCGATGTAGTTACTTCATCAAAACCTTGTCTAGATCTATTTTGAGATTTAAGTAGATATCCTAATGTAGTTCCCAGACACTAAATTTCATAAGCAGGAATGCAGCTGTCTTAATTTTTTCCTTTACCTGTTTGATGCATCTTAGAATCAAATCCGTTGAATCTCTTCTGAATATCATTAAGTAGTGTCAAACATCCTTTTCTGGCTTTCCTACAGTAGACACCAATTATTATTTGGTGATTGTTACGTGTGCAAGTGGGCTTGAAGGTTTTTGCCTCCAATTCAACGGCTAAATGATATCCAGTTTTTCACAGTAGCCAAATTCAGTTCTAGGCTTGTAGCATTTCCTTTTCTAAAGGCAGATATCTTGGTGCATACATAGAGAAAGATAGTGCAAGAGGTCATCTGCAAGTTAAACTGCCGTATTAGAATTCTAATACTTTGCTGCTGCTAATTTCTCAGGTGGTTTTTATTCTCTATCTCTTGTCAACTTTAGGAAGATCTGCTTCAGGTGCCACAGTTACTTATACTGGTATATATTTCACCCTCTTTGTTTTGTCACGGTGTCTGTTTAGTTCTGCATGTCCTCACACATCTGCATGAGCATAATGGCAAATGTTGTGCTCGTGTGTCTTTCCATGAGCATGTGTGAAACGACAATATTTATCTTGTTTTCGTTATCATCGTGTCATATTTTTTTGTGCTGTCATAAATGGACCATTCAAAGAACTAATTGCAATCGATCTTTGAACAGGATTGTGCTTGTTTTGTGTATACATCTTTGCCCAGAGCTCCCAATTGATCAATATGTTTGCTTCCGGATTTCCAAAAAGAAGAGATCCTACAGCTGGAACCCAAGACACCTTGTGAATCAGTTTTCATAAAAAAACTTTGTATGACCTAATTTTTTTTGTTGGCGGCTATGATTTTCCTTGTAAAGGTTAGGGGCAATATATCTATATTCAGTCTTTATTAAGGCAATGAATGCCATCTTTCTGAAGATTATGGATTGCACTATAGCTACTGGTAAAACTTATATATATATTATATTCTACTCTAAAAGAATCAGTGTTAGGTTGCAGTCTGGTGCTTGAAAATACTAGCCAAATATGTATTATGACAATTTTGATCTCTCTATGCTGGTACTGATTTTACACGCTTCTGTTGTAGATGACATGTACGAAGACCCAATTAAATTAAGGAAAAAAAAGAAGAAGTTGTAGCTCTTCAACTGGAGAGGGAGGGTTGTATTCTCGGGAAGGGGGCGTGAAATGATTGATTACGAGGAAAAAGGAGAGTGTCCTTCGTTGTGGAGAAGTTAAGCTAACTAAAACAGTGTACTAGCAATCTCAAGGGGCTGTCCTGTCCATCAGAGAAGGCTTCGTGAATAACATTGGTAAATTTCATCGAGTATGAAATAAACCGCATTGGCGAATCTTGTCTCCCCCTAATCTCTCTAAAGTTCTCTCTTTCACTGATCTGGGTAGGTTTAACGTGTTTACGCTCTAGCAGCCTGCTGATTTGGAATAAGCTCAGCTCACTAGAAATGAAAACATGCCCATGTATTAAGGTGCATTTTTATTATCGCTGATAAGCCTATTACTGGGACTGGGATAAAATTTAATACATTGAAAGTTTCTACCACACCAATCTGCTCCACACCCCTCAATCCTTTGGCAAAGCTGGCCTCATCAAATGGAGTTCCAGAAAACAATTACTCCCTTTTGCTACAACTTCTAACTTAAAAATCCAAGCGAACCTTGATTTCCTAACTACATCTTGCCTCACCCTCACAATCGATCAGCGATCAGGCCATTTTCAATTTAAACCTTTATTATAATATTATTGTTGAACTTGCAGGTGTTTGTTTGTACATGATAATGACTATTGTTCTTCTTCCAACTGTCTATGCCATTAACCTTTCAACTTTCCAACAACTTATAATAATTTAGAGCTGCTTGGTCGTGGCATTTGCGTCCCACAGCTTGTAACATCATTGGGAAGCCTGCTCTGAAGGTTGTCCAAGCTTGCAATGCTTTCTAACGGGGAGCTCTGGTTCAATCTCATCCCGATATTTCCATCTTTGGTTTCAGCACCTTCCATGTCCATGCCTAAAAGTTGAATTTGTTCGACCGCAGTCATGTAAAAGGTTCATTTTCTTCTAGTAGTTCAATAGGTGGGATTTCAGATGCCCGGCACAAGTTGCGGGTATTGAGTAATTGGGTGGGATGCACTAATTTGGCTTTGGAGAAGTTGGTCTAGGCTACACGTCAACGATCCTCTGGTAACCAGATCTTCTGCCATTTTCACCTGAAATCAGTAGCAGAACTGCTCTATTCCTCATGTACATATATGATAGCAGAATATTCTAAGAGAAGCAAATATTTCTTGCTCTATTGCGAGCTTGAAAAAGTTGAGTAAAATTTATAGATATATTGCCACAAGGAAAACCGGAAGAATGCTATACTTAAATAGTGTGTGTGCATTTACAAGATTAGTGGTGGTCAGCTTCTGCTACTTTGTTGCAGTTTTTGAGTTAGCCTTCATATATCATCATCAATTTTTTTTATAGCAGGATGACATTGTACCTTAACCCTCAAAGCTTCCACATCTGACTTGAGTACCCGATTATCTGTGACATGACAGCATCAGTGAATTCATTATTGGCATCTGTGAGTTGCTTATAGAGTGATGAATTTTCTGAGGATCAACGAACACAATTATGTTAGCAGAAACGCCAGAAGATCAAAAAGATAAATTACAGCCTTGATGAGATTGGCAGAGCCGGAGGAAAAAAAGGGCTCTATTTCCAATAGCTCATATTATCTAAATGTAATCTCCTTACAACATTTAATATGCACCGTCGGAGGAGAACAGAGAACAATCTCCTCGTTAGCAGAGATCTTAAATTTGCTCGAGGATTTCCCAGGCATGCTTATAGTTGAGAAGAATGGCGATAGGTTGCTTTGAAAGGGAAGCAGTCTCGTGTGTTTAACAGAGCATAAAATGTAATTTAAATGATTTATAACTGGTCTCGTGTTTGGAAGAGGTTTATGTTCTATTGCATTGTCTTACTCGACACTCTTTCTCTGGGTCTTTTTGTGTATGTTCTAGATTTACTACCTATCTTCTGAAAGTTTATATATTCTTAGTTATCCAAAATAAAAATAGGCATCATGGAAGGATATTTTTGCATCAAATTTGGATCAACTCTCAGGGCTTAAATTTGAAACTGAGAGGAGTTTACAAAAATAAAAATAATAATGGAATCAGACACCTGTAATTCAAGTTCAGTCAGATGAGCTTGCTTTCTCTTTCTTGATAATCGATACCAAAGGGTAACAAATCAGGTGTGAGTTTCATATTTTGTGAGCGTAGCTTCGATAAAGTTATTATTCCATGTATAATCGATACCAAAAGTGATATCCAACCTAACTTTCATTCGTCGTAGAACTTTACCGTGACCTTGGTTGGGCTCATGACTCGGTTCGAAAAGGAAGAGTCGATGGGAAAGGACATAGGAGAAGGCATCGGTTCGGGGGTAGTGACAGTGGTAGTGAAATGAGTAGTGTTAGTCGCATCCGGGGTGGTAGAGGGAGTAGTAGTAGTAGTAGCAACATATGGGTTGCAGCGGCGAGTTTGATGAAGTGAGCGAGTCGTCGTGATAGAGGTGGTTGAACGACGAGGGGTACGTAGTATTGGGGAGAAGCGGAGGTCACCTGTCGGCTTGTCGGGATGCCATGGCGACAGACTCGATAGGCTCTGTCGTGATGACGATGGTAGGCGATCATAGGCTGCAAGGTTAGCTGGTTGTTGGTAGTGGTGATGAGTAGGTAGGGAAGAAGTGGAGAAACCCCTAGGGTTGGAGCTGTAATGCCCCGCGCCTATCGGATACTTATGGAACACTTGTTACTTTGACTCAGTTGAGAATCGAGTCTCGGAAAAATATTACCGCCAAATCAACACGAACGAAATGCAATGAACCCTTCAAATTGATGGAACGACTTCTATTGAAATAAGTCCATGAGTTTTCGTTGGTTGTTTTGCTTCTTGGTTTTGTGTTGCTTTGTGTTTTGTCTTGCTTTCGATGACTTGGTTTTCATGATTCGTTTTTCTCGCTTCCGCGTTCTTTTCGAATCGTAAGGGAAAGAGATCGAATGATGCTAACCAAGTAATTGTTGCAATTTCAGGACGCATAACCAAGGAGTGACCGTTGCATAAGGCTTTCCCATCATCTCGTTCGATTCAATCGGTGAGTGTCTTAGGCCCTTCGATGAATCCTTCAGTCCATACGCTTTAATAAAAATGATCTCTAGTCTGCACAAGTTACTTGTTCCTATACAAATTATGCCTCACTAAACGAAACAAGCTAAAAGAGATGAACTGCATGCTTGATTTTATACATATAGAACTGTTGCAAATGCTTGTTCAAATAGATGTGTATATGTTCCTTACTCATATGCTGCATAGAGATGTTTATAGAAACCTCGCATAGGTTACCAAAGAATAGAGTAAAGATAGATGGAGATGTTCTTTTATAGTCTAACCTGCTGCATAGTAAGAGTTTATATGATAGAGTTGCATTCTATGCATCGGTCTTTAGACAACTTGTGCACAAGGAGAGATCCCACGAACGGTTTCCGGAGTACTGTGGATCGTTCTCCCGGGGGGGGGGGGGGATTAGAGGAACACCCTGAGGCAAAGAAGTCCTCGCGATCAGGAGGGGTGTTCACGTCTATAGAGAATGAGTTTTCCCATGGACCATCATGTAGTTAGGTCGCATGATAAGTCATCTCCTATGCACACTTGACACTTGATGCCAACACAGATGCATGAGTTTATTCATATGCAAATTGTTGCTAACTTGTGTGTCTGCTGCAGGGGTAGCCGCTCGACCGTGGGTAAGAATTATCATATGCATAGTCTATCTATTGTTTATGTTTCTTATGCAAATTGTTAAAGAAACTAGACAACTAGAAAGATCACCTAATAATGCTAGCTTCACATGCTTACTTAGTGTGCATTTCTAGGTGAGTTTGGCCACGGTCGCTCACTAGTACATGTTGTAGTACTGACCCACGTTTGTGGGCAAATCTTCAGGTTCTGGTAGCGAGAGCTTGGCGAGCATTTTTAATCGGTGTTAGCACATCCTTCCAGAGGGACCGTGCTCGTGCTGCTTCCTTAGCTTTCCTCTCCTGTGGGTAAACTTCTCTTCTGCTAGATGTTTTAATTTTGGTCCTACTAAAATGATATAATGTATGGACGTTGTGGCTAGTTTTGAGAATGTAAAAAGAGTTGTAAGCCTTCTAAGGTATATTTTGTAACTCAGCCAAGCAAGTACTTTGTAATCCAAATCTTCAAGTATTCAATAAAGAAAGTATTTTGTGTTCCTATCAAATGTGTTCAACTTTGGTTCTCTGCATTTACATTCCGTGCTCATATATGTATGTTTTCGTCTGATTTGTGTCTTGTGTAGGTACTATGCCTAGTGCAAGCGCAACTTAGGCTTGCACGGCATCACGCCCAAGCGAGGATGATCGGTTCCGTAGGGACCAAGCGAGGACGATCGGCCCTTACGGAACCGGGACGTGACAGGAGCTAGGGCCGGTATGGTGTGCTTTGATATCATGTTATTTGGAAAATATCCAACCTAACTTTCATTTGGAGATGGAGAATATATATACAACTGACAAGTGCTGCCGGGAACTTTCATTCATTGGAGATTATAATATATACAATTGTTGCCTTGAACTCCATAAGGCTATTGGGACATGCTAACAGGTATGCAATTTTTGCACTGCATACATTTGAAATTTGAACTTTTGGGGAGCTCTCTCTCTCTCTCTCTCTCTCTCTCTCTCTCTCTCTCTGTGTGTGTGTGTGTGTCTCTCTCTCTGTGTGTGTGTAATAATGTCAAACTTAAGGTGATGCTTGCATTTTGATTAGTTGAGCAAAAATTTGAATAACATCTACCAAAAAAAAAATCAGTGGAACAAAGTAGTGTGATCGATGTTCATTAAGTACTCCTACTTTACTTCTTGTAATTCAGTTTTTTCCTTTTTCCTTTTCATTATGCTTGTAACCTTTGTTCTATCAATGAGACTGGCTTGGGTCAAGCTTTTAGTAAGAAAAGAAAAAAGCGAACAAGGGTCATGGAAAAAAACATTATTACCTAGCAAAAGATATATTGCCAAGTCAAAAATATAGTAAGTTGTCTTTTTTTTTTTCTTTTTTTTTCCACAAATATGTTGCACTTGAAAGCACATGGATATATTATGATTCTAAAGTGCTTGCAGCTTGGAAGATGCTGAGGATTTTCTACTTCCCACATAATCATGGGCCTGCAGAATATTATGATTAGTAAAGAAACTTAATACGACAGTTATTTGATGCTTTTAGTAAATGTGTTTCTTGTAAATAAATATGTTGTATCTTGCGGCACACAGGACAAGGACCATTATGTGCTTAAGTATTTAACTTTAGGATGAAATGTTACGGTTCAAAATGCACATTTAGTAATCATATGATTTGAAATTGTTGGCTAGTCTAGTCTAGTCTAGTCTAGTATACCGAGCTTGCTTTTACTGACAGGCCTTACCGTGTACTAGCTTTGAAATTTGGTGATTTCATTGCTAAAACTTAAAAGAAAATGCTAATTAAAGTGAGCGAGCTTGAAGGTCTGGTCTGATGAAGTCAAGGATTTTATGCATAAAAGAAGAAATATGAGAGGAGTATAGGGAGGATTCAGACTCTATGGTGGCTGAAATGCTGGAGGGCCTTGGACCGAGGTTCTGAGACCATATCTGACCTTCATTTGCATGGTTACTGAGGGAGGGCATCCTGATTGTTTCCGAAGAAGAGAAGAGAAGAGAAGAGAAGAGAAAATATGTTAAAATTCTTACAACTGCCAATAATTATTAAGGAATATATACCCCACCCCATTCATGCTTTCTAGTCTCTATCAGGGGATCTCTCTTGTTGCTTATTCTAGCTCCAATTTATTTTCAGATTACCTATTCTTTATTTACATTTGATGCAAGCTTTCAAGTATCGCCCAATTTGGTTACAATAACTCCCCCTGTGTGACTTCAGATAGTTACACCTAGCCTAGCTACCAAATATCATCATCATTCATACAACTCTTTTCACCATGTCGATAAAGCAAACACAAAAATATTCGTTTGTTTGGTGGAAATTGTGTATTTCCTTTGTTTGGCGCCGCGGAATTTGTGTAAGATAAAAGAAGCGCCTCATACAAAACTATTGTTGTTATATTTTTGTATTTTGTCTTGATGTATTTGTTGGGAATAGAAGCGAAAATTGTTTTCCAAGATACACGCCCACGACGAACCGACATCCGGAGCACCAAACACGTGACCGAGTCTTGCAGAAAATATATATCACACAATACAAGGCAAAGACACAAGAATATAAGTGAAAATCATAACCGGCAAAAATCATCGGGAGAGCGAGATTCTTGCTAAATAATATTACAAGGCTTTACAAGATTACTACAACTTCGTAATATCCAATATAATAGAAAATACACAAAGAGAATCCAAAAAATCCTACATATTACACCCAATAAGATTTGAGAAACCTAATCTCTCTTTTCTTCAACCTCTCTATTTCTTCCATTTTACTTTCTCTCAACCTATTGGTGACTAACACATCTTTTTAAGCACAAGTATCTACAAGAAACTCTAGGCCCTTTATAGCATGTCATGTCTCCATATATAAAATAAATCCAAAGTAGACATGGCATAGGTTTTCTTATTTGTAAACCCAATATAATTAGGTTTTGACCAATATAATTAGGTTTTGACTATGACCTCTCCAATTCTATTATTACGAGGATTATAATATATGAGCCAAACTCTAACAATTACCATCTTGAATCATATTCACCATCAAACTCAACAAGCATATAGTAAACTCCAACCTTCAATCTTTAAAGAACAATGTTTCGATCTCATGCATCACCCTCAGTTGCCATATAACTGCTGCTTCAGGTAGAGCCTTATCGTGTTCCGTCATTGTGGTCGACGAGGAAGAAATAAATAAATGAATGCCATTTTGACAAAATGAAGCATTGATGGTTATGTTGACTGACCCCATTGACCCTTGATGACACATGGTGTAGTAGGCCTAGGAGAAGTTCCTCCATATTATCCCCCAGTCACGTATGAATAATAATTCGTCATAAATAGCCTTTAACTTTTTCCAAAGCTCGACTGCAGTTTCTTCCTTTATAATGTTGCAAAAGAACATTGTCCACTAAGCACAACCTGATGGAACTTTTAGCCTAAATCTCTATGTCCTCATACTCGTCATCTTTTATTGACTCTGGCTATTGAATTTCTTTAACAAGACTCTATGAAGGCCTTGTTGCGCCAAAAGATTTTTATACCATTATTTGCCATAGCTCGAAGTTTAGAAATAGAGATCGAAGTAACTAGACAGATTTAGTAAAATCTCACTCTTCTAGAGGGATCATATAGTAAGCGAGTCGCTTTGGATGCATTTAGACAGAAAAGCGGACTAGATTATTCTAGAATAACGAGAGACTAACATATCAATATCTCATCCTTTTGAGTTGTAAGCCATGTCCCTTCACTTTGTGAAAGTGATTTGACTTTAATCTTATTAATGGAATAAGAAACAAAAACTGGACAAAGGCCCTTTTCTAGGTATGACCACAAGGTAGCAAGTATACCTTTGTCGTTGAACTTTACCTCGAAACGTCCGAGCATTGTAGTAGAATTCGTCGTCGTTGTTGATTTTTCAGATCTTCAGTCGAAGCTCTAATATCACTTTGTTGGAAATAAAAGCGAAAACTATTCTCCAAGATATGCGTCCGCGACGAATCGACACCAGTAACATCGAACACGGTGACCGACTCTTATAGAAAATATAGATTACAAGTCAAAGACACAAGAATATAAGTGAAAAGCCCTAAAACTATTCTCCAAGATATGTTGCTGTCACTGAAGCCGCTGTTGCTGTTGCTAATGCGGTTGCTGCTGCTGTCACTGAAGCCGCTGCTGTTGTTGCTAATGCGGCTGCTGTTGTCGCTATAACATTGAGCCCCCCTCTCTCTTATACACTAATGCATATATATATATATATATATATATATATATATATATATATACACACACTAATATATATACTAACTACATCTATCTATATATATATATACATGCTCACAAAATACATATATATACATCTCCACCATTTAATACATATAGTATAACATACACACATAGTTAGCTATAGTATCATATATATATATACACACATATATATATAACATACTCACTATATATATACACATATAGTGATCCAACACATGACTAGGATCTGCCATGTACCGTCTCAACTGCGACACGTGAAACACGTTGTGCACTCAGAAACACCAAACCACCCACTTCGAACTCCAAAGGTCTCCGGTGGCTATCGGCCCAATGCCGCTGTCTGTCCTGCACCACTCGAAGTCTGTCTCTGATCAACTGAACCTTCTCCGCTGCATCCACAACTATCTCTGGCCCAAGAAAAATTCTCTCTCTAATATTGTCCCATGACAAGGGAGTACGACATCTCCGACCGTACAAAACTTCAAAAGGTGACATCTCTATACTAGCCTGGTAGCTGTTGTTGTAAGCAAGCTCTACCAAATGGAGATGGTCTTCCCAAGAACCCCAGAAATATAGTACACAAGTGCGCAACATATCCTCGAGAGTTTGAATAGTCCTCTTCGACTGCCCATCTGTCTGGGGATGATATGCAGTACTGAACTTGAGCTGAGTGCCCAAACTCGCTTGCAAACTCCTCTATAAATGAGAAGTAAAACGACTATCCCGATCCGAGACTATGCTGACGGAAACTCCATGTATCCTGATGATCTGCCTCACATACATCTCTGCCAGCTTCTACGTAGACAAACCCACCTTGAAAGGCAAAAAGTGGGCCGACTTGGTCAACCTATCAACGATGACCCAAATTGCGTCTTTTTCTCCTGGAGATCGTGGAAGTCCGGAAACAAAATCCATAGTAATGTGCTCCCACTTTCACTCTGAAATAGGTAATGGCTGAAGTAAACCTCCTGGCCTCTACCTCTCGACTTTCACCTGCTGGCACACTAAGCATCTGGATACAAACTGTGCAACTTCCCTCTTCATGCCATACCACCACACTCTCTCTCGCATATCCCGATACATCTTGTTGGCACCTGGATGTATAAAATACTGAGAGAGATGTGCTTCCTGCAACACCTCCTCACACAGCTCCCCACTAGGCACACACAATCTGACTCCATGCCGCAAAGATCCATCCCCGGCAATGGTGAAATCATCCTCCAATCCTGCTATCACCTGAGCTCTGATGCTCCTCAGAGATACATCCTCATACTGGGCTGCTTTGATCCTGTCCATAAAATCTGAATGTATCTGCAATCCCCACATATGCATAGCAAAACCAGGAAGTATCACCTCAATGCTCAAGCTCTCTAAGTCCTCCAACAAATATCGATCATGCATCAAAAATATAGCTACCGGATACCTGCTCAAGGCATCGACAACTACATTAGCTTTCCCAGGATGATACTGCAAAGATATATGAATTTTTTTCATCAGTTCCAACCACCGACGCTGCCTCATGTTCAACTCTTTCTGCGTGAAAATGTACTTCAAGCTCTTGTGGTCTGTGAAGATCTCCACACGCTCTCCGTACAAATAGTATTTCCATAACTTCAGGGAGAAGATGACTGCTGCCAACTCCAAATCATGGGTATGATAGTTCTTCTCATGAGGACGCAATTGCCTGGATGCATAGAAAATCACTTTTCCATTCTGCTGAAGAATACAACCCAAACCTTTCTCCGATGCATCACTATAAATAGTGAAACCTCCAGACCCTGATGGCAACGTCAAAATAGGAGCAGATGTCAAACTCTTCTTTAATTCCTCAAAAGCAACCTAGCAATCCTCCGTCCAAATAAACTCTACATCCTTCCTGGTGAGTCTGGTCATCGGCTCGGTAATCCTCAAAAAATCTTGCGCAAACTTTCTGTAGTAGCCTGCCAATCCCAAGAAACTCCTGATCTCTGCTACCGAACTCGGGGTCTTCCAAGACTCCACTGCTGTGATCTTCTTCGGATCCACTGAAATACCATCACCAGTCATAACATGCCCCAAGAACTCCACCTTGTCCAGGAAGAACTCACACTTGGACAACTTTCCGTATAGCTTCTCCTTCCTCAGCACCTCCAATACAATCCGAAAATGCTCCTCGTGCTCCTCCGGTGTTTTCGAGTATATGAGTATGTCGTCGATGAACATGTAAAACCCCATATTTTAAATATTTTATTTATTTAATTAATTAGTTATTTAATTTATTTATATTATTTCGTAGTTATTTAGATAATATATACGTAGTGATTTTATTACCTAGATAATTAATCATTTAGAATTATTGTACAAAAACTATTATTTTGATTTTAGGAATACTTGTGGAAGAGTGATAGATTTTTAGAGTCTATATTAGGTACTAATGTATTTTTATATACCTTAATTATATATGTAAATATTAAAAATAGCGTAATAATAAGTGTAATAATAATAATAATAATAAAGGATATTATTATTATTATTATTAGTAATAATAATAGAAAAAGAAAAAAATTAGAAATAAAAATAGAAATAGAAAAAGAAAAGGAAAAGAAATAGAAAAGAAAAGGAAAGAGAATAAATAAATAAAATTTTACCATTTAGTTATATAGAATTTAAGTATGTATCTGAATAGAATATG
Organism: Iris macrosiphon; assembly: GCA_036927795.1. NCBI lineage: Eukaryota > Viridiplantae > Streptophyta > Magnoliopsida > Asparagales > Iridaceae > Iris > Iris macrosiphon. The sequence goes on along the minus strand of JAYESA010000020.1, from coordinate 284,640 downwards.
TATTTATATTATTTAGCATTTCGGCCTTGTTTATTTAAAGAATCTAATAGCTCCTTTATATTATTTGTTTTCTTTTTTTTCTTTTGAAACTTGTATATAATCCAATTGTTCGAATATATAGAGTAGGCACATAAGCATTCACGTGAAAGATAACAATGAGTCGATACTTAGTTGACCATTCGTGGATGTACAATTGGCGACATAAGAGTAGGATTGGTTTGACAGATAATTTCAGGGTGGGCATTAAGGAATTGCTCAAATATGCCAGTAGTCAACCTTATTTCATGGATGAGAGTCTCATCAAGTGCCCTTGTGTCAAATGTTATAATATACCATTCAAAGAGGCTGATCTCGTGAGGGAGCATCTTCACAAGAAGGGTTTCGTACAGAACCATATGGAGTGGACGGCTCAAGGAGAATCTTTGACTCCTTAATATTATTCCTCCATCAATACGGAGGTAGAAGAGTCCACTTTTTCGGAGATAACTTTGAATATCGACCGCGAAACCTGCCGTGCGAGTTGGTATTTGATGTGGCTTGTCCAAGTTTTGATCTGGAGGAACCAAATCCTGATGCGAATGAATTCTATAATATGTTCAAGAATGCCAATACTCCGTTATACCTGGGTTATGATTCTAATTATTTTCTTTCGATGGTGATGTGAATATTGAACCTCAAGTCTGATTTTAACTTTGCCGTAGGAATGCTACGACCGGATAATTCAGTTTGTTAGAGAGTTGTTGCTAAAAGGATCAAAGGAGTTGCCTTAAAACTTCTACAAGTCGAAGATGATAATACAAAAACTCGGATTAGGCTACAAAAAGATAGATTATTTTCAAAACGGTTGTATATTGTACTACAAGGAGAACAATAATAAAGATATATGTATTTTCTGTCATACGGACCGGTATAAGCCAGTTTGGGGCAAAAAAAAGTCAACTGCCCGAGCAAGGTTACGTCCCTACAAGTATATACAGTTTTTCTCGATTATAAAGAGGCTGCAAAGGATGTATGTCCTTAAATACAGCAGACCATATGACATGGCATAGCAAAAGGAACGAAAGTTCATCTTGCTTCTAGAAATAAAACTTCATTAAAAGAGTATGGGAATAACAAACAAGATGTAGATATTCAAATACGAAGGAGGTTCAAGGGCGGTAATCAAAGTGGATGAGATCTAATAATTTCTATCCTATCGCAGGCTCGCTGGACATGTTATCATACCACAAGCGATAAGCAGAGACCTGCATGGGCCACCACTAAAACTATGTCATGCTCCAGTCCCAAAATGTCATGCCCCGATCTCCCGCAGGCTATTTCGGCCATTCCCGCTAGGCAGGAATCACCCTCGCCAGCGCTCCCGCGGAACGATCGCTTAACCCATCCGGGTGTGATGCCGCACGAGCGTGAGCCACGCCCGTGCAAGGCCATGGTTCATTGGCTGGCGGTTAGAGTTCTAAGCCACATAGTCGCACAGATTGTCCGAGTGCAGCGGAGTCATGAACGCATAGGCGATCGGTAACAGGTTCACTGAGTCGGCAAATATAGCGGAAGCATAGAAACACAAGTTGAAGTAAAGCAAGCTCTTTTATTGATATAAACTTGTGTTACAGGCGGCATATAGCCGAGATTACAAGTCGCTCAAGCCTCTCTCTCTGAAACAGTAAAAGCGTGCCAAGTGGCTACAACTGTGGAATGAATGTACATGCGATGGTCAGGCGACGCTCCAACATTATGTCTTGTATATGCGCTTCAGTCCCGGACGCACCGTTGCAAGGCTTCAGAGGGAACTCCTGGCCTTAGCACGCACGTTGGAGGCATCCACACCGAACGAGGTTCTCCCGCACCCTGCATACAAACTGGTGGATTATCAGTACATTGAATGCACTGGTGGGGAAGCTACTCGCCCGCTCGACAAATCCAAACACGTAATACAGGTTCCGTGCACAACTATTAAGTTATCTTTCTAATTGCCTTAGGATCAGTTTCATGCAGATATTGAATAGCCTAACGTGTCGCGCAGTGCGCCGTGCGATGTTAGAGGAAACACGGCGAGACTTACCAACTTACCATCTCCTTCCCTGTCCAAGGCAAACATTGTTAATTTAAGCAGGGGCATGTATAAACATTCAGGAGCATAGCATATGCAACATGCAAACATGAGAGTCATTGAACGGGACAGTATTTGGTGTGCTCAGTTGTTCTTGATGCAATGACTCGCACGCGGATAGCCGCTAAGCGAGGATGACTTATCTATATGAACATGAGTCGCTGGCATAGCCATAAAGGACTAATCCCAGACGAGAATGGAACGCAACGAGAGCACACGATGCGCTACGAACCATCTCGCCCGTACACGATGGATTGTACATGAAGTAGTCCAAGGCCAAGATGGAATGCAACAAAGTACACGATGCGCTACAAACCATCTTATCCGCACACGATGGACTACACACGTGATGTGGTCCCGGGAAAGTGGAATGCAACGTAAGTACACGAGGTGCTACAAACCACTTCGCCCGAACACGAGGGACCACACAAGAGTTCCATCCGGATCGGATCGGCCCCAGTGCCCCGGTGACCGTCCGTGGAACTATACCTCGTTTCCGAGTTGTCCGCGACATGCACTTTCTTTTTGGGTCATTCAATTATCACGAGATACACGAGAACACGAGAACACGCGTGCACTTTGAACAAGAGAACACGATAACACGAGTGCACGGGAACACGAGTACACGAGTACACGGGATACTTGGATCTTGTTCTTTGTACAATAACTTGTCTTGATGCATTCCCCTGGTTCGGGGCTGCCTGGTGACCTAACGGTCCTGGATACTTGCAGGGTCAATCATACACGGAACGACTACTGAGTAGTCTCCCGGAGTTGGATGAAAACACGGCAACATTCAAGCAGACAAGCATGCGTTTCTAGGCACATAAGCAGGCACGTTGCTCGGGCCCGAAGGTAGTCCGAGAGATGAAACCGTTAAGGGACTTAGCATGCGAGGGTCTGAACATATATAAGCAGTATTTCATTTTCCATGTTCTAGCATAGCAATACAGGTTGGGATTATTCCCTTAGCTAGGTGCGTTGGATTTATTAGCATGCAGGGGGTGATTCACCTAGCGACTAGCATATATGATTCCAGATTTTATGTGTGCTGGCTAAGCAAAGATTAGTTCACCGTAGCCACCCACCTTAGCGATGATTCGCCTTGGTAGAGCGATACGTCTGAGCGAGCCTCTGAAAGTCCAAGCCGGATTCCTGTAGGGACAAGTCTGGATATCCTTTGCTTCTTGATCGAGGCAAAGCGGGTCGGGACAGCTGCACGATTGCCGATTGAGACGGCAGTCTGCTTGAGCGGAACGGGGTGTTACATCCTACCCAACTTAGAAAAAGTCTCGTCCTCGAGACTTACTAAGGACAAGCAGTAATCTAGGGTTGAGGCAATCCTAGACAAGTCGTTGCACTTGTTCATTTGGATCTTCACTTGCACAAGCTTCAAAATCAGCATATCGCTTAGACTGGATCGTGCGCACTTTCGAAGGGCCCCTCTAGCGTGAACACGTCAACCAGCTTAGTGATAGCGAAGTCTCAGCACTCGAGTTTCACCTTTTCTTAAGTCTTGGATGGTGCACTAGTTCAAGGCGTCCCTCGAATAGATGCATTCAACCAAACTTAGGGTTAGTGAAAATCGGACAAGCTACTAGCGATACTCTCAAGGGTTCGCACAGGTTGGCACAAAGGCCACTCGCAGCATACAACCAGACAAGCAAGCATATCATTCAAAACGTATTTTGAAAGTATTTAGACTTATTGTTCGAACATCCCATCGAGGCATTGAGAGAGAGCGTGCACATAACCCATGAACGAGCTTTCGAAACAGAGATATCGAATCGAAGTCCAAAGGCGTAGAAGCTAGGCTCTGATACCAACATGTCACGCCCCGATCTCCCGCAGGCTATTTCGGCCGTTCCCGTTAGGCAGGAATCACCCTCGCCAGCGCTCCCGCGGAACGATCGCTTAACTCATCCGGGTGTGATGCCGCACGAGCGTGAGCCACGCCCGTGCAAGGCCATGGTTCATTGGCTGGCGGTTAGAGTTCTAAGCCACAGAGTCGTACAGATTGTCCGAGTGCAGCGGAGTCATGAACGCATAGGCGATCGGTAACAGGTTCACTGAGTCGGCAAATATAGCGGAAGCATAGAAACACAAGTTGAAGTAAAGCAAGCTCTTTTATTGATATAAACTTGTGTTATAGGCGGCGTATAGCCGAGATTACAAGTCGCTCAAGCCTCTCTCTCTGAAACAGTAAAAGCGTGCCAAGTGGCTACAACTGTGGAATGAATGTACAGGCGATGGTCAGGCGACGCTCCAACATTATGTCTTGTATATGCGCTTCAGTCCCGGACGCACCGTTGCAAGGCTTCAGAGGGAACTCCTGGCCTTAGCACGCACGTTGGAGGCATCCACACCGAACGAGGTTCTTCCGCACCCTGCATACAAACTGGTGGATTATCAGTACATTGAATGCACTGGTGGGGAAGCTACTCGCCCGCTCGACAAATCCAAACACGTAATACAGGTTCCGTGCACAACTATTAAGTTATCTTTCTAATTGCCTTAGGATCAGTTTCATGCAGATATTGAATAGCCTAACGTGTCGGGCAGTGCGCCGTGCGATGTTAGAGGAAACACGGCGAGACTTACCAACTTACCATCTCCTTCCCTGTCCAAGGCAAACATTGTTAATTTAAGCAGGGGCATGTATAAACATTCAGGAGCATAGCATATGCAACATGCAAACATGAGAGTCATTGAACGGGACAGTATTTGGTGTGCTCAGTTGTTCTTGATGCAATGACTCGCACGCGGATAGCCGCTAAGCGAGGATGACTTATCTATATGAACATGAGTCGCTGGCATAGCCATAAAGGACTAATCCCAGACGAGAATGGAATGCAACGAGAGCACACGATGCGCTACGAACCATCTCGCCCGTACACGATGGATTGTACATGAAGTAGTCCAAGGCCAAGATGGAATGCAACAAAGTACACGATGCGCTACAAACCATCTTGTCCGCACACGATGGACTACACACGTGATGTGGTCCCGGGAAAGTAGAATGCAACGTAAGTACACGAGGTGCTACAAACCACTTCGCCCGAACACGAGGGACCACACAAGAGTTCCATCCGGATCGGATCGGCCCCAGTGCCCCGGTGACCGTCCGTGGAACTATACCTCGTTTCCGAGTTGTCCGCGACATGCACTTTCTTTTTAGGTCATTCAATTATCACGAGATACACGAGAACACGAGAACACGCGTGCACTTTGAACAAGAGAACACGAGAACACGAGTGCACGGGAACACGAGTACACGAGTACACGGGATACTTGGATCTTGTTCTTTGTACAATAACTTGTCTTGATGCATTCCCCTGGTTCGGGGCTGCCTGGTGACCTAACGGTCCTGGATACTTGCAGGGTCAATCATACACGGAACGACTACTGAGTAGTCTCCCGGAGTTGGATGAAAACACGGCAACATTCAAGCAGACAAGCATGCGTTTCTAGGCACATAAGCAGGCACGTTGCTCGGGCCCGAAGGTAGTCCGAGAGATGAAACCGTTAAGGGACTTAGCATGCGAGGGTCTGAACATATATAAGCAGTATTTCATTTTTCATGTTCTAGCATAGCAATACAGGTTGGGATTATTCCCTTAGCTAGGTGCGTTGGATTTATTAGGATGCAGGGGGTGATTCACCTAGCGACTAGCATATATGATTCCAGATTTTATGTGTGCTGGCTAAGCAAAGACAAGTTCACCGTAGCCACCCACCTTAGCGATGATTCGCCTTGGTAGAGCGATACGTCTGAGCGAGCCTCTGAAAGTCCAAGCCGGATTCCTGTAGGGACAAGTCTGGATATCCTTTGCTTCTTGATCGAGGCAAAGCGGGTCGGGACAGCTGCACGATTGCCGATTGAGATGGCAGTCCGCTTGAGCGGAACGGGATGTTACACAAAATACACGGGACTAGGCCACGTGGCAATAGCCAGCTGACACGTCTCCGAGGATATCCCAATTTAATGGATCCAAACGAAGAGTGCTACGCTGTCCTAAAATACTACCAAGTCCAAATCATCAAAACAGGTAATCTAATCTCATCCACAATATAACCAAGAAGTACTAAAATAAATACTGAAAAATAAATATTAGTATGAAATATCATAGTACAAATCTAAGATGTCTGGTGGGAACAAACCCACTATTATGACGAAATAAAAGTACTGAAAGACAGATAAAAAGAGTAACGACTAGGGCATCGGCTGACTAGATAATGATGCTCCAATCCTAGGCAGAAGGCCTACCAAAAGATCACGGAAACTCTGACGGTAGCACCTCTAGCTCCTCCGCGGTGGCATACCTAGTCTCCTGTCCTGGCCCGTACACTGTAGGATAATATGCCTCTTCCAAATCTGGAAAGGAACCAGGTCCTCGTAGGGACATAACAAGACACATAGAAGCATGCCATAAAGTAAATACTGTGAAAAACTCAAGGGTGAACTAACCAGCTACGCGTGAAATGTACCTTGAATACAACCTTGGTACGTATGGGTAGGTGAAAGGTATAAAGCGTAGCGTCGAGCCAGAGGCTAAGTACCTGGCATTAGCTGTAAACTAGATACCAGAAGTATATGCTGACTACATCACCGATCATGATAGCGTGCAACTAGTAACCTCTGCCGGATGTATCGACAAGCATATATGCCTATAATCGGGTAACACATGGCCCATAACCGGGTAACACTGAGGCTCACGACCCCGCAGTTTATTCTAAAACTATTGCAGCCAAATGTCTGTCCCATACGTCTACTAATTGTCTTCCCCGTCCAATGTCAATGTACAAGTCGCGAACACGACGTGGACATCTCGTACTATAATGCAAGTCTCTAAAAAAATAAACAACTAAGCTAAATACCGTCACACGTGCTGCTCACACCGATGGCCAGTCGAGAATGAGGCATGCGTCCCTACATGAACTCACTCTGTGACGTATAATGATACGTGTCAAGGCCTGGGGAGTCATACCGATAACTCCACAACTTTAGGTGGGTCTACTAGACACTAGGTCAGACACAAGTCCTAACGTCAACGCCTTCGTTGACTGCACCCGAGTCTTCTCTGACGCCCACAGTTATATAATATTAAAATAATAAACATACAACTAATAATACATAATTTAAATAGTACAACAAGGCAAGGTATACTTGTCTGGAACTCTGGTGTGCACAAGCAATGCTCCGGAACCATCAGTCAAGGCAGCACCGTCTCGGATGCCTACGAACAATAATTATTAATCACTACATTACACTATGCTTAATTACTTATGCTAACATAGTACATGTATACATACATAATATATATACATATATATATATACATTAAATAAATTAATAACATATATACATATATATACAATTATGCATATAGACATATTTATATATATACATTATACATATACATATATATATATATATATATATATATATATATATATATATATATATATATATATATATATATATATATACATAAACAACCATAAATATATATATAGTATAATACTTATATACCTATATACATAATATACATAATACATATATACCTAATACAATACATGTCATATATACATATTTATGGTTCATGACATAGTGGACTTCCTGTGAACAGGTTTATGGTTCCTGCGGAAGGTACGCCGGGGCAGCGGGGCCGATCCGATCCGGACAGGAATGTCTCATAATCAGCTAGCAACATCAGCATGGGGGAGACGGGGCTCGCTACTTGCGCTGCAACGGCCGTCGTCCGTCCGAACTATAGTCCATGATGGCTCGTCAATTAATGTGAATGTGTTGTTAGAAAGTATCATTGAAGTCTCATTAAAGTATCATCAAGTATCATTAAAAGAATCATGTGGCAACCCACGTATGGCCTCGTATGGACTTGAGGCAAGTAACGGATGCACGACGCACTCTGCGTGTAGATCGTTAATTAAACTAAAAGAAATCTGAACCTCTGAAACACACTTGAATAATCTGAGAATTCTGAACGGTCTGAGTATAATGTATTTGAACAACCTGAGTCGCAAAATAATATGAGTATCACAAATTTGTATATGTCGTTCACCTGATTTAGAAATACGCTAGTAATACTTGTGTTTGCTTATGTGATTCTTGGTTTTCTTATACATATTCGTGCTTGGTTAACTTGGTTATATCATTTGGACAGGGAAGGACGAATGATAAGTTGGTAAGTTTTGCCGTGTTTCTTTTATATCGCATGGTGCACTGCCACACGAGTTAGACTTTATACCATTGCCATGAAACTGATCCTAAGGTATGACTAGAAAGATTACTTAATAGATGGTGCACACAACTAATATATCGTGTTTGAATTTATCGAGCGGGCGATAAGCCTCCCCACCAGTGCATTCATGTACCGATAATCCACCAGAATGCTTGCAGGGTGCGGAAGTATCTTGTTCAGTATGGAGTATCCTCTCGTGCGCACTAAGGCGTGAAGTTCGCTCTGGACCATCGGAGTGTTGCGTTCGGAGTTGAAGCACATATACAAGCCCCAAGGAAGGGCTGCAAGCGGAACGTAGGCGCTGTAGGTACATAATGTTGGAACATCATTGTAAACCCCCTCGACCAGATTTCAGTATTTTTAGGATTATTTTAACAATTTAGGATTTATGGCAATATTTTAATTTATTTTTCCTACATATCCTGTTGACTTGTGCACCTGTCCGTCACCTAATTATTTGGAGCTTTACCTTGACTGTTATCCCCGAACAAAGTTCACATACCTGTCCTAGACATACCAGACTATTTTTCTGAATTTTGTGCAACTCCCAGATGCTTTATTTTGAGCCTCGTTTGAGACGCACAACTATCGTTACAAAAGTCTGTAATTATTTCCTATTTAATTTCCTGCTCTTTACCCACCTCTGTACCAATAGAGATTTGAGGCCCAACATGCACCTGTTTTGCCCAAACAAAAATACGTTAATTTTCTACACTGAGTATACTACATTTAGTGTATTGACACCGTAGAAAAATTATGGCCCTACCTGCCTCTAAATAATTAGTGAACATCGTGCGCAGTATTTATTAATTAATAAATACGGTGATCTGTATCACTCAGAAATCATGCCCAGTCCCTGCCCAGACTCACCCCCATTCCCCCGGGACCCTCACATAGCAATTTCCCTCAATTCTGTGAATTTTAGAATTTTCAGGAATCGGGTATTTTTCCAGACAATTTCGTAAATTGCACAATTTCCCAAAATAGGACTTTTACGCAATTTATGAAACTACAGGGACTTTCCTGCAAATTGCAGTGCGAGGTGTCACCCCCTCATTGGCCGGTGAACCGGCACCGTCCATTTGGAGTTGGGACTCACCCGAAAAGATCCCGGAAAGATCCCGAAAATATCCCGGTAATATCTCAAAATATCTCAAGATATTTTTGTTATAATATTAATATTATTCTTTATAAAAAGAAAAGAAATGAAAATAAAAAAATAAAAATCAGAAAAAAACCCTTTTCCCCCCCTCGACTCTGGCCGCAGCCACCCCCCCCTCGGCCGGCGCCGAGCCCCGCCGCCGGAGCCCCCGGCCGCGGCGGAGCCGATCCCTCCCCGCTCTCTCTCTCCCTCCCCGCTCCCTCACTCCTCCTCCCTCCCCGCCTGTGCGTCCCGCGGGCCGCCGAAGCAGCTCCGCCCTCCCCCGCGGCGGTCGCCTCCGCCAGCCTCGCCGCGCCCCGCCTCGCCAGCGCCGCCCTCTCCTCCCTCTTTCCCTCCCCAGCCCACAGTAGCCTCCCTCCGGCTGCCTCTGGTCGGCCGACGCCGCCTCTGGCCGCCGTGCTCGACGCCGCCGCCTCCGGCCAGCGCCACCTCAGCCCCTCGCCGGCCTTCCCTGACATGCAGCCTCCTCCGACTCTCTCTCCGGCGAACCAGAACCCTAGCCCTAGGGTGGACAGCACCCCGACACGTGTCGGACACGTGTCGGACACGTGTCGGACACGAGAAACGCAGGTTTCTGGAGCCCTGTTCAGGTAACGATATCTCTCTCCTCGTAATTTCGATTTCAATTTCGTCAGTTGCGTCGTGTAGACTATGTAACCACCTCGGTGCCCGTGCAAACCGCTCGGAGCATCGCGTCCTGTGGTGATCGCACACCGCGATCCAAATACAGGAAAAACAACGACCCGATTCACCCCGGAACTGGGTACGCCCCGCCAAACGGGACGACTTGGTCGCACGCGGTCTTTACCGAAACGTGCGCGACGTTGATACGGACGTATGGGATTTCGCAGAAGTCGATTCGGATGTGCGTGCACACCAGAATCAACGCGTATCCGCCGACACCGCCCCGTATCCGTCAGTTCTGGAACACGCTGCAACTTTGTGTACACACGTCGGATCGAAACGAAACTTACGCCATCGGACTCGTAGCAATACGCTGGTCCTGTGAGCCAAGTTTGGTTCGATTCTGAGAACGTTGACAAAATCCCGTATCGTGGGCCCCACAGGCTCCACTTGACGGGCGATTTTGTGACCGGCTCATCGAAATCCAATTTTGGAAGTTTCGTTGGGTTCGTATCATCGTTCCTGACTTGTTGACACTAAATTTGGCAAATTTGGAGACCTTTGACCCTGACACGTTTTTCGGAGCAAAGTGGGCCCACATGTGGACCCCGCTTTGACCGGAAACTGTCATTTGTGCCCCTGTGTCCAAATTGGACTTAAGGACAAGCGTTTCTAGCTATTTGATATTTTCTGAGACTGTTAGTGATGTTTATTTCAGCATCCGGAGACTTTCATTCTGAGGCCATAGTTTCTGACACTTGGTATTTGACATCTGGACATTATATTTGCAGCTCTCCTGCCAGGCAAGTATACCTTGCCTTGTTGTACTGTTTAAATTCAGTTATTGCTAGTTACATGTTTATTTATTTTAATATTATATAAATATGTGCGTCCGAGAAAACTCGGGTGCAGTCAACGATGGCGTTGACGTTAGGACTTGTGTCTGACCTAGTGTCTAGTAGACCCACCTAAAGTTGTGAAGTTATTGATATAACTTCTCAGGCCTTGACACGTATCATTACACGTCACAGAGTGAGTACATGTAGGGACGCGTGCCTCATGCGCGACTGGCCATCAGTGTGAGCAACACGTATAGCGGTATTTAGCTCAGTTGTTTATTTTATTGAGACTTGCATCATAGTAGGAGGTGTCCACGTCGTTTTTACGATTTGTACATCTATATTGGGCGGGGAAGACATCTAGTAGGCGTATGGGACACCCCCTTCATTGAGTCTTTATCCTTCGATCCATGCTCCTCGGAGATGGACGATTGCAGAGTTCCCTGCGTCGGGGGCATATGACACATATACTAGCCAGTCCCGACGATTGGTGAATTACGTCAGCATATGTCTAGCCACACATTCCCATGCGTACTGCAAGGTCTTTAAATTGCATTCACTTAGATGGTTAGCACACCCCATTTATTTATTCAGTATTTACATTATGGCATGTCATTTTTCTGTATCTTGCTATGTCCCTCTGAGGACCTGGTTCCCTGTCAGGTGTATATGTTCTTGAGTACTCGCAGGAGCACAGATCCGGACAGGCTACTTATTTTCCGAGGAGGTCTTCTCTTCGAGCCTCGTGATTGTCAGATGTTGTTCTTATATGGTGTGTATTCTGGTTCCTTTTATATTTTATTTCGATAGTAGATTTGATTTTATCTGACTGTCATTCTTAGATATCTGTATTGAGATCTAGTTTCATGGTTATTGGTTATTCATATGTTTATGTGATTTCTGTGGATGAGATTTAGATATTACCCTGTGACTGGTGATTAATTATACCACTGGTGAACTATTGTTCATTATACAGCGTACGCGCGTATATATGGTTTCCATATATTGGAGTTTCCATATATACGGCCAGCTGGCATGGTTACGTGACCTAGTCCTACGTATTTTTGGGACTGGGGCGTGACATGTTTTTAGTGGTGGCCCATGCAGGTCGAGAGCATATTGTCTCGGTTACGTTACTGTACCGAGCAAGCCTGCGTCTCAGAGCATATTGTCTCGGTTACGTTACTGTACCGAGCAAGCCTGCACCTAGGATTAGAATATAGAATCTCATCCAAATTGACTATGACTTATCTTCCGTCCAGTCTGTCCTACTTACATAATTGCATCCTGCTTGATTCAAGTGCTTCCCTGATAATTCTTTTAGTATAACCCCTGATAGAATATAGGGATCCCTATTGATAGGATGATACTTAGGGTAATATTCCTACTTAGAACACAACTAGAGCTTTGACATATCATTAAGTTAAGATTTCTTAGTGAACCCTAGCCTTCTTTATTACCTAAATAAACCCTAGTCTTCCTTATTACCTAATGAACCCTAGCATCACTACCTATAGATTAACTTACCATTGTCCCCTGACATATTTATGTATGACTTAAGAGCAGTATAAACACTACTAAGATTAGTTAGAGAATTTACCATAGTGTGACCCTAGTCTTAAGGAACCAATAGAAATCCAAGGTTGAATACTAGGACTGAAACCTCATCCTGTGTTTAGATAAACCCAGTTTTACGCCAGAGACCCTTTACCCTTGTTGGCGTAAAACCTAGTTGACCATTGTTGGCATAAGAACCAAACGACTGCCTAGTTGGCATAAAAAAAAAAAGCCAAATGACTTTCTTGTTGGCGTAGAAAACCAAATTATGCAGGAGATTGTCTCATTTACGCCGTAGTTATGACAACCGCTGCCCACGATCCCTTAGTTTTCCTTATCCTGCGTCATGAGAGCCACGTAGGTAACTGCCCTGCATACACATGATGATTCTAGAATAATAGATAACCAGCGTAGAGTAACCTGATTAGATGTAGAATATAAGGATAGGATGTAAGCGTATTTGTTACAGCCTTAGTTTTCCCCAGCCATGACCCAATCTTGTGCATTAAATGCAGAGATACGCCTCGAGCCTGTGCAAAAAGAAACAGCCTTCTGACAGGACATCTGATTTTATCTCACCTCGAGCGTAAATGACTTGTATCCAATAAGTCACTAAAAGACAACCTGGACCTCCGTGCTTTAATCATCATCACAACCGTCCACTCGATCGTTGTACAAGTACTTTTGTCAGACGTCAGGATTCATTAATTCAACTGACAAACTTATGAGTTCCTTGTATAATTTTACGCTGCAACGTATGCTAGACTTTACGCAGGAGATTTTACGCGCGTACTTATCACGCTGGCAGATTTTACGCAAACCTTTTTGGCGAACTTTACGCAGGCAGACTTATATGCAGACTTTACGACCCGCAAATTTTATGCGTAGATTTTTGCGCAAAACTTTTACGCTCAGACTTTCACCCAGACTTTTACGCAGACTGTTACGCACATACTTTTACGCGGACAGCTCTGATATCCCTACTTTACGCGGACTTTCTTGAAATCTCTGTTTTAGGCAGACAACCTATAGTGTATATTAAGATTGTAGAACTGTCACGACCCGCACCCGGAAATTCGGGCACGAGTGCGTGGGTACGTCCAGCCTACGCCGCAGAATCGGCGGTAGTACGCTGTCTAGGTCAAATCCAGATTTACTAACTAGCTCATTCACAAATAACATAGGCAAGATAATAATGAGAAATGAAACTTAAGATTGCAACTGAAATAAATGTGACAACAGATTCAAATATTTTAGTACAGGATTTCAAAATGAAGTCGGGGACAAACCCGATAAATGAGATAAGAATATAAATGAAAGATAGCTACTACTAGCTATTCAGCAGCAGGGGTCTCCTGGGTGGGTTCTGGCTCCTCATAGGTATCATCAGTCCCCTCATAGGGACCATAATAAGTAGGGGCAAGATCCTCATCATCGCCTAAATCAACAGATCCAGTCAGGAAAGGAGCAAAGTACACAGTGCACAACAAGGTTAAACTAAATACTTTATGACAATTAAATATTGAATATCAAGTTAAGAAACTGCATAACAGAACATCATCATCTCAGAGTTAACTGTAAACAGGAATATGAGAAACAGAAATAAATGAAACAGGAAATGAAACTACAATAGCCAGCAAGAAATATAACATGACCAGAACTATCTGTGTGAACTTGTGTTTATTTTTTTTTTAGAATACATAGTTGGCATGTAGGGGTTTATAAGGCTAATCCGGCCGTCATAAACGGCTATTAGACAATATAATCGAGATCCGGCTGATGGACAGTCGTGTACCAACAGCTATTAGACAATCCAGGGGAAAGGGTAAACTACATGCCTCCTTAGTATTCTCCCATCCGACACGAAAACAAGACATGAACTCCAGTATTCAAGACATGAAAATCCAGTGTTCTAACACTACGTGTAATCATCCAATGATGCTAGTAGAGCAAGGAATTAATTATCACAATATAAAGAATAAACTTGAAGTGCAGGTACTTGCCTGTTGTTTGGATCTGATTAAATTGGTTCTTGGGGGAAAAGTCCAGAGATGAGTCCAAAAACTGAAATAGACATTACCATCATGCTCAGAAGATGTCAAATAGCTAGAAATGCCTGTTCTTGGGTCCAATTTGGAGACAAGGACAAAAACGACAGTTTCGGGTCAAAACGGGGTCCGCCGGTGGGCCCGCTTTGCACCGAAAAACGTGTCCGGGTCAACGGTCTCCAATTTCACCAAACTTAGTGTCAACAGGTCAGGAACGCTGATACGAACCCAACGGAAATTCCAGATTTGGATTCCGATGAGCCGAACACAAAATCGCCCGTCGAGCGGGGCCTGTGGGGCCCACGACACGCAATTTCGTCAACGTTCTCAGAATCGAACCAAACTTGACCCACAGGACCAGCGTATCGCTACGAGTCCGATGGCATAAGTTTCGTCTCGATCTGACGAGTGTACAAGAAGTTAGGGCGAATTGTCGAAAAGTCGGATACGGGGCGATGTCCGTGGATACGCGTTGATTCCGGTGTGCACGCACACCCGAATCAGCTTCCACGAAAACTCACACGTCCGTATCGACGATGCGTACGTATCTGTGAATACCGCACGCGACCAAGTCGTCCCGTTTGGCGGGGCGGACTCAGTTCCGGGGTAAAACAGGGTCTGGTTTTTCCTGTTTTTGGATCGCGGTGTGCGATCACCACAGGACGCGATGTCCCGAACAGTTTGTCCGGACACCGAGAGGGTCATACAGGCTTCACAACACAATTTACGGAATTGAAAACGGAGATACAGGGTGCAAGATACGAGTACCTGAACGAGGCTCGAAAGACCGAAAATTTCCGTGTCCGTGTCGTGTCCGACACGACACGAAGAAAAGGGGATTAGGGTTAGGGTTTCAGGGGATTCCGGCGAGGATGCGGCGGGGCCCGGCCGGAGGAGCACCGGAGGGGGGGGCTGGACGGCTTGCCGGGGCGAGGCGGAGGCGCTGGCGGGCGGGGCAGCGCCGGAGTCCGGCGGAGGCGGCTGCCAACGCTGCTGCTGCTGCTGCTGCTGCTGCTGTGTCCTTCGTCGGGGAGCCGTAGTCGACGGGAGGTGTCACGCCCCAGTCCCAAAATGTCAGGAACTAGGCCACGTGTCACTGGCCAGCTGACACGTCACTAAGGGCTTAATCCACTTTGATGGACCCAAAGGGACGTGCTACGCTGTCCTAAAATACTACAAGTATAGAACAGGTAAAGCTATCTCATCCACAACAAAATGTCAGAAAACAAATGCTGAAATATATATATAACTGAGTCTGATACAGTACACAACTGGTGAGATTACAAGCCTACTACAAAAACTGATAATAGCGCAGAAAAATCAAATAGACTAAGCAGTGTCTATCTGATCAAAACATCTCCATCTCTAGGTAGCAGCATCTAGGGTCAAGCCTACTCTGAGGGTGTCTCCTCGAGCTTCTCCTCAGTAGCACATCTGGCCTCCTGATCAGGCCCGTACACTGTGGGGTAGAAAGCCTCATCTAGATCTGGCAAGGAACCAGGTCCTCAGTGGGACGTAACAAGATACAGAAAAATGACATGCCATGTAATATAAAAATACTGAATAAAGAAATAAAATAAATACAGGGTACTAACCATACTAAGTGAAAATGCAAGTAAAGATCCAGTAGTACGCATGGGAATGTGTGGTTAGACATACGCTGACGTAATTCACCAATCGTGGCGACTGGCTAGTATAGGTGTCGTATGCCCCCGACTCAGGGAACTCTGCAATCGACCATCATTGGTACGAAGGTATAAAATATTATTGGAGGGGGTGTCCCATACGTCAACTAGTTATCTTTCCCATCCCAATGAATCTAAATGTCAAATCGTACATTTCCTAAGTTATTCTAATCCGTGATGCGGGTCACACGTACTGGTAGCTAACCAAATACGCAGCTCACATCCATATATGTAAATGCAACCATGTTGCGTGTTTCCGTGATAGGGTTTAGGAGAATATATTAGGATATTCTCTCAGCTGTTGGTGAGTCTGTAATATCATGTCAACATAACAGTTGACTGTACCCAAGGCAGTCTCAGGTGGTCATGGTATATGAATTTCAGAAGCAAGAAGCATATAATAATATTTGAGAATTTAAACATTTAACTTGGCAAGGTATACTTGCCTACTCCCTGATAGTGTTGAAACCCTGATTTTACAGTCAGTTGTGAAGGTGCTGGTGACAGGGGGTCACTAGCTGTGCTGAAGTTGGTTTCTGTTAAAACAGATAGGTTTCGTGAATATCCAGGCTGTAATATAAAACATATATATATATATATACATATATATAGTATAGATATATATATTTAGTAGGCATAGATATAATATATATATAATAGTATATATATATAGAATAGATAAATGCAGGCAATAATATATATAGTAGCAGTGTATATCCACTGCGATAATATAGTATTATAATATTATCAGGGTGTATCCTCTGATATATAATATTATAGATAAATTGAAATGACATGGCAGAATTAAAATACATATATACTCAGGGTATATCCACTGATAGATATATATATATATATGACAGTGCAGAAATTTAAATATGTATATAGATATTTATATATAAATATATAATGAATAAAAGAAAATGCAGGAATTAAATACATAAGTATAGGTACTGTATTATCCAGTACAATATTATATATATAGTATAAATAATGACATTGCAGAAATGTAAATTTATATATTTATAATAAGCTGTATTATCCAGCAATATTTAATATATATATAGATATATATATATATATATATAAGTGCAGGAATTTTATTGCAGAAAAATAATAAAAGAAAAATACAAGTATACTAGTAATTATGTAAAATTGTTATATAATTATATATATAATATATATCATATAGTATACATATTATTAATATATATACATATGTATATACAATAGAGATATATATAATTACATAATAGCATATAGTAAATATATACATATATATATACATATATGTATATAATGATTATATATTTAATACTAGTATATACAGTATTATTATACTGTATAATAGCTTTATATATTATATTTATATATTATAGAATAATATATAAATATAAATACACATATATACATTTAATTATACATAGATATATACATATATATATATATATATACATATATATACATATACATATACATATACTTATGTATTGTAGAATAATTATGTATTTAGTATAGTATAGTATAATATACCTTTACAGGTGGCAAGGGGGGTCCCACGCGGTGCTGCCGGCGGGAGGACGGCGGCGGAGCTGGCCGGAGGCGGCCGGAGGAGCAGCAGCAGTGGCAGTGGCCACTGGCAGCAGCAGCAGCAGTTGCAGCTTGCGGGGGCGCTGGCCGGCGGAGGAGCGGCGGAGGTGGCCGGGCAGGCGGAGGGTTCGGTAGAGGGGAGGACGGCGGTGAGGTTGGCGGTGGTGGCGGGGGTCTACGGTGGTGCTGGTGGCGGCTAGAGGCGTCGGGGAGAGCAGCAGCAGCAGCTAGGGTTAGGGGAGGGTGGCTGCTGCGGGGGCTAGGGCGGCCGGAGGCGGTGACGTGGAGGGCTGAGGTGGTGGTGGTAGGTAGGGGAGGTCGGGGCGAAGGGTTTGGGTAGGGTGGCGGTGGTCGGCGACGGCCGTAGGCGGCGGGGGAAGGTGGTTCGGGTGGAGGTGGTGCTGTGGACAGTGAGGAGAGGAGGGAGTTGCGGGGGCTGTAGCAGCCGGAGCAGGGCGGCGCCGGCGGTGGTGCTTGGCCGGAGGGGAGAGGGGAGGGTGGCGAAGGGCTGGGCCGAGTTTGGCCGGATGCGGTGGTCGGAGGTGGCCGGAGGGAAGGGTTGTAGGAATTTTGAATAGAAGGGTTAGGGTTTATATAGGATTTTGCCTAATGGCAATGTTGTAAATATTTAGAAGTTCAGGGGTATTTTGGTATTTTGATATTTTTAGGATATTTTCCAGCAGAAATTTCTGGATGTTATGGTGGGTCCTACCCACCTATGGTCTAGCCAATAGGATTTGGCCACTTAGCATACAATTTTGCATATAACCCCTAACTTTTCAATAATTGCATAAATGCATAAAATTATATTTTGCGTAATTTCGTAATTTACCTGATTTTAAATACTGATTTCCCGAAATTCTAAATTGTACAAAAATGAGGGAATTAGCTGGGGAAAAATGGTTTGGACAGTGTGGGGTGATTCTGGGCAGGTGCAGGGTCTGATATTGCAGGTGATACAGTCATCGTATTTATTATTTAATAAATACTGCGCACGGTGTTCACTAATTATTTAGAGGCTATTAGAGTCATAATCTTTCTACGGTGTCAATACGATAATTGAAGTATAATTAGAGTAGAATATTATCGTATTTTTGGTTGGGCAATCAGGTGCCTACTGGTCCTCAAATCTCTAAGGGTACAGAGATGGGTAAAGAGCAGAAAATTAAATAGGAAATAAATACATACGTTTGTAACGATATTTGTGCGACTAAAACGAAGCATCAAACGAGGTTTCTGGAAGTTGCACAGAATACAGAAAAAGTAGTCTGACTAGTCTAGAGCAGGAATGTGAAATTTGTTTAGGGTTAACGGCTAGTGTGATGCCCTAGTCAATTGTGTAATGAACAGGTGCACAATCAATATAATAATAAATAAAATTTTAAAAAGTTGCACTAATTCTAATTAGTAAAAATTAATCCTAATTTACTGAAATTTGGTCGAGGGAGTTTACAATCTACCCTCCTTAGAATATTTCGTCCTCGAAATAAAAACAACCACATAATGAGAATGAAAAAGGACATATGATGATTAAGAAAGATTGAATTTGAAATATTGGACATACCCTGGTTTGGAAATAGGTGGGGATAACGCTGACGAATATCCTCTTCTCGTTCCCAGGTGGATTCACCTGGTGCATGATGTCTCCATGCAACACGAACGAGAGGAATAGTCTGGCCTCGCAACACTTTCTCGCTACGGTCCAGAATCTCTACAGGCTCCTCCTGATAAGATAAGCTTGGCCCAATGGTGATCTCTGAGTAGTCTAGCACATGACTCGGGTCTGGAATGTACCTCCTCAGCTGAGATACGTGGAAGACGTCATGTACTCCCTCCAAAGTCTGAGGTAGAGCTAGTCTGTAAGCAACTTCTCCGACGCGATCTAGCACATCGAAGGGTCCAATGTACCTTGGACTTAGCTTCCCTCTTCCTCCAAATCTGATAGTTCCTCGAGTAGGTGAGATCTTTAAGAACACATGCTCCCCTACTTGGAACTCTAGAGGTCGTCGGTGAATGTTGGCCCAGTGCTTCTGCCTGTCTTGTGCAGCTCGTAGGTGTCCCTGGATCTTCTTTACTTTCTCCACCGTACGAATAATCAGTTCTGGTCCCAAGATCTGTCTCTCGCCAACATCGCTCCAGCATACTGGGGAACGACATTTCCTTCCATACAAAGCTTCAAAGGGAGCCATTTGAATGCTCGCTTGATAGCTGTTGTTGTAGGAAAATTCTACCAGGTGTAGATGATCTTCCCATGATCCGCTGAAATCAAGCATGCAGGCTCTCAGCATATCTTCAAGTGTCTGGATGGTGCGTTCTGATTGGCCATCTGTTTGTGGGTGATACGAGGTGCTGAACTTGAGGCGGGTACCAAGACTTTCTTGCATACTTCGCCAAAAGTAAGATGTAAATCTCGTATCTCTGTCAGATACTATGCTGACTGGCACTCCATGCAGACGCACTACCTCCTTCATGTACATGTCCGCCAAGACTTCTGTGGATTGCCCGACTCTAAAAGGTAGAAAATGAGCAGCCTTAGTGAGTCTGTCTACAATTACCCAGACAGCATTACGACCACTAGGACTTCTTGGGAAGCCCGTAACAAAGTCCATCGTAATGTGTTCCCATTTCCACTCGGGTATTGGGAGGGGTTGAAGTAGACCGGCAGATCTCTGATGCTCAGCCTTGACTTGCTGACACACCAGACATTTGGCCACAAAGCGTGCTATCTCCCGCTTCATTCCATGCCACCAGTAATATTGCCGCAGATCTCTGTACATCTTTGTGCCTCCTGGATGTATAGAGTATACTGAGCTATGAGCTTCTGACATCAGCTCATTACGAAGTTCTCCATTTGGAACATAAAGACGATTTCCACATCTTAGAGTCCCATCTTCGTGTATGCGACAACCGGTCTGGAGTCCAACTTCTGTTCTCTGTCGAAGCCTCTGAAATCTTGCATCTGCTGGTAGAGCAGCTTTGATTCTTTCCACCAAGGTTGATTGCAGCTGGTAGTTTGATAATTGGCCATCAAGTCCTGGCATAATGACCTCTATTCCCAATTTTTCTAGATCTCTCAGAAGACCTGGTTGGGTGATCATAAAGAATGCCGAGGGTCTTCTGCTTAGAGCATCTGCCACCATATTAGCTTTCCCTGGATGGTACTGTAGATCAATTTCGAAATCCGCCATCACTTCGAGCCATCGTCTTTGTCTCAGATTTAGGTCCTTCTGGGTGTAGACGTACTTCAAACTTTTATGATCGGTGAATATCTCCACTCTTTCGCCATATAGATAGTGTCTCCATAGCTTCAGGGCGAAGATGACTGCGGCAAGCTCCAGATCGTGAGTGGGGTAATTCTTCTCATGAGTCCTCAACTGTCTTGAGGCATAAGCTACAACTTTCCCATGTTGCATTAAGACACAACCAAATCCTTTTCCGGATGCATCGCTATATATGACGAAACCTCCGGATCCAGATGGTATAGTCAAAATGGGAGCTGTAGTCAGACGCTTCTTCAAGTCATCAAAAGCTGTCTGGCAATCTTCAGTCCATATGAACTCCTGCTCCTTGCGAGTAAGACGGGTAATCGGCTCCGCGATTCTTGCAAAGTTTTCTACGAACCTCCGGTAATATCCGGCAAGTCCTAGAAAGCTTCTCACCTCTGAGACGTTGGTCGGGGTTGGCCACGTCTCAACAGATGAGATCTTTGCTGGGTCTACCGAGATGCCTTCTCCTGTGATAACGTGTCCAAGAAATGCGACACGGTCCAGGAAGAATTCACACTTGCTCATCTTAGCATAAAGGCTCTCCCGTCTCAGCGTCTCTAATACCAACCTTAAGTGCTCTTCATGCTCCTCGTGGCTTTTTGAATACACCAGAATGTCGTCGATGAAGACTACCACGAACTGGTCCAGATATTGGTGGAAGACTCGGTTCATCAGGTTCATGAATACAGCAGGTGCATTAGTCAATCCAAACGGCATCACCAGAAATTCGTAATGACCATAACGAGTTCTGAATGCTGTCTTTGGAATGTCTTCTCTTCGTACCTTGACTTGATGGTAGCCTGATCTCAAGTCTATCTTCGAGAATACTACGGCTCCTGTTAGTTGATCGAACAGGTCGTCAATTCTCGGCAAGGGGTACTTGTTTTTGATTGTCAGAGCGTTGAGGGCTCTGTAATCAATGCACATGCGATATGTTCCGTCCTTCTTTGGTACAAACAACACTGGTGCTCCCCAGGGTGATGCACTAGGACGAACAAATCCTTTGATCTGTAGTTCCTCCAGTTGAAGCTTCAGCTCGTCAAGCTCCTTCTTCGCCAGTCGGTATACATTGGAGGATACTGGTGCAGCTCCGGGTATCAGCTCAATAATGAACTCCACTTCTCTGTCAGGCGGTAGGCCTGGCAATTCTTCTGGAAATACGTCCTCGAACTCTGCTACAATTGAGGGAAGTACTGTCTCCATCGCCATGTAAGCTCTAGGAGTCTGGCCTACTCCTTGCTCGATGGTTCCACGGACATATTCGAACTCTGGGTGATCTGGGGGTCTAAAGATAACACTACCCTTTCGGCAGTCTAGGACAGCATTATTCTGGCTTAGCCAGTCCATGCCTAAGACAACATCGAAATTTGGCATTGGAAGTACCAAAAATCGCGCTCTTAGTCCTCTACTACAAACAACTACTGGGCAGGTTTTGATAATGTTGGTAACTGGAACAATACCTCCTCCAGTAAGTATTTTCCAACACTTGGGTAGCGGCGAAGTAGATAGTTTGTGCATGGCTACGAATCTACTGGATATGAAAAACAAAGTAGCCCCAGAATCGAATAATACAGTTGCAGGTAATGATGCAACTAAAATGGTACCTGTTATAGTTTCCCCTTCAGGTTCTTCTGCAACGGCAGCTAACGCAAAGGCTTGTCCCTGCCTTTGTCCACCGGCTTGTTGTCTAGCCTTGAACTGGGTCTCCTGAGTAGGCAGAGGTGCTCCTCTCTGATATCCTCCTGAGGTGGAGGGAAGCATCTTCTGAGCTTGTGCTCCTGGCTTCTGCCCTTGTTGAGGTGCTGCATCTCTACGTTGTGGGCAGTCTTTGGCCATATGATTTCTAGCTCCACATAGCAGGCATAATCCCAGCTTCTTTCTACAGTCATTGGCAAAATGCCCCTTCTTGCCACAAAAGTGACAAATCGGAAGCTCCCTCTTCTGGTAAGGCCCCGTCGTCTGTTGCGTCTGATATTGGGGACGACGTATAGGTCCTCCTGCTCCGTGCTGATTCTTGGCCGGGAAGGTTGGATTTGAGCGTCTGGCTCCTCGGCCAATGGCTTCTTGCTCCCTGGCTTCGGTAAGAACCTCGTTGTAGGAGATTCTCGACTGCGTTGTTGTGTGCCTCTGAAGCTCGTGGTTAAGGCCATGGTGGAATCTTTTAGCCTTCTTCAGCTCGTTCGGGATCAGATCAGTACCGAAACGACTTAGTCTGCTAAACTCCGCGTCGTAGGCATCTACCGTCATGTTTCCTTGCTCCAGGTGCAGGAACTGGGAGTATAGGGCATTCTGGACTGTCGCTGGAAAGTACTTGGCGTTGAAATGCTCCAGGAATTGTTGCCAAGTTTGGTCTTTGCCGACGCTGCGCTCTATGGATTCCCACCAGTGATGGGCGTTGCCAAGAAGTTGGCCCCTCACAGCGGTCATCCATAGGTCGGGAGTGAGTTGCGATCCTTCTAGCAGCATTTCGATGTTGGAGATCCAATCGGAGATCTCTTCAGGAGTCTCGTTGCCTTTGAAATCCCTCGGGCTCATTTGACGGAAGCCTCGAACTGTGCCCGCTGGTAGGACAGGTACGGGTGTCGGAGTAGTAGTTCTCTCCAAAGCCGTCATCAACGTCTGTCGCAGAGCTTCAGTTTGCTGCCACTGAGACTGTCTCAGGGCCTCAGTTTGTTGCCACTGGTTCTGCAACATAGTCTGGAGAAACTGCAACATTTGAGGTTGACCCTCAAGTTGTGGCATCTGGATAGGCAAGGCTGGAGGTGGAGACAAAGGTGTCTCTGCATGTGGAGTTGGTGTCGTCTCCTGGCTAGAATTTTGGTGATTGGACGGAGTTCCTTGGGCACTTGGCGAAGGGTCTGTTGCTTGGTCAGCCCCATTATTCGCAAGTTTCCCGGGTATGTCCATATTTCTGAGGAAAATAGGATAATTAGAAAACACAAAAGAGATAAATAATGATAATCAAGCAAGATGCAATAATAGAATTTGTAAGGATGGTGTCAGTGTGGATGAGACCTATTATTTCTATCCTATTGCAGGCTTTGCTGGGCATGTCATCATACCTACTAGCAAATAAAACTGGACCTGCATGGGCCACCACTAAAACCATGTCACGCCCCAGTCCCAAAATGTCAGGAACTAGGCCACGTGTCACTGGCCAGCTGACACGTCACTAAGGGCTTAATCCACTTTGATGGACCCAAAGGGACGTGCTATGCTGTCCTAAAATACTACAAGTATAGAACAGGTAAAGCTATCTCATCCACAATAAAATGTCAGAAAACAAATGCTGAAATATATATATAACTGAGTCTGATACAGTACACAACTGGTGAGATTACAAGCCTACTACAAAAACTGATAATAGCGCAGAAAAATCAAATAGACTAAGCAGTGTCTATCTGATCAAAACATCTCCATCTCTAGGTAGCAGCATCTAGGGTCAAGCCTACTCTGAGGGTGTCTCCTCGAGCTCCTCCTCAGTAGCACATCTGGCCTCCTGATCAGGCCCGTACACTGTGGGGTAGAAAGCCTCATCTAGATCTGGCAAGGAACCAGGTCCTCAGTGGGACGTAACAAGATACAGAAAAATGACATGCCATGTAATATAAAAATACTGAATAAAGAAATAAAATAAATACAGGGTACTAACCATACTAAGTGAAAATGCAAGTAAAGATCCAGTAGTACGCATGGGAAATTCTAAATTGTACAAAAATGAGGGAATTAGCTGGGGAAAAATGGTTTGGACAGTGTGGGGTGATTCTGGGCAGGTGCAGGGTCTGATATTGCAGGTAATACAGTCATCGTATTTATTATTTAATAAATACTGCGCACGGTGTTCACTAATTATTTAGAGGCTATTAGAGTCATAATCTTTCTACGGTGTCAATACGATAATTGAAGTATAATTAGAGTAGAATATTATCGTATTTTTGGTTGGGCAATCAGGTGCCTACTGGTCCTCAAATCTCTAAGGGTACAGAGATGGGTAAAGAGCAGAAAATTAAATAGGAAATAAATACATACGTTTGTAACGATATTTGTGCGACTAAAACGAAACATCAAACGAGGTTTCTGGAAGTTGCACAGAATACAGAAAAAGTAGTCTGACTAGTCTAGAGCAGGAATGTGAAATTTGTTTAGGGTTAACGGCTAGTGTGATGCCCTAGTCAATTGTGTAATGAACAGGTGCACAATCAATATAATAATAAATAAAATTTTAAAAAGTTGCACTAATTCTAATTAGTAAAAATTAATCCTAATTTACTGAAATTTGGTCGAGGGAGTTTACAGGAGGTGGGCGGAGGAAGGAGAGGAAGGAGAGGAAGGAGGAGCCGGGGAGGAGAACGGCTGGGCAGGGTGGCGGCGCCGGTGGCTCAGGGCGGCGGCGGTCAGGCGAGGCCGGAGCGGCGTGGTGGTCGGAGGGGATTGCTGGGTCGGGGGAGGAGAACGGAGGGGAGGGTTTTAAAGGCAGGCGGCGGGGTCGTGGCTCCGGGCGAGGCGGAGGAGGGGCCGACGGGTGCGGGGACGTGCGGAGCGGGCGGCACGGCTACGTGGCCGGCGAGGCGGCGGAAGAAACGGCCGGGCGGAGCGGGCCGTGCGGAGGGGGAGGAGAAAATGGGTTGGCGGGTCTGCGGGTAGCGGGTCGGGCGGCGGGTGGACCCGGCCCGACCCGATAGGGAATTGGGCTGGGCGGGATGGCTGGTTGGGCCGGTTTGGGCCGGGTTAGATTAGGGTTATTATTTAAATAAATAAATACTTAATAAATAAATGAATAAATAATTAAATAAATAGTTTTAGGTGTTTAAAAAATAGGTCCGGGGTCCGATAAATTCCAGAAAAAATTACCCTAAGTCCAGTTTTCCATTTTACACCAAAAAATATTATTTTCATAATATTTTAATGTTGTTTATTATCAATTAAAAATCATGTAATAATTCAAAACCCTGATTTTAATTACAGAAAATTCCCAGAAAATTCCAGAAAATTGTGAAAAATCCCAATTTTAATATTTTTTGAAAAAATCAGGGGCTTACAAGAACTTAGAAGGCCATACCTCTGTTGGGTCAACTAGCAACTTAGGAAGAAGTTAGAATATTAACTGTAGAGATCGTAGAGTCTTGTTTTTTTTTCTTTTTGTGAATTTGAATTGTTTTGTAATTTCTCGTATCATAATCTAGCATACTTATATTTACTATACTACCTTGACTCATACTGCTATTATAGCCTAGTTTTGCAAGCTTATTCCTTATCGAGCTTGTTCATGACACATGTGTTATTGGGGCCAGATCCACTCCACTAATACAATGGTAAGCTCATAGATGAACAGACAGCAAAAGCATACGTAAGTTGTGTTTATAAAATTTTGTCAACAAAATTTAATTACATTTTTTTTATAATTTAACTATATTTGTTTACCCTTAAAATCTAACCTTAACTTTAATATTGTTACCTATTATATCCAAAAATCTTAACTCTAAACCTAACCTACGATATCTAAACCTTAACTGTAAATCTAACATTTGTAGTCAATAAAAAGATTAATCCTAACCTACGTTATCTAAACCTATTTACATAAATAAATATAAGAGACGTATGAGACGTTGGAGGGTGGAGCTGAGAGCAGTACGCCGACTGAGAGAAACAATCGGTGGGTACAAGTTGTCGGGAGAGAAAAATGTAACATCGTGTACAGGACTGGATCGTTGGCATCCCAGCCGTCGATTCTTTCTAGAGCACCTCCGACGGCTCCTCCAGCTCCATCAGAGCCCGGCCCCAGCGTTCCTTCTGGTGCTATGAGTTTGGAGCAGATCACGACGACTCTGTTAGAGGTATAGAGGCAGGTTAGATGTAACACCCCGTTCCGCTCAAGCGGACTGCCGACTCAATCGGCAATAGTGCAACTGTCCCGACCCGCTTTGCCTCGATCAAGAAGCAAGGGATATCCAGACTTGTCCCTACAGGAATCCGGCTTGGACTTTCAGAGGCTCGCTCAGACGTATCGCTCTACCGAGGCGAATCATCGCTAAGGTGGGTGGCTACGGTGAACTTGTCTTTGTTTAGCCAGCACACATAAAATCTGGAATGTTCATGCTAGTCGCTAGGTGAATCACCCCTGCATGCTAATAAATCCAACGCACCTAGCTAAGGGAATAATCCCAACCTGTATTGCTATGCTAGAACATGGAAATTGAAATACTGCTTATATTCAGACCCTCGTATGCTAAGTCCCTTAACGGTTTTAACTCTCGGCTTACCTTCGGGTCCGAGCAACGTGCCTGCTTATATTCCTTAGAAACGTATGCTTGTCTGCTTTCGAACGTCTAGCGTTATTGTGTTGTGCATGCATTCTTGTTTAGCCAGAAGACTATCAAATAGTCCTTCTGTGCATTTGAACCTGCAAGTATCCGGGACCGTTAGGTCACCCAAGGCAAATCCCCGAACCAGGGGAATGCATTAAGCAAGAATGGATATTTGAATGTGAATCACGCTTGAATGATAATCATGCCATGTTTGGATCTGAACGAGGATTGTGTTTGTACTGTTCGAATCCCAGCTCGTGGAGTAATGTGCTCGTTCAGAATAAGTTTGTGTGTTCCATGATTATCATGTCAAAGCTTTGGATTTGGATAGACCCTGACCTGCATGTCGCGGACAACCTGTGCACAAGGATTTTTGGCTTCCGCGGACGGTCACCGGGGCACTGGGACCGATCCGATCCGGGCGGAAGAGTTTGTATGGTCGTTAGTCACGGACGGAGTGTTATGTAGCGGGGCTCGCCACCTGCGTTGCTATCGCTCTTAGTCCCGAGACCATAACCCGTCCATAATGGCTATGCCAGCGACTTTCGTCATATAGATAAGTCATACTCGCTTAGCGGCTATCCGCGTGCGAGTCATTGCATAGCATCAATGAACTGAACACCTTAACGATCTGAACATAACGACCCTCATGTTTGCATATGCTATGCTTCCTGAATGTTTATACTTACCGTGCTTGAATTAATCATGTTTGCCTTGGACAGGGAAGGAGAAATGGTAAGTTGGTAAGTCTCGCCGTGTTTTCTCAAACATCGCACGGCGCACTGCCCGACACGTTAAGCTATTCAATGTTTGCATGAAACTGATCCTAAGGCAACTAGAAAGACAACTTAATAGTTGTGCACGGAACCTGTATTACGTGTTTGGATTTGTCGAGCGGGCAAGTAGCTTCCCCACCAGTGCATTCAATGTACTGATAATCCACCAGTTTGATATGCAGGGTGCGGAAGAACCTCGTGCGGTGCGGACGCCTCCAACGTGCGTGCTAAGGCGTGGACAACACTCCGAAGCAACGGTGCGTCCGGGACTGAAGCACATATACAAGACATAAGTTGTGAACATCGCCTGACCATCGCCTGTACAATCATTCCACAGTTGTAGCCACTTGGCACGCTTTTACTGTTTTAGAGAGAGAGGCTTGAGCGACTTGCAATCTCGGCTATATGCCGCCTGTAATACTTGTTCATATCAATAAAGAGATTACTTTACTTGTTTAAATGCTTCCGCTATATTGTCGACTCAGTGAACCTGTTACCGATCGCTATGCGTTCCTAAACTCCGCTGCACTCGGACAATCTGTGCGACTCTGTGGCTTAGAACTCTTGCCGCCAGCCAATGAACCATGGCCTTGCACGGGCGTGGATCACGCTCGTGCGGCATCACGCCCGGATAGGTTAAGCGATCGTTCCGCGGGAGCGCTGGCGAGGGTGATTCCTGCCTAGCGGGAACGGCCGATTTGCCTGCGGGAGATCGGGGCGTGACAGGTTGGTATCAGAGCCTGACTTCTACGTCTTTGGACTTCAATTCGATATCTCTGTTTCGAAAGCTTGTTCGTGGGTTATGTGCACGCTCTCTCTCAATGCCTCGATGGGATGTTCCAACAATAAGTCTAAATACTTTCAAAATACGTTTTGAATGATATGCTTGCTTGTCTGGTTGTATGCTGCGAGTGGCCTTTGTGCCAACCTGTGCGAACCACTTGAGAGTATCGCTAGTAGCTTGTCCGATTTTCACTAACCCTAAGTTTGGTTGAATGCATCTATTCGAGGGACGCCTTGAACTAGTGCACCATCCAAGACTTAAGAAAAAGGTGAAACTCGAGTGCTAAGACTTCGCTATCACTGAGCTGGTTGACGTGTTCACGCTAGAGGGTACCTTCGAAAGTGCGCACGATCCAGTCTAAGCGATATGCTGATTTCGAAGCTTGTGCAAGTGAATATCCAAATGAACAAGTACAACGACTTGTCTAGGATTGCCTCAACCCTAGATTACTGCTTGTCCTTAGTAAGTCTCGAGGACGAGACTTTTTCTAAGTTGGGTAGGATGTAACACCCCGTTCCGCTCAAGCGGACTGCCGACTCAATCGGCAATAGTGCAACTGTCCCGACCTGCTTTGCCTCGATCAAGAAGCAAAGGATATCCAGACTTGTCCCTATAGGAATCCGGCTTGGACTTTCAGAGGCTCGCTCAGACGTATCGCTCTACCGAGGCGAATCATCGCTAAGGTGGGTGGCTACGGTGAACTTGTCTTTGTTTAGCCAGCACACATAAAATCTGGAATGTTCATGCTAGTCGCTAGGTGAATCACCCCTGCATGCTAATAAATCCAACGCACCTAGCTAAGGGAATAATCCCAACCTGTATTGCTATGCTAGAACATGGAAATTGAAATACTGCTTATATTCAGACCCTCGCATGCTAAGTCCCTTAACGGTTTCAACTCTCGGCTTACCTTCGGGTCCGAGCAACGTGCCTGCTTATATTCCTTAGAAACGTATGCTTGTATGCTTTCGAACGTCTAGCGTTATTGTATTGTGCATGCATTCTTGTTTAGCCAAAAGACTATCAAATAGTCCTTCTGTGCATTTGAACCTGCAAGTATCCGGGACCGTTAGGTCACCCAAGGCAAATCCCCGAACCAGGGGAATGCATTAAGCAAGAATGGATATTTGAATGTGAATCACGCTTGAATGATAATCATGCCATGTTTGGATCTGAACGAGGATTGTGTTTGTACTGTTCGAATCCCAGCTCGTGGAGCAATGTGCTCGTTCAGAATAAGTTTGTGTGTTTCATGATTATCATGTCAAAGCTTTGGATTTGGATAGACCCTGACCTGCATGTCGCGGACAACCTGTGCACAAGGATTTTTGGCTTCCGCGGACGGTCACCGGGGCACTGGGACCGATCCGATCCGGGCGGAAGAGTTTGTATGGTCGTTAGTCACGGACGGAGTGTTATGTAGCGGGGCTCGCCACCTGCGTTGCTATCGCTCTTAGTCCCGAGACCATAACCCGTCCATAATGGCTATGCCAGCGACTTTCGTCATATAGATAAGTCATACTCGCTTAGCGGCTATCCGCGTGCGAGTCATTGCATAGCATCAATGAACTGAACACCTTAACGATCTGAACATAACGACCCTCATGTTTGCATATGCTATGCTTCCTGAATGTTTATAATTACCGTGCTTGAATTAATCATGTTTGCCTTGGACAGGGAAGGAGAAATGGTAAGTTGGTAAGTCTCGCCGTGTTTCCTCAAACATCGCACGGCGCACTGTCCGACACGTTAAGCTATTCAATGTTTGCATGAAACTGATCCTAAGGCAACTAGAAAGACAACTTAATAGTTGTGCACGGAACCTGTATTACGTGTTTGGATTTGTCAAGCGGGCAAGTAGCTTCCCCACCAGTGCATTCAATGTACTGATAATCCACCAGTTTGATATGCAGGGTGCGGGAGAACCTCGTGCGGTGCGGACGCCTCCAACGTGCGTGCTAAGGCGTGGACAACACTCCGAAGCAACGGTGCGTCCGGGACTGAAGCACATATACAAGACATAAGTTGTGAACATCGCCTGACCATCGCCTGTACAATCATTCCACAGTTGTAGCCACTTGGCACGCTTTTACTGTTTCAGAGAGAGAGGCTTGAGCGACTTGCAATCTCGGCTATATGCCGCCTGTAATACTTGTTCATATCAATAAAGAGATTACTTTACTTGTTTAAATGCTTCCGCTATATTGTCGACTCAGTGAACCTGTTACCGATCGCTATGCGTTCCTAAACTCCGCTGCACTCGGACAATCTGTGCGACTCTGTGGCTTAGAACTCTTGCCGCCAGCCAATGAACCATGGCCTTGCACGGGCGTGGATCACGCTCGTGCGGCATCACGCCCGGATAGGTTAAGCGATCGTTCCGCGGGAGCGCTGGCGAGGGTGATTCCCGCCTAGCGGGAACGGCCGATTTGCCTGCGGGAGATCGGGGCGTGACATTAGACAACTGACAGAGTCTCGTGATCCTGCAGCTCCTGCTCCTCCGACGGCTCCAACGATGGCTACTCCAGCTCCTCCGACGGCTCCTCCAACTCTATCTCCGATTTCTTCTGCTGCTTTGCCTATCATTCCTGAGGATCCACATCAGATCATCGCTGCGGTTATGACGCAATACATGTCTAGCCGACAGCTGCCGCCGTCTCCGCCTCCATCGTCGACTTGATGTAATTTTTTTTTGATAATTTGACAGTTTGTTGGATGTATTTGTTGTATAAATTTATATGTTTGGATTATGATAGTTTATGATAATTTGTGGCTATGCACTTGTATTTGATGCATTTTATTGTATTTGATTGTATTTGACGTGTTTGAATCTCTGATGATTTTTGATAATGTAACAGGAGCAGAAAGTAAGTGATTCTATTCTGGCAAAAAATATATTTATGTTTAGCAATGGACTAGCGACGGATTAGCGACATAATACTGAAAATTTCCAGGTCAGCGACGTTTCAGAGACGGATTAGCGACGAAATTTTTTGTCGCTAAATATGTCTGGTACAAAAATGGGGCCAATATGTATCAGAAATAGTCGCTAAATCCGTGGCTATGTCCGTCGTTGTTAGCGACGAAAATTCAGTCGGTGACCTTGAAAATTTGGTAAAAATGGGCTCACAGTTTCCGTTGTCAATCCGTCGCTAATCCGTCACCAAATACAGCGACGCAAATAATATGTCACTAATCCGTCGCTGGTTTTTCGTCGCTAATTTCGTTGCTAATCCGTCGACATGGCGACGAATTAGCGACAAAAATTTGGCAACGACACTTAAATTAGTGACGCCACATTTTTGTTGCTAATCCGTCGCTATATTAAAATAACGACAGAAATAGATATTTTAGCAATGAAGAATTCCATCACTAAAACTCAGTATTTTTGTAGTGCTAAATATAAGATGAAGCCAAGCAAAATCTTCTTTTTCTTTATGAAGTCTGATTTTATGATGCATGTTACTTTGCAGTTGGATCTATAGAAACTGTACCAATCTTTGAACCAGGAACCTAGCTAGTCTTAAGTAACATAGGACCGAAAACAACCAGCTGCCTATGAAGATGGCTGAAACTTGAAAATCCAATTCAATGGATTTGGTATGTAGACCGCAGCCAACAAGAGCACCACACTTCCCGGCCCCTCAGAGAGATTTGGTTTCTGAAACCCTTTAGTGTCCGCCAGTGTCTACATACATGTTTTATTGGGCACTAATGAATTAATTCAGCTTAATCTTCACTTATAGAATAGATTTTGAAGCTAGGGAATGAAAATTTCGGTACGTACGTACATGGGAATGAAGGGATTTATACATAATAAACATATACGTAGTTACACCTATTAAGAAAAGATTTTGAATTATATATATATATATATACATTAATTAATTTCAGTCTCATTTCCTCTAAGGCTTCTAGAAATTAAGATCCAAAGAACATTGTCCACACATACACATATATATATATATATATATATATATATATATATATATATATATATATATATATATATATAGAGTTAGCTATATAGCTATATATATATATATATATATATATATATATATATATATATATATATACTAGCTCATGGAAGTGAAAAGAGTAATTAAGCAACATGACTAGCTATATATAGCAGCACTGCTCACGAATACAGTAATTAAACAGCAGATATATCGAACATGTTAATTCTTCTAATTCTACCAATAAGTACCCCTGCAGTAGCCTTTTGATCTGCCCTAGCTTGAACGATATCAATATTGTATAGTACAGAGACCATGAGAAGGGAACACATGAACAATAGTAAGGGTCCGAATACCCAGAAGAGAAGGGGGAGGCCAGCATAGAAGAACCTGCTCCCAACAGTTTGGAGCAAGAACCCCTTCTCCAGTAAACAACACACGTAGTACTCGCGTGACAGTAGTTGATCCTGAGACTGCACGTCATCCCCTTGTTCGTGGGGAATGTTGATAAGGAAGATGACCTGGTTCATGGAGTTGATAGAGAGGGAGTAGAAGAGGAAGGCACAGAGGAAAGCGAAGAGGATGGTGACAAACTTGAGGACCACCATGATACTCCCATGCCCACCATATACTGCGCTGCTTATTGCAGGCTCATTCACATTATTATTGTATGTACTGCCTATGATGGCAGCGAGGCCAGAGGTGAGGAAGATGGATGCAGTGGCCATCACGGTGGAACCCATGATGGCGTTTCGAACCGTCTGCACAACCAGGATATCCTTCTTGCTGTTTTCCTATATATAATTAATGCATGCATGATTAATTAGTTACATATTGGAATTATAATTGGGGGCGGGGGCCGGGCTTTGGGTTTTACGTACCTTCATCATGGCCATGACCCATACAAGGCGTCCGGCAGAGTTAATACCGATATCTGTGTGGTGTGGCTGACACCTAACCTTGTGCCATAGCCAGCCATGGTATACAACTGGTAGAAGAAAGCCTAAAGGAACAAATATAAGGTCTAGGTAACTATTTCTCCACTCCATATATGTATGTAATGTAGAGTTGCAGTGGGTGGTAAGATCAGTATCTCGATCGGCCGGTTATACTTCTTCCTTTCTTTTATAAGTACCGATCGATCGAGGCTCCAACTCAATTTGGTTGATTAATAGAAGAAGCTGAGCTAGTGTGAAAATCAATTTGACCAGCCCCTAGCTAGCTAGCTAGCTAGTTTGTTTTGCGGCCATTAAACAACTAGCTAGCTAGTCATGACGTGCGTCTATCCCTTTATCAAACGTCCGTGTAATTCACGCTAGTCTTGAGCGCGCGAGAAATCATCCATTACAACTCAATTATTTGGATGTGGACATGTATATATCTCTTTGGTTTGCTGCTAACGTTAATTCCAACTCCAACATTATTTATTTGTGCTAATATGTAGCCTCAATTTTTTAGATCTGCACTGCTAGATAGGTTGTTTTATTTATAATTAATATATAAAGGAATGATCAAAGGATATATATATATATATATATATATATATATATATATATATATATATATATATATATATATATATATTTGGCTACCAGAATATATACGTTTGTTTCTTACTTACTAATTTATTTGGAAAAGAGTCCAAGAAGAAAAACCAACAATTTTCAATTTGATATATATAGCCAGACTCTGAATCATGATGGACTCACCAGTCATCACCCGGCCCCTTGGCCATAATCATACATGCATGCATGCATGCAGCTTTTGTATGAACCCTTCCTTGCAAGATATAACTTATCATTACTCCACAAATTAAATGTGGCTGACGTCAAACCTTAATCAATACTAACTAATGTGTCTTACTCCATCATCAACAAGAAATTAAAAGCCAAGATCTCTCATATATACTGATCATTCATACTCATGTAAGTGCTAGTGTATGTCCCTTCTGGCAAAAGAACTAGCTAGGAACAATCTATACTTAAATGGTAGTATAGTTAAGGATACGTTTAGCAAAGTCCAAGAATCAAGAATTAATGTACATGTTTTCCACTGTATTCTAAACTTGGGGTTGAAGATCAACATACTACCATTTTCGTCGCTAAACAGTAATAGCGACAGAACATCGACATTAATTTCCATCGCTAAATAGTAAAGCGACGGAACAACGACTCAAAATTTTAGTTGTTAGTTCATATGCTGTTCATTTTCCTGCCAGCATACAAGATATATCAAACTCCACATTATGAATAATTCCAACATTTGAGGTAGCAAGTCCCTCAAATATTCGTCTATTTCGCTCCCTCCATATATGTCATACTGTAGACGCAAGTCTGACTCTAGCCACTTTAATCTACATCGAGTCTTTATGTCCAGCCTGCGTAATCATCTCCATATTTTCTTCCATGTCCCTTGGTGCCCTCCATTTTATTTGTAGCTTGAGCAACTGAGTATGCCAAGTTTGCCAAGAGTACTCGCATTCAAAAAAATAGATGTACCTTTTTCCCTTTATGACCTTGACACATGATACATCCCGTCCCTCCAGTTTGAATACCCAATCTTTCTAGCTGTTCCAATGTCACCAGTCTTCCCTTCACCGCTCGGTACATGCACAGCTAGATTTTAGTCGCTACTGTAACGCCCCGCAACCGCTCGGAGCGTTACGCTGAGTCAGACTGAATAAAACAAATGCTGGTTACATTTGTTGTGTTGGATTTTGGGAAGAAGTATTGATTGAGTTGGTTTCATGTGCAGATGGCTAGCGGGTTCGAAGAAAATCAGGTGTTCGTTCAGAACAGTACTGAATAGCTGGATGGGAGCGATAATGCCGTCTTTCTTAGTCCGATCGGTCGGATGATTCAGAGAGCACGACCTACTCGCACGGTCATACTAGTTGAGTAGATCGCGTTTTCATCGGACCACGGGTTCAAGAGATTGGCCGTATCGGCAGGACAGGATGCCTAACGGGATCAAACATTGTGAGTAGGCTCTTTTCCTTCTCCTCTACTCCTTCATGCCTAATAATATGGAAAACACGTAAAATGCTTGAACACTTGGGCTGAAATATTGGAAATCACTACACTGAGGCGTGCATAGAGTGTACGTCGGTTGCTTGGTAGGATTGTGGCTTGGAATGATATAAACGTTGGATAGTTGTAACTCGAGTTGGATTATACATTTGAGGCAATTGGTTGGATACTTGGGATTATGCTTGAATAAGTTGGAATGATACATTGAGGCATTGGAAATATCGGGAATTCGGGAGCGAGCGTGCATCCGTGCACGAGTATCACTTGGTCGCTTTGTCTTGCAAAGCGAGCAGTTGTGGTTCGAAACCGAACAACTGCATCGGCGAGAGTATTGTGCCACGAACGGGGCATTGTGCCACTGAAACGACATTGTGCCACGATTGGGGCATTGTGCCATGGGTTTGTCTCGAGTTGGGGTGTTGCACCTAACTTGAAGGACTGTGTTAAGAAGAGGCATTGTGCCTATGGGTATTTTGGTGCCTTGGGCTATATGTTGAGGTCGAGATTTGGATCCTTGGTTGGATATGTTGGAAGAATGGTTATGGATGCTTTGGTTGGATATCGGTTGAACGAGTCTAGGATCGCTTGGTGGGGCGAGAATGTTCGATCCTCTCGTCATACCTACGTGTCTGCATTGTCACGGACAACCTGTGTGGCACAGGATTTGGTTTCCTGGAACGGGATGAGGCACCGGGGCACCGAGACCATTCTACCATGGAGGAAACAATGGGCATCGCGCGAATGGGCGCAGTGCTGGTAGTCCAATACCACCAGGAGAGAGTAGCTTCCCAGCCCTGGATCGGGTAGGACTGCCCTATTGATCTTGGTCCGATCAATGTCATTTATGGCTTTTAGCCAGTGACTTCATATAGTATAAGAGTTGTCTTGCTTTTCTTTTGTTGGTTTGGCTTTCGTGTAGGCGCGGCCACCTTGCCTCGGCAAGAGTGTGCACTTAAGATTTGAATATAAACGTTGGTTGAGGATGAATACTTGAGGCTTGGGAATGGTTCGATATGTTATCGTGCAAACGATGACTTGAGTAGGACGGGTTGCGTGCTAGAATCCTTCGAGTTGGAAATTTATAATGCTTGTCGTTTGGTTTGAGTTGAATGCTTGCATGCTTAAACTGCTTTACAGCTTTCCTTAACATATCATCCATATGCCATGAAACGAATCTAGGATTCAACTAGAAAGATCACCATTTAACTGGTTGCATTCACTTTTTACTTAGTGTCGGCTTAGACGAGTGGGTTACCCCGCTCCCCAGTACGGCTGTGTACTGACCAACGTTTGTGGGCAATATTTCAGGTACACAGGCGTAGTGGCGCTGCTTGGATATACAGGACAAGATGTATGAACTGTAAGTACCTTTGTGGGCTAGAGAAAAGAGCAAGAGCATTTCATCGTCTCCGTGGCATCGCCTTTGTGGCATTGCCTTCGGGGCATTTTATTTGGACCCTATCGAGAGCTTCGCTACGTATTACTCTGTTTGTGTGCTTGGTACACAATACAACGACTTCCGCTGTAACTTGGTCGTTTCGATGATAACTTTGGTGTTTGACAACATCGCCTTGTACGAGCGCAACTCCAGGCTCGTACGGTATCACGTCCCGAAGAGAATGATAATCCCGCGGGAGAGCTGCAACGTGGTGATTCACGTTCAGCGGGGACTTTTGGGCTTGCGGAAGATTGGGGCGTGACATATTGGTATCAGAGCGCCTGGTTCATTTCTTCGGACTTGGTCCGTCGCTTCATCACAAACTCTAAATAGCTTTCGCGTGTCGTTTAGCTCTTGACTCTACTCGGTGCCGTATTGGATGTTTCATACAATAAGTCTATATATTGCTGGTTTTGGTTGCATGTTATTCTTGGTTGCTTTGCCTTGGTTGGTTTTTGTAGGATTGCTTAGCCTCGTTAGGCGTTGTTGCATTCGTGCAGCAAGTTGGGTGGCATTGTTGCATTTGTGCAACAAGTTGAGAGTTTTCGTTGGCTTGGCTTGGCTTGTCGTTTGGGGAGATTCTGATTTCCTCAATGGATCAGTTGGTTGGCTTACGAGATTTGGCTATGCGGCATGTTGTGAGTAGAAACATTCAATAGGAATGAATCGTCGCACGAGTTGCTCGTCTAGCGACTGTGTTGGATAGAAGTTGGAATTTTGGCTGTGGCGCACCGGTTGAGCAAGTTTGAGTTTGCCCTGGGGTATAAGAATAAGTTGGAACGAGTTGCTCGTATAACTAAATGTGTGGAAACATTGGATATTGGGTTGGACTATTCGGAAGAGAGCTCGATGCACGGGATTGCTCGTGTTGCAGAAGTATTGAGAACGGGAAATAAACGAGTTGTATCGCGAGATTTATGGGAACAGTTGGATAATTCAGGCATTGCCTGAGTTCTGTGTCAGACTCGAGTTGGGAAAGGCATGATCACGCATGAGGGATGGTTTGAACGAATTTTGGACAAGTACAAGAAATCGTAATGCGGGTAGCGACTTGATTCGGAGTGGTATATGGGATACCACGTATGTAAACTCCCTCGACCAGATTTCAGTATTATATGATTAATTT
The DNA here is from genome assembly GCA_036927795.1 of Iris macrosiphon. NCBI lineage: Eukaryota > Viridiplantae > Streptophyta > Magnoliopsida > Asparagales > Iridaceae > Iris > Iris macrosiphon. The sequence goes on along the minus strand of JAYESA010000020.1, from coordinate 246,079 downwards.
TAGCTAATTAGAATTTCTGTAACTTTTTAAAATTTATTTTGTTTACATATCCTATTGATTGTGCACCTGTACTTCACATAATTAATTAGAGCATTACACTAGCTGTATTTCCCAAACAAAATTTACATACCTGCCCTAGACATGTTAGACTATTTTTTTAATTTTTGTGCAACTCCCAGATGCTTTATTTTGAGCCTCGTTTGAGACGCACAAATATCGTTACAAAAGTTTGTATTTAATTCCTATTTTATTCCTTGCTCTTTAACCATCTCTGTACCCCTAGAGATTGAGGACCAACCTGCACCAGTTTTGCCCAAACACAAATACGATAATATTCTACTTTGAATATACTACAATTAGTGTATTGACACCGTAGTAAAATTATGGCCCTACCTGCCTCTAAATAATTAGAGAACACCGTGCGCAGTATTTATTAAATAATAAATACGATGACCCGTATCACCAAGAAACCAGGCCCTACCCGTGCCCAGACTCACCCCCCACCCCCCAGGACCCTCCCACAGCTTTTCCCTCTCAATTATGAGCATTTTAGTATTTTCTGGGAACAGGGTAATTTATCAGACAAATTGCGTAATTACGTAAAATACCTATTTTAGGACCTATTTGCAAATTAGGAAATTTTAGGGGTTTTTCTGCAAAATTCCCTGTGAGGTGTCACCCCCCTATTGGCTGGTAAATATGGACCGTCCACGTGTCATGTGGGACCCACTTAAATATATAAAAATATCAGATAAATATCTAAAAAACCAAAATACCCTAAATAACCTTAGACTTCTAACTATTTACAGCTCTGCCATTGAGTTAAAACCCTATAAATACAGCCCTTCCCCCCCATTCCGACCACACACCACCACCATCACGGCCAACCTCCGCCCACCGGACCACCGTCGAACCCGTCGCCTCTTCCTTCCCCTTCCCTCCGACCACCTCCACCCCCCTCCGGCCACCGCCTCCGCCGCCCTGAACCGCTGCAGCATCATCCCGACCACCACCCCCACAACCGACTTCACCACCCGACCACCCCCAGCGCCACCCTCCGCCACCTTGAACCACCGCCACCACCACCACCCACTTCGCCTTGCCATCCCCCGTCGAACCAACCCACCACCACCGCCCCACGACGTCTCCAGCCGCCGCCCTCACCTCCACAGCGCCCCGACCCCTCTCCCCGACTGCACCACCACCCCCATCCCGACCGCCTTCAGCCACCACCACCACCACCCCTGACCTCCACCACCACCACCAGTCTGCTCGCCACCCTCCCCTCCGACGAACCCCCCGCCTGCACCACCCCCTCCGCCACCGCCACGGCCGCAGCAGCCCCCGCAAGCCACCACCACTGCTGCTGCTGTTAACTGCTGCTGCTGTTGCAGGCGACCCTCCGGCCAGCCGCCGTCGACTCCGCCGCCGTCCTCCCGCCGGCGACTCGCCGTGGGCCCCCCCTGACACCCTGTCAGGTATAAATACCCTATTATATACGTAAATACCTATATATTATATATGCATGTATATATGTATGTATATATGTATATATGTATATATATGTAAATATTTATATATATTATTATATATATCTGTTAATATATATTATATATGTATTTAATATTATATAAATAATATTATTATGAATACTGTATATACAGCATATTTATATGTATTTACATTTCTGTTTATTATTTATTTATTATGTATATATATAGATATATCTATAATATATATATATATATATATATATATATATATATATATCTATGTATACATTATATATTATTATTATTGCTATTATTACTGTTAAATACAATATATATATATATATATATATATATATATATATACAGTGTATATATATATATTATGATATTATATATTGTAAATATGTATATTTACATTTCTGCATTTTTATTTTATTTATTTTATTTATATATATATATATATATATATATATATATATATATATATATATATATATATATATATATATATATATATATATATATATATATATATATATATATATATGTATATATATATATGTATTATATTTAATTATACATATAATACTATATATATAATATAAATACAGTATACTATATACATAAATACTGTGTATATAAATACACATATTATTTATTTATGTATTTTTATTTCCTGTTATTTAATTATTATATATATATGTAATATATATATATATATATATATATATATATATATATATATATATATATATATATATATATATATATATATATATATATATATATATATATATATATATATATAAAATTTCTTTTTCTTCTTTATATATATATATATATATATATGGATATCTATGTATATATATTTTTAATTATATAAACTATATATATATAAATATATACTTAAATACTGTATATTACACAATATATATATATATATTATGTATTCATGCACCTTTTAAATTCTGTTTTTTTTAATTTATTTTATTATTTATGTAATATGTATGTAAGTATATATATATGTATATATATATACTTATATATATGTATTCTTTATATATACATATGTATATAAATTTTTATATATATATAAAAATTATTATTATTATGATTACTATATACATTATGAATATATATATATTAAAAATATATATATATTGTATTAACACATATATATTTTCTTTTCTTTCTTATATATATATATATATATATATATATATATATATATATATATATATATATATATATATATATATATATATATATATATATATATATATATATATATATATATATATATATATATATATATATATATATATATATATATATATATATATATTTATGCTTAGCCTTTATTATTTATATAACTATATAATTATGTGTATATATATGTCAAACTTTCATTTTATTATATGTATAAATATACTACATGTATATGCATATATTTAATTTCTTACACTTTTCCTTTTCTTTTATCTATATAAAATATGAATATGTATATATATCTATATATATCTATATATGTATATATTACTTATATATGTATATATATATTATTTGTATATATATATTATTAATATAAACGTATCTTTTTCCTGCACTTTTCTTTCCTTTATGTAACCCTATATATATACATATATATATACCTATCTTATATATGTTATATATAAATACATACTATGTATACTATATCTATAAGCATAAGTATACTATATATATATGAACCCTATATATGACTATATATATTAAATATATATATTTATCTAAATATATATATACTATTATATATTGTACTCTTTTATTTAATTGATATTTACAAGACCTGTAATGTCTTAAACAGAAAACATCTCCAGCACAGTCAGTGACCCCCTGTCACAAGGACCTTCAGTCTTGACAGTGGGATCAGGTTTCCTATACAATCAGGAAGTAGGCAAGTATACCTTGCCAAGTTACTGTTTAAACTCAAATATTGCTATATGCTATGTTTCCTGAATTTTAGATAACTATGAATACCTGAGATTGCCTCGGGTACAGTCAACAGATACGTTGACTTGTAGCATAATTAACTTAGTCTTTCCAGACCTACCAACATCTGTGAGGGTATCTTAATATCCTCCTAGACCCTACCACGGGAACACGCAACATGGTTGCAATACATATTGGGATGCGAGCTGCGTATTTGATTTGCTACCAGTACGTGTGACACGCATCACGGCTTAGCATAAGTACAGGAAAACTCAGAATAGTACGACTTGGCATTTAGTTACATTGGGCGGGAAAGATAACTAGTAGACGTATGGGACACCCCCTCCTTGTATGTTTTACCTTCGTTCCATACTCCTCGGAGATGGACGATTGCAGAGTGCCCATGCGTCTGGGGGCATATGACACATATACTAGCCAGTCACCACGATTGGTGAATTAAGTCAGCATATGTCTAACCTACACATTCCCATGCGTACTACAAGGTCTTTACTTGTATTTCACTTAGATGGTTAGCACCCTGTATTTATTTCTTTATTCAGTATTTTCATACCTGGCATGTTATTTTCTGTATCTTGTTATGTCCCACTGAGGACCTGGTTCCTTTCAAGATTTAGACGAGGCCTACTACCCCACGGTGTATGGTCCAGGACAGGAGACTAGGCATGCCACCGAGGAAGAATTGAAAGAGACACCATCAGAATCTACCTGATTCTGGGAGATGCTCACTTGGCGATGGAGATGTTTTGCTAGATAGACGATGTTCAGTCTATCTTGTTTTCTGTACTATTATTATATTTTGGCAGTGGGTTGTTCCCACAAGATGTGTAATATGACATTACCAGACCCAGCATTATATATATATTCAGCACTATTTCCTGGCATTTTCTGTGGATGAGATAGATATGTCTGTACTAGACTTGTAGTATTCTAGGACAGCGTAGCACGTTCCTTTGGGTCCATCAAAATGGATTAAACCCTTAGTGACGTGTCAGCTGGCCAATGCCACGTGGCCTAATTCCTTATATTTTTGGGACTGGGGCGTGACATGGTTTTAGTGGTGGCCCATGCAGGTCTAGTCTATTGCTAGTGGTATGATGACATGCCCAGCAAGCCTGCAATAGGATAGAAATACTAAGTCTCATCCACACTGACTTCATAATTTTTTTTTTGCATCTTGCTTGATTATAAATTATTAATTCCTTGTGTTTTTGTTTTTTTTCTAATTATTCTATTTTCTTCAGAAAAATGGACATACCCGGAGGACATACGATTGATGGGGCTGACCCAGCAACAGACCCCTCGCCCGATGTCCAGGGAATCCCATCCACCCCGAGGGACCCATCCCCGAGAAAGATGTTGGTCTACCCAATGACTCCATACCTTCCTCAGAATCCTGCCCAGACAGGAACACCAGCCCAGCATGAAGGGCAAACCTCCCAGGCGGAGACACCACTGCCTCCACCTCCCGCCTTTCCTGCCCAGATGCCTCAGCTTGAGGGACAAACACAGATGTTCCAGTTCCTCCAAGCTATGATGCAAACTCAGTGGCAGCAGACTGAAGCCTTGAGACAATCTTAGTGGCAACAGACTGAGGCCTTGAGACAGACATTGATGGCGGCCTTGGAAAGAACGACTGCCCCAGCACCAGCACCTGTCCAACCAATGGGCACAGTCAAGGGCTTCCGCCAGATGAACCCGAAAACCTTTAAGGGCAGCGAATCCCCAGAGGAGACCTCAGATTGGATCTCCAATACAGAAATGCTGCTAGAAGGCTCACAACTTACCCCCGATCTATGGATGACCACCGTAAGAGCTCAACTCTTAGGCAATGCCCATCACTGGTGGAAATCCATAGAGCGCAGCGTCGGCAAGGATCAAACTTGGGAACAATTTTTTGAGCACTTCAATACCAAGTACTTCCCTACAACAGTTCAGAATGCCCTATACTCCCAGTTCCTATACTTGGAACAGGGAAACATGACTGTTGACGCCTACGACGCGGAGTTCAGCAGATTAAGTCGATTCGGTACCATCTTGATACCGAATGAGCTGGAGAAAGCCAAAAGATTCCACCACGGCCTCACCTGCGAGCTTCAAAGGTATACGACATCACAGTCAAGGATCTCTTACGAGGAGGTTCTTGCAGAAGCGAGGGTGCAAGAAGCTATTGGCCGAGGAGCGAGACGCTCAAATCCAACCTTCCCGGCCAAAAACCAGCAAGGGGCAGGAGGCCCTATCCGTCGTCCACAAAATCAGACGCATCAGACGACGGGACCTTACCAGAAGAAGGAGCTCCCGACTTGTCACTTTTGTGGCAAGAAGGGGCATTTTGCCAATGACTGCAGAAAGAAGAAAGGACTCTGCCTAGTATGTGGGGCTAGCCAACATATGGCTAGGGACTGCCCGCAACGCAGAGATGCAGTTCCTCAGAACGGGCAGAAATCTGGAACGCCTGCCCAAAAGATGCTACCCTCCACATCAGGAGGATATCAGAAGGGACCACCTCTGGCCACACAGGAGAGCCAGTTCAAGGCCAAACAACAATCCGGAGGACAAAGGCATGGACAAGCCTTTGCTTTAGCTGCAGTTGCCGAAGAACCTGAAGGAGAAACCATCGTAGGTACCATTTTAGTTGCATCATTACCTGCAACCGTATTATTTGATTCTGGCGCAACCCTGTCATTCATATCTAGTAGTTTCGTAGCCATGCACAAACTAATCACTTTCCCGCTACCCAAGTGCTGGAAAATTCTTACTGGAGGAGGTATTATTCCAGTTACCAATATTATTGAAGCATGTTCAATAGTTGTTTGTAGTAGAGAGCTAAGAGCGTGATTTTTGGTACTCCCAATGCCAAATTTCGACGTCGTCTTAGGCATGGACTGGTTAATCCAGAACAACGCTATCCTAGACTGCCGAAAAGGTAGTATCATCTTTAGACCACCAGGACACCCGGAGTTCGAATACGTACGAGGTACCATCGAGCAAGGAGTAGGCCAGACTCCTAGAGCTTACATGGCGATGGAGACAGAACCCCCAGCACTCATTGCAGAATTCGAAGACGTATTCCCGGAGGAATTGCCAGGCCTACCGCCTGACAGAGAAGTAGAGTTCACTATTGAGCTGATACCCGGAGCTGCACCGGTATCCTCAAATGTGTACCGACTGGCTAAGAAGGAGCTTGACGAGCTGAAGCTGCAACTTGAAGAACTGTAAATCAAGGGATTTGTTCATCCTAGTGCATCACCCTGGGGAGCATCAGTGTTGTTTGTACCCAAGAAGGACGGAACATATCGAATGTGTATTGATTACAGAGCCCTCAACGCTTTGATAATCAAAAACAAGTACCCCTTGCCGCGAATTGACGACCTGTTCGATCAACTGACGGGAGCTGTGGTATTCTCAAAGATAGACCTAAGGTCAGGCTATCATCAGGTCAAGGTACGGCGAGAAGATATTCCAAAGACAGCATTCAGGACTCGTTATGGTCACTACGAGTTCCTGGTGATGCCGTTTGGACTGACTAATGCACCAGCCGTATTCATGAACCTGATGAACAGAGTCTTCCACCAATATCTGGACCAGTTCGTGGTAGTATTCATCGACGACATCTTGGTGTATTCCAAAAGCCACGAGGAGCACGAAGAGCACTTGAGACTAGTGCTAGAGACGCTGAGACGTGAGAGCCTTTATGCTAAACTAAGCAAGTGCGAGTTCTTCCTTGATCGTGTCGCTTTTCTGGGACACGTGATCACAGGAGAAGGCATCTCGGTGGACCCAGCAAAGATCTCATCTGTCGAGACGTGGCCAACCCCTACCAACGTCTCAGAGGTGAGAAGCTTTCTAGGACTTGCCGGATATTACCGGAGGTTCGTAGAAAACTTTGCAAGAATCGCGGAGCCGATTACACGTCTTACCCACAAGGACCAGGAGTTCATCTGGTCTGAGGAATGCCAGACAGCTTTCGACGAGTTGAAGAAGCGTCTGACTACTGCCCCCATCTTGACCATACCATCTGGATCCGGAGGTTTCGTCATCTATAGCGATGCATCCGAAAAATGATTGGGTTGTGTCTTAATACAACATGGGAAGGTTGTAGCTTATGCCTCAAGACAATTGAGGACTCATGAGAAGAACTACCCCACTCACGACTTGGAGCTTGCCGCCGTCATCTTCGCCCTGAAGCTATGGAGACATTATCTATACGGCGAACGAGTGGAGATATTCACCGATCACAAGAGCCTGAAATATGTCTACACTCAGAAGGACCTGAACCTAAGACAAAGACGATGGCTCGAAGTGATGACAGACTTCGAGATCGATCTGCAGTACCATCCAGGAAAGGCTAATGTAGTGGCTGATGCACTAAGCAGAAGACCATCGGCATTCTTTATGATCACCCAACCAGGTCTGCTGAAAGATCTAGAAAAGTTGGGAATAATGGTTATTATGCCAGGAATTAACGACTAATTGTCAAACTACCAACTACAATCAACATTGGTCGAAAGAATTAAAGCTGTACTGCCAACAGATGCAAGATTTTAGAGGCTTCGCCAAAGAACAGAGGCTGGAATTCAGACAGGATGCCGCATACACGAAGATGGGTGGAGAACGTCTTTATGTTCCAAATGGAGAACTTCGTGAGGAGCTGATGTCCGAAGCTCACAGCTCAACATACTCTATACATCCTGGAGGCACAAAGATGTACAGAGATCTTCGACAATACTACTGGTGGCATGGAATGAAGCGAGAGATAGCACGCTTTGTGGCAAAGTGCCTGGTGTGTCAGCAAGTCAAGGCTGAACATCAGAGATCAGCAGGTCTACTTCAACCCCTCCCAATACCCGAGTGGAAATGGGAACACATTACGATGGACTTTGTTACGGGCTTTCCAAGAAGTCCCAGTGGTCGTAATGCTGTATGGATGATCGTAGATAGACTCACAAAGGCTGCTCATTTCCTACCTTTCAGAGTCGGACAATCTACCGAAGTCTTGGCAGACATGTACATGAAGGAGATAGTACGTCTGCACGGAGTACCAGTCAGCATAGTGTCTGACAGAGATACGAGGTTTACATCTTACTTTTGGCGAAGTATGCAAGAAAGTCTTGGTATCCGCCTTAAGTTCAGCACCTCGTACCATCCGCAGACAGATGGCCAATCAGAACGCACCATCCAGACACTTGAAGATATGCTGAGAGCCTGCATGCTCGATTTTAGCGGATCATGGAAAGATCATTTGCACCTGGTGGAGTTTTCCTACAACAATAGCTATCAAGCGAGTATTCAAATGGCTCCCTTTGAAGCATTGTATGGCAGGAAATGTCGTTCCCCAGTATGCTGGAGCGATGTTGGCGAAAGACAAATCTTGGGACCAGAACTGGTTGTTCGTACGGTGGATAAGGTAAAGAAGATACAAGGACACCTACAAGCTGCACAAGACAGACAGAAGCACTGGGCCAATGTTTATCGACGACCTTTAGAGTTCCAAGTGGGAGAGCATGTGTTCTTAAAAATCTCACCCACCCGAGGTACTATCAGATTTGGAGGAAGAGGACAGCTGAGTCCAAGGTACATTGGACCCTTCGATGTATTAGAACGCATCGGAGAAGTGGCCTACAAGCTAGCCCTACCTCAGACTTTGGAAGGAGTGCATGACGTCTTCCACGTATCCCAGCTGAGGAGGTACATTCCAGACCCAAGTCATGTACTGGACCATTCGAAAATCACCGTTGGCCCAAGCCTATCGTACCAGGAGGAACCTGTAGAGATCTTAGACCGTAGCGAGAAGGTGTTGCGAGGCCAGACTATCCCGCTAGTTCGTGTTGCATGGAGACATCATGCACCAGGTGAATCAACCTGGAAACGAGAGGAGGATATTCGACAGCGTTTCCCCCATCTATTTCCAAACCAGGGTATGTCCTAATATTTTAAAACAATCTTTCTTTTTCATTATATGTCTGTTTTTATTTCGAGGACGAAATATTCTAAGGAGGGTAGATTGTAAACTCCCTCGACCAGATTTTAGTATTATATGATTAATTTTAGCTAATTAGAATTTCTGTAACTTTTTAAAATTTATTTTGTTTACATATCCTATTGATTGTGCACCTGTACTTCACATAATTAATTAGAGCATTACACTAGCTGTATTTCCCAAACAAAATTCACATACCTGCCCTAGACATGTTAGACTATTTTTCTAATTTTTGTGCAACTCCCAGATGCTTTATTTTGAGTCTCGTTTGAGACGCACAAATATCGTTACAAAAGTTTGTATTTAATTCCTATTTTATTTGGCTGGGCAGCTGGGCGGTGGAGGCGCAGGGGGCTGAGCGGCTGGCGAGGGCGGCGGGTCGGGTGGCGCGGGACGCGGTGGCGGAGGAGGGATGGCCGGAGGGGCTGAATGGGGGGGGGATTTATAGGGTCGGGGAGGCCGAGGGAGGCGGAGAGAGGGGGTGTCGTGGCCGCGGGGTGCGGGCGAGGTGGCCGGCGGAGGCGCCGCGTGGCCGGAGGCGCGGCGGATTTGTCGGTGGACGCGGGGGCTGGACCGGGTCGTGGGGAGCTGGGGCGCGGACGTGTCTGCGGGTTTGGGCGGGTCGGGTTCGGTCGGGCGGACCCGACCCGACCCGCTAGCTATACGGGTGGGCTGGGCCGGTTGGGCCGAGGGATTGGGCCGGGCCGGTGGGCTGGGGATTTAAGTATTTAAATAAATAATAATAATTAAAATAAATAAAAATAGTTTTTAGGTGATTAAAAATAGGTCCGGGGCCCAATAAATTCTCAGAAAATTACCCTAAGTCCAATTTTTCATTTTACATACAAAAATATTATTTTTATAATATTTTAATATTATTTATTATCAATTAAAAATTATTTAATAATTAAAACCCTGATTTTAATTACAGAAAAATTCCAAAAAATTCAAGAAAATTGTGCAAAATCCAAATTTAAAATTTTGAAAAATCAGGGGGTTTACACATAGAGTGTATGTCAGTGGCTTGGTAGGATTGTGGCTTGGAATGATATAAACGTTGGATAGTTGTAACTCGAGTTGGATTATACATTTGAGGCAGTCGGTTGGATACTTGGGATTATGCTTGAATAAGTTGGAATGATAAATTGAGGCATTGGAAATATCAGGAATTCGGGCGAGCGAGCGTGCATCCGTGCCGAGTATCACTTGGTCGCTTTGTCTTGCAAAGCGAGCAGTTGTGGTTCGAAACTGAACAACTGCATTGGCGAGGGTATTGTGCCAAGAACGGGGCATCGTGCCACTGAAATGATATTGTGCCACGGTTGGGGCATTGTGCCATGGGTTTGTCTCGAGTTAGGGTGTTGCACCTAACTTGAAGGACTGTGTTGAGAAGAGGCATTATGCCTATAGGTATTTTGGTGCCTTGGGCTATATGTTGAGGTCAAAATTTGGATCCTTGGTTGAATATGTTGGAAGAATGGTTATAGATGCTTTGGTTGGATATCGGTTGAACGAGTCTAGGATCGCTTGGTGGGACGAGAATATTCGATTCGCTCGTCATACCTACGTGTCTGCATTGTCACGGACAACCTGTGTGGCACATGGTTTGGTTTCCTGGAACGGGATGAGGCACCGGGGCACCGGGACCGTTCTACCATGGAGGAAACAATGGGCATCGCGCGAATGGGCGCAGTATTGGTAGTCCGATACCACCAAGAGGGAGTAGCTGCCCAGCCCTGGATCGGGTAGAACTGCCCTATTGATCTTGGTCCGATCAATGTCCTTTATGGATTTTAGCCTGTGACTTCATATAGTATAAGAGTTGGCTTACTTTTCTTTTGTTGGTTTGGCTTTCGTGTAGGCGCGACCACTTTGCCTCGGCAAGAGTGTGCACTTGAGATTTGAATATAAACGTTGGTTGAGGATGGATACTTGAGGCTTGGGAATGGTTCGATATGTTATCGTGCAAATGATGACTTGAGTATGACGGGTTGCATGCTAGAATCCTTCGAGTTGGAAATATATAATGCTTGTCGTTTGGTTTGAGTTGAATGCTTGCATGCTTAAACTGCTTTACAGCTTTCCTTAACATGTCATCCATATGCCATGAAACGAATCTAGGATTCAACTAGAAAGATCACCATTTAACTGGTTGCATTCACTTTTTACTTAGTGTTGGCTTAGACGAGTGGGTTACCTCGCTCACCAGTACGGCTGTGTACTGACCAACGTTTGTGGGCAATATTTCAGGTACGCAGGCGTAGTGGCGCTGCTTGGATATACGGGACAAGATGTATGAACTGTAAGTACCTTTGTGGGCTAGAGAAAAGAGCAAGAGCATTTCATCATCTCCGTGGCATCGCCTTTGTGGCATTGCCTTCGGGGCATTTTATTTGGAACCTATCGAGAGCTTCGCTGCGTATTACTCTGTTTGTGTGCTTGGTACACAATACAACGACATCCGCTGTAACTTGGTCGTTTCGATGATAACTTTGGTATTTGACAACATCTCCTTGTACGAGCGCAACTCCAGGCTCGTACGGCATCACGTCCCGAAGAGAACGATAGTCCCGCGGGAGAGCTGCAACGTGGTGATTCTTCAGCAGGGACTTTTGGGCTTGCGGGAGATTGGGGCGTGACATCTACTCCCCGTACCCAAATGAACTCGGCCTTCTCTATCGCCGGGTGATGCTCCCTAATAGCGTTGTATACATGCTTGAACTCAAACTCTCTACTGGATGACTCCCATACCCACTGATCCGCTGTAAGCATCCCATCGATAGTAACTTGTTTGATAATATCAGCGAACCTCCAAGTCCGTGTGTATAGCTCCGGTTGCTATTGTCCCTGTCGTAATATACATGCAACCTCCTGTTGCCTTGGTACATTCCGGTATGCAACCTCTCCTAATCTGTTAAGGATACTTTGGTGTTTGACCCACGGATCCAGCCACAAGTTGGTAGATTTCTCGTCCTTCATTCTTCTGGATACATGTATCTTCACCAGATCCCTATTTGTTAATATAGTCTTCATGACGACCGAGTAGTTACTATTTGTCCGATGTGTCCAAAATTTCTCACCCTTCATGTATCTTCCTTGCATCCATAAAACCTATATCGAGTTCTGCGAGATAAATTTCCAAACGAGCTTCATAGCAGCTATATCACGTAGGACCCTTAGCGACCACAGTCCCACTCCTCCTTCCCTTTTGGGCTGACATAATACATCCCAACTGATAGCATGTACACTCCTATGCTAAATAAATCTCGCGCATAGTATTTCTATTTTAACAATAGTGGCCATAGGGATCAAGATAGCCTGTAACCAATACATAGAAATGGTCGTAATGACCGACCTGACAAGCTCGATTCGCCCTCCAAAAGATAAATGCTGGGCTTGCCACCTCAATCCTCTGCTGCGTATATTCAACCAGACTGCTGTACTCATCATCTCTGGCATAGTTGACCGATAATGGTATGCCCAAGTATTTAACAGGCAACTCTCCAACCTCCACTCCCAACCTCGCTGCTCGGTCTATTCTGTTGGAACAATGCACATTAAAGTAATCCTTTCTTTTATCTTTATTTAGATGTAGACTCGTGTGCATCGCAAATTGTCATGACCCAATTCCGTGGAATCGTTGGGGCGTCCCCCTAATCGTGACCGCCGTGCGGGCCTAGGGTTGCGCCCGCACAAGGCTTTAATGTTTTGCATAACGAGCACATATTCAGAGTACGCAGATAAATTAAAAATACAGATTTGAAACATGAAAAAGTTCTCTTTATTGATAACGAACATCTATTACAAACTCTTGAACGAGTCAGCTATTTTGTTGCACGGGCTTACAAAAGTGTTAACACAAAATGAGATAGCAGTCCTGTACATTACATTCCTTTACTAAACTTCAAAATGAATATAGACCTCTGGGCTGGAGGACGGCTTTGCCACGAAGCTGCATTATGCTTGGGTTGCAAGCTCCTTTCTACAAGTACTTCAAAAGCGGCGCGATCAGGATGCGCCTACAGCTGGACTGGATCGGGAAAATGGTTTCGGCTCCTCGCTCGGTTCGCCTTAGTGCGGAGAACCTGTTTCAGTGAGGGTCAATATGTCGAAATATACTGGTGAAGGCGAGCTAACCCAACTATACCAATCAACACATTATTTTAATGAAGCATGCATATTTTTGTGGGTTTCTATCTTGCCTTAGTTCATTTTTACAAGCAGCAGTATATATATAAAATACTGAAATGAACTTGCCACCGTTCGGTGGATTTTACCTGTCCGTCTGAACGACCTGCACAATATTTACCATGCCTTCCCTGCCACGAATACACAAGTTAGTTTGCAACAGGTTTAAATATACACGAGGATCTCTGGCTTGATTTCCATAATGGACGTAGCCAAGGACAAGGATAGCATGCTACGAGAGTACACGATGCGCTGTAAGCTATCCTGTCCCGTACACGATGACTACACACGAGTTCTGCCCGGATCGGATCGGTGCCAGTGCCAGTGCCCCAGCGATCGTCCGCAGACAAATACCTTGTGCACAAGTTGTCCATGATCGAACACGATTACTAAGTTAACAATTCATGCAGTTGAGGCAACACGAGTACAAGAACACGAGTACAAGACAAGCAGTATTGCATGATTTATTTTGCATAGCCTCCCTGAACAATTATGTATATACAAGATATTATCCATACTTAGCACGGTTCATAGAACATTTGCAACGAACTAGCATACAATAAGATAACAGTTCACAAGTTTGATTGACAAGCAATACAATCCAAGTCTATTCCCTTTTTATCTTGGTATCTTTTATTATTACATGGTATCGTCTGACCGGGGCAAGAAAAATGCAAGATTTTAGGTGTGAAGACTTGGAAGCAGGGCTAGCTAATCGGAATGGTAGCCACTCACTTAAGATGATTGGAAGGGAGAAGGAAAGAGGCGCTTCAAGACTCCGCTCGCAAGCCGCCTACTGCTCGTTCACCTGCATCACGAACATCTCGTTCAATACCTCTTCTACTCTTTTCAATCTCAGAATTGAAGTGTAATTCAATGAACGAAAATAATAAAATCCATTGAAACCGTTCAAGGAAAACAAGCAAATCTGAAAACTAACTCAAAGCACGAAAGCAACAAGCGACATGGAAATCCGAGGCAATAAAAGATAACAGCGGAGAGGTCCCTCCTGACTCTGCCGCTAAGTCGATCCCGGGGGCACGGTCCACTGAATATGGGAATCGATTCCGAATAAGCAAATCCATAACGAGGACGAGTTCTTGTTTCAATCTATCCCGATCGAACGATACCGTCTTGTATTTCTTAACCGCGCTCTCCGTACCGGGAGAACGGGACGCTACATCCTACCCAACTAATTGGAAGTTTCGTCCTCGAAACTTAGGAATATGGTCTACCTCTAAGGAACATTACGTCGGGGACGACGATAAGGAAGGTTCGGGCAGGAATTAATGGTAAGGCCTGGTTTTCCACAAGCGAGGCATAACCCAAGTCTCAAGCGGCAATCTTTCTTATCATGTCCAAGATTTTTGCAGAATTGACGTGTATTGCTCCAATCCCTTATTTGCTGACCACCGTCGTTTCGTCGCTTTGCAGCGTTATTTCCTATATCGTTGCTTTGGCGTTTGTGACTGTAGGTATGCACAGCGCCGGTAGGAACGTGAGGATAGTGTGGTTCAAGCGATAGGGCATGATTCATGACTTCACGCATTGTCTGATACTGATGAACGACTACGTGCGCATGGATGGCTGGGCGCAAACCACCTTCAAACCTTCTAGCTCGACTCGTTACATAAGGTAAATAGGCCCTAGCAAATTTGGAGAGACGGTTGAATTCGGCGGAGTATTGCTTAACTGTCATGCTGTCTTGCCTCAGTTGCACGAACTCGTTCTCCATCTGACGTTGTACTGGAGGGGGTACAAACTCCTCTTCAAACGCGGCACAAAAAGTCATCCACGAGATCGCCTCCTCTCCATGGTAAAATTGAAGAGATCGTCGATGCACGTTGTAGCGCCCCGTTCTCCCGGTGCGGAGAGCGCGGCTAAGAAACACAAGACGGTATCGTTCGATCGGGATAGATTATATTAAGAACTCGCCCTCGTTATGGATTTGTTTCTTCGGAATCGATTCCCATATTCAGTGGACCATGCCCCCGGGATTGACTTAGCGGCAGAGTCAGGAGGGACCTCTCCGCTGCTAGCTTTTATTGCCTCGGTTTTCGATGTCGCTTGTTGCTTTCGTGCTTTGAGTTAGTTTTGAGATTTGCTTGTTTTTCTTGAACGGTTTTGATGGTTTTTATTGTTTTCGTTCATTGAACTGTAATTTAATTCCGAGATTGAAAAAGTGGAAGATGTATTGATCGAGCTGTTCGTAATGCAGGTGAACGAGCAGTAGGCTGCTTGCGAGCGGAGTCGTGAAGCGCCTCTTTCCTTCTCCCTTCCAAAATCTAAGTGAGTGGATACCATCCCGATTAGCTAGCCCTGCTTCCAAGTCTTTACACAAAAACTCTTGTATTCTTGTTGCCCCGATCAAACGATACCAAGTAATAATAAAAGAAACCAAGATAAAAGAGAATAGATTTGGATAATACTGCTTGTCAATCAAACTTGGGGACGGTTACTTACCTGCATGCTTGTTCGTTTGGGACATTTATCATATGCATAAATACAAGTTAGAATGTTTGTTCTCCTTTAAAATTGTGCTATGAAATATACTGAATCAAGAGGCTATGCAACTGAATCCTGAAATACTGCTTGTCTTGTACTGTGTTGCCTCAACTGCATGAACTGTTGCCTTAATAAACAATACCGATTCGATTACGGACAACTTGTGCACAAGGTCACTGGTTCCTGCGGACGGTCGCTGGGGCACTAGCACCGATCCGATCCGGACGGAACTTCACTGTAGTCTACTGCATCTGAACGGGATGGATTGTAGCCACTACTGAATCTTTGCTGCATTCCATCCTCGTTCAAGACTAAATCGTCCATTATGGCATCCTAGCCAGTGATCCACTGTATATTTAAACCTGTTGCATACTAACTTGTGTCTTCGTGGCAGGGAAGGCATGGTAAGTATTGTGCAGGTGATTCAGACGGGCAGGTAAAATCTACCGAACGGTGGCTAGTTTATTTCAGTAATATACATATATACTGTTGCTTTTAAATGAACTAAGGCAAGATAGAAACCCACAATATGCATGCTTCATTAAAACAACGTGTTGATTGGTATAGTTCGGTTAGCTCGCCTTCACCAGTATGTTTCGACATGCTGACCCTCGTTGAAACAGGTTCTCCGCACCAAGGCGAACCGAGCGAGGAGCCGAAGTCGTCTTCCCGATCCAGTCCAGCTGTTGGCGCATCTTCACCGCTCCCCTTGAAGCATTTTGAAGGAAGAAGCTTGCAACTCTTCATACACAAATGTAGCTTCGTGGCAAAGCCGTCCTCCAGCCTGGAGGTCTTTATCATTTTGAAGTTTATAAAGGGATGTAATGTACATGACTGCTATCTCATTTTGAGTCAACACTTTTGTAAGCCCGTGCGGCATATTAGCTGACTCGTTCAGGAGTTTGTAATAGATGTTCATTATCAATAAAGGGAACTTTTCCATGTTTTAAATCTGTGTTTTAATTTATCTGCGTACTCTGAATATGTGCTTGCTATGCAAAATACTTTAGCCTTGTGCGGGCGCAACCCCAGGCCCGTACGGCATCACGATTCGGGGGACGCCCCAACGATTCTAAGGAATCGGGTCGTGACATAGTGGTATCAGAGCACAGATTCAAGTTTCTTAGACTCTCGTGCTGGAAAAGTTCCTTTATCGATCAAATTCCTTTGCGAACTCTTGAACTCGCTAGGCCAAAATGAGATAGATTCATGCAATAAGTCCATAATACATTATGATTCTAATATAATTTACCTTCTTTTGAAGGAATGGCTCCAGCGCAATCTGTAGCACAAGCACCGAACGAAACACAAGAAAGTAGTTCTGGCACTTCGGGAAGCTCTCAGAGCCAGCGTGGCATATCTCAAGTCGACCCGCTAGAGCGGGTGATGCAAATGTTAGAATCGCAACGACAAAGAGACGATGCTCGCCAAGCCAAGTTCGAAAGCAATTTAGAGACCCGATTCTCAGTCCAACAGAAGAAGATAGATACCCTGCAACAAATAGTTCAGATTTTGGCTGCCAACCATTCCGTCGCAAAAACAATGACTCCGGTGGAAAAGCCCGTGCTTGAAGTAGAGACACCACAAATTCCAAGGCCGAGGGACGTGACTGCCTTCGACTTTGGACACTTCAAGAAAGTTTGCAACACCCCATTCAACGGGACTGAGGAACCCATCGTGGCCCTAGATTGGCTAGCCGAACTTGAAGATCACTTTGTTCTGTTAGAGTTCCCCGAAGAGAAGCACGTCGCCTGCGCCCAACTTCAGCTCCGCCTCAACGCGCACGATTGGTGGAACGTGCATCGACGATCTCTCCAATTTGATCACGGAGAGGAGGCGATCTCGTGGACGACTTTTCGTACCACGTTTGAAGATGATTTTATACCCCCTCCAGTATAACGTCAGATGGAGAATGATTTCGTGCAGCTGCGGCAGGGCAGTATATCAGTAAAGTAATACTCCGCCGAATTCAACCGACTCTCCAAATTTGCTAGGGCCTATTTACCTGATGCAGCGAGTCGAGCTAGAAGGTTTGAAGGTGGTCTGTGCCCTGCCATCCATGTGCACGTGGTCAATAATCAGTACGGGACAATGCGTGAAGTAATGAATCACGCCTATCTCTTGAACCGCAGTATCCTCACATTTCCACCAGCGTTGTGCATACCTACAATCACAAACGCCAAGGCAACGATAGAGAAAACACCGCTGCAAAGCGCCCTAACCACGACGGTCCACGGAGAGGAAACCCAGGGCAGCCATATGCTTATTGTAAGAAACCAGGGCACACAGCTGAAAAGTGCCGCAAGAAACTTGTGCAATGCCTCATTTACGGGAGTCCAGATCATACCGTTCTTGCCTGCCCACTGAGCCGCCTCAATAATCCCTAACGGTAGGCTTTATTCCTAAGTTTCGGGACGAAACTTCTAATTAGTTGGGTAGGATGTAGCGTTCCGTTCTCCCGGTGCGGAGAGCGCGGCTAAGAAACACAAGACGGTATCGTTCGATCGGGATAGATTGAATTAAGAACTTGCACTCGTTATGGATTTGTTTCTTCGGAATCGATTCCCATATTCAGTGGACCGTGCCCCCGGGATCGACTTAGCGGCAGAGTCAGGAGGGACCTCTCCGCTGCTATCTTTTATTGCCTCGGTTTTCGATGTCGCTTGTTGCTTTCGTGCTTTGAGTTGGTTTTGGGATTTGCTTGTTTTCCTTGAACGATTTCGATGGTTTTTATTGTTTTTGTTCATTGAACAGCACTTCAATTCCGAGATTGGAAAAGTGGAAGAGGTATTGATCGAGCTGTTCGTAATGCAGGTGAACGAGCAGTAGGCGGCTTGCGAGCGGAGTCGTGAAGCGCCTCTTTCCTTCTCCCTTCCAAAATCTAAGTAAGTGGCTATCATCCCGATTAGCTAGCCCTGCTTCCAAGTCTTCACACAAAAACTCTTGCATTCTTGTTGCCCCGATCAAACGATACCAAGTAATAATAAAAGAAACCAAGATAAAAGAGAATAGACTTGGATAATACTGCTTGTCAATCAAACTTGGGGACGGTTACTTACCTGCATGCTTGTTCGTTTGGGACATTTATCATATGCATAAATACAAGTTAGAATGTTTGTTCTCTTTTAAAATTATGCTATAAAATATACTGAAGCAAGAGGCTATGCAACTAAATCCTGAAATACTGCTTGTCTTGTACTGTGTTGCCTCAACTGCATGAACTGTTGCCTTAATAAACAATACCGATTCGATCACGGACAACTTGTGCACAAGGTCACTGGTTCCTGCGGACGGTCGCTGGGGCACTGGCACCAATCCGATCCGGACGGAACTTCACTGTAGTCTACTGCATCTGAACGGGATGAATTATAGCCACTACTGAATCTTCGCTGCATTTCATCCTCGTTCAAGACTAAATCGTCCATTATGGCATCCTAGCCAGTGATCCACTGTATATTTAAACCTGTTGCATACTAACTTGTGTCTTCGTGGGAGGGAAGACATGGTAAGTATTGTGCAGGTGATTCAGACGGGCAGGTAAAATCCACCGAACGGTGGCTAGTTCATTTCAGTAATATACATATATACTGTTGCTTGTAAATGAACTAAGGCAAGATAGAAACCCACAAATATGCATGCTTCATTAAAATAATGTGTTGATTGGTATAGTTCGGTTAGCTTGTCTTCACCAGTATGTTTCGACATGCTGACCCTCGTTAAAACAGGTTCTCCGCACCAAGGCGAACCGAGCGAGGAGCCGAAGTCGTCTTCCCGATCCAGTCCAGCTGTTGGTGCATCTTCACCGCGCCCCTTGAAGCATTTTGAAGGCAGAAGCTTGCAACTCTTCATACACAAATGCAGCTTTGTGGCAAAGCCGTCCTCTAGCCTGGAGGTCTTTATCATTTTGATGTTTATAAAGGGATATAATGTACAGGACTGGTATCTCATTTTGAGTCAACAATTTTGTAAGCCCGTGCGGCATATTAGCTGACTCATTCAGGAGTTTGTAATAGATGTTCATTATCAATAAAGAGAACTTTTTCATGTTTCAAATATGTGTTTCAATTTATCTGCGTACTCTGAATATGTGCTTGCTATGCAAAATACTTTAGCCTTGTGCGGGCGCAACCCCAGACCCGTACGGCATCACGATTCGGGGGACGCCCCAACGGTTATAAGGAATCGGGTCGTGACACACGTCCCATCAATCGTGCATATTGAGGCAGAGCTGTAGTTGCGCAGGTGACGCACTTCTCTTAGGGGACCTCTAGTAGAGCGAAGTGGTCTTCAAGTTCGGCCAACCAATCTAGAGCCACGATAGGGTCCTCAGTCCCGTTGAATGAAGTATTCCAGACTTTCTTGAAGTGGCCAAAGTCGAAGGCAGTCACGTCCCTCGTCCTTGGAATTTGTGGCGTCTCTACTTCAAGCGCGGGTTGTTCCACCAGAGTCATTGCTGTTGCAGCAGAATGGTTGTAAGCCAAAGTCTGCACGATCTGTTGCAGGGCATCTACCTGCTTCTGTTGGACTGAGAATCGAGCTTCTATATTGTCTTGAAACTTGAGCTGACTCTCCTCCGCCCGCTTCTCGGCCCGTTCGCAGCGAGCCTCGTCCCTTGGTTGGTTTGCCTCCAATATTCGCAATATTTGCTGGACGGGATCGATGCTTGGCACGGTTCGCTGGCTCCTTGAACTTTCCGAAGTGCCCGAACTACTTTCTTGGTCTTGCGTTTCGTCCAGTGCTAGCGCTGCAGATTGCGCTGGTACTATTCCTTCAAAAGAAGGTAAATTATATTAGGATCATAATGTATTATGGACTTATTGCATGAACGTATCTCATTTTGGCCTAGCGAGTCAAGAGTTTGCACAGGAATTTGATCGTTAAAGAAACTTTTCCAGTACGAGAGTCTAAGGAACTTGAATCTGTGCTCTGATACCACTATGTCACGACCCGATTTCGTAGAATCGTTGGGGCATCCCCCTAATCATGACCACCGTACGGGCCTGGGGTTGCGCCCGCACAAGGCTTTAATGTTTTGCCTAACGAGCACATATTCAGAGTACGCAGATAAATTAAAAACACAATTTGAAACATGGAAAAGTTTTCTTTATTGATAATGAACATCTATTACAAACTCTTGAACGAGTCAGCTATTTTGCCGCACGGGCTTACAAAAGTGTTGACACAAAATAAGATAGCAGTCCTGTACATTACATCCCTTTACTAAACTTCAAAATGAATATAGACCTCCAGGCTGGAGGACGGCTTTGCCACGAAGCTGCATTATGCTTGGGTTGCAAGCTCCTTTCTACAAGTACTTCAAAAGCGACGCGATCAGGATGCGCCTACATCTGGACTGGATCGGGAAAACGGCTTCGGCTCCTCGCTCGGTTCGCCTTAGTGCGGAGAACCTGTTTCAACGAGGGTTAGTATGTCGAAACTTACTGGTGAAGGCGAGCTAACCCAACTATACCAATCAACACGTTATTTTAATGAAGCATGCATATTTTTGTGGGTTTCTATCTTGCCTTAGTTCATTTTTACAAGCAGCAGTATATATATAAAATACTGAAATGAACTTGCCACCGTTCGATGAATTTTACCTGTCCGTCTAAACGACCTGCACAATACTTACCATGCCTTTCCTGCCACGAAGACACAAGTTAGTTTGCAATAGGTTTAAATATACACTAGGATCACTGGCTTGATTGCCATAATGGACGTAGCCAAGGACAAGGATAGCATGCTACGAGAGTACACGATGCGCTGCAAGCTATCCTGTCCCGTACACGATGACTACACACGAGTTCCGCCTGAATTGGATCGGTGCCAGTGCCCCAACGACCGTCCGCAGAACAAATACCTTGTGCACAAGTTGTCCATAATCGAACACGATTATTAAGTTAACAATTCATGCAGTTGAGGCAACATGAGTACAAGACAAGCAATATTGCATAATTTATTTTGCATAGCCTCCCTGAACAATTATGCATATACAAGATATTATCCATACTTAGCACGGTTCATAGAACATTTGCAACGAACTAGCATACAATAAGATAACAGTTCACAAGTTTGATTGACAAGCAATACAATCCAAGTCTATTCCCTTTTTATCTTGGTATCTTTTATTATTACATGGTATCGTCTGATCGGGGCAAGAAGAATGCAAGATTTTAGGTGTGAAGAGTTGGAAGCAGGGCTAGCTAATCGGGATGGTAGCCACTCACTTAGATGGTTGGAAGGGAGAAGGAAAGAGGCGCTTCAAGACTCCGCTCGCAAGCCGCC
The DNA here is from genome assembly GCA_036927795.1 of Iris macrosiphon. Classification (NCBI taxonomy): domain Eukaryota; kingdom Viridiplantae; phylum Streptophyta; class Magnoliopsida; order Asparagales; family Iridaceae; genus Iris; species Iris macrosiphon. The sequence goes on along the minus strand of JAYESA010000020.1, from coordinate 223,639 downwards.
TACTGCTCGTTCACCTGCATCACGAATAGCTCGTTCAATACCTCTTCTACTATTTCCAATCTCGAAATTGAAGTGTAATTCAATGAACGAAAACAAAAAAAATCCATTGAAACCGTTCAAGGAAAACAAGCAAATCCGAAAACTAACTCAAAGCACGAAAGCAACAAGCGACATGGAAATCCGAGGCAATAAAAGATAACAGCGGAGAGGTCCCTCCTGACTCTCCGCTAAGTCGATCCCGGGGGCACGGTCCACTGAATATGGGAATCGATTCCGAAGAAGCAAATCCATAACGAGGACGAGTTCTTGTTTCAATCTATCCCGATCGAACGATACAATCTTGTATTTCTTAACCGCGCTCTCCGCACCGAGAGAACGGGGCACTACACAAATATCTCCATAATCCTTTCCATTCTCGCAATACCCATCTTGGATGGATGTAATAATACTAATAGGTCATCTGCGTAGATTAAATACGAAACTTGTGGTTGTACCAATCTATGTAGTGGAACAATCTGTCTCCTGTGCACTGCCACATCCATCAAATAAGTAAAGTATTACATCACCATCGTAAAAAGATAAAGGAGAGAGATAGAGAGAGAGAGGATCACCCTGACGCAATCCCTAATTGCTCATAATAAAACCATATGGCTGCCCTCGATCAGTACAGAGAATGTAAGTGTCGTAATACACTCCCTCACCATAAGCCTGAAAAGTCTCTATTAATGGAATAAGAAATACACATACTCCTTACAAAATTCTCACCAATCCAAATGGATCACCACAACTCTTTGGAACAGAAAATAGATTACAACCACGAAGAAAAAAGACAATGAAAAATACACCAAATTGATCTCCTTATCCAAAACGGCCTTTAATCATTCTTTCTTCTCTCCAATGTTGTAAAAGCACTCTTGCCTCCTTTTGCAATATTTTTGAGATATATTTTAGGGTTAGGAGACACCTAATATATATAGCCTCAAACCCACAACTAGTATTCCTATTATATATAGGAATATCCAATCCAAATCCGATGACATATTCCTATTATATGTAGGAATACCCAATCCAAATCTAAATCCATTGACATATTCCTATTATTTGTAGGAATATCCAACTCAAATCTATTGAGGTATTCCTATTATATGTAGGAATACTTAATCCAACTCCGGGGTATTTTTCATATAGGTTGGGAACCCCACCCACTCCAACAAATTAATTTGTATCAGAGCCCAATATTGTTACGAGGTTGGTTTGGGCGGTTCTAATTAGTTCGAGACAGATGGTGCTGAACGTTCAAAGATTATACGGGCTATTCTCAAGATGGAGTAGAAGCATCAACTACACGAATTGGCTTTAAAGGTGGATCTGATGAGTCCAAAGTGGAGCAAGACGTTGTGGTTGGCAAACAACCACAACGTTTGGTTCTGTGGTCGAACGGATCGAGATGACAATATGTTGGATCTCCTGGGTGATCGGTTAGCGAAAACGAAAAAGGTAGCTAGAGTGTGCTAAGGTTGTTCGGTAGCAGGAACGAGCAAAGGTAGCCGGGGTATGCTAAGAGTGCTCGGCTAGTGGAATCGAGCAAAGGTAGCCGGGGTATGCTAATGTTGTTTGGCTAGCGAAAACGAGCTAAGGTGGAAATTGTCGGATTGTATCTCGTTTTCGGTTGAACCCTCAAAGGAGGGTGACAATAGAGTTGGTAATTTAGTCCCACATCGGATAATAGATGGGATCATGATGTGTAGATAATTAAGATTGGTTCAGATCTTACATGAAAATTTTATTTTAAGACATATGAGCCCAATCCAATATCGCACATCATGGACCAACTTCGGTTCGGATCACACCGTATTTCCAACAATTATTTTCAAAGAAATAAATCTTAAATATATGGCTCGACAATTGGAGGCAAAGAAAAGATGGTATGTGTGTGTACATGTTTGTGTGGTCAGAATACCCTTTTACATCCTCAGTCTCGTCATAAGAGGTATTCCAAATATTAGAGTAAAATTTTCAACACCAATAACGTAGAATCTGATTTTATTTTATTTTTTGTCCAGTACAAATTAATTCTAACTAATGAAAAATAAATAAATGTAAAAGTAGAAGGGGAAGGGGGAAAAAAGAGAAGACTTGAGTGTTTATAAGAAAAATTGAATTAAGCTTTATCTCCTACAAACAACCACACGCACGCACGCACTAATTCTGGACGAGACGATTTCTACCACAATTGGAAGAAGAGAAGAAGGTGAAGTACTGACTGACAGCCTGCCCTTGAAAAAGTCTGGTGATCAGACAAGAGTAGCTAGAGAGCATGCACACACCTTGCAAGCAAGCGCGCAGTACTACTGAATTCCAAAATGAAATTAAGGGCAAACGAATGAATTAATCCATGTGAAGCTAGAATTAGAGAAGCTGAGATTGATTTCTTCTCAGTACTTGTTTGCTTGCAACAGGCAGCAGCTAGCGAAAGAGAAATGATCGATCAGATATCTACTGAGGAATGTTGCAGTACTGCAGTAGTACTAGTCTTACTCACAAATGAAGAAGAAGAAGAAGAAGAAGAAGAAGAAGAATTCATCTCATCGTCTGCTGATCCTAAATATTCCCTCAATTCTTCAATCTTCTCAAGTGCATCCTTCATTTCCAACCTCTTGTCGACATCCACCTTGCAACACCCTAACCCAATCTGCAACAATTTGGACATCTCATCTCCAGCTTCACCACTCTTTGTCACCTTCATCTCCCTGTCAAATAATATCTGATGATCACCTGCTGCAGTCCCGGCCGCCTCATCTTGATCTTTGACTAGTGAGTTCACCCAGCCTTCCAAATCCATTCCCTGCCCCTTCCCCTTGTGCAGATAAGTGGCTGGAAACTTACCGGTTAGTATCTCAAGTATCAAGATTCCCAGGCTCCATACGTCGCTCTTTTTAGATGGTCGACCCGTTTGTGTCACCTCCGGGGTCTTGTATGCCACCATAACTTGAAAGGCGAGAGACTGGTTCATAACTGGTACCAATGCATAGTCGGTCAGAAGGGCTTCATAGTTGTCGTCAACAAGCACATTGGAGGATTTAAGGTGACCATGGGGTAGAGTTAGCACCGGAAGCTCTTCATATAGGTAAGCAAGACCTCTAGCTACTCCTTTGATGATCCTTAGGCGTGTCGGCCATTCCAGGAGAGGAAGATTGGAACCCCGGTTGCCTGTGCATGAATGCAGCAGCTAGAGGTCTTAGAGAGAGAGAGAGAGAGAGAGAGAGAGAGAGAGAGAGAGAGATCTAGATGTGTATATAGACAATGTGATCAAAAAAGAAAGAATCATTTATGCAAATAGCTAGCTAGCTTGCTTACCATGGAGCATGTGAGCCAAGCTCCCATTAGGAATGTAGTCAGTCAGTAGCAGCTTTTCCTCTTTTCTGTAATAGTATGCCACCATAGGCAACAAATGGGGATGCGACAATCTCCCCAGCCTCCTCATATGCTCCATGAAGTCCTCCCTTCCCACCCCATTCATCTCCTTGAACCTCTTCACAACCACCGAAGGTCCGTTCAATAGGACTGCCTTGTAGGAAGATCCAAAGTTTCCGCTACCCAGCACCTCAGCTGAAGCCTTGAGCAAATCTTGCAGCTCAAACTTTTCTCTGCTTTCTCTAACGAAGGTCAACTTCCCATGGTCGACGATTGCAGACTTTTTCACAACCCCTCCGCCGCTGCTGCCATTGGCTGCAGCAGCTCCTTGTTCTAGCTTGCCAGCCTCCACGACATCAAAATCCTTACTACTTTCTGACCTGCTGGCGGTTGCTGCAGGCATGACTCGTCTGCTTTTACTCGTAACAAAGATGGCAAACGCGAGCGCTAATAAGGCCAAGACGACCAGAATGATGATCATAACTAGTACCGGTAGAGAGTAGGATGACTTTCTTTTGGGTGTGGGCAACGCTGATGGTGACAAAATCTCGCATTCGACATCGAGAGGAGCACCACAGAGCATTTCATTGCCTTGAAAGTAGGAGGGATCCAATTTGCTAAGGCCGTCAGGAATCTTCCCTTGCAATTTGTTGTAGGACAGATTGAGCAGCTTGAGTCCCGGCGGTGGCTGACGGAGGTCAGGTATGACCCCATCAAACTGATTCCCGTCCAGCCTCAGCTCCAGAAGCTTGTGCAGCGCCGTCAAGGAGGAGGGGATCTTCCCTGAGAAGTCGTTACCGGACAGATAGACCTTCTTGAGCGACCTCATCTCGTAGAATATGTCGTCGGGTATCTCCCCTGAGAATTGGTTGTCGGACAGGTATACGTTCTTGAGAGCCCCGAGCTTATTGATCTCTGGCATGGGCCCCACGAAGCTGTTGTCCATGAAGCTGAGGGTTCGGAGTCCGGGTAGGGGGACGAGGGAGTCCAGGCTGAGTTTGCCGGAGAAGCCCATGCCCTCCAGCTGGAGGCCCCAGACGTAGCCGTTGTAGCAGAGGACACCGGAGCCCCAGTTGGAGGTGTTGCCATTGCAAGGGCTGGAACCAGGCGTCCAGCTACGCAGGGCTACTTCCCCGCCGGTGGAGGACAATGTGGACTTGAACTGGAGGAGGGTGTCGGCCTCCAATAAGGAGGAGAAGACCACAGTGGAGAAGAGGAAGAGGAAAAGGAAGGAAGCCATAACAACGTAGGAGAGGACTAGCCTGGGGGGCCGTAGAGGGCCCGGCAAGCCCTTTCCGGCCATGTTCGATCGGTCGTCTACTCTCTCTTTGACGAGAGGACGAGAAGAAATTAAAGGGAGTACTTAAAAGCCGTACTGCTTCTCTCTCTCTCTCTCCCTCTCCCTCTCCCTTTATGAAATTAAGTTGGGGGATACTAAAAGAGGAGGAGGAGGAGAAGAAGAAGAAGAAGAAGAAGAAACGGAGAATGCTATCATTTGTTATCCAACTATTAATGAATCCCTGTTATTATTACTCGTTCATTAGTTAGTTATGAATAGGAGGGAGCGGAAGGATTGTTGGTTTTAGATGGGAGGTCGACGAGAGCACTAAAGAATCACATGCATGCACACAGAGGGAAATGCCTAAGAATAGATCATATATGTCTATAGTTGACAAAAAGAACCGGAATTTCTCTTCGGCAGATCAGAGGAGAGGAGCTAGCAATGCTGACGGAGTCCACCACCTCTCCTCTCCTCTCCTCTCCTCTCCTCTTCTTCCATTTTGAGCTGTTGCCAGAGATTAGACAAGGTCAGCGCTCAAGTCCATAGATATCCTTTCTTCCTCTCCTGCTATTTCGCCATCTTCATCATCTTCTTCTTCCAAATCTCTCAAATGTTTCTCAACACTTCATACACAGCATTAAAATTTAATATAATTTTTTAAATACAAACACAAAATTTCAATATTTTGTAAAAAAAAATCAAAATGTTTATTTATTGGACGTTTTCCTAAATCAAACAATCAAAAGAAACAGTGCTTGGTTGGAACTTTTTTTAACATTTAAACATCCTACTAATAGACATTTTTTTTTATCATTTTCTTATATTTTTTTTGTAAACAAATGAGTACAAGAGAAGTTAGAACCCTCAACCTGCTCTTAGATCTTATTACTAAGACAAGCTAATCACAAATCTCCAATATTGCTAAAAATGAAAACATGAGGATTTGAATACTCTTCCAATATTTAAAAAAAAAAATGAGTATAAGAGGATTTGAACCCTCAACCTGGTCTTAGATATTATTATTAAGACAGAGCTAATCACAAATCTCTAATAGTGAAAAAAAAATGAGTACACGAGGATTTCAATCCTCCCCCCAATATTGAAATAAACAAGTACAAGAGGATTTCAACCCTCAATCTCTTCTTAGATCTTAGTAAAATATTCGATAAATACATATACATATAATATCACAATTTTTGTGTATACATATAATACCACATCTTTTGTGGAAAAAAAAAATGAGTACATGAGGATTTGAACTCTAAAACTTTTCTTAGATCTTATTACTACACGAGCTAATCACAAATATATGCTACACGACAAAGAGTGGTGAAGCTAGACCTAACTCGAGTCCAACCCGATCCTCCAGACTTGGTCTTTGGCTACATACGTTGAACCCGAGGTTGGGTCGGGCTCAGACTAGGCTTATGATTTATCGGGTTGGACTCAGATTGAGCTCAAGTCCGACCCAACCGGCCCGAGTTGCACCCCTACGTACTACCACTAAAAAATTCTCCCATTTGTCCTGTAGCAGAACTCCTCCTCAATTCCTTAGGGTGTTATGTAGGTCGATTCAACCCGGTTCTAACGAAGGAGGTGGGTCTACAGGAATTAGAGTTGTCAAGTGGGCCGGACCGGTCCGACTTAAATTTTGGATAGGCCGAGTCGGATCCAGATCAGACCTCTCAAGCCTATATATTGTAGTGGACTTGGTCGGGTCGGGCCTAAAGTGGAAAATCTGGGTCGGGCTTAAAGTGGAAAACCTCAGGCCAGTTTGGTACATGGCCCACGACATGGTGGACTTTTGGTCTGGTCGGACTTGGATCGGCCTGGACCTAGGCCGAATAAAATAAAACCATGCATTTTAAAAAAAAAACTATTTTCCACTATAACTTGAATATAGTTTTTCACTATATCTTGGTGATTAATTGACCAAATATATATAAAAAAAATTACTATTTTCGTGAGACTCATCTCACTGATACGTACCCGACATACGCGTATTATGCGTGTATAACTTGCTTATTGTTTAATTGCTTACATCATAATTTATGCCATTCATGCATTGATTATGTTGTTTTTGTAAATTTTTCTTATTTGCATGCTTTGGAATGTTGATCCCTTGGTTTTCTTGGTAGGTGGTTGTGATAAACCCGGGTGAGAGGCATAGATTATGATCCAACGACCTATAATTAATCCTTGGGCTATATAAGCAATCACATTCTCTTTTCTTCACTTTTTTTTCCTTTCATTTCTCTTTCCTTCTTTGTTTATTCCCCAGCAGAGAGCAGCAGCCGAGCTTGGCCTTGGTCGTGGGTGACCTTGGTAGAATTAGGCTAGAACTTGACCGTAGGCAAGTACATCTTGCTAACTGAAGGAACAACCATGGACATTGTTTTGATTCTTAGTATAACTTGTTTAATTACTTGATAGGTTTTATTTGCTTAATTCTTAGAACCTCTCTTCATGATGATTTTTGATTTCCTTGTACTATTGCTTATGGAGTCCGAGAACAGCAAGTCGGAGAATAAAATGTTGGCATGAGAATATATACAAAAAGTACGCAGGGAACCCTTATCGCATAAGCGAAGAAGTTTCAGTGAGCGCACTTGTGTGTTTTCACAAACTCCTTAGAAAATGTGCCAAGATATGTTAAGTACTCTGGGTGCACTTCTCTACTCCTACGTACATTTTGTACTAAGATAATTCCTTCAAAAGTACGTTAATCCCACTTGACGCACTTTTGAATGGATCTACAAGTCATCAAGAATGTACGCCACTGATTAAAAGCCAAGTTGGTGCACTTTGTAGATATTGCAGAGTTGGTGCACTTTAGTGAACTTTTCTTATCAGCGCACTTTTTCCCTTCTGGAGAATGGTGCACTTTGGTACTTGGCGCACTATTTGGCATTCTCCAGAGACGACGCACTTTGCAGCCTTTCTTATTACTTAATGACTAAGCAAAGACTTCTGACCATTCTCATGATTTGTGTTATCGACTACAGAGTCGTCTCGACTGATGTGCCATGTCTTGAAACTTGTGTTTTATCTTTTAGTAGACCTTCTGACCACTTGTTTGTGCGCCAATGCTAGATTTATGCACCAAGCTCTTAGCTCGTGCACTTCTATTATTGTGCGCCAAGATCCTAGAAGTGTTCTTTAGTATAATTGTGCGTCATTTTTGCTCGGAGAACTTTTGTATCAAAGTGCGCCAGAACTGCCCGGATTAGTGATTTGTACTCCAAATCTATTTTTGGTCGTGCGTCAATACCTGTTTGTGCGCCAAATCTATTTTTTGTCATTTGTGCGACAATACTCGTTTATGCGCCAATGGTGGTTTTTGATCCATTGTGCGCGGATGTTATATTCTTGCCTGATTTATGCACCAACCCTAAATTATTAATTTATGCAGATGTATGCTAGTATTCTTTTTAATATGCTTAACTCTTGATGATTCTGTAGTTCTCTTTAATTCCCTTATTTTAGTTAATCCTGGTTATTTCTTGAACCTGACATTCTTGATATTGATCTTGATTTCCTGATATGATCTAGTGATTGTACATTATAAATGAACACTTGAATCTTGACATGGAATTGATCATGTATTCATAATCATAATATTGTACTGATAATCCTGATAGTCACTCGACGTAGCACACCATCCTGATACTCATAATCCTGATAGTCTTGATAATGGCTCGACGTAGCGCCCCCTAACTTGAGAATTCCTATAACTGTCCTGATCAAGGCTATTAGTAGCACCTGTACTACATGACCTGTATTCCCGTAGTTGATTTTGATTGTACTCGTAAAGTTACTGTCCTGTCTAGCATCATGTCTAAGACAGATTCCTGAGCACCACGGTTGAAAATCCTTGATAATTGTCCAGGCTAATAACTATAGTAATAATCTAGAAAGCATCTAGAGATAATTCATGGCTACATGCAATCCCGGTATCCCAACGACACCTGATGGATTTTGAGCTCTCTGTCGTGAGGGGCACACTACCAACACACTGTCGAGTGTTGCACTTCCAGAATGATAAGAAATAATTATACCTGATATATATCTATACTATATACCTGTTCGTCTGGATAACCCGGATAGTATATTGGGCATATGTCTATAAGAAACCACAAACTGCATGTGTTAGTAACTAGGACTGTGATAACCAATGATAGCAAGCCGTAGGGCATGATTGTCCATGATCTCTTGATTTTCAGTCTAGTCTAGTCCTGTCCTGATTTCATTAATACCTGATCTGGAGATGGTAACCGGTGTACTGATTCCAGATGCCCTTGTTCCATTACTCCTGAACTTCTTAATTGTTATCTTACCTGTTGCACTTGTTTAACTGTTACCTTACCTGCTATTTCTTACTGATTTGTCTGCATGCTGGTTTTAGTTCATAAGTTTGGCTCCCTTGTGGTACTTGCTGTTTTGGGGTCTGACCCCACTAGTTTTATATGGCCAGATTTTGGAGCTGGGCTGCAAGATCTTTCGTACTTCTCACCTCAAGATGATGAACACGAGGAGCACCCGAGGACATTAATGGGTTTCTTCTTTCTCACCCTCTTGATCTTGTAAATTATTCTTTTGAGGCATTTAGCCACTGAGCACGTATTTAGCTCGTGTTTTGGATCTTGATATTCTAGTCTACGGGCCTACATGTAAAGCATATTCTAGACTATAGCTAGAGCTGATCATGTAATATTGTACTCTGCTAGTTGTTCATTTTGGTAATTAGCTTCATGATCATTTTTGTATGTATAGTTTGGGATGCCTTACTATTATATATTCGGTGATCATATATCTTATAACTTATTACTTGATTGAGATTGAGACACCTAGGATTCTTGACCCAGAATTGCCTGATGGATTGTAGAGTAAACTCTCACAATTTTAGACAGCCGTAACCGTATCTCGGAATATAGAGTACTCTGGTATACGTAGCTGACTTTGTCTGTCCCCACTCTCCAGTATTCTAGTTTTATGGCGTGACACGGTTTAAGTGGTGGCCGATTTAGGTCTAAAAATTCAGAAGTATGGGAGTTTACCATGTATTTTAGATGTCTCAATCATTTTATTCCTTGATCTCCTCCAAGTGTCAAATTTATATCCCTGAAATCTTGATTTAACATCTAATTTATTTCTCGATCAATCATGTTCGTCCCTTGATGATCCTTGTGTCCTTTATCTTTTAGGGACATTGTTCTTTGTCCTTCTGATCATCCAGCCTGAGTTCCTCCTGTAGCAGGTCATCATCCCGATGCCCAGTATACTCTTGAGGTCCAGCCTCAGCATTTCGGGGTCGAGTCCAAAACAGCTCAAAATGAAGAACCCCATATACATCCAGTACCTCATGTTGTAGTAATTCTGCCAATGCAACCAATACCTGATGTAGGAGGGGACAACAGTGTACTTATTGGTATCCTTCGAAAATTATTGGCATCTCAAGGACGTCGAGAGGACGTACTCATTCAGTCAGTACAAGGGGTTTGGAAAGAGGCAGATCTCGTGCCAACAACTCGACAAGCAACATCAAGCGCCTCCAACCGTCGTATTTCTATGGCACCAAGGATGCTATTGCATCAGACGCTTGCCTTCAAGACACTGAAGCTATCCTAGAGGCAGCAGAAGTGCCTGCAAGAGAGCAAGTGTTAGTAGTTCGACTACAGTTGCTAGACTTGGCCCGAGACTAGTGGGAAGCACAGATAATTTTACTAACAGTGTCACTACCCAATTCTAGAAAATAGGGTATTTTTTTTTATTTGATAAATAGTGTATTGTATTTAATTATTTATATTTATAATTAATTAGTGCTTGTCTTATTTTTATTTTGATTGTTTTAGGGTTTTGGCTAGCCTGGACCCATGTCAGACCCTAGTGGACCCATGTCCGACCCAGCCCACACCCTTGTGAGAATTATTTTGGGGCTTAGAATTATTATTTTATTTTTAGGAGGTTAGTTGGAGAGATTTGGAACTAGTTTGAGCGCATTTGGAGCCCCGGAACCCAAAACCGAGTGAATAGGGGCGTTTTGGGAATTTGGTAACTTAGTGGAATCCCCTTTTTAATGTGGCCGGACCCCCCCCCTACCTACCACACCCGATTCCAGCAGCAAGGAGCAGCCCCCCTCTCCTCTTCATTCCACTTCTTCACTTCTTCTTCTTCTCCCACTTCTTCTTTCTTCTTCCTTCCTTCTCCAAGTAAGCTTTTCTCCATCTTTCTTCTTTCTTTCTTCCATTTCTTCTTCTTTAAGCTAACCCTCACCTTGCATTTTCTCTAACCTAGGTGTGAGGAGCTTAGATCTAGTGTAGGAGATAGATTTGGAAGCTTGGAGCTTGAGGGAGTTGATTTGGAGGGATTTGAGACTTTGGCCTTGGGATTCCAACTCCCAAGAGGTAAAACCTAACTTTCCCCTTCCTAATTATTTTTGTGTAGTGTAATTAGTGTTGTAGAACCCTCCTAGACCCTAACCCTACCCGTAGGAGGAAGTTGGAACTAGTTTGGGTGAGTTTAGAGACTTTGACGTTAGGTTTTGTGTCGAATTCGGGTGGAATCCGAATTTGGCCCAATTTTGGGTGATGCCCTAGGTTAGATGGACCTAGGTAGACGTTGTCGGGTGTCTAGAGGGTGAGTGCGTGTCTCCGTTTGGACACGGGGAGCCGCGTCGCGGAGAAACGGGCGTTTCGGGCGAAATTGGGGCTTTTCGTCGTCGCCGATTCTAAGTGCGTGTGCGTTTCTGCCACGGGCCTAGAATCGACGTGGGAGCACATTTTCTAGGATCTAGACATCGTGTAGAGCGCGTGGGTAAATTTTGGGCCGATTCCGAGTTCGTTTGGTGTGCGTTTCAGGAGGTTTTCCGAGCCGCGCACCACGTGTTCGTCGAAATGACCGAACGGCCATTTCGACTTGGTTTCCTCGTTTCGGCTTTGTGCGCGCGTTGGGTTAGTATCGGGGAGTGTGTGCTAGAGTTTTCGGGCTATATTTTATATATTTTAGGGTATTGGTGAGTGTCGGGGTCGTTGGGCGTGAGTAGGGCGTGTGGTTTGAGTGTTGTGTGCGTGGTTGTGTTTGTATTGATATGTGTCTATGTATATATTTATATATATGTATGTGTGTTATATATATATTTATATATGTGTGTGTGTATTTATATTTATGTACTTGTATATGTATATGTCTATGTGTATATATATATATGTATATGTGTAAGTGTGCTTGTGTGTGTGTATGTATATATATATATATATAGGTGTATGTATATATATATAGTTGAGAGTGTGTGTAGATATATATATATATATATATATATATATATATATATTAAGTGTATATATATATGTAGCTATGTATATATATTTATGTGTGTGTGTGTTTTGTTAGTGTGTGAGTGTGCTAGTGTGTGTGTTAGAGTGTGTAGTTAAGTGTGTGTATATATATATGTATCTAGTTATATATATAGATATATATGTATGTATATATATATATAGATAGTGATATATATATGTATATATATGGGTGTGTGTGTGTGTGTGTATGTGTGAGGAAGGGGGAGGCAGCAGCCAGCGTGCGGGGGCAGAATCTGCACAGCAGCAGCAGCGTGCAGTGCGCTGCGCACTGCACTGTGCAGCAGCCCAGCTGCAGCAGCAAGCAGCAATGCCAGCAGCAGCAAGCAGCAATGTAGCTGCAGCAGCAGCTCCAGCAGCAACAAGAGCAGCAGTAACAGCAGCCAAGAGCAGTAGCAGCAGCATATAGAGCCAGCACAGCAGCAGCAATGCGAAGTATGGAGCAGCAGCAGCAGGAATAAGGAGCTCCAGCAGTAGCAGCGGGTAGTAGCTAGCGAGGGAGGAAGAGAGTTTGATATATAGATATATATATATATGTTAGATAGATAAGTTATGGATAATTATATTGATAGATAGATATTGATAGATAGATAGCTAGGTATTTAGATAGATAGATAGATAGATACTAGATAGGTAGATAGGTAGATAGGTAGTTTTATCTATCTAGGAGATAGATATCTATATATCTATAGTTAGTTATATATATATAGATATCTTGATAGGATATATATATATATATATGTTATGATTAGGTAAGGTAATGGGTATCGGGTAAATGTGTGTGGATATCTAAATACATAGGTATATACATACTTAGATATATATAAATATAGTAGATATCTATATTACCTAGCCTAGATTAATAACTAGGTATATATTTAGTACCTAGATAGCTAGTTAGAGGGCCTTAGGGCGAAACTTCAATACCTTGAGATACCGAGGTATCTCGATACCTTGAGATATTCAAGGTATTGAGTTTCGAGCGGGGTATTTGAGCATTAGCCTAGGAAATGCTTTGGAGTGATTTTTGTATGTTTATATATATATAATTACGCGTGCTAGCATAGGTTTTAGCGGGTTTAGGCGGGGTGCGTGGCCTAGGGCGAGGTATCGGATACCGAGGGTATCCCGGTATCTCGATTAGGCGAGTTTGTGAGTTTAGTAGCTTAATGAGCTCGGTTTGACCTAGAATTTCAGGGGCACCCTAGTTTGACCTAGCTTTGACCATAATTGTCCCCGTTGACCGTAAAAGTCAACGTTTGACCTAGTTTTGACCTAGAGTTGACTTTTTGGACCCCCGGGTTGACTTTTTGACCCGAATTTCACCGGTTTGACCCGTTCGACCTAGAATAGCCCTAGAAGCCTGTTTTTAATTATTTTATATCAGTTTAAATGCTTAGAACCCTGTTTAATCCTTGCTTTTCGCATTAGGTCCTTGCGACACCGGTCCGGACCTCGATCCTCATCAGTTGCTCAGGACATCAGGCGAGTACCTACCTCTGATAGTTTCCATTTCATGATAGCGTTTATATCACTTGTTCTAGAACTGTAATACTTGATTCTGACATATTATTACACGAGCTGGTACTAGTGGATCCCGTCATGAGGTGCTATCCCCCTTACCGTGTTCAGCGGGTACTCTATCACGTGTATTTCATCATGTGCTTCGGGTATTGATTATCATGTGCTATCATGTGCTTATTGTGCTCTCGCCTTCGTGTGCGCGAGCTATTATCATGTACGTAGCGTGTTGTGGTTGGATCCAATGGTATTAGTGGGGGAGGGGAGTAGTGAGTTGGTTATATGATCAAAGCCAAACAGTATTCATGTGTATGTCGGTTATGCAACTCACGCATAACGGAGTTATCGTAGTGTTCTTCATGTGCAACCTAAGCCGATCATATAACGAACTTGTGCTCAAGGCACTTAGCTAGTATTCATGTTTCTCACCTGCAGTTACTTTTCCACTACTTGTATTGTTCTCCAGTTTATATTACAGCTACTTCTTGTGCTCCAGCATATATTTATTTCCTGTGCATCTTGATTACTTTTCTATTGCTCGTCATATACGCCTTACCATGCATTTGGAGTTGCTTTCAGAGTTATGTACTTCGCTCCAGTCCTGACTGGGCATATTTTTTCCAGAGGATCCTGAGGACTATTGCCCTACGTTCTACGGGCCTGGTGTTGACGACTGTTGTGACCCCGAGGAGGAGTGCGCCGAGGAGACGCCTATAGCACCCTAGTTAGCTAGGTGGGTTCCTGGGTTTTTCCAGTGGTTGTATTTTGGATGACTGTACTTATTCTTTTGATGCTGTGATGTTGTAGCTTTTAGACCTGGACTGTATTATTTTGGATTGTCTTGCTCTCTTGGTTCTGGTTTTCTTTGTTTATATCATATCGTGCTTATATTCTTCCTCTAGTTTTGTGATTGAGATTATTGTCATATATATATTGCGTGGTTGCCCTCCTGTTGGAGAGGATTTTATTCACATATATATATTGCGTGGTTTTGCCCTCCTTTTGGAGAGGTCATGCCGGATTTTTCTGTGAGTTATCTAGATAGTTGGTTGACCTAGAACGGACCTTTACAGCGTTCTACCGCCGATTCTGCGGCGTAGGCTGGACGTACCCACGGCTCATGCCCGATTTCCGGGTGCGGGTCGTGACACATTTTTGTTGGTGGCCCATGCAGGTCTGCTTTTTAGTTTACCTGCTGTAGGATATAGGATATAGGCTGAGAGAGAGTGTGCTCAATCACAACTAGGACCCCTCCTGATTTTTCTTGCTATCTTAATTTTCCTGAAATTATTTCTTTTGCAATATTACTGTCCTTCATTGATGTTATCGTTTCTTGCACTGTATTGACTTCTTTTGATCTGTGTTCAGGATGCCTCCGAAGACCAGATCTCAGCGCACCGCCCCAGCAGCTGCCACCGAGAGGTCTGCCACCTCTCGACCTGCTCGACTTCCGGCAGCCGCTACCGCTCCACTCGCCACTCCTGCGGTTGAGGGAGCTTCAGTTTCTCTCGGAGATCCCCTTACTCCCATTGATCCGAGAGCCACCCCAGTTGTCTCGGTGGTACCTCCTCCACCACCGCCCGCGCCAGTGGATGCTACACAGCTGTTCGCGTTCTTCCGAGAGATGATGGATGCGCAGCACCGCCAGGCAGATATTATGAGGATGGGCATTGAGAATGCTCATCAGGTGGCTTTGACAGCTGTCGACAGAGTGGCTCAGATCCAGCCACAGCCAGAGCAGGCTCAGTATCCTAGGCCGGGTACTATCATCGATTTTCAGAGGATGCGGCCTAAGGAGTTCCGCGGCACAGAGGGGATCCTGTATGCCGACGACTGGATCGAGCATATAGAGGGCATCTTTCGGCTGGCGATGATCCCAGCCAGCATGCAGATAGAGGCAGCGGGCAGCCAGATGTTCGACCTTGCCCTCACTTGGTTCCGCACGGATACGCGGATAGCAGCTCCGGGATTGACTTGGGAGGCTTTCAAGAAGCTTTTCAAGGAGAAGTTCTTCCCGGACGTGGCTCTCAGTGCCTTAGAGAGTCAGTTCGAGGCGCTCGTCCAGGGGAGTATGCTAGTGGATGAGTATGCAGCGGAGTTCTGCCATCTGGGCAGATTTGTTGAGGGGTTGTCAGAGGCAGCGAAGGCGCGGAAGTTCCGCAAGGGCTTGGTCATGGCGGTCAAGTCCTTGACTAGGAGCGACCGCGAGGCGACCTTCGAGCAGATTGTCAGCGATGCTCAGAGGGCTGAGGATGATTTGGAGCTGAAGACGAAGAGGGGCAGAGATACTTCCGGAGCAGGCAGCAGTGCAGGCCCGGCCAAGAGGCCATTCCAGCAGACCCAGCAGCACCAGGGTCAGGGTCGGGCGCCCTTCCGGCAGGCGCCTCAGCAGCAGAGGCAGGGTCAGCAGCAGGGCCAGAGGCAGCCCATCGTTTGCCCTTTCTGTAAGAAGCCAGGGCACGGATGGGACATATACAGAAAGAGGCTGGGCAGATGTTTATTGTGTGGCGCCGCAGACCACCAGCTGAAGGATTGTCCTTCAGCGCTTGCCCGTACAGCTCAGGGCGGAGGAGCCGCTCAGAGGGCACCAGCCAGAGCACCTGCAGCGCAGCAGAGAGGTCAGCCTTTGCAGACTCAGCAGCAGAGGTTCGCCCAGCACCAGCAGCAGCACCGAGGAGGACAGCAGGGGCGAGCTTTTGCCCTGACAGTGGACGAGGCCGAGCCAGTTGGTGATGTTATCTCAGGTTCTGTTCTCCTTGATTCCATTCCAGCACTTGCTTTATTTGATTCCGGTGCTTCCCATAGCTTTGTGTCTGTATCTTTTGCTGTTAGACACCATCTTGTTGCTGAACCTTTAGCTAGACTCTGCAAGATCACGACCGGGGGTGGTATCATCCTAGTCCGTGATGTTTGCAGAGACCGGAGAGTTACCTTGGAAGGCCGGGAGTTGAGTGTGTGCCTACTCGTAATGGCGGTGGAAAATATGAGTTCCAGAATTTTTATGCACTATTACGGGCAGCAAGGAGGCATGAGTATACCTCTTAGGGAATCGTGGATAGAACTGGAGGGCGGAAGAGGACCAACACATCAGGAGGTTCTTACTCCCAATCTTTAACACCAGCCCCGATAGTTAGGGGTTTAACCATTGGATCTCTAAGGAGGCCAGTTTCAACAGCCTCAGTCCAGCAAATAGTATCGACCCGACCTTAGCAGCAGATAATATCTTCTTCAGCAGGGTGTTCTCATTCACCACTAGAATAAGCGGGATTAGCGACATTTTTAGCGACATCAAAGTAAACGTCGCTAATTTAGCGAATCCATATAAAAACGTCACTAGCTGTCGCTAATTGGCATCATTTAGCGACGTTTAGTGACTTTTATTCAGTTTTTAAAAGATTAGTCGCTATAAGTTCAATTAAGGTCGCTAAACGTCGCTAATATGTTTCATTTAACGACGTTTAGCGACGTACATCTTTTGGACATTTAGTGACGTCCTTAGCGACGTTAAAGATGTCGCTAACTTAGCGACGTCATTATTGGCGTCGCTAAAACGTCGCTAAAGTTTTTACTTAGGGCCGATTCCCCCCATTTTCTTCGATCAGATCCCTCTCCCTCTCCCAAATTTCAAACCCGCCCGCTCCTACTTCCTTCCTCCGGCGACCCCCATCCGGCTCCTCATTCCTTCCTCCGGCGACCCCCCTCGGCCGCGACCTCCCCCTCCGGCTTCCCTCCTCCCTCCAGCGACCCCCTCCGGCCGCGTCCTCCCCCCTCCGCCGTCAGAGCCTCCTTCCTCCGGTTCCTTTTATCCCTCCGGCGTCCTTCCTCCGGCTCCCCTCCTCGGTGAGTGTCACGACCCGATTCCGTAGAATCGTTGGGGCGTCCCCCGAATCATGATGCCGTGCGGGCCTGGGGTTGCGCCCGCACAAGGCTAAAGTATTTTGTATAACGAGCACATATTCAGAGTACGCAGATAAATTGAAACACAGATTTGAAACATGGAAAAGTTCTCTTTATTGATAATGAACATCTATTACAAACTCTTGAACGAGTCAGCTAATATGCCGCACGGGCTTACAAAAGTGTTGACTCAAAATGAGATAGCAGTCCTGTACATTATATCCCTTTACTAAACTTCAAAAGATATAGACCTCCAGGCTGGAGGATAGCTTTGCCACGGAACTGCATTTGTGTATGAAGAGTTGCAAGCTTCTGGCTTCAAAATGCTTCAAGGGGCGCGGTGAAGATGCGCCAACAGCTGGACTGGATCGGGAAGACGACTTCGGCTCCTCGCTCGGTTCGCCTTGGTGCGGAGAACCTGTTTCAACGAGGGTCAGCATGTCGAAACATACTGGTGAATGCGAGCTAACCGAACTATACCAATCAGCACGTTGTTTTAATAATGCATGCATATTTTGTGGGTTTCTATCTTGCCTTAGTTTATTTACAAGTAAGCAGCATATAGAATTTACTGAAATGAACGTGCCACCGTTCGGTAGATTTTACCTGATCGTCTGAATCACCTGCACAATACTTATCATGCCTTCCCTGCCACGAAGACACAAGTTAGTATGCAACAGGTTTAAATATACAATTTAGATCACTGGCTTGCTGCCACAAAGGGACGAGTTATAGTCACGGGATAGAAAACGATATGTGACGCAGGTGGCGAGCCCCGCCACATGCCGTTTACTTCCTCAATTCCAATTGACCAATCCATATGTTCCGTCCGGATCGGATCGGTCCCAGCACCCTGGCGACCGTCCGCGAAACCTCCAAAACCTTGTGCACAAGTTGTCCGTGATCAAAGCATTCGTTAAGTTTTCCATCAATCCATGCACGTTTCAAGTTAAATTCTAGCACGATACAAGTTCCATACACAACAATCTTTGCATAGTCTTTAAGATCCATCTATGGCAAAGAAAAGTGTGTTCCATATGCATAACAATATTCATAGAAGATATGCATTCTAACTAAACTTGAAGCATATAATGAACATTCCAAACGAGCAAGCATGCATACAAGTAATCGTTCACAAGTTTGATTGACAAGCAGTATTACCAAGTCTATTCTCTTTTATCTTGGTATCTTTTATTATTACTTGGTATCGTTTGATCGGGGCAAAGAAGAGTACACGATTTTAGGGTGTGAAGCTTGGAAGCAGGGCTAGCTAATCGGGATGGTAGCCACTCACTTGGATTATTGGAAGGGAGAAGGAAAGAGGCGCTTCACGACTCAGCTCGCAAGCCGCCTACTGCTCGTTCACCTGCACACGAACAGCTCGATTAATACTTCTTTCTCTCTTTCTAATCTCGGAATAGAAGTGCAAGTCAATAAACGAAAACAATAAAAACTATTAAAACCGTTCAAGGAAAACAAGCAAATCCCAAAACCAACTCAAAGCACGAAAACAACAAGCGACATCGAAAACCGAGGCAATAAAAGATAGCAGCGGAGAGGTCCCTCCTGACTCTGCCGCTAAGTCGATCCCGGGGGCACGGTCCACTGAATGTGGTAATCGATTCCGAAGAAACAAATCCATAACGAGGACGAGTTCTTGTTTCAATCTATCCCGATCGAACGATACCGTCTTGTGTTTCTTAGCCGCGCTCTCCGCACCGGGATTACGGGGCGCTACATCCTACCCAACCAATTGGAAATTTCGTCCCAAAACTTAGGAATAGAGCCTACCTCTAAGGAACATTACGTTGAGGCAGAATTTTAGAGTGGTGGGGAAAATCTCGAAATATGTGGCCTAGACCGCCATAGTTGAAGCACAGACCCTTTCTAATGTGGCAGTTATTTGCCGTGTGCCCCGGCTTCTTACAATAGAAGCATAATCCTTTTTCCTAGTTCCTTTTATGCTGACCACCGTCATTTCGACGCTTTGCAGCATTGTTCCCTCCGTCGTTGCTTTGGCGTTTGGGACTGGATGTATGCACAACGCCGGCAACAACATGAGGATACTGTGGTTCAAGTGATAGAGCGTGATTCATGACTTCACGCATTGTTCTATACTGATTATTGACCACGTGCGCATGGATGGCAGGGCGTAGTCCACCTTCAAACCTTCTGGCTCGACTCGCTACATCAGGTAAATAGGCCATAGCGAATTTGGAGAGTCGGTTGAATTCGGTGGAGTATTGCTTTACTGACATGCTGTCCTGCCGCAGCTGCACGAAATCATTCCCCATTTGACGTTGTACTGGAGGGGGTATAAACTCCTCTTCAAACGCGGCACGAAAAGTCGTCCACGAGATCACCTCCTCTCCGTGATCAAATTGGAGAGATCGTCGATGCACGTTCCACCAATCGTGCGCGTTGAGGCAGAGCTGAAGTTGCGCGCAGGCGATGTGCTTCTCTTCGGGGACCTCTAACAGAGCGAAGTGATCTTCAAGCTCGGCTTGCCAATCTAGAGCTACCACTGGGTCCTCAGTCCCGTTGAATGGAGTGTTGCAGACTTTCTTGAAATGGCCCAAGTTGAAGGCAGTCACGTCCCTCGGCCTTGGGATTTGAGGCGTCTCCACTTCAAGCACGGGCTGTTCCACCGGAGTCGTTGTTGTTGCGGTGGAATGGTTGGCAGCCAAAGTCTGAACGATTTATTGCAGGGTATCTACCTACTTCTGTTGGACTGAGAATCGGGTCTCTAGATTGCTTTCGAACTTGGCTTGGCGAGCATCGTCTCTTTGTCGTTGCGATTCTAACATTTGCATCACCCGCTCTAGCGGGTCGACTTGAGATATGCCTTGCTGGCTCCGAGAGCTTCCCGAAGTGCCCGAACTGCTTTCTTGTGTTTCGTTCGGAGCTTGCGCTGGTACCATTCCTTCAAAAGAAGGTAAATTACATTAGAATCATAATGTATTATGGACTTATTGCATGAACGTATCTCATTTTGGCCTAGCGAGTTCAAGAGTTCGCATAGGAATTTGATCGTTAAAGGAACTTTTCCAGTATGAGTCTAAGGAACTTGAATTTGTGCTCTGATACCATTATATTACGACCCGATTTCGTAGAATCGTTGGGGCGTCCCCCGAATCATGATGCCGTACGGGCCTGGGGTTGCGCCCGCACAAGGCTAAAGTATTTTGCATAACGAGCACATATTCAGAGTACGCATATAAATTGAAACACAGATTTGAAACATGGAAAAGTTCTCTTTATTGATAATGAACATCTATTACAAACTCTTGAACGAGTTAGCTAATATGCCGCACGGGCTTACAAAAGTGTTGACTCAAAATGAGATAGCAGTCCTATACATTATATCCCTTTACTAAACTTCAAAAGATATAGACCTCCAGGCTGGAGATAGCTTTGCCACAGAGCTGCATTTGTGTATGAAGAGTTGCAAGCTTCTGGCTCCAAAATGCTTCAAGGGGCGCGGTGAAGATGCGCCAACAGCTGGACTGGATCGGGAAGACGACTTCGGCTCCTCGCTCGGTTCGCCTTGGTGCGGAGAACCTGTTTCAACGAGGGTCAGCATGTCGAAACATACTGGTGAATGCGAGCTAACCGAACTATACCAATCAGCACGTTGTTTTAATAATGCATGCATATTTTGTGGGTTTATATCTTGCCTTAGTTTATTTACAAGTAAGCAGCATATAGAATTTACTGAAATGAACGTGCCACCGTTCGGTGGATTTTACCTGATCGTCTGAATCACCTGCACAATACTTACCATGCCTTCCCTGCCACGAAGACACAAGTTAGTATGCAACAGGTTTAAATATACAATTTAGATCACTGGCTTGCTGCCACAAAGGGACGAGTTATAGTCACGGGATAGAAAATGATATACGACGCAGGTGGCGAGCCCCGCCACATGCCGTTTACTTCCTCAATTCCAATTGACCAATCCATATGTTCCGTCCGGATCGGATCGGTCCCAGCACCCTGGCGACCGTCCGCGAAACCTCCAAAACCTTGTGCACAAGTTGTCCGTGATCAAAGCATTCGTTAAGTTTTCCATCAATCCATGCACGTTTCAAGTTAAATTCTAGCACGATACAAGTTCCATACACAACAATCTTTGCATAGTCTTTAAGATCCATCTATGGCAAAGAAAAGTGTGTTCCATATGCATAACAATATTCATAGAAGATATGCATTCTAACTAAACTTGAAGCATATAATGAACATTCCAAACGAGCAAGCATGCATACAAGTAATCGTTCACAAGTTTGATTGACAAGCAGTATTACCAAGTCTATTCTCTTTTATCTTGGTATCTTTTATTATTACTTGGTATCGTTTGATCGGGGCAAAGAAGAGTACACGATTTTAGGGTGTGAAGTTTGGAAGCAGGGCTAGCTAATCGGGATGGTAGCCACTCACTTGGATTATTGGAAGGGAGAAGGAAAGAGGCGCTTCACGACTCCGCTCGCAAGCCGCCTACTGCTCGTTCACCTGCACACGAACAGCTCGATTAATACTTCTTTCTCTCTTTCTAATCTCGGAATAGAAGTGCAAGTCAATAAACGAAAACAATAAAAACCATCGAAACCGTTCAAGGAAAACAAGCAAATCCCAAAACCAACTCAAAGCACGAAAGCAACAAGCGACATCGAAAACCGAGGCAATAAAAGATAGCAGCGGAGAGGTCCCTCCTGACTCTGCCGCTAAGTCGATCCCGGGGGCACGGTCCACTGAATGTGGGAATCGATTCCGAAGAAACAAATCCATAACGAGGACGAGTTCTTGTTTCAATCTATCCCGATCGAACGATACCGTCTTGTGTTTCTTAGCCGCGCTCTCCGCACCGGGAGAACGGGGCGCTACATCCTACCCAACCAATTGGAAGTTTCGTCCCAAAACTTAGGAATAGAGCCTACCTCTAAGGAACATTACGTTGAGGCAGAATTTTAGAGTGGTGGGGAAAATCTCGAAATATGTGGCCTAGACCGCCATAGTTGAAGCACAGACCCTTTCTAATGTGGCAGTTATTTGCCGTGTGCCCCGGCTTCTTACAATAGAAGCATAATCCTTTTTCCTAGTTCCCTTTATGCTGACCACCGTCATTTCGACGCTTTGCAGCATTGTTTCCTCCGTCGTTGCTTTGGCGTTTGGGACTGGATGTATGCACAACGCCGGCAGCAACATGAGGATACTGTGGTTCAAGTGATAGAGCATGATTCATGACTTCACGCATTGTTCTATACTAATTATTGACCACGTGCGCATGGATGGCAGGGCGTAGTCCACCTTCAAACCTTCTGGCTCGACTCGCTACATCAGGTAAATAGGCCATAGCGAATTTGGAGAGTCGGTTGAATTCGGCGGAGTATTGCTTTACTGACATGCTGCCCTGCCGCAGCTGCACGAAATCATTCCCCATTTGACGTTGTACTGGAGGGGGTATAAACTCCTCTTCAAACGCGGCACGAAAAGTCGTCCACGAGATCACCTCCTCTCCGTGATCAAATTGGAGAGATCGTCGATGCACGTTCCACCAATCGTGCGCGTTGAGGCAGAGCTGAAGTTGCGCGCAGGCGATGTGCTTCTCTTCGGGGACCTCTAACAGAGCGAAGTAATCTTCAAGCTCGGCTTGCCAATCTAGAGCTACCACTGGGTCCTCAGTCCCGTTGAATGGAGTGTTGCAGACTTTCTTGAAATGGCCCAAGTTGAAGGCAGTCACGTCCCTCGGCCTTGGGATTTGAGGCATCTCCACTTCAAGCACGGGCTGTTCCACCGGAGTCGTTGTTGTTGCGGTGGAATGGTTGGCAGCCAAAGTCTGAACGATTTGTTGCAGGGTATCTACCTACTTCTGTTGGACTGAGAATCGGGTCTCTAGATTGCTTTCGAACTTGGCTTGGCGAGCATCGTCTCTTTGTCGTTGCGATTCTAACATTTGCATCACCCGCTCTAGCGGGTCGACTTGAGATATGCCTCGCTGGCTCCGAGAGCTTCCCGAAGTGCCCGAACTGCTTTCTTGTGTTTCGTTCGGAGCTTGCACTGGTACCATTCCTTCAAAAGAAGGTAAATTACATTCGAATCATAATGTATTATGGACTTATTGCATGAACGTATCTCATTTTGGCCTAGCGAGTTCAAGAGTTCGCATAGGAATTTGATCGTTAAAGGAACTTTTCCAGTATGAGTCTAAGAAACTTGAATCTGTGCTCTGATACCATTATATTACGACCCGATTTCGTAGAATCGTTGGGGCGTCCCCCGAATCATGATGCCGTACGGGCCTGGGGTTGCGCCCGCACAAGGCTAAAGTATTTTGCATAACGAGCACATATTCAGAGTACGCATATAAATTGAAACACAGATTTGAAACATGGAAAAGTTCTCTTTATTGATAATGAACATCTATTACAAACTCTTGAACGAGTCAGCTAATATGCCGCACGGGCTTACAAAAGTGTTGACTCAAAATGAGATAGCAGTCCTGTACATTATATCCCTTTACTAAACTTCAAAAGATATAGACCTCCAGGCTGGAGGATAGCTTTGCCACAGAGCTGCATTTGTGTATGAAGAGTTGCAAGCTTCTGGCTCCAAAATGCTTCAAGGGGCGCGGTGAAGATGCGCCAACAGCTGGACTGGATCGGGAAGACGACTTCGGCTCCTCGCTCGGTTCGCCTTGGTGCGGAGAACCTGTTTCAACGAGGGTCAGCATGTTGAAACATACTGGTGAAGGTGAGCTAACCGAACTATACCAATCAACACGTTGTATTAATGAAGCATGCATATTTTGTGGGTTTTTATCTTGCCTTAGTTCATTTACAAGTAAGTAGCATATATAATTTACTGAAATGAACGTGCCACCTTTCGGTGGATTTTACCTGACCGTCTGAATCACCTGCACAATACTTACCATGCCTTCCCTGCCACGAAGACACAAGTTAGTATGCAACAGGTTTAAATATACAATTTAGATCACTGGCTTGCTGCCACAAAGGGACGAGTTATAGTCACGGGATAGAAAATGATATGCGACGCAGGTGACGAGCCCCGCCACATGCCGTTTACTTCCTCAATTCCAATTGACTAATCCATATGTTCCGTCCGGATCGGATCGGTCCCAGCGCCCTGGCGACCGTCCGCGAAACCTCCAAAACCTTGTGCACAAGTTGTCCGTGATCAAAGCGTTCGTTAAGTTTTCCATCAATCTATGCACGTTTCAAGTTAAATTCTAGCACGATACAAGTTCCATACACAACAGTCTTTGCATAGTCTTTAAGATCCATCTATGGCAAAGAAAAGTGTGTTCCATATGCATAACAATATTCATAGAAGATATGCATTCTAACTAAACTTGAAGCATATAATGAACATTCCAAACGAGCAAGCATGCATACAAGTAATCGTTCACAAGTTTGATTGACAAGCAGTATTACCAAGTCTATTCTCTTTTATCTTGGTATCTTTTATTATTACTTGGTATCGTTTGATCGGGGCAAAGAAGAGTGCACAATTTTAGGGTGTGAAGCTTGGAAGCAGGGCTAGCTAATCGGGATGATAGCCACTCACTTGGATTATTGGAAGGGAGAAGGAAAGAGGCGCTTCACGACTCCGCTCGCAAGCCGCCTACTGCTCGTTCACCTGCACACGAATAACTCGATTAATACTTCTTCCTCTCTTTCCAATCTTGGAATAGAAGTGCAAGTCAATGAACGAAAATAATGAAAACCATCGAAACCGTTCAAGGAAAACAAGCAAATCCCAAAACCAACTCAAAGCACGAAAGCAACAAGCGACATCGAAAATCGAGGCAATAAAAGATAGCAGCGGAGAGGTCCCTCCTGACTCTGCCGCTAAGTCGATCCCGGGGGCACGGTCCACTGAATATGGGAATCGATTCCGAAGAAACAAATCCATAACGAGGACGA
Organism: Iris macrosiphon; assembly: GCA_036927795.1. NCBI lineage: Eukaryota > Viridiplantae > Streptophyta > Magnoliopsida > Asparagales > Iridaceae > Iris > Iris macrosiphon. The sequence continues at coordinate 198,233 of JAYESA010000020.1, read as the reverse complement.
GTTCTTGTTTCAATCTATCCCGATCGAACGATACCGTCTTGTGTTTCTTAGCCGCGCTCTCCGCACCGGGAGAACGGGGCGCTACAGTGAGCTCCTCTCTCTGTCTCCTTTCTCTGTCTCTCTCTTTCTCTCTAACACAGAGATGACACAACATAATATGACACGACACGTTAATTTTCGAATTTGGTTTGTGCAGTTGTTAAGTGGACTATACAAGTGGTGTGTGTGGAAACTATTGTAGGTTCATTCCAATGTCAAGTTTATGCAGAGGTGCGCATGTGTTAAGCATATATTTTCTGTGCACACTTAGGTGTGTTATTGTTAGTATTTGTATGTGAGTCAAGAGGACGTGTGATACCTGAGTGTGTATCCATTATACAAGATTAAGTGTGTTAGAGAGGGGAGGTTAGTATTAGTTTTGGTATTAGGTACCAAGGATATGATATATAGTTATTAAGGGATATTTTAGAAGTGGATTAAGGTAATGTTAAGATATAGTGAAGTACTAGAGTATTAAGCTAGATACTAAGATATTAGTAATAGGTAGTGGGTTGGGGAGGTTTAGTGTTTCAGTTTATAGTTAGGTATTATGATATTGGTTGTAGATACCAAGATACCAGATGTCTAGGTATTTGGTACGACACCAAGACATTGGTACTAAGGTATTAAGATATAAGTATATAAATACTAAAATATTGATTATAGCTTATGTTAAGTGTCATGGACAATAAAGTAGTATCATGCTACAAGGGTATAGTGAGATATTAGGATACGGCTAAGGTATTGGCTAGGATACCAAGGTAAATACATATAGGCCAAGGTATTAATATATATATTAGGTATTAATATATATATTAGTCACTACCACCAGTTAACAACAGTACATGATCTCTCTCTTTCTCTCTAACACAGATACGACACAACACAACACGACACGACACGTTAATTTTCGAATTTGGTTTGTGCACTTGTTAAGTGGACTATACAAGTGGTGTATGTGGAAACTATTGTAGGTTCATTCCAGTGTCAAGTTTATGTAGAGGCGCACTGCAACAAGTTAACAGCAGTACCGGTGTTAGAGGTATAGGTGTATTAGTATTCATTTATGTATTCAAATATGAGAATGTGTGTGGGTGAGTTTATGTCAGGTATGTTAGTATATGAGATATGTATGGGAACATGGAATGACTTAGTATGGGGTATTATATGGTTAGTAGGTATCTGGAATACTAAGACATTGGTAAGTATGAGGACCAAGCTTTAGGTAGAATGGCAGTTAAGATATTAGTTGAGGGTATATTAGAGTATAGGTAGAGTGATATGAGTCTGGGGTTAATGTACGTAGTGTGGTATCATGAGATATGTACCAATGCAAGGTGGTAAAGTATGATGTCATACTAGTTAGTATTAAGGTATATATATATATATATATATATATATATATATATATATATATATATATATATATATATATATATATATATATATATATATATATATATATATTGAGATACCAGTTGAGTGGTATGGGATACCAATAGGTATTAAGTTAAGATATGGTTGTTTTAGCTAAGGTATTGGATTCAGGTAGTTATCATGATACGACATAAGATACTAAGATACAGGGATAAGGTATTGGCTCAAAGCCAAGGTATTAACTCATAGCTAAGGCAATGGACCATAACCAAGGTATTTGGCCATAGTTAAGGTATATGAGGTACAACTAAAATATTTGATTAGGATACTAAGAAAATTATCTATAAGCCAAGGTATTAGTAGGTAATAGTGTATATTATAGTATAATAAGCTAGAAACCTACCAGAATGATCTAGAAACCTAGGGATAACCTAGTAACACCTAGTTTAAACTAGTATGGCTCTATAAACCAACTTAAAAGCTAGTTATGAACCTAAATTGGGGTAATGACCTAGTTTGACTAGTATGACATAGTTTTAACCTAGAAATGACATAGTAACCACATTTTAACCTATTTCAGTATAAGGTCTCCACTCTCCAATGTCAAAGAAAGCCATTAATGTAAGTAGGGCTCTCCGCATGACATTATAATTTACACCATCTAACCAACGAGAACTAATTGCTCTCATAATTGCATAACAGTACACAACCAACTTGAAACTTTTGTGGGTTGACAAAATGGCACAAGCAGCAACCACCCAAACAAAGTGACATTTAAGAAGAAATAATGAGTGATGTGTGTGTCATCCAGCTCACTGTCTAAAAAGGTTGATGGCTACTTTGCATAAGACCTTGTGATTACCAAAGCAGAGCAGTAATCAGTCACTTGGCCATTGCATTGATAAGTTCTTTAGTTAAATAAGTGCGTAAAATTAATATGTTTTACACTAAATATGAGATGGCTTGTGACCCTGTCTAAATTTTTGCAGAAGTATCTAAAAATGGATATGAATTACTATCTGCGTCCTCGTTCGTGGATGTACAACCGTTATCCTGATGACATGTGCGGTGTGAGGGATAAATTCATTGAGGGTGTACAGCAGTTCCTGTAGTTCGCCAAGGTGTTCCCTCAGTACATGGACGGTACCAAAATTAAGTGTCCGTGTATGAGATGTCGCAATAGGAAATATCATCAAGAAGTGGAAGTCATATATCATTTGTACTCGAAGGGCTTCACGCCGAATTACTATCTGTGGACCGCGCACGGAGAACTTGTGTCTCTAGCATCGGAGTCGGAGCCTTATGTGGAGCCATATATGGATGTCCACGACCACGATGCTTACGATGATGGGTGGGTGAACATAGTTTTTGATGCGGTGGGGCCTAGTTTCAATCCGGACAATTATGATATGGCGGGACCTAGTTTCAATCCGGATAATTATGATGCAGTTGAGGAGGCACCGAATGCCGATGCTGCAAAGTTTATGGAGTTATTGGAGAATGCAAGGACTCCACTATATCCTGGTTGTGAGGATCATTTACCGTTAGAGGTGGTTACAAGATTATTGAGCATCAAGTCCAATTTTAACATATCGCAAGAATGCTATAATCGACTGATCGATTTGATTATAGAGATCTTGCCCGAGGGTGCAAAGTTGCCTAAAGACTTTTATCGATTTAAGAGGATAGTGAGATCGCTCTGGATGGGATACGAGAAAATGGATGCATGTCGCAACGGGTGCATGTTGTACTACAAAGACGACAAGGATGAAGATGCGTGCAGATTCCGTGGTGCTAATCGCTACAAGGCCACTGTTAGAGGAAAGTCTGTCGGTGCAAGAAAGCCTACCGATTCGATGCACTACTTGCCTTTGATGCCGCGGTTGCAGCGTTTGTTTATGGTTAAGGAGACTGCAGAAAAGATGAGTTGGCACAGGCGCAAACAGATCGAAGGAGTATTGGATCATCCATCCGATGGAGAAGCATTGAAGCACTTTGATCGAGAGTATCCAGATTTTACTTCGGATTTGCATAATGTTAGATTGGGGCTCTCCTCTGACGGTTTTACCCCATTCGGACTTTCGGGCTCCCAGTATTCATGTTGGCTTATGATCGTCACTCCGTACAATCTACCGCCTTGGATGTGCATGAAGACTCCGCATATATTCCTAACCGTTATTATCCTGGGTTCGAACAATCCAAAGAGGAACATCGATGTGTATTTATTGCCTTTGATTGATGAGTTGAATCAGCTGTGGGAAGTAGGTACCAACACGTACGATGTTTCTAGAAAACAGAATTTTCAGATGTGGGCAGCACTTATGTGGACCATCAACGACTTTTCGGCCTATAGAATATTATCGGAATAGAGCACCCATGGTCGTCTCTCATGTCCGTATTGCATGGACCGTACTAAGGCTTTCCATTTGAAACACGGAGGCAAACCGTGCTTCTTCGATTGTCATCTATAATTTCTGCCGAAGGATCATCCGTACCGAAGGAACATAAATGCTTTTCGTGCGGATATTGCGGAGAAGGCCAATCCATTGCCAAGATAGCCCGGATACACGATATAGGAAGAGGTAAAAGATATACCAAGTGATATCGAAGAGCCTGCTAAGGGGTGCAAGTGTGACGGATTTGGTCGCACCCATAACTGGACGAAGAGGAGTATATTCTAGGATCTGCCATATTGGAGCACAAATCTGATCAGACATAACCTTGATATCATGCATATCGAGAAGAATGTATTTGATAACATAATTAATACTGTAATGGAGGTAAAGGAGAAGACGAAAGATAATCCGAAGGCCAGGTTGGACTTAGAAGAAATATGTAGACGTCCTGCATTGCATTTGATAGAGGAGGGGAATGGAAAGTTAAAGCAACCTAAGGCAGTTTTCTCACTGGAGAAAGAGGATAAAGGAAGACTTTGTAGGTGGATTCAGGGTCTAAAGTTTTCAGACGGGTACGTGTCAAACTTGAGAAGATGCGTCGACCTCAAAGAGAATAAACTGGCGGGTATGAAGAGCCACGATTGTCACGTATTCATGGAGAGGATAATTCTGATTGCATTTTGGGAATTCTTACCGCTGGTCATTTTGGATCCATTAACAGAGTAGCATATTCTTCAGAGATCTTTGTTGTACTAAGTTGCTCGTCGATCGTCTAGAAAAGCAAGAGAAGGACATTATGGTAACACTATGTAAGCTCGAGAAGATGTTTCCTCCTGGATTCTTCGACTCTATGGAGCATTTGCCAATTCATCTTTCATATGAGGCACGCGTTGGTGGTCCTGTCGGTTATCGGTGGATGTACCCCTTCGAGCGGCATCTGAATCACCTAAAGAGAAAGGTAAAAAAAAGGCACAGGTTGAGGGCTCTATTTGTGAAGCTTATATTCTCGAGGAGATTACAAACTTTTGCTCGACGTATTTCAAACCTCATGTTGCTACTAATAGAATGAAAGCTCCAAAAACGACGACGGATATCAGGAATCTAATGATGTAATACTCAAAGTATTCAATGCATCCGAAAAGCCTTCGGGGAAAATGAAGAAGAGATATTTGAATGACGACAAGCTAAAGGCTTCTCAGTTGTATATATTACTCAATTGCGACGAGGATGAAGTGGAGAAGCTAGAGGGGTAAGTAATTAATACGTCCACATTTACATTATCTTAATGTAATAGTATAAGCTACTAATCAGCAGTTGCTTCATTGTTTTTCAGCACATATAATGATGAGTTGAGGTTGGTTAGACCCTACATAACAGACGAAGAAGTAGAACAAGAAATGAGATGCCATTTTCCTTCTTGGTTGAGCGCATATATAAGGTGCTTTGTAATTACTTTTTATTTCTGCACTTGCAAAACAAATAACTTAGTATCGCTACTTTGGTATTTAGGTCGATCGTCTAATAACACCCGAGACTGAATCTATTAGAACTCTAGCCAAGGGACTAATTACTGCCGTTAAAATATGGCCAAGTTTCTGTGTGAATGGGTTTAGGTTCAAGTCAACAAATGCTCCTATAAGAGACAGCTTTCTGGATCTTGATTCCACGAAAAACAATTGTTTGTGTATCAAATCTTCGAACTACAAAGACGTCGATCCAGGCAATAATTTCTTTGGCATATTGCGAGAGATTGTGGAGTTGACATGTAATTATGGCACAAAACCTGCTAATATCGTGCTATTCAAGTGTGAATGGTTTGATCCGATTCAAGATCAAGGTTGGAAAATTGACAAGCATGGCCTTGTGGATATAAACTACAAGCGTAGATATCAAGGCTACAAACCATTTGTCCTATCAAGTTAGGCTCAGCTCGTGTAGTTCACAACTTATCCTAGACGGGGGACAGCGAGGTCGGAATGGTGGGCATTATACAAGACTAAAGCTAGAAATACCTTTAACATTGACGAAATAGCTTATTAGGAGGGCGATCTACCTCTTGTAACAAATATTGTAGATGTGGACTCAATGGAAGTTACTCTTTACACGAGTAATAATGTAGAAGATGTAGAATTATCCAAAATGGAAGACGAAGACGAAGACGAAGTAGATGAAAGTGAATACGAGGAGGAAGAAGAGGAAGAGGAGGACGAGGAAGGCGAACAAGATGAATTTTCTGAAGATGATTGAAAATAAAATATTTTTCCTGTATAATATAACTATATTTTGACTGTAGAATATATTATTTTGACAAATATATGTATTATATTTTGACTGTAGAATGCTGTGAGATATGCATCACATTTTGACTGTAGAATGTACTATATATTTGTGTTTTTCTTTATTCATCATATGTTGTTATCAGGTATGACAGGACGATGCAGAGGATTCGGCAGGTCCTGAGGTAGACAGAGTGCTCCTCCGGTACTGCCTACTGTTGGTTCCGGATCGTCGTCGCCTAGTACTCCAGTATATCGATCAGTCACATCTCCGACTGCGACGACGTTTTGTGGCATCACTCCTGGGACGAGTAGTTCCAGGCGTGATAGTACTCCCTCGTCCAGCGTTCCTCCTGCTGATGGAACCATGGAGACAGATGAGCATGTAGAGGAGGTCGTGCCAACGTTGTCCTAGCATCAGCAAGATCCTCCATGCGCACCTCCGGAGGAGAAGAGGACATAGATTTGGGCCGACGGTACAAAGTAAGTCAATTAGATATTTTAACATCATATATATCGTGTATTTCTTTATTCATCATATATTGACTTTTTTGATCAAAATAATTATCTCTGTATAGATATCGTCCATCGTCGGTTCAGAGACGCCTGGGCCTATTTCTGAGGAACAACTACGGTGGCCCTTGGATCAACTACTCTGAAGCTCCGGAGGAGAGGAAGGCATTCTGGTTTGCGCACTTCAAGGTAAAAGTATATTATATAAATCCTCTAATTTATGCCTATTATATAACTTATTCGTGATGCTCACTTACTAAATTATTTATTGTAGCAAACGTATTTCTATCCTCCACACCGGGCCGAGTTGATCGAGCGGCTGTTTCCTAACGTTGTCGCCAAGTTTATCCGTGATGCTCTGGATGACCAAAAGGCTCATGATTGTGCTGGAAAACCGATCCAAGGTTGGATCATGCCTGAGAAGTGGACTGCGATGAGGGCTAGATTCGACGATTCGATCTACAAGGAAAGGTCTGAGAAGGCCAAGGCGGCTAGGCAGAATGCTGCCAAGTGGTGTGGTGGCTCGATTCCGATGACAGAATATTTCCGTCGTTTGGTATATTTTTTATTTAAGATATATTATTTTAATGTAAGTACGATAAAATGGTAGTAGAAAAAAATGTTTAAGTTTAGTACTAAATAATATATTTTTAACAGGTACAGAGGGGTGAGGATGCAAACATGGTGACCGTCTTTTTGGCCACCCATCGCAAGGACGAAAATATCATTGATGAGAGGGCCTCGCAGACCTATGTTAGTATTACTTTACTTTGTGTTAGTTTTAATATAACTTAGGCAATTATCGAGTATCCAAAGTTTTGTAGGCCGAGTATCTTAGGCTGCGTGAGTGGGCGACTGCTAGTGCACCTACAGCTGGAGAGGCTGGTACTTCCTCGCAGCCTTCTCCAGCTCCATCGGTGGACGACCTGTGGGTGACCGCCGCCGGTGGTCTCCAGAGGGGTATGTACTATGGTACGGGATCCTATGGCGCCCTGGTTGCGACGCAGTCTATCACGCCCCAGTCCCAAAATGCCGAGGGACTGGATGTCACGCCCCAGTCCCAAAATACCGTGGGACCAGACGCGTGTCAACGGCCAGCAGTACGCACCGACGGACCAACTCACTATAAAGGATCCATCAGGGCATACTTAAGCTGTAAAACAAGTCTACGACAATCATGGTACAACTAATCTCATCCACACAAGACATAAACATGATCCACAGAATAAATAAGGAATGTAAATCATCAGCAAGTCTCACATAGTACTTCGGGGAACAACCCGATAAATATCTAGTACAATGGTTCATCTGACCAGAATATGAAAGACTGAAATAAATAATAAAAGCTGAGCATAAACATGGATGCTCAAGAGAAGTCTTCAGCTAAGACCTCGTCCTCGGATGGTGGTACAACTCCTGGATCAGCTCCTGCTCCAGTCCCGTAAACCTCGGGATAACCCTCGTCTGCAAAATCTGGGGACAAAATCCGGATCCAGGTCCTCAGGGGACATAGCAAGGTACAAGAAAGCTCATGCCAATAAATACAGATAAGCAGTGCAGCAATATATAACTAAATGAAACAAAGGGGTAAATATGTAACCATCTAAGTGTAAATGCAAGTGAGAGCATCACTAGTCTCAGACTGAGCCACTACAAGCTCTGTGTCGGGGAGCCGGTAGCGGTAATAACCGGTAGTGGGTCTAGCTCTGCTACGAGAGTCTACGACCTCTCAATAATAAAAGATATATATATGTAAACAGCCTGTAGCCTGTGTGTCTCTCCCCACCCAATGTAACCACGCGTATCATGACCACAACGTCTCATGCCCATGTCAAGCGCGATCATAGCTAAATGCAACCAGTCATAAAGTATCTAATAGTATAATGTCCATGTCCTGTATCCTATACAGAATCACCACGAATATCTCGGGAAAATCCTGTCTCATGAGTAGTGTCAAGTGTCCTGGGTCAATGTGTACTTGGTAAGACAAGTACGAGAATATAAAGTGTCACGGATGTCCATCTCTAAATGACCGTACCCAACACTGCGTACAGTGTCGGCACCCGACTGATAATCGGACGCTAAGTACGTCACACGGTCCTAGGTTGAGCATGCACAGCAATATATATAGAGCAAAGAAAATAAATAACTAAGCTGCAGAGTTTGGCAAGGTACACTTGCCTGATGTTCGGATATCAACAACTGTCGTCCTGGTATCTGTGGATCCGGTAGGGACTACTCCAAAAGCTGTAATAAATATCACCAACAGTCTCAGAAGATGTCAAATAGCTGGAAATGCCTGTCCTTACGTCCAATTTGGACACAGGGGCAAAAAGGTCATTTTCGGGCCAAAGCGGGTTCCACCTGTGGGCCACTTTGCACCGAAAAGCGTGTCAGGGTCAAAGGTCTCCAAATTCCGCAAACTCAGTGTCTACAAGTCAGGAACGATGGTACGAACCCAACGGAACTTCCAGAATTGGATTCCGATGAGCCGATCTCAAAATCACCCGTCAAGTGGAGCCTGTGGGGCCCACGATACGTGATTTTGTCAACGTTCTCAGAATCGAACCAAACTTGGCTCACAGGACCAGCGTATTACTACGGATCCGATGGCGCAAGTCTCGTCTCGATCTGACGTGTGTACACGAAGTTACAGCATATTTCAGAATCGGCGGATACGGGGTGTCGTCGGCGGATACGCGTTGATTCCGGGGTGCACGCACCTCCGAATCGACTTCTGTGAAATCCTACACGACCGTATCAACGTCGCGCACAGTTTGGTAAAGACCACGTGCGACCAAGTCGTCCCGATTAGCGGGGCGGGCTCAGTTTCGAGGTGAAACAGGGCGTTGTTTTTTTCCTGTTTTGGATCGCGGTGTACGACCACTACAAGACGCGATGCACCGAGCGAATTGCACGGGCACCGAGAGGGGTATATAGTCTACGCATAGCAATCGACGGAATTGAAAACGGAGTCGCGAGTTGGGAGAAATCAATACCTGAACAGTGCTCCGCGAATTCTGTTTTCCGCGTGTCCGAAAGCCAATTCCGTGTCCTGGTTCAGAATTTCTGCTTCCTCGTGTCCGCGGAGTTGCTGTGAGGCGGATGAGTCGCGCTCGGGGTGGACTGTGCTCGCCGCGGAGGGATGAGGCCGCGAGTTGATCGTCGAAAGTGGCAGCGTCCCGCGGACTCCGGCGGAGTCGAGCCTTCGAAAGGGATGGCCGCGGGTTCAGATCGGTCGGCGGCGGCGGCCTGGGTCAGATCGGTCTGCTGTGAAGTCGGCGGCTACGTCGACGACTGACGGATCACGGAGGACAGTGATGGGAGGCGTCGGAGTTCGGCTTGGAGTCGACAGCGGGGCTGGGATTCGGCGGTGTCGGGGTCGATGGCTGCTCGCGCGGAGGGGAAAAGGTCGAGGGTTGGGTCGCTGGCAATGGGAGGCGTCGGAGTTCGGGGTACGACGACGATGGGGATGAGCGGCTAGGGTTCAGATGGCTGAGCATGGAAAACGAGGAGGGTTTTATAGGCTGCTACAGTGTTGGCGGCCGCCTAGGGTTTGCAGCGGGTCGGGTTTGGTCTGGGTTGGTTCGAATTTGGGTTTGGTTCCCAATCCAACAGCTTAAGGTCCTCGATACATTGCTCCGGTGTCCAATAAATTCACCGAAAAATGCCATGCGTCCGGTTTTCCATTTTACCTAATAAATTTCTATTTCCAGAATATTTTAACTCCATTTGGTCACACTTAAAATTATTTAACCCACAATCACCTTCGCTTTTAAATTCCAGAAGAACACCAAAAATACGGGAAAAAATTGTATTAACTTTTATTTCTGAACTTTAGGGTGTTTACAATCTTCCCTCCTTAAAAGGATTGCGTCCGCGCAATCAAAGAATAAGCTTACTAAAGAAAGAGTTTATGGGAATACAAGGTGGCCTAGTTTTCAACTGCCTCCTCGAACAAGTGGGGGTAACGCTGGCGCATATTATCTTCTCGTTCCCAAGTCGATTCGCCTGGTGAATGATGTTTCCATGCTACTCGGACCAGTCTGATCGTCTGTCCCCGTAATGTCTTCTCACTGACGTCGAGGATGCCAACTGGTTGCTCTTCATACCTCAAGCTCGGGCCTACTGCGATCTCTGAAAGATCGACTACGTGACTTGGGTCGGTCACGTACCTTCGCAGCTGTGAGACGTGGAATACGTCATGCACTCCCTCTAAGGATGGAGGTAATGCAAGCCGGTAAGCCACCTCACCAACGCGCTCTAGAATGTCAAATGGCCCAATATACCTTGGGCTCAGCTTGCCTCTGCTCCCGAATCTGATAGTACCACGAGTGGGCGAAATCCTCAAGAACACATGATCTCCTTCCTTGAACTCCAGGGGACGCCTGTGTGTATCTGCCCAATGCTTCTGTCTGTCCTGAGCTGCTCGTAGATGATTCTGTATCTGCTTCACCTTCTCCACTGTCTGCGTTACCAATTCTGGTCCCAGTATCTGACGTTCACCAACGTCACTCCAACACACAGGTGATCTGCACTTTCTTCCGTATAAAGCTTCGAATGGTGCCATCTGGATGCTGGCCTGATAACTGTTATTGTAGGAGAACTCTACTAAGTGCAAATGATCTTCCCAAGATCCTCCGAAATCTAGCATACATGATCGCAACATGTCCTCCAAGATCTGAATGGTGCGCTCCGATTGTCCATCTGTCTGCGGGTGGTATGCCGTGCTAAACTTGAGTCTGGTGCCTAGACTCTCTTGCATGCTTCTCCAGAAATGAGATGTAAATCTCGAATCTCGATCCGATACAATACTAACAGGTACTCCATGTAATTTGACGATTTGTCGCATATACATGTCAGCTAGTACCTCTTTGGACTGTCCAACTCTAAATGGCAAGAAGTGTGCCGATTTAGTGAGTCGATCCACTATCACCCATACGGCGTCTCTTTCGCTGGGGCTCTTCGGAAATCCTGTGACAAAGTCCATCGTGATATGCTCCCACTTCCATTCCGGTATCGGAAGCGGTTGTAACATACCTGCAGTTCTCTGATGCTCTGCCTTCACTTGTTGACATACCAAGCATTTGGCCACAAATCTTGCGATCTCTCTCTTCATTCCATGCCACCAGTAATACTGTCTCAAGTCCCGATACATCTTGGTTCCTCCTGGGTGAACAGAGTACATCGAGCTATGCGCTTCCGTCATTAACTCTTGTCTCAATTCTCCATTTGGAACATACAGGCGGTTTCCAAACCTCAATGTCCCGTCTTCGTGGATGCGTAGTCCTGTCTGCATACCTGCTTCTGTCCTTTCTTTGAGTCTTCGGAATCTAGCATCGGTGGGCAATGCTTCTTTAATCTTCTCCACGAGTGATGACTGAATCTCAAGGTTAGCCATCAATCCATTCTGTCCCGGTACGATAACCTCTATCTGTAGCTCCTGTAAATCTCTCAATAACTCGGGCTGCATCGTCAAGAAATACGCCGTAGGCTTCCTGCTGAGTGCATCTGCAACCACATTCGCCTTTCCCGGATGATACTGCAGATCGATGTCAAAATCCACCATTAGTTCTAGCCAGCGTCTCTGTCTCATGTTAAGCTCCTTCTGAGTATACACATACTTCAGACTCTTGTGATCAGTAAAGATTTCTACCCTCTCTCCATAAAGATAGTGCCTCCATATCTTCAGTGCAAATATAACAGCTGCTAGCTCCAGATCATGTGTGGGGTAGTTCTTCTCGTGGTCCTTCAACTGTCTCGACGCATAAGCAATGACCTTGCCATGTTGCATCAAAACACATCCTAGTCCACTGCCTGATGCATCACTGTAAACAACAAAACCTCCTGACCCTGAAGGAAGAGTCAAGACAGGTGCTGTTGTTAATCTTCTCTTCAGTTCTTCAAAAGCCTTCTGGCAGTCTTCTGTCCATACAAACTCCTGATCCTTTCGTGTTAGCTTTGTCATTGGTTCTGCAATCCTTGAGAAATTTTCTACGAACCTTCGGTAATATCCCGCAAGTCCGAGAAAACTTCTCACCTCTGCGACTGATGTGGGCGTAGGCCAAGTCTCAATTGCTGCAACCTTCTCTGGATCCACTGAAAGTCCTTCTCCTGATATGATGTGTCCCAAGAAAGGCACTCTGTCCATACAGAACTCACACTTACTGAGCTTGGCATATAACTTCTCCTGTCTCAAGGTCTCTAACACGATTCTAAGATGCTCCTCGTGCTCTTCAGGGCTCTTGGAATATATGAGAATGTCATCAATGAACACCACTACGAATTTATCCAAGAACTGATGAAAGACTCTGTTCATTAAGCTCATAAACACTGCTGGTGCGTTGGTTAAACCAAACGGCATCACCAAGAACTCATAATGCCCATACTTCGTCCTGAAAGCTGTCTTCGGGATGTCTTCCTTTCTCACCTTGATCTGATGATAGCCGGATCTAAGGTCAATCTTCGAGAATACCCTTGCACCACTCAATTGATCGAATAGATCATCAATGCGTGGTAAGGGATACCTGTTCTTGATGGTTACAGCATTTAGTGCCCTATAATCAATGCACAACCGTACTGTTCCATCCTTCTTCGGCACAAATAAGATGGGTGCTCCCCAAGGTGAAACACTGGGGCGAATAAAACCCTTCTCCAACAGATCATCTACCTGTTCCTTCAACTCTACTAACTCCTTAGGTGCTAGCCGATAAACTGATGAAGTGATTGGCTCTGCTCCTGGAGTTAAGTCTATTATGAATTCTATTTCCCGATCAGGCGGTAAACCTGGAAGATCATCAGGAAATACATCCACAAATTCTGATATGACTCTTGGGTAACCTGTCTCCTCTTCTACAGATAATACCCTAAGAGTAGGCTGAAGTCCTTGCTCTACTGCTCCTCGGAGAAACTCGAATTCTGGGTGTCCTGGCGGTCTAAATATAACCCGCCCAAGTCGGCAATCAAGAGTCGCATGGTACTGACTTAACCAGTCCATACCAAGTACGACATCATAATCCGGCATAGAAAATATCAGAAACTGCGCTCGCATTTCTCGGCCACATACGACTACAGAACATGATCTACAGACGTCACTAACCGGAATAATACCACCTCCCGTAAGAATCCTCTTCATCTTCGGGAGGGGTGCGGTAGCTACTCTATGGGTGGCTACAAAGCTAGCTGCTATAAATGAATGCGATGCTCCAGAATCAAATAAAACTACAGCAGGTAATGAAGCTACTAAAATAGTACCTGCGATGACCTCGCCTGCTGTAGCCTCCTCCTCAACAGCTAATGGGAATGCCTGTCCCCGTCCCTGAGCTGGACCTCTCTGCTGCTGCTGCTGCTGCTGAAATAGGGCTGCCTGTGGTGCCAGTGGTGGTCTCTGCTGATTCCCTCCGGGGGCTGGTGGTCTGACCCCACCAACTCCTGTCTGTTGGGCTCCTGCTGCTGGATAAGCTGGTCGTGGTGCAGGCAATGCTAGTCTTGGTGCTCCGTCTCGGCGTTCGAAACAGTCCCTGGAAAAGTGCTGGCTGGATCCGCAGCTCAAACATAGTCCCAACTTACGCCTGCATTCCTTCTCAATGTGTCCTACCTTGCCGCAGTGGTGACAGGTAGGAAGAGGTCTGTCTCTATGTGCTGCTCTATCTGGCATACCCCTCTGGGTTCGCTTTGCCGAATCCCCATGTGCTGGCCTGGATGGTGCTGATGTGATAGGCCTCTTCAGGTTAGTCTTCCTTCTAGCGACGCGCTCCAAGCGTCGGGCTGCTGCAAGGACATCGGTATAAGAGGTAGGTGCTACCGATCCAATCACTCTCTGAAGCTCGAACTTCAAGCCGTCAAAGAACTTCTCTGCTTTTTCTTCCTCCGTCGAAATCAATGTCGGGACAAAGCGGCTCAGGCGAATAAATTCCGCATTATATTCCTCCACTGACATGCTGCCTTAGATAAGGCGGTTGAACCTGTCTCTGAGCTCTGACCGTGCGACTGCCGGGATGTACATCTCTTGGAAGAGTCTAGAGAACTCTTCCCATGTGACTCTGTCCTGTCCGAGCCTCCTTTCTTCTGCTAACCACCAGTGGTGCGCATTATCAGTTAACTGCATTCTAACTGCAGTCATCCACTTCTCTCTCGGAAGTTCAGCGGCTTCCAACTGATGCTGAATATTGGTGAGCCACTCATGAACTTCCGTTGGCCCTTCCTTACCAGAAAATGTGCGAGGTTTGAGGTGACGGAAATCAGTGATAGATCCCGTCGCTGTTCGCCTCGTTGGGGGATTTGCCTGCTCCAATGCGGATACTAGGCTGGTCCTCAGATACTCGGCCTCCTGCCGATGGGCCTCCTGCTGAATCTGTTGCTGTGCTTGCATCATAGCATACATCATCTGGAACATTTGTTGCCCGTCCATGGCTTGTCCTGGCGGAAATACTGGCATCTGGGGAGTGAACTGTGGTGGAGGTGGGATGTCATTTCTCCGGAACCTTGGATTAGGCTGTCCGGTTTGATCACTCTGCGATGCTTGTCCACCATCCCCTGGTGTCACTCCGTCTCCGTAAGTAACCACAGCGTCGTGTGGCGTATCCAAAGAAATATCATCTCTGTTCCCGGAATCCATTGCTCTGCAATCAAAAGATAAACTATGAGAACGCTCAGAGGAATCAATACAGGATGCAGCTCAAGTAACAAAATTCGAGATCGATATAGAGTTCAACAACTGGTTAAATAATGGATGAGATCCTATAGTTCATACTATCCTTAGGGCAGGCTGGCCCGGTCCCTAAGTTGAAACCGAACTATTTAGTCGTAGACCTGCATGGGCCACCACAAAAACCATGTCACGCCCCAGTCCCAAAATACCGTGGGACCAGACGCGTGTCAACGGCCAGCAGTACGCACCGACGGACCAACTCACTATAAAGGATCCATCAGGGCATACTTAAGCTGTAAAACAAGTCTACGACAATCATGGTACAACTAATCTCATCCACACAAGACATAAACATGATCCACAGAATAAATAAGGAATGTAAATCATCAGCAAGTCTCACATAGTACTTCGGGGAACAACCCGATAAATATCTAGTACAATGGTTCATCTGATCAGAATATGAAAGACTGAAATAAATAATAAAAGCTGAGCATAAACATGGATGCTCAAGAGAAGTCTTCAGCTAAGACCTCGTCCTCGGATGGTGGTACAACTCCTGGATCAGCTCCTGCTCCAGTCCCGTAAACCTCGGGATAACCCTCGTCTGCAAAATCTGGGGACAAAATCCGGATCCAGGTCCTCAGGGGACATAGCAAGGTACAAGAAAGCTCATGCCAATAAATACAGATAAGCAGTGCAGCAATATATAACTAAATGAAACAAAGGGGTAAATATGTAACCATCTAAGTGTAAATGCAAGTGAGAGCATCACTAGTCTCAGGCTGAGCCACTACAAGCTCTGTGTCGGGGAGCCGGTAGCGGTAATAACCGGTAGTGGGTCTAGCTCTGCTACGAGAGTCTACGACCTCTCAATAATAAAAGATATATATATGTAAACAGCCTGTAGCCTGTGTGTCTCTCCCCACCCAATGTAACCACGCGTATCATGACCACAACGTCTCATGCCCATGTCAAGCGCGATCATAGCTAAATGCAACCAGTCATAAAGTATCTAATAGTATAATGTCCATGTCCTATATCCTATACAGAATCACCACGAATATCTCGGGAAAATCCTGTCTCATGAGTAGTGTCAAGTGTCCTGGGTCAATGTGTACTTGGTAAGACAAGTACGAGAATATAAAGTGTCACGGATGTCCATCTCTAAATGACCGTACCCAACACTGCGTACAGTGTCGGCACCCGACTGATAATCGGACGCTAAGTACGTCACACGGTCCTAGGTTGAGCATGCACAGCAATATATATAGAGCAAAGAAAATAAATAACTAAGCTGCAGAGTTTGGCAAGGTACACTTGCCTGATGTTCGGATATCAACAACTGTCGTCCTGGTATCTGTGGATCCGGTAGGGACTACTCCAAAAGCTGTAATAAATATCACCAACAGTCTCAGAAGATGTCAAATAGCTGGAAATGCCTGTCCTTACGTCCAATTTGGACACAGGGGCAAAAAGGTCATTTTCGGGCCAAAGCGGATTCCACCTGTGGGCCACTTTGCACCGAAAAGCGTGTCAGGGTCAAAGGTCTCCAAATTCTGCAAACTCAGTGTCTACAAGTCAGGAACGATGGTACGAACCCAACGAAACTTCCAGAATTGGATTCCGATGAGCCGATCTCAAAATCACCCGTCAAGTGGAGCCTGTGGGGCCCACGATACGTGATTTTGTCAACGTTCTCAGAATCGAACCAAACTTGGCTCACAGGACCAGCGTATTACTACGGATCCGATGGCGCAAGTCTCATCTCGATCTGACGTGTGTACACGAAGTTACAGCGTGTTTCAGAATCGGCGGATACGGGGTGTCGTCGGCGGATACGCGTTGATTCCGGGGTGCACGCACCTCCGAATCGACTTCTGCGAAATCCTACACGACCGTATCAACGTCGCGCACAGTTTGGTAAAGACCACGTGCGACCAAGTCGTCCCGATTGGCGGGGCGGGCTCAGTTTCGAGGTGAAACAGGGCGTTGTTTTTTTCCTGTTTTGGATCGCGGTGTACGACCACTACAAGACGCGATGCACCGAGCGAATTGCACGGGCACCGAGAGGGGTATACAGTCTACGCATAGCAATCGACGGAATTGAAAACGGAGTCGCGAGTTGGGAGAAATCAATACCTGAACAGTGCTCCGCGAATTCTGTTTTCCGCGTGTCCGAAAGCCAATTCCGTGTCCTGGTTCAGAATTTCTGCTTCCTCGTGTCCGCGGAGTTGCTGTGAGGCGGATGAGTCGCGCTCGGGGTGGACTGTGCTCGCGGCGGAGGGGTGAGGCTGCGAGTTGATCGTCGAAAGTGGCAGCGTCCCGCGGACTCCGGCGGAGTCGAGCCTTCGAAAGGGATGGCCGAGGGTTCAGATCGGTCGGCGGCGGCGGCCTGGGTCAGATCGGTCTGCTGTGAAGTCGGCGGCTACGTCGACGACTGACGAATCGCGGAGGACAGCGATGGGAGGCGTCGGAGTTTGGCTTGGAGTCGACAGCGGGGCTGGGATTCGGCGGTGTCGGGGTCGATGGCTGCTCGCGCGGAGGGAAAAAGGTCGAGGGTTGGGTCGCTGGCGATGGGAGGCGTCGGAGTTCGGGGTACGACGGCGATGGGGATGAGCGGCTAGGGTTCAGATGGCTGAGCATGGAAAACGAGGAGGGTTTTATAGGCTGCTACAGTGTTGGCGGCCGCCTAGGGTTTGCAGCGGGTCGGGTTTGGTCTGGGTTGGTTCGAATTTGGGTTTGGTTCCCAATCCAACAGCTTAAGGTCCTCGATACATTGCTCCGGTGTCCAATAAATTCACCGAAAAATGCCATGCGTCCGGTTTTCCATTTTACCCAATAAATTTCTATTTCCAGAATATTTTAACTCCATTTGGTCACACTTAAAATTATTTAACCCATAATCACCTTCGCTTTTAAATTCCAGAAGAACACCAAAAATACGGGAAAAAATTGTATTAACTTTTATTTCTGAACTTTAGGGTGTTTACACTGGATGCGCGGCAATGGCCAGCAGCACGCACCGATGGACAACCCAATTTAATGGATCCATCAGGGCATGCTTAAGCTGTAGTCTAACAGGAAATAGAGCAATGATACAGGTCACAGACTAATCTATTCTCATCCACAACAGATAAACACAGAGTAACTGCCAGAAATAATGCAATAGAATAAATAAGCAAATCTTAATAAATATCTCGGAAAACAATCCGAGAATATGTTTGGTACAACAGATGCAAATGGACAGGAAATAATCAACTGGAAATAGAAATAAATGACTACATACGGCCAATGCTCAGGAGAAGTCCTCTGGTGCGAGCTCATCTTCAGGTCCTGGTACAGCTCCTGGAAGTGCTCTGGTACGGGGTATCTCTGGATGGATCTCTTCAGCTATACCTGGGGACATAGTCCATTCCAGGTCCTCAGGGGACATAACAAGGTACAGATAATACAAGCCAAAATATAAGCAGTGCAGCAGAATTAAAGGAAACAACAGGGTAAACTATGTAACCAGCTAAGTGATAAATGCAGGTTGAGAGCATCACTAGAACTCAGGCTGAGCCACTACCAACTCTGTGTCGGGGAGCCGGGTAGCAGTAATAACACGTAAAGGGTCTAGCTCTGCTGGAGAGTCTACGACCTCACACTAATAGTATATATATATGAAAACAACCTGTAGCCTGTGTGTCTCTCCCCACCCAATGTAATCACACGTCTCATGTCCATGACATGCAAGATCCTAACTAACGCAGCAGTCATATAATGTCTAGGAATAAACTGTCCATGTCATAACCTGTATCCTATACAGAATCATCGTGAATATCTCAAGAGGATTCTG
The DNA here is from genome assembly GCA_036927795.1 of Iris macrosiphon. Taxonomy (NCBI): domain Eukaryota; kingdom Viridiplantae; phylum Streptophyta; class Magnoliopsida; order Asparagales; family Iridaceae; genus Iris; species Iris macrosiphon. Next base: position 179,144 of record JAYESA010000020.1, on the reverse strand, counting down.
TCTCATGAATAGTGTCAAGTGTCCTGGGTTCAGGTGTACTTGATAGGACAAGTACCAAGAGTAAGGGTATCAAATATCCATCTCTAAATGACGTACCCAACACCGCGTACGGTGTTGGCACCCGACTATGATCGGACACTAGGTACGTCACACGTTTCCTAGGTTAAGCAGTTAAAACAAGTTTACATTTAAATCCACAAGAAATCAAGTAAAATACTATGTCAAGAATTATTGAGAATTGGCAAGCTTTACTTGCCCACTGATGCTAAATAAGTCCAGAAAAATAAGTAGCAAGCTGCAGGATTTGGCAAGGTACACTTGCCTGCGATTCCGGTTCCAATTGCGGCTCTGACTTCAGCTGGGATTGTAGGCGGTATTCCGGTTGCTGAAACAAACATCACCATCAGATCTAGAAAATATCAATCAGCTAAAAATGCCTGTCCTTGAGTCCAATTTGGAGACAAGGGCAAAAACGGCAATTTCGGGTCAAAACGGGGTCCACATGTGGGCCCACTTTGCACCAAAAAAACATGTCAGGGTCAAAGGTCTCCAAATTTACCAAAATTAGTGTCAACAGGTCAGGAACGATGATACGAACCCAACAAAACTTCCAGAATTGGATTCCGATGAGCCGAACACAAAATCGCCCGTCGGGTGGTGCCTGTGGGGCCCACGACACGCGATTTCGTCAACGTTCTCAGAATTGAACGAAACTTGACCCACAGGACCAACGTATCGCTACGAGTCCGATGGTACAAGTTTTGTTTCGATCCGACGTGTGTGCACGAAGTTAGGTTGAATTGCAGAAAAGTCGGATACGGGACGATGTCCGCGGATACGCGTTGATCCCGGTGTGCACGCACACCCGAATCGACTTCTGCGAAATCCCGCACGTCCGTATCAACGACGCGCACGTATCTGCGAAGACTGCACGCGACCAAGTCGTCCCGTTTGGCGGGGCATACTCAGTTCCGGGGTGAAAAAGGGTCTGGTTTTTCCTGTTTTGGATCGCGGTGTGCGATCACCACAGGACGCGATGCCCCGAGCGGTTTGTCCGGGCACCGAGAGGGTCATACAGGCTTCGCAACGTAATTTATGGAATTAAAATCCGAGCTACGAGCAAGAAGATACACGCACCTGAACGGGGCCCGAAAACCGGGGTTGAATTGTGTCCGACACGACACAGGACACGTGTCCTGTGTCCGACACGCGGGTGGGGATTCGACGGGTAGGGCTTTGTTGGTGGAGGGGAAGACCGGAGAGGGGGTTTTAAAGGCGGGGCGAGGGGGCTGGGGGCCGAGACGGGCGGAGGACGTGGGGTGAGGGCCGGGCGGAGCGGCGGCAGAAGCGGAGCGCCGAGCGGGTCGCGGGGGGGGGGGGGGGGGTGAGGGGAAAGCGGGTTTGCGGGTCGGGCGGGTCTGGCGGATCCGACCCGACCCGCTAGGGCGGGTACTGGGCCGGGTGGGGCTGGGCCCGGTGGGCCGGGTCCAGTGGGCCGCGGGCTGGGTTTATATAAATAAAATCTAATTAAATAGATAATTAATAATTAAATAAATAATTAAATAAATACTTTTTAGGTGTTTAAAAAATAGGTCCGAGGTCCAATAAATTTCAGAAAAATTGTCCTAAGTCCAGTTTTCTATTTTACACTCAAAAATATTATTTTCATAATATTTTAATATTATTTAATCTATTAAAAATCATTTAATAATTTAAAATCCTGTTTTTAATTACAAAAAATTCCCAGAAAATTCCAAAAAATTGTGAAAAATCCAAATTTAAATATTTTGAAAAATCAGGGGATTTACAATCTACCCCCCTTAAGAGGAGTGCGTCCTCGCAATCAAAGAATAATCGATCAACAGAGATGACGCGGTCGCAAGCATCGTTTGAAAACACATCACAAGATACTTAGGGAAATACCGTTTCCCTAAAAATGAAAGTTATACACCTTCTAGAAAAATCTAGTTAAAGCAAGAAAACTACAACTTTTATGAAAACCAGGTTATTATTAACAAGTTATAAATTACTAGGTTGGGGCTGAGGTCACGAACCAACGGGCACGAGCTAAAACAAGACTAGAAACGGATAACTACAAATCACTTACTCGCATCAGCTATTCCATGAGTCTGCACGTTCTCCACGGTCTTCACTGGAGCTTGTCCGTGTCCTTGCAGTTGATTCCTCTGCTGCTGTTGAGCCTGCTGGAAGAGTGTTGCCTGGGTTACCAAGGGTGGCCTCGGTATTGGTGAAGCTTGCAATGCTGGAGCGGCTGACCGTGGTGCTGGTAACGCTTGCTGGTTACCTGTTGGTGCTCTGTCTCGACGCTCAGGGCATTCTTTTAATAAATGCTGACTGGATCCGCAAGCTACGCACAATCTCTTCTTTCGTCTGCACTCGTCCTCAGTGTGGCCTCGCCGGTGGTAATATGGACAGACAGGTATTGCCGGTGGAGATACTTCTGGTGGCTGGTGTACGTGAGACTCCCTTGCGATTCCTGCCTGCGGTGCTCCAGCTGGTGCTGATGAGGCGGGTTGAAGATTCGTCAATGCTTTCTCTCGATGCTGGGGACAATCCTTGGCTAAGTGTTGATTGGTTCCGTAAATCAAGCATAATCCCATCTTACGTCTGCACCCGCTCTCAATGTGGCCTTGCTTGTGACAATGTTGACAGGTAGGCAGTACTTGCGGAGATGCTTCGGGTGGCTGATGCAGCTGAGACTTCTTTGGAGTTCCTTCCTGTGGTGTTCCGGCTGGTGTTGACGTGGCTGGTTGGCGAATCACCACTGGTTTTCTCGACGTTCTGGGCAATCCCTTACCAAATGCTCCTGGGATCCACAAGATAGACATTGTCCCAGTCTGCGTCGGCATTCTTTAGCAAGGTGGCCTATCTTGCCACAGTAGTGACAAGTAGGAAGGAATGAGGCTCCTGATGCTGGTCTTGGTAGTGGATTTATCTGTGGTAGCTTTGCAGCTCTTTTCTGTTGTGCTTGGTCTGGTGTTGACGCATACGGCCGCTTCTGGCTGGACTCGATCCGTGTGGTGCACTCCACGGGTCTTGCTGCAGTATGAACGTCCTCGTCGAAGGTAGTTGCATTTGAACTGATTGGCCTCCGTGACTCCGAGCTAATTCTGTCGATGAAGTTCTCCGCTTGGTTTTGCTGAGCTTCTTGTTGAACCTTCTGATAGGCTTGCATCATCACGTAGAACATGCAGAACATTTGCTGTTCGTACATAGGCTGTCCCAGTGGGAAGGAAGGCATCGGTGGAGTAGGCTGCGTCGAGGGTGGAACGTCATCTTGGTGAATTCTTGAGGCAGGCTGACTTGCTTGACTACCTTGTGATGATTGGCCTTCACCCACTGGTGTCACTTCGTCTTCGTGGGTAACCATCACGCCTTGCGATATTTCTGCATGAGCCTCGTTGCTGGCTTGTGGGTCCATTTTCCTGCATCCAGAATAAACGATAAGAGGCCCACAGGAATCAAGGCAGGATGCAAGTCAATAAATTAATTCGAAATAGATATCAAGAACGATTCAAGCAAGTGGATGAGAGCCTAGCAACTTATCCTATTTTTATTGCAGGCCTGTTTGGTCCCTAAGTTGAAACCGAATAATTTAGTCGATGACCTGCATGGGCCACCACAAAAATCATGTCACGCCCCAGTCCCAAAATGCCGAGAGACTGGATGCGGGGCAATGGCCAGCAGAACGCACCGATGGACAACCCAATTTAATGGATCCATCAGGGCATGCTTAAGCTGTAGTCTAACAGGAAATAGAGCAATGATACAGGTCACAGACTAATCTATTCTCATCCACAACAGATAAACATAGAGTAACTGCCAGAAATAATGCAATAGAATAAATAAGCAAATCTCAATAAATATCTTGGAAAACAATCCGAGAATATGTCTGGTACAACAGATGCAAATGGACAGGAAATAATCAACTGGAAATAGAAATAAATGACTACATACGGCCAATGCTCAGGAGAAGTCCTCTGGTGCTAGCTCGTCTTCAGGTCCTGGTACAGCTCCTGGAAGTGCTCTGGTACGGGGTATCTCTGGATGGATCTCTTCAGCTATACCTGGGGACATAGTCCATTCCAGGTCCCCAGGGGACATAACAAGGTACAGATAATACAAGCCAAAATATAAGCAGTGCAGCAGAATTAAAGGAAACAGCAGGGTAAACTATGTAACCAGCTAAGTGATAAATGCAGGTTGAGAGCATCACTAAAACTCAGGCTGAGCCACTACCAACTCTGTGTCGGGGAGCCGGGTAGCAGTAATAACACATAAAGGGTCTAGCTCTGCTGGAGAGTCTACGACCTCACACTAATAGTATATATATATGAAAATAGCCTGTAGCCTGTGTGTCTCTCCCCACCTAATGTAATCACACGTCTCATGTCCATGACACGCAAGATCATAACTAACGCAGCAGTCATATAATGTCTAGGAATAAACTGTCCATGTCATAACCTGTATCCTATACAGAATCATCGTGAATATCTCAAGAGGATTCTGTCTCATGAATAGTATCAAGTGTCCTGGGTTCAGGTGTACTTGATAGGACAAGTACCAAGAGTAAGGGTATCGAATATCCATCTCTAAATGACGTACCCAACACCGCGTACGGTGTTGGCACCCGACTATGATCGGACACTAGGTACGTCACACGTTTCCTAGGTTAAGCAGTTAAAACAAGTTTACATTTAAATCCACAAGAAATTAAGTAAAATACTATGTCAAGAATTATTGAGAATTGGCAAGCTTTACTTTCCCACTGATGCTAAATAAGTCCAGAAAAATAAGTAGCAAGCTGCAGGATTTGGCAAGGTACACTTACCTGCGGTTCCGGTTCCAATTGCGGCTCTGACTTCAGCTGGGATTGTAGGCGGTATTCCGGTTGCTGAAACAAACATCACCATCAGATCCAGAAAATATCAATCAGCTAGAAATGCCTGTCCTTGAGTCCAATTTGGAGACAAGGGCAAAAACGACAATTTCGGGTCAAAACGGGATCCACATGTGGGCCCGCTTTGCACCGAAAAAATGTGTCAGGGTCAAAGGTCTCCAAATTTACCAAACTTAGTGTCAACAGGTCAGGAACGATGATACGAACCCAACGGAACTTCCAGAATTGGATTCCGATGAGCCGAACACAAAATCACCCGTCGGGTGGGGCCTGTGGGGCCCACGACACGCGATTTCCTCAACGTTCTCAGAATCGAACGAAACTTGACCCACAGGACCAGCGTATCGCTACGAGTCCGATGGCGTAAGTTTCGTTTCGATCCGACGTGTGTGCACAAAGTTAGGTTAAATTACAGAAAAGTCGAATACGGGGCGATGTCCGCGGATACGCGTTGATCCCGGTGTGCACGCACATCCGAATCGACTTCTGCGAAATCCCGCACGTCCGTATCAATGACGCGCATGTATCTGTAAAGACCGCACGCGACCAAGTCGTCTCGTTTGGCGGGGCGTACTCAGTTCCAGGGTAAAACATGGTCTGGTTTTTCCTGTTTTTGGATCGCGGTGTGCGATCACCACAGGACGCGATGCCCCGAGCGGTTTGTCCGGGCACCGAGAGGGTCATACAGGCTTCGCAACGCAATTTACGGAATCAAAATCCGAGCTACGAGTAAGAAGATACACGCACCTGAACAGGGCCCGAAAACCGGGGTCGAATTGTGTCCGACACGACACAGGACACGTGTCCTGTGTCCGACACGCGGGTGGGGATTCGACGGGTAGGGCTTTGTCGGTGGAGGGGAAGACCGGAGAGGGGATTTTAAAGGCGGGGCGAGGGGGCTGGGGGCCGAGACGGGCGGAGGACGTGGGTGAGGGCCGGGCGGCGCGGCCGGAGGCGCGGGGAGCGAAGGCAGAAGCGGAGCGCCGAGCTGGTCGCGAGGGGGTGAGGGGAAAGCGGGTTTGCGGGTCGGGCGGGTCTGGCGGATCCGACCCGACCCGCTAGGGCGGGTACTGGGCCGGGTGGGGCTGGGCCCGGTGGGCCGGGTCCAGTGGGCCGCGGGCTGGGTTTATATAAATAAAATTAAATTAAATAGATAATTAATAATTAAATAAATAATTACATAAATAAATAATTAAATAAATACTTTTTAGGTGTTTAAAAAATAGGTCCGACGCCCAATAAATTCCAGAAAAATTGCCTTAAGTCCAGTTTTCCATTTTACACTCAAAAATATTATTTTCATAATATTTTAATATCATTTATTATATATTAAAAATTATTTAATAATTTAAAACCCTATTTTTAATTACGGAAAATTTTCAGAAAATTCCAGAAAATTGTGAAAAATCCAAATTTAAATATTTTGAAAAATCAGGGGGTTTACACAGTCATCTAGGGCCTCCCCGACAAGTGCGCATTGCCCACAGCCCTCGCAGTCGTCGGCCAGAGTCCAGGAGGCCATTGACAGTAGATTGTATCTCTCCGTGACGAGTTGCTGCGAAGGATGGAGGAGCAGCCCCGGTCCCAGCCCCAGGCGGACGATCCGACGCTCATCGCACAATTCGATATGCTCGACCGTAGCATCACGGAGCTCCGAAATTTGACAAATGATCTTAGAGCCTCGACAGAGCGCAGCGTGACGGAGCTGCAGGCATCACAACTATCCATGGATAAGAGGTTGACGATGATGCATGATTCAATGGTTCATAGCAATACGAGGCTGTTATCTACCGTAGATTCTGTCACGCTCCAGTTCCAAAATATCGAGGAACTGGACACGTGGCAATGGCCAGCAGCACGCACCGATGGACAAACCCAATTTAATGGATCCATCGGGGCATACTTAAGCTGTATTACAATGATCAGGGTATACTAATCTCATCCACAGAATAAACACAGCAATATCAACAAAAAGTATTAAACAACATTCAGTCACAAGTAAATAAAATCGGGGAACAACCCGATAATAAGTCTGTTTACAATTGTTCAAGATACAGAAATAAAGATATGTACAACAATACTGAGTATGGACAAAGTATATACTCAGAAGATACCCGCAGAGATCACTAGTCTACCAGATCTGGTACTGCTCTAATGTCTGCTCCTGTTCCTGGTCCTGCTCCTGCTAATACTTCTGTCCCGTATGCCTCGGGATCGATCACGTCTGCTAATCCTGGGGACATAATCCGGATCCAGGTCCTCAGGGGACATAGCAAGGTACAAGAATAATCATGCCAAAATAAATGCAGTGCAATAGTAAATAAAACAATAGGGTAAATATAGAACCAGCTAAGTGATATGCAAAATAAGAGCAGCACTAGAACTCAGGCTGAAACCACTACAAGCTCTGTGTCGGGGAGCCGGTAGCAGTGATAACATGTGGTTGTCTAGCTCGGAGAGAGACTAAGACGCCGACATAATATATAATCAACCTGTAGCCTGTGTTACTCTCCCCACCCAATGTAATCATACGTCTCATGTCCATAACGTCTTATGTCCATGCCACGCAGGATCATCTCTAATGCAACCAGTCATATAATATCTAAGCAAGGAATAAGTCATAAAATCTGTATCCTATACAGAATTACCATGAATATCTGAGGACGATTCTGTATCATGAATAGTATCAGGTGTCCTGGGTAAAACGTACTAGATAAAGCAAGTACGAGAATGCAAAGGGTCACGATAACCAGCTCTAGGTGACATACACAACGCCGCGTACGGTGTTGGCACCCGACTATTAATCGGACGCTAAGTAAGTCACACGGTCCTAGGTCAAGCATGCACATCAATATATATGTCAAGGAAATAAGTAACAAAAACTGCAGGATTTGGCAAGGTACACTTGCCTGGGGTTCCGACTCCAATTGTAGCTCTGACTTCCCTGGGTTCTCCAGGGAGTACTCCGGTTGCTGAAATAAATATCACCATCAGATCCAGAAAATATCAATCAGCTAGAAACGCCTGTCCTTGAGTCCAATTTGGACACATGGGCAAAAATGACAGTTTCTGATCAAAGCGGGGTCCACATGTGGGCCGCTTTGCACCGAAAAATGTGTCAGGGTCAAAGGTCTCCAAATCTGTCAAACTTAGTGTCAATGAGTCAGGAACGATGATACGAACCCAACGGAACTTCCATAATTGGATTCCGATGAGCCGATCACAAAATCGTCCGTCTAGTGGAGCCTGTGGGGCCCACGATATGCGATTTTGTCAACGTTCTCAGAATCGAACCAAACTTGGGTCACAGAACCAGCGTATTGCTACGAGTCCGATGATGCAAGTTTTGTTTTGATCCGACGTGTGTACACTAAGTTACAGCGAGAACTAGAAAGGACGGATACGGGGCGTTGTTGGCGGATACGCGTTGATTTCGGTGTGCACGTACATCCAAATCAACTTCTGCAAAATCCTGCACGTCCGTATCAACGACGCGCACGTATCGGTGAAGATCGCACGCGACCAAGTCGTCCCGTTTGGCGGGGTGTACTCAGTTTCGGGGTGGAACAGGGCGTTGGTTTTCCTGTTTTTGGATCGCTGTTCGCGATCGCCACAGGATGGAGGGTTAAAACACATAAGAAAAATCAAGATTGAGGGTTAAAACACATAGGAAAAATTATTTTCCTAAGCAATGGAAGTTATTCAATTTCCCAAATGTAGGAAATCTAAAAAATTTCAGTTTTAGAAAACCAGGTTATCCTTCAAAAACATATCAAGTTATAATTATAAAACACTCTAGGTTATTTAGCCAGTTCAATATTACTAGGTGATCACTAGGTTATCTATTATTAGCAAGTTAAAACTGTCAGGTTAAGTCTAAGGTCACGAACCAGCAGGCACGAACTAAAGCAATACTAGAAACGAGATAGCTACGAATCACTTACGTGCTTTAGCTACTCCATGCATCTGTGCGTTCTCCAAGGTCATCGTCAGGGCTTGTCTGCGTCCTTGCAGTCGATTCCTTTGTTGCTGCTGAGCCTGCTGGAAGAATAGTGCCTGGGGTATCAAAGGTGGCCTCGGCTGATACCCTCCTGGAGCTGGTGGTAGGACTCCTTCAACTTCCGTTTGCGGTGCTCCCAATGCTGGATAGGCTGGCCTCGGTACTGGTAACGCTTGTTGGTTTACCATTGGTGCTCCTTCTCGACGCTCGGGGTATTCCTTCACTAAATGCTGACTGGACCCGCAAGCTAAACATACTTTCCTTTTTCGTCTGCACTCGTTCTCAGTATGGCCTCGCTTGCGACAATATTGACAGACAGGTAGTGCCTGTGGAGATGCTCCAGGTGGCTGGTGTATGTGAGGTCTTTTTGCAACTTCTTCCTCTGGTGCTCTGGCTGGTGCTGATGTGGATGGCCTCTTTAGACTGGTCTCTTTCCTGATGACGCGCTCCATGCGTCGGGCTACAGCGAGAACGTCCGAGTAAGATGTAGGAGCAACGGATCCAATTAGTTTCTGTAGCTTGAAGTTTAATCCATTGAAGAACTTCTCGGCCTTCTCTTCTTCTGTCGGAATCAAGGTTGGGGCGAAGCGACTCAGACGAATGAATTCTGCATTGTACTCTTCCACCGTCAGATGGTCTTGAGTGAGGCGATTGAACTTGTCCCGAAGTTCTGATCGAGCGATAGCCGGAATGTACATCTCCTGAAAGAGTCTGGAAAACTCTTCCCAAGTGACTCGGTCTGGTCCGAGCCTGGTCTCTTCAGATAGACACCAGTGATGAGCATTGTCCGTCAACTGCATTCTAACGGCGGTCATCCAACGTTCTCTTGGAAGCTCAGCTGCTTCCAACTGATGTTGTATGTTGGTGAGCCACTCATGAACTTCTGTGGGATCTTCTTTGCCTGAGAAGGTACGGGGCTTCAACTGGCAGAAGTCGGAAATAAAGCCTGTCGTTGGCCGTCGTGCTGGTAGATCTGCCTGCTCTAGTGCAGTTACTAGGCTGCGACTCAAAGTCTCTTGTTGAGCTTGCATTATTGCATAGATCATTTAAAACATCTGCTGTCACGCCCCAATCTCCCGCAAGCTCGAAAGTCCCTGTTGAACGAGAATCACCACGTTGTAGCTCTCCCGCAGGACAATCGTTTCCATCGGGACGTGATACCGTACGAGCCTGGAGTTGCGCTCGTACAAGGCGATGTTGTTAAACACCAAAGTTATCATCGAAACAACCAAGTTACAGCGGAAGCCAATTTGTGTACCAAGCACACATCAGAGTAAAATGCAGCGAAGCTCACGATAGGGTCCAAATGAAATGCCCCGAAGGCAATGCCACAAAGGCGTTGCCACGGAGACGATGGAATGCTCTTGCTCTTTATCTAGCCTACAAAGGTACTTACGGTTCATACATCTTGTCCCGTATATCCAAGCAGCGCCACTACGCCTGTGTACCTGAAATATTGCCCACAAACGTGGGTCAGTACACAATCGTACTGGTGAGCGGGGTAACCCACTCGCCTAAGCCGACACTAAGTAAAATAGTGAATGCACACAGTTATATGGTGATCTTTCTAGTTGAATCCTAGATTCGTTTTATGGCATATGAATGACATGTTAAGGAAAGCAGTAAAGCAGTTTACGCATGCAAGCATTCAATCTCAAACCAAACGACAAGCAGTTTATATATATCCAATGCGTCTTACTCAATGCCATCGCTTGCACGATAACATATCGAACCATCAGTCTCGCCTCAATATCCATCCTTAACCAAAGTTTATATATTCCAAACTCAAGTGCATACTCTTGCCGAGGCAAGGTGGCCGCGCCTACACGAAAGCCAAACCAACAAAAGAAAAGCAAGCCATCACTTATACTATATGAAGTCACTGGCTAAAAGCCACGAAGGACATTGATCGGACCAAGATCAATAGGGCAATCCTACCCGATCCAGGGTTGGGCAGCTACTCCCGCCTGGTGGTATCGGACTACCAGCACTGCGCCCAATTGCACGATGCCCATTGTTTCCTCCATGGTGGAACGGTCCCGGTGCCCCGGTGCCTTATCCCGTTCCAGGAAACGAAACCCTGTGCCACCCAGGTTGTCCGTGTCAATGCAGACACAGTAGGTATGACGAGAGTATCGAACATTCTCGCCCCACCAAGCGATCCTAGACTCGTTCAACCGATATCCAACCAAATATCCATAATCATTCTTCCAACATATCCAACCAAGGAATCCAAATCTCGACCTCAGAATAAAGCCCAAGGCACCAAAATATCAAGTATTCCATAGGCACGATGCCTCTTCTCAACACAGAGTCCAAATTGGTGCAACACCCATGCTCGAAGCAAATCCCATGGCACAATATCGTTTCAGTGGCACAATGCCCCATTCGTGGTACGATGCCCCATCAAACGGCACAACGCCCTAGCCGATGCAGTTGTTCGGTTTCGAACCACAACTGCTCGCTTTGCAAGACAAAGCGACCAAGTGATACTCGTGTACGAATGCACGTTCGCTCGCCCGAATTCCCGATATTCCCATCGCCTCAAAGGTATCATTCCAACCGTCCAAGTAAAATCCCAAGTATCTAACCGACTGTCTCAAATGTATATTCCAACTATCTCTCCAACTATCCAACGCGTAAATTATTTCAAGCCACAATCCTACCAAGCCAACGACGTACACTCTATGCACGCCTCAGTGTAGTGATTCTCATTGGTTCAGCCCAAGAGTTCAAGCCTTTTACGTGTTTTTCATATTATTAGGCATGAAGGAGTAGAGGAGAAGGGAAAGAGCCCACTCACAATGTTTGATCCCGTTAGGCATCCTGTCCTACCGATACGGCCAATCCCTTGAACCCGTGGTCCGATGCAAGCGCGATCTACTCAACTGGTATGACCGTACGAGCAGGCCGTGCTCTCCAAATCATCCGACCGATCGGATTAAGGAAGACGGCATTATCGCTCCCATCCAGCTATTCAGTACTGTTCTGAACGAACACCTGATTTCCATCGAACCCGCTAGCCATCTGCATATTGAAACCAACTCGATTAATCCTTCTTCCCAAAAATCCAACATTTCAAATGTAACTAGCATTTGATTCATTCAATCCGACTCAGCGTAACGCTCCGAGCGGTTATGGGGCGTTACATCTGCTGCCCGTCCATGGCCTGCCCTTGTGGAATTACGGGCATTGGTGGAGTAAATTGCGTCGATATTGGAATGTCATTTTGCTGGATTCTCGTGGCATGCTGACTTGCTTGACTGCGCTGTTGAGCTGATTGTCCTTCATCAACTGGTGTCACTTCATCTTTGTTGGTTACCACAGCATCTCGTGGTGATATTGCAGGAGTCTCATCGTTTGCTCGTGAATCCATAACTCTGCAACCAAAATAAACAATAAGAGGCATACAGGAATCAAGGCAGGATACAATTCAAGAAATTCGAATCCGATATAGATATCAAGAACGTTTCAAGCAAGTGGATAAGATCCTTAAAACATATCATATTCTTATTGCAGGCCTGTTCGGTCCCTAAGTTGAAACCGAACAATTTAGTTGTTGACCTGCATGGGCCACCACAAAAACCATGTCACGCCCCAGTTCTAAAATATTCAGGAACTGGACACGTGGCAATGGCCAACAGCACGCACCGATAGACAAACCCAATTTAATGGATCCATCGGGGCATACTTAAGCTGTATTACAATGATCAGGGTATACTAATCTCATCCACAGAATAAACACAGCAATATCAATAAAAAGTATTAAACAACATTCAGTCACAAGTAAATAAAATCGGGGAACAACCCGATAATAAGTCTGTTTACAATTGTTCAAGATACATAAATAAAGATATCAACAACAATACTGAGTAAGGACAAAGTATATACTCAGAAGATACCCGCAGAGATCACTCGTCTACCGGATCTGGTACTGCTCCAATGTCTGCTCCTGTTCCTGGTCCTGCTCCTGTTAATACTTCTGTCCCGTATACCTCGGGATCGATCACGTCTGCTAATCCTGGGGACATAATCCGGATCCAGGTCCTCAGGGGACATAGCAAGGTATAAGAATAATCATGCCAAAATAAATATAGTGCAATAGTAAATGAAATAATAGGGTAAATATAGAACCAGCTAAGTGATATGCAAGATAAGAGCAGCACTAGAACTCAGGCTGAAACCACTACAAGCTCTGTGTTGGGGAGCCGATAGCAGTGATATCATGTGGTTGTCTAGCTCGGAGAGAGACTAAGACGTCGACATAATATATAATCAACCTATAGCCTGTGTGACTCTCCCTACCCAATGTAATCATACGTCTCTTGTCCATAACGTCTTATGTCCATGCCACACAGGATCATCTCTAATGCAACCAGTCATATAATATCTAAGCAAGGAATAAGTCATGAAATCTGTATCCTATACAGAATCACCATAAATATCTCAGGACGATTCTATATCATGAATAGTGTCAGGTGTCCTGGGTAAAACGTACTAGATAAAGCAAGTACGAGAATGCAAAGGGTCACGATAACCAGCTCTAGGTGACGTACACAACGTCGCGTACGGTGTTGGCACCCGACTATTAATCGGACGCTAAGTAAGTCACACGGTCCTAGGTCAAGCATGCACATCAATATATATATGTCAAGGAAATAAGTAGCAAAAACTGCAGGATTTGGCAATGTACACTTGCCTGGGGTTCCGGCTCCAATTGTAGCTCTGACTTCCGTGGGTTTTGCAGGGAGTACTCCGGTTGCTGAAATAAATATCACCATCAGATCCAAAAAATATCAATCAGCTAGAAACGTCTGTCCTTGAGTCCAATTTGGACACAGGGGCGAAAATGACCGTTTCTGGTCAAAGCGGGGTCCACATGTGGGCCGCTTTGCACCGAAAAATATGTCAGGGTCAAAGGTCTCCAAATCTGTCAAGCTTAGTGTCAACGAGTCAGGAACGATGATACGAACCCAACGGAACTTTCAGAATTGGATTCCGATAAGCCGATCACAAAATCGCCCGTTTAGTAGAGCTGTGGGACCCACGATACGCGATTTTGTCAACGTTCTCAGAATCGAACCAAACTTGGGTCACAGGACCAGCGTATTGCTACGAGTCTGATGACGTAAGTTTTGTTTCGATCCGACGTGTGTACACTAAGTTACAACGAGAACCAGAAAGGACGGATACGGGACGTTGTCGGCGGATACGCGTTGATTCCGGTGTGCACGCACATCCAAATCAACTTCTGTGAAATCCCACACGTCCATATCAACGACGCGCACGTATCGGTGAAGACCGCACGCGACCAAGTCGTCCCGTTTGGCGGGACATACTCAGTTCCGGGGTAGAACAGGGCGTTGGTTTTCTTGTTTTTGGATCGCGGTTCGCGATCGCCACAGGACTCGATGCACCGAGCGGTTTACAAAGGCACCGAGGGGGTTACACAGTCTACGCGTCACAACTGACGGAACAGAAATTGGGGCAGCGAGGAGAGAGAAATGAGTACCAGAACAGGGCTCCAAAAATCGAGTTGTGCGTGCCCGGGTTCGAGTCTACCGTGTCCTGGATGTGTCCGGGTCGTGTCCTGGCTAGGGCTTGGGCTCTGCCGTGTCCGAGCTCACCGGAGGCTATGCTGGACGACTGAGGGTGTCGCTGGAGTCGGCTGGGGTGCGGGTGGAGGCGGCGCCGGTGCTGCGGTGCCGGCCGGAGGGAGGCAGGGGACGGCGGAGGCGGTCGAGGGCCGGAGGTGACCAGGGAAGGCGGAGCGCTGGGGACTGAGCGGCCGTCTGCTGCTGGTTCTGTCATCGAGGGGAAGGGTGGCGTGGGCTCCGTCGGAGGAGAGCAGGAGGAGGAGGTCAGCGGAGCGGGGTCGGGGGAGGTTCTGTGAGGCTGGGTCGAGGGGAGCTGCGGGGCGGAGGGTTCTGGGCAGCGGCGAGGGACTGGGCTGGGGAGAAGGCGGCGGTGCGCGGGGCTCGACGCAGGGGCTCGGGCGGCTTGCTGGACTCGCGGAGCTGGAGGAGGAGCAGCGAAGGTGCTCGGGGAAGTTCAGGGCGTCGCCGGTGGCTAGGGTTCCGGCGTCGAGGCGACTGGGGCATTGTCTGTGGGGGATGGGATCGCCTGAAGGAGGGGATTTTATAGTGCGAGTTGGCCGTTGGGGAAGGCGACACAGCGGGGAGGGAAGAGACGGCGGTTGCGGGAGCGGAGGAGACGGCCAGCGCAGGGAGGCCGAGTAGCGCCGGAATCGCGGCGGCCGTCGGTTACGGCGGAGGGGAAACGTCGGGTTTGGGATAGAAGAGGTTAACGGGTTTCGGGTTCTACGGGTCGGGTCGGGTCTGGCGGATCCGGCCCGATCCAATAAAAATTGAATACGGGTCGGGTCGGGTTTCGGGTCGCGGGTTTCGACCCGAATTCGACCCGCTAAGGCTGAGTTGGGTTTGGGTTGGTTGGGTTCAGCAGTTGGTTTGGTTTGGTTTAGTTTATTAAAATAAATCCGGTTCATTTTGGTTTAATTATAAAATAGTTTTTAGGGCTTTAAAAAATACTTTCGGGGTCCAATAAATTTCCGGAAAATTAACCTATGTCTAGTTTTTCATTTTACACTAGAAAATATTATTTTTATAATATTTTATTATTATTTATCATCAACTAAAAATCATTTAATATTAAAATACCTTAGTTAAATTACAGAAAATTTTAGAAAAATTCCCGAAAATTGTAAAAAATCCAAATTAAAAATTCTTGAAAATCAGGGGGTTTACAATCTATCCCCCTTAAGAGGATTGCGTCCTCGCAATCAAAGAATAACCGGTCAACAGAGATGACACGGTTACCAATATTATTATTCAAAGCACATCATAATTAAGAAAAGTCAAGATTGAGGGTTAAAACACATAGGGAAAATTATTTTCCTAAGCAATGGAAGTTATGCAATTTCCCAAATGTAGAAAATCTAAAAAATTTCAGTTTTAGAAAACCAGGTTATCCTTCAAAAATATATCAGGTTACAATTATAAAACACTCTAGGTTATTTATTATTAGCAAGTTCAAAATTACTAGGTGATCACTAGGTTATCTATTATTAGCAAGTTAAAACTGTCAGGTTAAGTCTAAGGTCACGAACCAGCAGGAACGAACTAAAGAAATACTAGAAACGAGATAGCTACGAATCACTTACGCGCTTTAGCTACTCCATGCATCTGTGCGTTCTCCAAGGTCATCGTCAGGGCTTGTCTGCGTCCTTGCAGTCGATTCCTCTGCTGCTGCTGAGCCTGCTGGAAGAGTAGTGCCTGGGGTATCAAAGGTGGCCTCGGCTGATACCCTCCTGGAGCTAGTGGTAGGACTCCTTCAACTTTCGTTTGCGGTACTCCCAAAGCTGGATAGGCTGGCCTCGGTACTGGTAACGCTTGTTGGTTTACCATTGGTGCTCCTTCTCGACACTCGGGGTATTCCTTCACTAAATGCTGATTGGACCCGCAAGCTAAACATACTTTCCTTTTTCGTCTGCACTCGTTCTCAGTATGGCCTCGCTTGCGACTATATTGACAGACAGGTAGTGCCTGTGGAGATGCTCCAGGTGGCTGGTGTATGTGAGGTCTTTTTGCAACTTCTTCCTGTGGTGCTCTGGGTGGTGCTGATGTGGATGGCCTCTTTAGACTGGTCTCTTTCCTGATGACGCGCTCCATGTGTCGGGCTGCAGCGAGAACGTCCGAGTAAGATGTAGGAGCAACGGATCCAATTAGTTTCTGTAGCTCGAAGTTTAATCCATTGAAAAACTTCTCGGCCTTCTCTTCTTCTGTCGGAATCAAGGTTGGGGCGAAGCGACTCAGACGAATGAATTCTGTATTGTACTCTTCCACCGTCAGATGGTCTTGAGTGAGGCGATTGAACTTGTCCCGAAGTTCTGATCGAGCGATATCCGAAATGTACATCTCCTGAAAGAGTCTGGAAAACTCTTCCCAAGTGACTCGGTCTGGTCCAAGCCTGGCCTCTTCAGATAGCCACCAGTGATGAGCATTGTCCGTCAACTGTATTCTAACGGCGGTCATCCAACGTTCTCTTGGAAGCTCAGCTGCTTCCAACTGATGTTGTATGTTGGTGAGCCACTCATGAACTTCTGTGGGCTCTTCTTTGCCTGAGAAGGTACGGGACTTCAACTGGCGAAAGTCGGAAATAGATCCTGTCGTTGGCCGTCGTGCTGGTAGATCTGCCTGCTCTAGTGCGGTTACTAGGCTGCGACTCAAAGCCTCTTGTTGAGCTTGCATTATTGCATAGATCATTTGAAACATCTGCTGCCCGTCCATGGTCTGCCCTTGTGGAATTACGGGCATTGGTGGAGTAAATTGCGTCGATGTTGGAATGTCATTTTGCTGGATTCTCGTGGCATGCTGACTTGCTTGACTGCGCTGTTGAGCTGATTGTCCTTCATCAACTGGTGTCACTTCATCTTCGTTGGTTACCACAGTATCTCGTGGTGATATTACAGGAGTCTCGTCACTTGCTCGTGAATCCATAACTCTGCAACCAAAATAAACAATAAGAGGCGTACAGGAATCAAGGCAGGATGCAATTCAAGAAATTAATTCGAATCCGATATAGATATCAAGAACGTTTCAAGCAAGTGGATGAGATCCTTAAAACTTATCCTATTCTTATTGTAGGCCTGTTCGGTCCCTAAGTTGAAACCGAATAATTTAGTTGTTGACCTGCATGGGCCACCACAAAAACCATGTCACGCCCCAGTTCCAAAATATCGAGGAACTGGACACGTGGCAATGGCCAGCAGCACGCACCAATGGACAAACCCAATTTAATGGATCCATTGGGGCATACTTAAGCTGTATTACAATGATCAGGGTATATTAATCTCATCCACAGAATAAACACAACAATATCAATAAAAAATATTAAATAATATTCAGTCAGAAGTAAATAAAATCGGAGAACAACCCGATAATAAGTCTGTTTACAATTGTTCAAGATACAGAAATAAAGATATCAACAACAATACTGAGTATGGACAAAGTATATACTCAGAAGATACCCGCAGAGATC
The DNA here is from genome assembly GCA_036927795.1 of Iris macrosiphon. Classification (NCBI taxonomy): domain Eukaryota; kingdom Viridiplantae; phylum Streptophyta; class Magnoliopsida; order Asparagales; family Iridaceae; genus Iris; species Iris macrosiphon. The sequence goes on along the minus strand of JAYESA010000020.1, from coordinate 161,166 downwards.
ACTCGTCTACCGGATATGGTACTGCTCCAATGTCTGCTCCTGTTCCTGGTCCTGCTCTTGCTAATACTCCTGTCCCGTATACCTCGGGATCGATCACGTCTGCTAATCCTGGAGACATAATCCGGATCCAGGTCCTCAGGGGACATAGCAAGGTACAAGAATAATCATGCCAAAATAAATGTAGTGCAATAGTAAATGAAATAATAGGGTAAATATAGAACCAGCTAAGTGATATGCAAGATAAGAGCAGCACTAGAACTCAGGCTGAAACCACTACAAGCTCTGTGTCGGGGAGCCGGTAGCAGTGATATCATGTGGTTGTCTAGCTCGGAGAGAGACTAAGACGCCAGCATAATATATAATCAACCTGTAGCCTGTGTGACTTTCCCTACCCAATGTAATCATATGTCTCATGTCCATGCCACGCAGGATCATCTCTAATGCAACCAGTCATATAATATCTAAGCAAGGAATAAGTCATGAAATCTGTATCCTATACAGAATCACCATAAATATCTCAGGACGATTCTATATCATGAATAGTATCAGGTGTCCTCGGTAAAACGTACTAGATAAAGCAAGTACGAGAATGCAAAGGGCCACGATAACCAGCTCTAGGTGACGTACACAACGCCGCGTACGGTGTTGGCACCCGACTATTAATCGGACGCTAAGTAAGTCACACGGTCCTAGGTCAAGCATGCACATCAATATATATATGTCAAGGAAATAAGTAGCAAAAACTGCAGGATTTGGCAATGTACACTTGTCTGGGATTCCGGCTCCAATTGTAGCTCTAACTTCCGTGGGTTCTGCAGGGAGTACTCCGGTTGCTGAAATAAATATCACCATCAGATCCAAAAAATATCAATCAGCTAGAAACGCCTGTCCTTGAGTCCAATTTGGACACAGGGGCAAAAATGACAGTTTCTGGTCAAAGCGGGATCCACAAGTGGGCCGCTTTGCACCGAAAAACGTGTCAGGATCAAAGGTCTCCAAATCTGTCAAACTAAGTGTCAACAAGTCAGGAACGATGATACGAACCCAACAGAACTTTCAGAATTGGATTCCGATGAGCCGATCATAAAATCGTCCGTCTAGTGGAGCCTGTGGGGCCCACGATACGCGATTTTGTCAACGTTCTCAGAATCGAACCAAACTTGGGTCACAGGACCAGCATATTGCTACGAGTCCGTTGACATAAGTTTTGTTTCGATCCGACGTGTGTACACTAAGTTACAACGAGAACTAGAAAGGACGGATACGGGGCGTTGTCGGCGGATACGCGTTGATTCCGGTGTGCACGCACATCCAAATCAACTTCTGCGAAATCCCGTATATCTGTATCAATGACGCGCACGTATCGGTGAAGACCGCACGTGACCAAGTCGTCCTGTTTGGCGGAGCGTACTCAGTTCTGGGGTGGAACAGGGCGTTGGTTTTTCTGTTTTTGGATCGCGGTTCGCGATCGCCACAGGATACGATGCATCAAGCGGTTTGCACGGGCACCGAGGGGGTCATACAGTCTACGCATCACAACTGACGGAACAGAAATCGGGGCAGCGAGGAAAGAAAAATGAGTACCTGAACAGGGCTCCAAAAATCGAGTTGCGCGTGTCCGGGTTTGAGTCTACCGTGTCCTGGATGTGTCCGGGCCGTATCCTGGCTATGGCTTGGGCTCTGCCGTGTCCGAGCTCGCCGGAGGCTGTGCTGGACGGATGAGGGTGTCGCTGGATTCGGCCGGGGTACGGGTGGAGGCGGCGCCGGTGCTGCGGTGCCGACCGGAGGGAGGCAGGGGACGGCGGAGGCGGTCGAGGTCCGGAGGCGACCGGGGACGGCGGAGCACTGGGGCTGAGCGGCCGGCTGCTGCTGGTTCTGTCGTCGAGGGGAAGGGTGGCGTGGGCTCCGGCGGAGGAGAGCAGGAGAAGGAGGTCAGCGGAGCGGGGTCGGGCGAGGTTCTGCGAGGCTGGGTCGAGGGGAGCTGCGGGGCGGAGGGTTCTGGGCAGTGACGAGGGGCTGGGCTGGGGAGAAGGCGGCGGTGTGCGAGGTTCGACACAGGGGCTCGGGCGGCTTGCTGGACTCGCGGAGCTAGAGGAGGAGCAGCGGAGGTGCTCGGTGGCGGCGGGAGCTCGGGGAAGTTCAGGGCGTCGCCGGTGGCTAGGGTTCCGGCGTCGAGGCGGCTGGGGCTGTGTCTATGGGGGATGGGAGCGGCCGGAGGAGGGGATTTTATAGTGCGAGTTGGCCGTTGGGGAAGGCGACACGGCGGGGAGGGAAGAGACGGCGGTTGCGGGAGCGGAGGAGACGGCCAGCGCAGGGAGGCCGAGCGGCGCCGAAATCGTGGCGGCCGTCGGTTACGGCGGATGGGAAACGTCGGGTTTGGGAGAGAAGAGGTTAACGGGTTTCGGGTTCTACGGGTCGGGTCGGGTCAGGCGGATCCGGCCCGATCCAATAAAAATTGAATACGGGTCGGGTCGGGTTTCGTGTCGCGGGTTTCGACCTGGATGCGACCCGCTAAGGCTGAGTTGGGTTTGGGTTGGTTCGGTTCAGCAGTTGGTTTGGTTTGGTTTGGTTTATTAAAATAAACCCGGTTCATTTTGGTTTAATTATAAAATAGTTTTTAGGGCTTTAAAAAATACTTTCGGGGTCCAATAAATTCCCGGAAAATTATCCTATGTCTAGTTTTTCATTTTACACTAGAAAATATTATTTTATTATTATTTATCATCAATTAAAAATCATTTAATATTAAAATACCTTAGTTAAATTACAGAAAATCCCATAAAAATTCCAGAAAAATATGAAAAATCCAAATTAAAAATTCTTGAAAATCAGGAGATTTACAATCTATCCCCCTTAAGAGGATTGCGACCTCGCAATCAAAGAATAATCGGTCAACAGAGATGACACGATTACCAATATTATTATTCGAAGCACATCATAATTAAGAAAAGTCAAGATTGAGGGTTAAAACACATAGGAAAAATTATTTCCCTAAGCAATGGAAGTTATGCAATTTCCCAAATGTAGGAAATCTAGAAAATTCCTACTATACTTCAAAATAGAAGGACTTCTAACGCCTTCTTGTCTATCCACTAGCGTTGCACCGCCCGAGTGCCTGAAATAGTTGCCCATAATGTGGGCCAGTACTCAGCTGTACTAGTAAGCGGGACGAACCCACTCGACTAACAACACTAGCTTATTAGGGGCGAGCATGCATTAAGATAATATTTCTATAGAGAACTAAGTGAATTCTGTTCATATCAGTAGCATATTTTGATAGGAATGAAAATTTCATCAAGTACATCGGTTGCTTACTCAACCGATGCACGCCTTCCCTGCAACTAAACACAAGTATACTTACCATCTGCATAAGACAATAAATTAGCATGCATTCTATTCTATGCGGTCATTGGTGTGATCGACACCTTGGGTACTTATCCAAGCATTGCGGCACTCCCTGTCAGCCTGGGTAGCAAGCCCTGCTGAAGGTCCCGTAACGCATCGCGACTAGTACGATCAAATATTCCCCCCCGGGTCGATAAGGTTCTAGTGCCCCGGAATACCATTTCGAGGAAATGCCAAACCTTATTCACAAGTTGTCCCAAACCATGCAAATGTATGAACAATTTAAATATTATACAATGCATGAAATAAAACAGAAGAAGTAAAGCAGCAATATATATACTTATGCAACAGTTCATATTTTCTCAAGCCGTGTTCCGATTTTGGTATCCCGTGGGTCCAAACTTTATCCGAGGCACCAGGCTGCAACCAATAACATTATTCCTTTATTAAGAAGCTCGTATTTATAAGGTGTTAAGAATACAAGCAAAGTCTATAATACCTATGTTCCTTTCTTAGTGGCTGACATGCATTATGGCTAAGGATTTCCTAGGCGTTCAGCCGGGAATCATCGATTGAACTTTGAAACATTAGAGATATGGATGTGAAAAAGTAGGAAAGAAGGGTCTAAAGGAAAGTGCTGAAAGAAGGAGTCCCGCCTAGCGACGATCAAACGTCAGTTATGCGTACCTGCAACAGCACGAGCACCGAGTTAGAATTTTTTGCCTATCCTTCCTCCCAAACTCCCCAAGAATCAAAGCTCCAAACAAGAAATCCAACATCAAAAATCAAGCAAATCGAAAGCAACACCAAATTAAAATTCCAAAGCGACAACAAGAAAACTAAGCAACAAAGCACGAAAACTATTGGACTTGTTTCAATACAGGCCTATCCATGAGTTGGAAATGATCATCGCATTTCGTCCGTGGCAAGAAGATGCCGAAGATATAAACTCCAAACTACGACTCAGACAGACTAGCCACAAGTCCAATTATATAGTGCACATCCTGGTCGGATCAGGATTTGGGGCACTATATAATATAAAACTAAGAAAAAGTTTCATCCCAAAACTTAAGAACAAGGCCTTACCTCCGACTAAAGGAACAATGAATGATACTTCTCCTTCATATCTGACTCCATATCCCAAGTTGATTCCTCAACTGAATGGTTCTGCCATAGCACGCGAACCAAGGATATCGTACGGTTTCGAAGCACTTTCTCCTTAAGATCCAAAATCTGCACGGGCTCTTCTGAGTACGATAAGTTCGAGCGCAGTTCCAATTGCTTGAAGCTAACCACATGACTCGGTTCATGCACATACTTTTGAAGTTGAGAGACATGGAAGACATCGTATAACTCAGCCAAGGCGGGATGTAGTACAATCCGGTATGCCATAACTGCTACTCGTTCCAGTATCTCAAAGGGGCCAACAAACCTGGGACTCAATTTGCCCTTAACACCAAAGCGCATTACCCCACACATCTGTGTCACTTTCAAGAAGACATGATTCTCGACCACAAACTCTAAAGGTCTACGATGAGCATCGGCATAGCTCTTCTATCGGCTCTGTGCAATGCGGAGTCTTTCTCGAATTAAACAAACTTTTTTAACTGCCTGCTCCACCAGCTCGGGCCCGAGTACTTGCCGCTCGCCGACTTCGTCCCAACAGATTGGATATCGACACTTGCGCCAATAAAGCACTTTATACAGTGCCATATAGATGCTCAATTGGTAACTGTTTTTGTACGCAAACTTTGCCAATGTAAGGTGCGTGTCCCAACTAGTCTTCAGATCGATTCGTCCTTTCTGTCTGTCCGTCAGTCTGGGGGTGGTATGCGGTACTAAACTTTAGCTTGGATTCCATAACAGACTGTAGGCTAGTCCAAAAATAAGATAAGAAACGTCCGTCACGATCCAAGACGATTGAGGCAGGTACTCCATGTAGTCGGACAATTTTGTCAATATAAATCTGTGCTAACCGATCGACGCTCCAAGTAACTTTGATAGGGAGAAAGTGGGCAGATTTGGTCAAACGATCAACTATGACCCAAATCGTATCATGCCCCCGCGGCGTCTTCGGAAATCCTACAATGAAATCCGTAACGATGTTGTCCCATTTCCACTCAGGAATAGCGAGGTTCTGCAGCTCCCCGCCGTGCCTCTGATTTTCTGCTTTCACCTGTTGACAGGCCATACACTGTGACACAAAGGTCTCCATATCCCGTTTCATACCGTGCCACCAGAAAGTCCTGCGTAAGTCTATATACATCTTGGTGCTCCCAAGATGCAAGGAATACTTCGCATAGTATGCCTCTGTCATAATTTCCCTTCGGAGTACTGGGTCACTAGGAATGCATAATCTTTCTTTCATCTGTAAGGCCCCATCTTCGCCTTCCTCAAAGTCAGATGTCTTCCCTGCCGAGATCAGCCTACGTACCTTTGTTAGGAAATGATCGTCCGTCTGAGCAGATTTGATTCTATCACGCAAACTCGGTTCAAGATGGATTGGTGCCAGCTGCACTCCTTGATGCCGAACTTAAAACTCGATGCCCATCGCCTCTAGATCCTAAAGTAAACGGTTGTTTATGCATAGCGAGCCCACGTTCTTCCGACTCAGAGCATCAGCAACGATGTTTTCCTTGCTCGGCGTATATGCGATCTTCAGGTCATAGTCCTTAATCAGTTCTAGCCAGCGCCGCTGCCGGAGGTTCAGTTTTCGTTGGGTGAATAGATACTTGAGGCTCTTATGGTCTTTATAGATTTTGCAAGAAATACCATAAAGATAATCCCACCACAACTTCAGTAAAAACACAATTGCCGCCAATTCCAAGTCATGTGTCTGGTAGTTTTTCTCGTGCGGCTTCAGTTGTTTGGAGGCATACAATATTACCTTATCCCTTTGGAACACACCCTAAGCTGAGTCACGAAGCATCACTGTATATCTGAAACTCTTCTACCCCATCCAGAAGTGCAAGAATTGGAGCTGAAATGAGCCGTTGCTTAAGTTTCTGAAAGCTAGCTTCGCAGTCATCACCCCACTTGTATACATTCCCTTTCTGAGTAAGGCGAGTCAAAGGCGAGGCCAATTTAAAAAAATCTTTCACGAACCTACGGTAGTATCCCGCTAGGCTTTGAAAGCTTCGAACTTCACTGGCTGACGTAGGTTGCTTCCAGTCCACCACCGCCTCTATCTTCTTTGGGTCTACGGCGACGCCTTCTGCCGAGACGATATGTCCAAGGAATGCCATGCTGTTCAACCAGAACTCACACTTGCTGAGCTTTGCGAACAACTGATGCTTTCATAATATTTGCAGCATGATCTTTAGGTGTTTCTTGTGCTCTGCCTCATTCTTGGAATAGATTAGTATGTCGTCAATAAATACGACTATAAACTTGTCCATAAATGGCCGAAATACGCGGTTTATCAGATCCATAAAATCTGCAGGGGCGTTCGTCAAGTCGAACGATATTACAAGAAATTTATAGTGTCCATATCTGGTTCAGAATGCTGACTTGGGGACATCATCAGATTTGATATTTAACTGGTGATAGCCTGATCGGAGATCAATTTTAGAAAAAACTGTTGTACCTTGCAGTTGATCAAATATGACATCTATCCTTGACAACGGGTACTTGTTCCGCACGATAGCCTTATTCAGTTCTCGGTAGTCAATGCACAGCCGCATGGATCTGTCCTTTTTCTTCATGAACAGCACCGGAGCTCCCTATGGAGAAATGCTTGGGCAAATGTATCCTCGGTCCAATAGATCTTGCAACTATACCTTCAGTTCCTTTAGCTCTACTGGGGCCATTCGATAGGGTGCCTTCACTACTAGAATAAGCGGGATTAGCAACTCCAGGTAAAAACGTCGCTAATTTAGCGACTCTATATAAAAACGTCGCTAGACAACGCTAATTAGCGACATTTAGCGACTTTTATTGAGTTTTTAAAAGATAAGTCGCTATAAGTTCAATTTAGGTCGCTAAACATCGCTAATATATTTTATTTAGCGACGTTTTTAGTGACGTATATATTTTGGACATTTAGCGACGTCATTAGCAACGTTCAAGGCGTCGCTAAATTAGCGACGTCATTATTGGCGTCGCTAAAACGTCGGTAAATTCTAAATTAGCGACGCCATTATTGGCGTTGCTAAAACGTCGCTAAATTTTTTTTACTTAGGGTTGATTCTCCCCATTTCCTTCGATCTCTCCCTCTCCCTCTCCTAAATTTCAAACCCGCTCTCGATCTCTCCCGCTCCGGCTCCTCCTTCCTCCCTCCGGCGACCCCCCACGGCCGCGTCCTCCCCCTCCGGCTCCTCTCCTCCCTCCGGCGCCCCCTCATCCCTCCCGGCGACCCCCCTCCAGCCGCGTCCTCCCCTCTCCGGCAGTGTCCTCCCCCCTCCTCCTCCTCCTCCTCCTCTAGGTAAACCCTAACTATCTCTCTCTCTCTCTCTCACAGGACACACATGGCACTGACACTGACATGACACACACACGTTACAGACACTGACACACACACTGACACGACACACACACGTGACCTAGGGTTAAGGTTAGGGTTAGGGTTTTTGACCCGGGGGTAGGGTTAGGGTTTTTGACCTGGGGTTAGGGTTAGGGTTTTTTCACATTAACTAAAAATATAACACATGCCTACATCTTGTATTCTTTTAAGAGAAAACCTAACACACAGTTCATATAACCTACTTGAAAACCTAGGCTAGATCATAGCACAAATATACAAGAGTTAAAGAGAGGTGATGTAGATCAATACCTAGTGGGAAGTTAGATCATTTTCTCTTCGGAAAGTGGTCATCATTGCTCACGATGTTCATCACCCGCAGCCTTCTGGTTGAGGCGATGAACACTCTACATCAATCCCTTAGCTCACCTGGATCACCACCAATGTGTCTGGCGAGCAATCAATATAGCTGACACGAGTGGAAACAATAAGGGGGATGGGAAGGATAGGAGCATGGGATCCAAAACACTACGGGGAAGAACTAAACCGGCCGTGAGGTGGCAAAACTTTGACGTTGATGCCTCTCGTCGACGGGGACAAAGGGATTGGGTAGTATCCTGCTCAGGTATAGGCGGCTAGAGTTTAGATAATTTAGATGAGAAGTGATATATATATATATATATATATATATATATATATATATATATATATATATATATATATATATATATATATATAGAGAGAGAGAGAGAGAGAGAGAGAGAGGAAAAGAAAGAACGGTAGACAGCTGGAGATTGGCTTGCATGTCCGTACTCACGTGCCTGCTATTGCACGACTTATCATAGTACCATGCACATAGTAATAGCTGGACGATGCTGCTCTCTAACCAATTTCAAAAATTTGGGTTTGGGTGCTCTTAAGTGTGTGCAAGAGAGAATGGGTCGGAAGGAGTTGAACATGGGAATCTTGTGGTAGCGGAATACAAAATGTCTTGGTTGAGGAGCTAAATGCAGTTGGCGCAATTGGATTGGTTAAAAAAAAGAATTGTAAGGAGAGAGGGAACAAAATCAAAGGTAATGGTTTAAGCCTAAATACCTGACATGCTTGGGAGGGATTATTTTAAAGAATACAATAGCCCACAATGGTGAGATGAAAGAATGGCCACAAAGCCTCTTCTCCAAATAATTAATCCTAAGCCCACTTAAATTGTTTTCTACTTCAATTACTAATATCCTAGATGGTATTTAGGTAACTTTTAGTACTAAAAGTCTAAAACATCGTATGCGAATATATAAAATATTAATTATAGAGAGGGAGTTTACAACATTGCTAACTTTTGATATTTAACAACGTATAGGCTTGTTTTGATATGTTTAGAGACATTTTGGTTCGACTCTAAAAGCTACTATATACATCAAAAAATGACAGAAAATTTAATATCCCAGAATAAAAATATAGAGATAAATTGATACACATAATCACCAAACTAAAATAAGATAACATGAATCACCAAACTTATTCCCATAAACCAAACTTAATTAATATAGTACAAATCACCAAACTGAATCACACATTTACCAAACTAAAATAAGAAATAGAACAACAACGTTTGATAGAAAGTCTGATACAACACTGATGAAATTGTCACTACCACATTTTAGGAAAAAGGGTATTTTAGTAATTTCCTATTTAAATAAATATTGTGCATGGTAAATAATTTTTGTTGTATTATTTAATTGTTGTTGGATGTTATTTAATTATTTTGGACTTATTTTAGTGGACCCAACTAGTTTAGTTTGGACCCATGGACCAACATGAATTAATTAGTTAGACTTGGCCCATTTAGAAAGCCCATGGTTAAGAAGATGGATTAAATTAATTAAATGATTAGACTAGAAGCTTCCTTCCTTAATTATTTCTTCATGAGAGGCCCCAAGGGGTACATTGGACATTTTACAATTGCTTGGGGGAGGGGCTATGGCCGGCCTATTAAAGAGGGGGGGAAATTTCTCTCTCCTCTCATCTCATTCCAAATCTAGATCTAGAATTCTTCCACTACCAAATTCCCTCCATTCCCAATCCAATTCCCTACCAAATTCATTCCAAATTCTTTCCAATTCACCATTAGAGAAGGAGGAAGCAAGGATCTAGAAGAAGGAAGCAAGGATCTACAAAGAGGAGCAAGGATCTACAATTTGGAAGCAAGTTCATCTCAATTGGAGGTTTCATTGGGAATCCATCTCCGAATAGGTATAATTCAGATTTTCCCATTTAAATAGCTTCTAAATCTGAGATTTAATCATGTAAAATTAACCTATATGTATGTACTACCCATAGGACTTTGTTTTGTGTTTATAGGAGACCCATGGAGAAAGTTATGGTGTTTTTTGTGTCAATTTTGTTGGAATTCCGAATTTACATTTTTTGTGTGTGTCAATTGATCCTATAGATCAATTGGACATGAGATTTGTGTTTGAGGCTAGTGTCGTGTCCATATTGGGACACTTGTGGTTCGTATCCCAACTATTTGGTGATACGTGTCATTTGGGGGTTTTCCTCCGACACGGGGCTTTGAACATGTCGTATTTTGACACAGACACATAGATCTACTTTTGACGCTTTGATTTGTTCATAAATATTATTTGTGATCTGTTTGTGTCCTTCGGGGTGCATTTAGTTGTGTGTTGGACTCGTGTCGCATGCGTATCCTAGATCTAGTGGGATACGGTGAGATACTCTCCAATTGTGAGTATTTTTTTTTATAGATCTAACTAATTGTGGTTCAATTCTTCATTTATAATTAGTATATATATATGGATATTAAATATTTATTTTGTGTATTTATTATAGTAATTATTGTAGCATAGATCTATATTTTGGGTGTGCTAATATAATGTACAATATAATATGTAGCTTTCTTGCACGCAAATATATATGTTACTACTTGTTAAATAATATAATTTATACATAAAATGTTTTATAAAATATATTTGTATGTTTAATTGTGTAATTATATTATTTATAATTATTATGTAATTATTTGGATATTAATGTAAATATTTTAGGTGTGCTTCTAGCCATGTAAATTATATGTTCTTTGTTAAATATTTGAAGGTATAAGTTTATGTGTATATTAATATATATATGTACATTTTTGTATTAATGGTTTATATATATATATATATATATATACTGTTTTATATATTCTGTTTATATATATATATATTGTTTTATATATTCTGTTTTTATATATATAATTATATATATATAACTTGTTTTAGTGACAGTGAATTAATGACAGTAAAAACTGTCATTAATTAGCCGACTAATAGCAGCCGCTGTAGCCTTCGGGCAATTAATGACAAACCTGTCATTAATTGCAGCAGCGGGAAACAGCAGCTTTTCTGCGACGCTTTTTCGCGACAGTTTAACTGTCAGCGAAAACCAAAGCAGTGGCAGTTTATTATTTGGGTTTCGGTGACAGTCCTTCGGTGACAGTCCCGACTGTCACTATTTAAACTGTTTTGATTTAATCCTATTTTATTCACTGTTTTTCAATGACGCTTTGACAGATTTAATGTATATATTATATATTATAATTGTATATATATATATGTGTTTTGTGAGGAATAATAATTGTAATAATATATTATGTTATTTATATAAATGTTGGGTTGTATATATTATTTTAGGGTATATATTAATTGTATTATTAGTATACTTTGTGAGAGTTCTTTTTGAATCTAATTTGATTCCTAAATTATTGTAGTTTATCTCTATATTATTTTATAGATGTCTTGTGAGGTTGACTTTGGGTTTGACCATGTTTGACTTTAGTGGACTTTAGAGTTGACCATAGTTGACTTTTACCTTAGAATTGACTTATTGACCTAGAAGTTGCCTAGTTTGACTTGTTCTCTTTCCGGGACCTTGTATTAATGTGGTATTCCATGTTTAGGTCTTCGAGGCACCGAGTCAGACATTTGTGAGACTGTTCATTGGACTTCAGGCAAGTACATTCTCTGATAGTTTCTCATTTATGATATCCTCTATGTTCGTTGTATCTAGTGTAGATATACATGTTCTCTTGACACTATGGTTACACGGATTGGTATATCCGGATCTCGTCATGAGATGTTATTCCTTGGTATATGGTGTATATGGTGCAAGTATTGTTTCATTGGTTATCTTGTACATGTACAGACACCGATTCTCGGGGAGACTAGCTATCTTCTTGGGGAATCTAGTGCCATAACGTACCGTGGTTGGATCTATTATACCAGTCGGGGTGGGGAGTATTTTAGTGTAGATATGTGATCATACCCTCCTTGTGCATGTCTTGTTCCTTGTGAGTGTTGATCATACACCGCACGTATAATCAGCCAGGCCATCATACTCTTGTGCAAGTTCCCAAGCCGATCACATGTTAAAGCTAGTACTCACACACTTAGTCATTAGTATTCTTGTTCCATCAGCATATTGTTCATTATTGTATTTCTTTCCAGTATTTCCTTATTGTCTATACATTCTTGTATCTATTTATGCATCTTGTTTATCCACAACTATTTACTGTTACATAGTTTTTATCATTATTTGAGAACTGCTGTTAGGGTTGTACTCTGCTCCTTTCCTGACTGGATATATTTTTCCAGATGACACTGAGGAGTACCCTACCTATTATGGACCCCAGGATGTTGTGGGTTTAGATTCTGAGACCCTGGCTCAAGAGGGACTTATCCCAACTGAGACAGTTGACCCTGGAGTTGTAGCTTTATAGTTTTGTAGTATTCTTTGTACTGGATTTGTCTCCAGCATATTTCTGTAATTTTTTTCAGACTCATTGATGTATTATTTTAGACTCATGAGTTGTATTGTGACTATTCTATTCTTTATCTGATTCGTGCTCATTTCCACCTTAGTTCTGTGATTGAGTATACTATCATTATTGGTGGTTCATTATATTGTTAGATAGTTTATCTAGACAGCGTTCTACCGCCGATTCTGCGGCGTAGGCTGGGCGTTGTTTTCGACTAGTACCCTAACATCGGGTGCGGGTCCTGACACATTTTTGGTGGTGGCCCATGCAGGTCTAGCTTCACAAGTATGTGATGTCGTGGTAGTGCGACAACTTAGTTGTACTACTGCGAGCCTGCAATAGGATATAGGATATAGGCTGAGATACTCAATCACATCTAGGAAAATTCTTTTGATTCAACTATTCTCCTTTGATATTGATACTTGATCTCTTAAACTGTCCTTTCCTTGATGTCTTACATCTTGTGCCATATTAATTCTATTCTTCTTGATTCCATTCCAGCTTTAGCTTTGTTTGATAGTGGTGCTTCCCATAGTTTTGTATCTGTTTCTTTTGCTCTGAAGCATGGTTTGGTAGCTGAGTCTTTGCTTAGGACTTGCAAGATCATGACCGGGGGAGGCATTATCCTGGTTAATGATATTTGCAAGGATCGGAGAGTTACTCTGGGAGGCCGGGAGTTGAGTGCGTGTCTACTTGTAATGCCACTTCTGAGCTACGATATTGTACTCGGGATGGATTGGTTGAGTAGGCACCGTGCTAGCATAGATTGTAGAGGAGGTAGAGTTTTGTTTGGTTCGCCAGGAGAGCCAGAGTTCGAGTTTGCTAGAGGAGCTGCAGAGCAGGGAGAAGGCATTATTTGTGGAGCTATGGTGGAAGACAAGGAGTTGCCACATCCGTTGATAGCAGAATTTTTGGATGTGTTTCCTGAAGAATTGCCAGGATTGCCGCCAGATCGAGATGTTGAATTTTCTATAGACTTGGTGCCAGGTGCAGAACCGATTTCGCAGCATGTCTATAGAGTAAACAACAGCGAGCTGGTCGAGTTGAAGAAGCAGGTGGACGAATTGCAGGATAAGGGGTTTATCAGATCGAGTTCTTCACCATGGGGAGCCCCGGTATTGTTTGTACCGAAGAAGGATGGATCGGTGCGCATGTGCATTGATTACAGGGCTTTGAATAATCTTACTATCAAGAATAAGTATCCTTTGCCACGGATTGATGATCTGTTTGATCAGTTGAGTGGTGCCAAGGTATTTTCTAAGATAGATTTGAGATCAGGCTACCATCAGGTGAAGGTGAAGCCGGGGGACATACCGAAGACTGCTTTTAGAACTCGGTATGGTCAGTACGAGTTTATGGTGATGCCGTTTGGTTTGACTAATGCACCGGCGGTATTTATGAACTTGATGAACAAGGTGTTCCACCAGTACCTTGACAAGTTCGTGGTGGTGTTCATCGACGACATACTCATATACTCGAGGACACCGGAGGAGCATGAGGAGCATTTGAGGATTGTGTTGGATGTGCTGAGGAAGGAGAAGCTGTATGGGAAGTTGTCCAAATGTGAGTTTTTCTTGGACAAGGTGGAATTCTTGGGGCATGTTGTGACTGGTGATGGTATTTCAGTGGATCCAAAGAAGATTTCAGCAGTGGAATTTTGGAAGACTCCGAGTTCGGTAGCAGAGATCAGGAGTTTCTTGGGATTGGCAGGCTACTACAGGAAGTTTGGGCAAGATTTTCGAGGATTGCCGAGCCGATGACCAGACTCACGAGGAAGGATGTGGAGTTTGTTTGGACGGAGGATTGCCAGGTTGCTTTTGAAGAGTTGAAGAAGAGGTTGACGTCTGCTCCTATTTTGACATTGCCATCAGGGTCCGGAGGTTTCACTATTTATAGTGATGCATCGGGAAAGGGTTTAGGTTGTGTTCTTCAGCAGCATGGGAAAGTGATTGCCTATGCATCCAGGCAATTGCGTCCTCATGAAAAGAACTATCCTACCCATGATTTGGAGTTGGCAGCTGTCATATTCGCCCTGAAGTTGTGGAAACATTATTTGTACGGAGAGCGTGTGGAGATCTTCACAGACCACAAAAGCTTGAAGTACGTTTTCACGCAGAAGGAGTTGAACATGAAGCAGCGTCGGTGGTTGGAATTGATGAAGGATTTTGATATCTCTTTGCAATATCATCCTGGGAAAGCCAATGTAGTTGCCGATGCTTTGAGCAGGTATCCGGTAGCTATGTTCTTGACGCATGATCGATATCTGTTGGAGGACTTGGAGAGCTTGGGCATTGAGGTGATTGTTCCTGGGTGTGCTATGCAGATGTGAGGATTGCAGATACACTCAGATTTGATGGACAGGATCAAGGCAGCACAGTATGATGATGTATCTTTGAGGAGTATCAGAGCTCAGGTGAGAGCAGGATTGGAGGATGATTTCACTATTGCAGAGGATGGATCTTTGAGGCATGGAGTTAGATTGTGTGTGCCTAGTGGGGAGTTGCGCGAGGAGGTGTTGCAGGAAGCGCATCGCTCTCAGTATTCCATACATCCAGGTGCTAACAAGATGTATCGGGATATGCGAGAGAGTGTGTGGTGGTATGGCATGAAGAGGGAAGTGGCACAGTTTGTATCCAGATGCTTAGTGTGCCAGCAGGTGAAAGCCGAGAGGCAGAGGTCAGGAGGTTTACTTCAGCCATTACCCATTCCAGAGTGGAAGTGGGAACACATTACTATGGATTTTGTGTCCGGACTACCACGATCTCCAGGAGGGAAAGACGCGATTTGGGTCATTGTTGATAGATTGACCAAGTCGGCCCACTTTTTGCCTTTCAAGGTGGGTTTGTCTACGGAGAAGCTGGCAGAGATGTATGTGAGGCAGATCGTTAGGATACATGGAGTTCCCGTCAGCATAGTCTCAGATCGAGATAGTCGTTTCACTTCTCATTTCTGGAGGAGTTTGCAGGAGAGTTTGGGCACTCAGCTCAAATTCAGTACTGCATATCATCCCCAGACAGATGGGCAGTCAGAGAGGACTATTCAGACTCTCGAGGATATGTTGCGTACTTGTGTACTAGATTTCGGGGGTTCTTGGGAGGACCATCTCCATTTGGTAGAGTTTGCTTACAACAACAGTTACCAGGCCAGTATAGAGATGTCACCTTTTGAAGCTCTATATGGTCGGAGGTGTCGTACTCCTTTGTCTTGGGACGATGTTGGAGAGAGAATTTTGCTTGGGCCAGAGATGGTTGTAGATGCAGCAGAGAAGGTTCAGTTGTTCAGAGACAGACTTCGAGTGGCGCAGGACAGACAACGGCATTGGGCCGATAGCCATCGGAGACCCTTGGAGTTTGAGGTATAGTTTAGATTTTATTTTGTGTGCTTGTTCTTGGTTGTTTGTTATAGATAAGTTCTTAAGGTGGTGTTTTGTTCTAGGTGGGTGGTTTGGTGTTTCTGAGGATTTCTCCGACACGAGGCACGATTCGCTTCGGTGGAGGCGGAAAGCTTAGTCCGTGATTCATTGGACCTTTCACTATTCTAGAGAGGGTCGGTGCAGTTGCTTATAGACTAGACTTGCCACCTGCATTGGAGGGAGTGCACAACGTGTTTCATGTGTCGCAGTTGAGACGATACGTGGCAGATCCTAGTCATGTATTGGATCACTCAGAGATAGAGGTGGGCCCTACTCTTAGCTATCCAGAGCAGCCAGTTGGGATTCTGGATCGGAGAGAGAAGGTGCTGAGGAACCAGACTATTCCTTTGGTGCGCGTCGCATGGAGGCATCACTCTCCGGGGGAATCTACCTGGGAGAGAGAGGATGAAATGCGAGAGCGTTATCCATATTTGTTTGTACCTTGAGGTATGTTATTTCTAGTTATGTTCTGTTCATTGTTATGTTCTGTTCATTAGTTAGTTGTGATTCATTAGTTCTGTTCTGTGATTTTTCTGGGGGTAGTTTTCATCTTTAAATTTCGAGGACGAAATTATTTTAAGGAGGGTAGACTTGTCACTACCACATTTTAGGAAAAAGGGTATTTTAGTAATTTCCTATTTAAATAAATATTGTGCATGGTAAATAATTTTTGTTGTATTATTTAATTGTTGTTGGATGTTATTTAATTATTTTAGACTTATTTTAGTGGACCCAACTAGTTTAGTTTGGACCCATGGACCAACATGAATTAATTAGTTAGACTTGGCCCATTTAGAAAGCCCATGGTTAAGAAGATGGATTAAATTAATTAAATGATTAGACTAGAAGCTTCCTTCCTTAATTATTTCTTCATGAGAGGCCCCAAGGGGTACATTGGACATTTTACAATTGCTTGGGGGAGGGGCTATGGCCGGCCTATTAAAGAGGGGGGGAAATTTCTCTCTCCTCTCATCTCATTCCAAATCTAGATCTAGAATTCTCCCACTACCAAATTCCCTCCATTCCCAATCCAATTCCCTACCAAATTTATTCCAAATTCTTTCCAATTCACCATTAGAGAAGGAGGAAGCAAGGATCTAGAAGAAGGAAGCAAGGATCTACAAAGAGGAGCAAGGATCTACAATTTGGAAGCAAGTTCATCTCAATTGGAGGTTTCATTGGGAATCCATCTCCCAATAGGTATAATTCAGATTTTTCCATTTAAATAGCTTCTAAATATGAGATTTAATCATGTAAAATCAACCTATATGTATGTACTACCCATATGAATTTGTTTTGTGTTCATAGGAGACCCATGGAGAAAGTTATGGTGCGTTTTGTGTCAATTTTGTTGGAATTCCGAATTTACATTTTTTGTGTGTGTCAATTGATCCTATAGATCAATTGGACATGAGATTTGTGTTTGAGGCTAGTGTCGTGTCCATATTGGGATACTTGTGGTTCGTATCCCAACTATTTGGTGATACGTGTCATTTGGGGGTTTTCCTCCGACACGGGGCTTTGAACATGTCGTATTTTGACACGGACACATAGATCTACTTTTGACGCTTTGATTTGTTCATAAATATTATTTGTGATCTGTTTGTGTCCTTCGGGGTGCATTTAGTTGTGTGTTGGACTCGTGTCGCATGCGTATCCTAGATCTAGTGGGATACGGTGAGATACTCTCCAATTGTGTGTATTTTTTTTATAGATCTAATTAATTGTGGTTCAATTCTTCATTTATAATTAGTATATATATATATGGATATTAAATATTTATTTTGTGTATTTATTATAGTAATTATTGTAGCATAGATCTATATTTTGGGTGTGCTAATATAATGTACAATATAATATGTAGCTTTCTTGCATGCAAATATATATGTTACTACTTGTTAAATAATATAATTTATACATAAAATGTTTTATAAAATATATTTGTATGTTTAATTGTGTAATTATATTATTTATAATTATTATATAATTATTTGGATATTAATGTAAATATTTTAGGTGTGCTTCTAGCCATGTAAATTATATGTTCTTTGTTAAATATTTGAAGGTATAAGTTTATGTGTATATTAATATATATATGTACATTTTTGTATTAATGGTTTATATATATATATATATATATATATATATATATATATATATATATACTATTTTATATATTCTGTTTATATATATATATATATATATATATATATTGTTTTATATATTCTATTTTTATATATATAATTATATATATATAACTTGTTTTAGTGACAGTGAATTAATGACAGTAAAAACTGTCATTAATTAGCCGACTAATAGCAGCCGCTGTAGCCTTCGGGCAATTAATGACAAACCTGTCATTAATTGCAGCAGCGGGAAACAGCAGCTTTTCTGCGACGCTTTTCCGCGACAGTTTAACTGTCAGCGAAAACCAAAGCAGTGGCAGTTTATTATTTGGGTTTCGGTGACAGTCCTTCGGTGACAGTCCCGACTGTCACTATTTAAACTGTTTTGATTTAATCCTATTTTATTCACTGTTTTTCAATGACGCTTTGACAGATTTAATGTATATATTATATATTATAATTGTATATATATATGTGTTTTGTGAGGAATAATAATTGTAATAATATATTATGTTATTTATATAAATGTTGGGTTGTATATATTATTTTAGGGTATATATTAATTGTATTATTAGTATACTTTGTGAGAGTTCTTTTTGAATCTAATTTGATTTCTAAATTATTGTAGTTTATCTCTATATTATTTTATAGATGTCTTGTGAGGTTGACTTTGGGTTTGACCATGTTTGACTTTAGTGGACTTTAGAGTTGACCATAGTTGACTTTTACCTTAGAATTGACTTATTGACCTAGAAGTTGCCTAGTTTGACTTGTTCTCTTTCCGGGACCTTGTATTAATGTGGTATTCCATGTCTAGGTCTTCGAGGCACCGAGTCAGACATTTGTGAGACTGTTCATTGGACTTCAGGCGAGTACATTCTCTGATAGTTTCTCATTTATGATATCCTCTATGTTCGTTGTATCTAGTGTAGATATACATGTTCTCTTGACACTATGGTTACACGGATTGGTATATCCGGATCTCGTCATGAGATGTTATTCCTTGGTATATGGTGTATATGGTGCAAGTATTGTTTCATTGGTTATCTTGTACATGTACAGACACCGATTCTCGGGGAGACTAGCTATCTTCTTGGGGAATCTAGTGCCATAACGTACCGTGGTTGGATCTATTATACCAGTCGGGGTGGGGAGTATTTTAGTGTAGATATGTGATCATACCCTCCTTGTGCATGTCTTGTTCCTTGTGAGTGTTGATCATACACCGCACGTATAATCAGCCAGGCCATCATACTCTTGCGCAAGTTCCCAAGCCGATCACATGTTAAAGCTAGTACTCACACACTTAGTCATTAGTATTCTTGTTCCATCAGCATATTGTTCATTATTGTATTTCTTTCCAGTATTTCCTTATTGTCTATACATTCTTGTATCTATTTATGCATCTTGTTTATCCACAACTATTTACTGTTACATAGTTTTTATCATTATTTGAGAACTGCTGTTAGGGTTGTACTCTGCTCCTTTCCTGACTGGATATATTTTTCCAGATGACACTGAGGAGTACCCTACCTATTATGGACCCCAGGATGTTGTGGGTTTAGATTCTGAGACCCTGGCTCAAGAGGGACTTATCCCAACTGAGACAGTTGACCCTGGAGTTGTAGCTTTATAGTTTTGTAGTATTCTTTGTACTGGATTTGTCTCCAGCATATTTCTGTAATTTTTTTCAGACTCATTGATGTATTATTTTAGACTCATGAGTTGTATTGTGACTATTCTATTCTTTATCTGATTCGTGCTCATTTCCACCTTAGTTCTGTGATTGAGTATACTATCATTATTGGTGGTTCATTATATTGTTAGATAGTTTATCTAGACAGCGTTCTACCGCCGATTCTGCGGCGTAGGCTGGGCGTTGTTTTCGACTAGTACCCTTACACCGGGTGCGGGTCGTGACACGTTTTTGGTGGTGGCCCATGCAGGTCTAGCTTCACAAGTATGTGATGTCGTGGTAGTGCGACAACTTAGTTGTACTACTGCGAGCCTGCAATAGGATATAGGATATAGGCTGAGATACTCAATCACATCTAGGAAAATTCTTTTGATTCAACTATTCTCCTTTGATATTGATACTTGATCTCTTAAACTGTCCTTTCCTTGATGTCTTACATCTTGTGCCATATTAATTCTATTCTTCTTGATTCCATTCCAGCTTTAGCTTTGTTTGATAGTGGTGCTTCCCATAGTTTTGTATCTGTTTCTTTTGCTCTGAAGCATGGTTTGGTAGCTGAGTCTTTGCTTAGGACTTGCAAGATCATGACCGGGGGAGGCATTATCCTGGTTAATGATATTTGCAAGGATCGGAGAGTTACTCTGGGAGGCCGGGAGTTGAGTGCGTGTCTACTTGTAATGCCACTTCTGAGCTACGACATTGTACTCGGGATGGATTGGTTGAGTAGGCACCGTGCTAGCATAGATTGTAGAGGAGGTAGAGTTTTGTTTGGTTCGCCAGGAGAGCCAGAGTTCGAGTTTGCTAGAGGAGCTACAGAGCAGGGAGAAGGCATTATTTGTGGAGCTATGGTGGAAGACAAGGAGTTGCTACATCCGTTGATAGCAGAATTTTTGGATGTATTTCCTGAAGAATTGCCAGGATTGCCGCCAGATCGAGATGTTGAATTTTCTATAGACTTGGTGCCAGGTGCAGAACCGATTT
The DNA here is from genome assembly GCA_036927795.1 of Iris macrosiphon. Classification (NCBI taxonomy): domain Eukaryota; kingdom Viridiplantae; phylum Streptophyta; class Magnoliopsida; order Asparagales; family Iridaceae; genus Iris; species Iris macrosiphon. Next base: position 140,331 of record JAYESA010000020.1, on the reverse strand, counting down.
CGCAGCATGTCTATAGAGTAAACAACAGCGAGCTGGTCGAGTTGAAGAAGCAGGTGGACGAATTGCAGGATAAGGGGTTTATCAGATCGAGTTCTTCACCATGGGGAGCCCCGTTATTGTTTGTACCGAAGAAGGATGGATCGGTGCGCATGTGCATTGATTACAGGGCTTTGAATAATCTCACTATCAAGAATAAGTATCCTTTGCCACGGATTGATGATCTGTTTGATCAGTTGAGTGGTGCCAAGGTATTTTCTAAGATAGATTTGAGATCAGGCTACCATCAGGTGAAGGTGAAGCCGGGGGACATACCGAAGACTGCTTTTAGAACTCGGTATGGTCAGTACGAGTTTATGGTGATGCCGTTTGGTTTGACTAATGCACCGGCGGTATTTATGAACTTGATGAACAAGGTGTTCCACCAGTACCTTGACAAGTTCGTGGTGGTGTTCATCGACGACATACTCATATACTCGAGGACACCGGAGGAGCATGAGGAGCATTTGAGGATTGTGTTGGATGTGCTGAGGAAGGAGAAGCTGTATGGGAAGTTGTCCAAATGTGAGTTTTTCTTGGACAAGGTAGAATTCTTGGGGCATGTTGTGACTGGTGATGGTATTTCAGTGGATCCAAAGAAGATTTCAGCAGTGGAATTTTGGAAGACTTCGAGTTCGGTAGCAGAGATCAGGAGTTTCTTGGGATTGGCAGGCTACTACAGGAAGTTTGGGCAAGATTTTCGAGGATTGCCGAGCCGATGACCAGACTCACGAGGAAGGATGTGGAGTTTGTTTGGACGGAGGATTGCCAGGTTGCTTTTGAAGAGTTGAAGAAGAGGTTGACGTCTGCTCCTATTTTGACATTGCCATCAGGGTCCGGAGGTTTCACTATTTATAGTGATGCATCGGGAAAGGGTTTAGGTTGTGTTCTTCAGCAGCATGGGAAAGTGATTGCCTATGCATCCAGGCAATTGCGTCCTCATAAAAAGAACTATCCTACCCATGATTTGGAGTTGGCAGCTGTCATATTCGCCCTGAAGTTATGGAAACATTATTTGTACGGAGAGCGTGTGGAGATCTTCACAGACCACAAAAGCTTGAAGTACGTTTTCACGCAAAAGGAGTTGAACATGAGGCAGCGTCGGTGGTTGGAATTGATGAAGGATTTTGATATCTCTTTGCAATATCATCCTGGGAAAGCCAATGTAGTTGCCGATGCTTTGAGCAGGTATCCGGTAGCTATGTTCTTGACGCAGGATCGATATCTGTTGGAGGACTTGGAGAGCTTGGGCATTGAGGTGATTGCTCCTGGGTGTGCTATGCAGATGTGGGGATTGCAGATACACTCAGATTTGATGGACAGGATCAAGGCAGCACAGTATGATGATGTATCTTTGAGGAGTATCAGAGCTCAGGTGAGAGCAGGATTGGAGGATGATTTCACTATTGCAGAGGATGGATCTTTGAGGCATGGAGTTAGATTGTGTGTGCCTAGTGGGGAGTTGCGCGAGGAGGTGTTACAGGAAGCGCATCGCTCTCAGTATTCCATACATCCAGGTGCTAACAAGATGTATCGGGATATGCGAGAGAGTGTGTGGTGGTATGGCATGAAGAGGGAAGTGGCACAGTTTGTATCCAGATGCTTAGTGTGCCAGCAGGTGAAAGCCGAGAGGCAGAGGTCAGGAGGTTTACTTCAGCCATTACCCATTCCAGAGTGGAAGTGGGAACACATTACTATGGATTTTGTGTCCGGACTACCACGATCTCCAGGAGGGAAAGACGCGATTTGGGTCATTGTTGATAGATTGACCAAGTCGGCCCACTTTTTGCCTTTCAAGGTGGGTTTGTCTACGGAGAAGCTGGCAGAGATGTATGTGAGGCAGATCGTTAGGATACATGGAGTTCCCGTCAGCATAGTCTCAGATCGAGATAGTCATTTCACTTCTCATTTCTGGAGGTGTTTGCAGGAGAGTTTGGGCACTCAGCTCAAATTCAGTACTGCATATCATCCCCAGACAGATGGGCAGTCAGAGAGGACTATTCAGACTCTCGAGGATATGTTGTGCACTTGTGTACTAGATTTCGGGGGTTCTTGGGAGGACCATCTCCATTTGGTAGAGTTTGCTTACAACAACAGTTACCAGGCCAGTATAGAGATGTCACCTTTTGAAGCTCTATATGGTCGGAGGTGTCGTACTCCTTTGTCTTGGGACGATGTTGGAGAGAGAATTTTGCTTGGGCCAGAGATGGTTGTGGATGCAGCAGAGAAGGTTCAGTTGTTCAGAGACAGACTTCGAGTGGCGCAGGACAGACAACGGCATTGGGCCGATAGCCATCGGAGACCCTTGGAGTTTGAGGTATAGTTTAGATTTTATTTTGTGTGCTTGTTCTTGGTTGTTTGTTATAGATAAGTTCTTAAGGTGGTGTTTTGTTCTAGGTGGGTGGTTTGGTGTTTCTGAGGATTTCTCCGACACGAGGCACGATTCGCTTCGGTGGAGGCGGAAAGCTTAGTCCGCGATTCATTGGACCTTTCACTATTCTAGAGAGGGTCGGTGCAGTTGCTTATAGACTAGACTTGCTACCTGCATTGGAGGGAGTGCACAACGTGTTTCATGTGTCACAGTTGAGACGATACGTGGCAGATCCTAGTCATGTATTGGATCACTCAGAGATAGAGGTGGGCCCTACTCTTAGCTATCCAGAGCAGCCAGTTGGGATTCTGGATCGGAGAGAGAAGGTGCTGAGGAACCAGACTATTCCTTTGGTGCGCGTCGCATGGAGGCATCACTCTCCGGGGGAATCTACCTGGGAGAGAGAGGATGAAATGCGAGAGCGTTATCCATATTTGTTTGTACCTTGAGGTATGTTATTTCTAGTTATGTTCTATTCATTGTTATGTTCTGTTCATTAGTTAGTTGTGATTCATTAGTTCTGTTCTGTGATTTTTCTGGGGGTAGTTTTCATCTTTAAATTTCGAGGACGAAATTATTTTAAGGAGGGTAGACTTGTCACTACCACATTTTAGGAAAAAGGGTATTTTAGTAATTTCCTATTTAAATAAATATTGTGCATGGTAAATAATTTTTGTTGTATTATTTAATTATTGTTGGATGTTATTTAATTATTTTAGACTTATTTTAGTGGACCCAACTAGTTTAGTTTGGACCCATGGACCAACATGAATTAATTAGTTAGACTTGGCCCATTTAGAAAGCCCATGGTTAAGAAGATGGATTAAATTAATTAAATGATTAGACTAGAAGCTTCCTTCCTTAATTATTTCTTCATGAGAGGCCCCAAGGGGTACATTGGACATTTTACAATTGCTTGGGGGAGGGGCTATGGCCGGCCTATTAAAGAGGGGGGGAAATTTCTCTCTCCTCTCATCTCATTCCAAATCTAGATATAGAATTCTCCCACTACCAAATTCTCTCCATTCCCAATCCAATTCCCTACCAAATTTATTCTAAATTCTTTCCAATTCACCATTAGAGAAGGAGGAAGCAAGGATCTAGAAGAAGGAAGCAAGGATCTACAAAGAGGAGCAAGGATCTACAATTTGGAAGCAAGTTCATCTCAATTGGAGGTTTCATTGAGAATCCATCTCCCAATAGGTATAATTCAGATTTTCCCATTTAAATAGCTTCTAAATCTGAGATTTAATCATGTAAAATCAACCTATATGTATGTACTACCCATATGACTTTGTTTTGTGTTCATAGGAGACCCATGGAGAAAGTTATGGTGCTTTTTGTGTCAATTTTGTTGGAATTCCGAATTTACATTTTTTGTGTGTGTCAATTGATCCTATAGATCAATTGGACATGAGATTTGTGTTTGAGGCTAGTGTCGTATCCATATTGGGATACTTGTGGTTCGTATCCCAACTATTTGGTGATACGTGTCATTTGGGGGTTTTCCTCCGACACGGGGCTTTGAACATGTCGTATTTTGACACGGACACATAGATCTACTTTTGACGCTTTGATTTGTTCATAAATATTATTTGTGATCTGTTTGTGTCCTTCGGGGTGCATTTAGTTGTGTGTTGGACTCGTGTCGCATGCGTATCCTAGATCTAGTGGGATACGGTGAGATACTCTCCAATTGTGTGTATTTTTTTTTATAGATCTAATTAATTGTGGTTCAATTCTTCATTTATAATTAGTATATATATATGGATATTAAATATTTATTTTGTGTATTTATTATAGTAATTATTGTAGCATAGATCTATATTTTGGGTGTGCTAATATAATGTACAATATAATATGTAGCTTTCTTGCATGCAAATATATATGTTACTACTTGTTAAATAATATAATTTATACATAAAATGTTTTATAAAATATATTTGTATGTTTAATTGTGTAATTATATTATTTATAATTATTATGTAATTATTTGGATATTAATGTAAATATTTTAGGTGTGCTTCTAGCCATGTAAATTATATGTTCTTTGTTAAATATTTGAAGGTATAAGTTTATGTGTATATTAATATATATATGTACATTTTTGTATTAATGGTTTATATATATATATATATATACTGTTTTATATATTCTGTTTATATATATATATATATATATATATTGTTTTATATATTCTGTTTTTATATATATAATTATATATATATAATTTGTTTTAGTGACAGTGAATTAATGACAGTAAAAACTGTCATTAATTAGCCGACTAATAGCAGCCGCTGTAGCCTTCGGGCAATTAATGACAAACCTGTCATTAATTGCAGCAGCGGGAAACAGCAGCTTTTCTGCGACGCTTTTCCGCGACAGTTTAACTGTCAGCGAAAACCAAAGCAGTGGCAGTTTATTATTTGGGTTTCGGTGAAAGTCCTTCGGTGACAGTCCCGACTGTCACTATTTAAACTGTTTTGATTTAATCCTATTTTATTCACTGTTTTTCAATGACGCTTTGACAGATTTAATGTATATATTATATATTATAATTGTATATATATATATATGTGTTTTGTGAGGAATAATAATTGTAATAATATATTATGTTATTTATATAAATGTTGGGTTGTATATATTATTTTAGGGTATATATTAATTGTATTATTAGTATACTTTGTGAGAGTTCTTTTTGAATCTAATTTGATTCCTAAATTATTGTAGTTTATCTCTATATTATTTTATAGATGTCTTGTGAGGTTGACTTTGGGTTTGACCATGTTTGACTTTAGTGGACTTTAGAGTTGACCATAGTTGACTTTTACCTTAGAATTGACTTATTGACCTAGAAGTTGCCTAGTTTGACTTGTTCTCTTTCCGGGACCTTGTATTAATGTGGTATTCCATGTTTAGGTCTTCGAGGCACCGAGTCAGACATTTGTGAGACTGTTCATTGGACTTCAGGCAAGTACATTCTCTGATAGTTTCTCATTTATGATATCCTCTATGTTCGTTGTATCTAGTGTAGATATACATGTTCTCTTGACACTATGGTTACACGGATTGGTATATCCGGATCTCGTCATGAGATGTTATTCCTTGGTATATGGTGTATATGGTGCAAGTATTGTTTCATTGGTTATCTTGTACATGTACAGACACCGATTCTCGGGGAGACTAGCTATCTTCTTGGGGAATCTAGTGCCATAACGTACCGTGGTTGGATCTATTATACCAGTCGGGGTGGGGAGTATTTTAGTGTAGATATGTGATCATACCCTCCTTGTGCATGTCTTGTTCCTTGTGAGTGTTGATCATACACCGCACGTATAATCAGCCAGGCCATCATACTCTTGTGCAAGTTTCCAAGCCGATCACATGTTAAAGCTAGTACTCACACACTTAGTCATTAGTATTCTTGTTCCATCAGCATATTGTTCATTATTGTATTTCTTTCCAGTATTTCCTTATTGTCTATACATTCTTGTATCTATTTATGCATCTTGTTTATCCACAACTATTTACTGTTACATAGTTTTTATCATTATTTGAGAACTGCTGTTAGGGTTGTACTCTGCTCCTTTCCTGACTGGATATATTTTTCCAGATGACACTGAGGAGTACCCTACCTATTATGGACCCCAGGATATTGTGGGTTTAGATTCTGAGACCCTGGCTCAAGAGGGACTTATCCCAACTGAGACAGTTGACCCTGGAGTTGTAGCTTTATAGTTTTGTAGTATTCTTTGTACTGGATTTGTCTCCAGCATATTTCTGTAATTTTTTTCAGACTCATTGATGTATTATTTTAGACTCATGAGTTGTATTGTGACTATTCTATTCTTTATCTGATTCGTGCTCATTTCCACCTTAGTTCTGTGATTGAGTATACTATCATTATTGGTGGTTCATTATATTGTTAGATAGTTTATCTAGACAGCGTTCTACCGCCGATTCTGCGGCGTAGGCTGGGCGTTGTTTCCGACTAGTACCCTTACACCGGGTGCGGGTCGTGACACGTTTTTGGTGGTGGCCCATGCAGGTCTAGCTTCACAAGTATGTGATGTCGTGGTAGTGCGACAACTTAGTTGTACTACTGCGAGCCTGCAATAGGATATAGGATATAGGCTGAGATACTCAATCACATCTAGGAAAATTCTTTTGATTCAACTATTCTCCTTTGATATTGATACTTGATCTCTTAAACTGTCCTTTCCTTGATGTCTTACATCTTGTGCCATATTAATTCTATTCTTCTTTATTCCATTCCAGCTTTAGCTTTGTTTGATAGTGGTGCTTCCCATAGTTTTGTATCTGTTTCTTTTGCTCTGAAGCATGGTTTGGTAGCTGAGTCTTTGCTTAGGACTTGCAAGATCATGACCGGGGGAGGCATTATCCTGGTTAATGATATTTGCAAGGATCGGAGAGTTACTCTGGGAGGCCGGGAGTTGAGTGCGTGTCTACTTGTAATGCCACTTCTGAGCTACGACATTGTACTCGGGATGGATTGGTTGAGTAGGCACCGTGCTAGCATAGATTGTAGAGGAGGTAGAGTTTTGTTTGGTTCGCCAGGAGAGCCAGAGTTCGAGTTTGCTAGAGGAGCTGCAGAGCAGGGAGAAGGCATTATTTGTGGAGCTATGGTGGAAGACAAGGAGTTGCCACATCCGTTGATAGCAGAATTTTTGGATGTGTTTCCTGAAGAATTGCCAGGATTGCCGCCAGATCGAGATGTTGAATTTTCTATAGACTTGGTGCCAGGTGCAGAACCGATTTCGCAGCATGTCTATAGAGTAAACAACAGCGAGCTGGTCGAGTTGAAGAAGCAGGTGGACGAATTGCAGGATAAGGGGTTTATCAGATCGAGTTCTTCACCATGGGGAGCCCCGGTATTGTTTGTACCGAAGAAGGATGGATCGGTGCGCATGTGCATTGATTACAGGGCTTTGAATAATCTCACTATCAAGAATAAGTATCCTTTGCCACGGATTGATGATCTGTTTGATCAGTTGAGTGGTGCCAAGGTATTTTCTAAGATAGATTTGAGATCAGGCTACCATCAGGTGAAGGTGAAGCCGGGGGACATACCGAAGACTGCTTTTAGAACTCGGTATGGTCAGTACGAGTTTATGGTGATGCCGTTTGGTTTGACTAATGCACCGGCGGTATTTATGAACTTGATGAACAAGGTGTTCCACCAGTACCTTGACAAGTTCGTGGTGGTGTTCATCGACGACATACTCATATACTCGAGGACACCGGAGGAGCATGAGGAGCATTTGAGGATTGTGTTGGATGTGCTGAGGAAGGAGAAGCTGTATGGGAAGTTGTCCAAATGTGAGTTTTTCTTGGACAAGGTAGAATTCTTGGGGCATGTTGTGACTGGTGATGGTATTTCAGTGGATCCAAAGAAGATTTCAGCAGTGGAATTTTGGAAGACTCCGAGTTCGGTAGCAGAGATCAGGAGTTTCTTGGGATTGGCAGGCTACTACAGGAAGTTTGGGCAAGATTTTCGAGGATTGCCGAGCCGATGACCAGACTCACGAGGAAGGATGTGGAGTTTGTTTGGACGGAGGATTGCCAGGTTGCTTTTGAAGAGTTGAAGAAGAGGTTGACGTCTGCTCCTATTTTGACATTGCCATCAGGGTCCGGAGGTTTCACTATTTATAGTGATGCATCGGGAAAGGATTTAGGTTGTGTTCTTCAGCAGCATGGGAAAGTGATTGCCTATGCATCCAGGCAATTGCGTCCTCATGAAAAGAACTATCCTACCCATGATTTGGAGTTGGCAGCTGTCATATTCGCCCTGAAGTTGTGGAAACATTATTTGTACGGAGAGCGTGTGGAGATCTTCACAGACCACAAAAGCTTGAAGTACGTTTTCACGCAGAAGGAGTTGAACATGAGGCAGCGTCGGTGGTTGGAATTGATGAAGGATTTTGATATCTCTTTGCAATATCATCCTGGGAAAGCCAATGTAGTTGCCGATGCTTTGAGCAGGTATCCGGTAGCTATGTTCTTGACGCATGATCGATATCTGTTGGAGGACTTGGAGAGCTTGGGCATTGAGGTGATTGTTCCTGGGTGTGCTATGCAGATGTGAGGATTGCAGATACACTCAGATTTGATGGACAGGATCAAGGCAGCACAGTATGATGATGTATCTTTGAGGAGTATCAGAGCTCAGGTGAGAGCAGGATTGGAGGATGATTTCACTATTGCAGAGGATGGATCTTTGAGGCATGGAGTTAGATTGTGTGTGCCTAGTGGGGAGTTGCGCGAGGAGGTGTTGCAGGAAGCGCATCGCTCTCAGTATTCCATACATCCAGGTGCTAACAAGATGTATCAGGATATGCGAGAGAGTGTGTGGTGGTATGGCATGAAGAGGGAAGTGGCACAGTTTGTATCCAGATGCTTAGTGTGCCAGCAGGTGAAAGCCGAGAGGCAGAGGTCAGGAGGTTTACTTCAGCCATTACCCATTCCAGAGTGGAAGTGGGAATACATTACTATGGATTTTGTGTCCGGACTACCACGATCTCCAGGAGGGAAAGACGCGATTTGGGTCATTGTTGATAGATTGACCAAGTCGGCCCACTTTTTGCCTTTCAAGGTGGGTTTGTCTACGGAGAAGCTGGCAGAGATGTATGTGAGGCAGATCGTTAGGATACATGGAGTTCCCGTCAGCATAGTCTCAGATCGAGATAGTCGTTTCACTTCTCATTTCTGGAGGAGTTTACAGGAGAGTTTGGGCACTCAGCTCAAATTCAGTACTGCATATCATCCCCAGACAGATGGGCAGTCAGAGAGGACTATTCAGACTCTCGAGGATATGTTGCGCACTTGTGTACTAGATTTCGGGGGTTCTTGGGAGGACCATCTCCATTTGGTAGAGTTTGCTTACAACAACAGTTACCAGGCCAGTATAGAGATGTCACCTTTTGAAGCTCTATATGGTCGGAGGTGTCGTACTCCTTTGTCTTGGGACGATGTTGGAGAGAGAATTTTGCTTGGGCCAGAGATGGTTGTGGATGCAGCAGAGAAGGTTCAGTTGTTCAGAGACAGACTTCGAGTGGCGCAGGACAGACAACGGCATTGGGCCGATAGCCATCGGAGACCCTTGGAGTTTGAGGTATAGTTTAGATTTTATTTTGTGTGCTTGTTCTTGGTTGTTTGTTATAGATAAGTTCTTAAGGTGGTGTTTTGTTCTAGGTGGGTGGTTTGGTATTTCTGAGGATTTCTCCGACACGAGGCACGATTCGCTTCGGTGGAGGCGGAAAGCTTAGTCCGCGATTCATTGGACCTTTCACTATTCTAGAGAGGGTCGGTGCAGTTGCTTATAGACTAGACTTGCCACCTGCATTGGAGGGAGTGCACAACGTGTTTCATGTGTCGCAGTTGAGACGATACGTGGCAGATCCTAGTCATGTATTGGATCACTCAGAGATAGAGGTGGGCCCTACTCTTAGCTATCCAGAGCAGCCAGTTGGGATTCTGGATCGGAGAGAGAAGGTGCTGAGGAACCAGACTATTCCTTTGGTGCGCGTCGCATGGAGGCATCACTCTCCGGGGGAATCTACCTGGGAGAGAGAGGATGAAATGCGAGAGCGTTATCCATATTTGTTTGTACCTTGAGGTATGTTATTTCTAGTTATGTTCTGTTCATTGTTATGTTCTGTTCATTAGTTAGTTGTGATTCATTAGTTCTGTTCTGTGATTTTTCTGGGGGTAGTTTTCATCTTTAAATTTCGAGGACGAAATTATTTTAAGGAGGGTAGACTTGTCACTACCACATTTTAGGAAAAAGGGTATTTTAGTAATTTCCTATTTAAATAAATATTGTGCATGGTAAATAATTTTTGTTGTATTATTTAATTGTTGTTGGATGTTATTTAATTATTTTAGACTTATTTTAGTGGACCCAACTAGTTTAGTTTGGACCCATGGACCAACATGAATTAATTAGTTAGACTTGGCCCATTTAGAAAGCCCATGGTTAAGAAGATGGATTAAATTAATTAAATGATTAGACTAGAAGCTTCCTTCCTTAATTATTTCTTCATAAGAGGCCCCAAGGGGTACATTGGACATTTTACAATTGCTTGGGGGAGGGGCTATGGCCGGCCTATTAAAGAGGGGGGGAAATTTCTCTCTCCTCTCATCTCATTCCAAATCTAGATCTAGAATTCTCCCACTACCAAATTCCCTCCATTTCCAATCCAATTCCCTACCAAATTCATTCCAAATTCTTTCCAATTCACCATTAGAGAAGGAGGAAGCAAGGATCTAGAAGAAGGAAGCAAGGATCTACAAAGAGGAGCAAGGATCTACAATTTGGAAGCAAATTCATCTCAATTGGAGGTTTCATTGGGAATCCATCTCCCAATAGGTATAATTCAGATTTTCCCATTTAAATAGCTTCTAAATCTGAGATTTAATCATGTAAAATCAACCTATATGTATGTACTACCCATATGACTTTGTTTTGTGTTCATAGGAGACCCATGGAGAAAGTTATGGTGCTTTTTGTGTCAATTTTGTTGGAATTCTGAATTTACATTTTTTGTGTGTATCAATTGATCCTATAGATCAATTGGACATGAGATTTGTGTTTGAGGCTAGTGTCGTGTCCATATTGGGATACTTGTGGTTCGTATCCCAACTATTTGGTGATACGTGTCATTTGGGGGTTTTCCTCCGACACGGGGCTTTGAACATGTCGTATTTTGACACGGACACATAGATCTACTTTTGACGCTTTGATTTGTTCATAAATATTATTTGTGATCTGTTTGTGTCCTTCGGGGTGCATTTAGTTATGTGTTGGACTCGTGTCGCATGCGTATCCTAGATCTAGTGGGATACGGTGAGATACTCTCCAATTGTGTGTATTTTTTTTTATAGATCTCATTAATTGTGGTTCAATTCTTCATTTATAATTAGTATATATATATGGATATTAAATATTTATTTTGTGTATTTATTATAGTAATTATTGTAGCATAGATCTATATTTTGGGTGTGCTAATATAATGTACAATATAATATGTAGCTTTCTTGCATGCAAATATATATGTTACTACTTGTTAAATAATATAATTTATACATAAAATATTTTATAAAATATATTTGTATGTTTAATTGTGTAATTATATTATTTATAATTATTATGTAATTATTTGGATATTAATGTAAATATTTTAGGTGTGCTTCTAGCCATGTAAATTATATGTTCTTTGTTAAATATTTGAAGGTATAAGTTTATGTGTATATTAATATATATATGTACATTTTTGTATTAATGGTTTATATATATATATATATATATATATATATATATATATATATATATATATATATATATATATATATATATATATATATATATATATATACTGTTTTATATATTCTGTTTATATATATATATATATATATTGTTTTATATATTCTGTTTTTATATATATAATTATATATATATAACTTGTTTTAGTGACAGTGAATTAATGACAGTAAAAACTGTCATTAATTAGCCGACTAATAGCAGCCGCTGTAGCCTTCGGGCAATTAATGACAAACCTGTCATTAATTGCAGCAGCGGGAAACAGCAGCTTTTCTGCGACGCTTTTCCGCGACAGTTTAACTGTCAGCGAAAACCAAAGCAGTGGCAGTTTATTATTTGGGTTTTGGTGAAGGTCCTTCGGTGACAGTCCCGACTGTCACTATTTAAACTGTTTTGATTTAATCCTATTTTATTCACTGTTTTTCAATGACGCTTTGACAGATTTAATGTATATATTATATATTATAATTGTATATATATATATGTGTTTTGTGAGGAATAATAATTGTAATAATATATTATGTTATTTATATAAATGTTGGGTTGTATATATTATTTTAGGGTATATATTAATTGTATTATTAGTATACTTTGTGAGAGTTCTTTTTGAATCTAATTTGATTCCTAAATTATTGTAGTTTATCTCTATATTATTTTATAGATGTCTTGTGAGGTTGACTTTGGGTTTGACCATGTTTGACTTTAGTGGACTTTAGAGTTGACCATAGTTGACTTTTACCTTAGAATTGACTTATTGACCTAGAAGTTGCCTAGTTTGACTTGTTCTCTTTCCGGGACCTTGTATTAATGTGGTATTCCATGTCTAGGTCTTTGAGGCACCGAGTCAGACATTTGTGAGACTGTTCATTGGACTTCAGGCGAGTACATTCTCTGATAGTTTCTCATTTATGATATCCTCTATGTTCGTTGTATCTAGTGTAGATATACATGTTCTCTTGACACTATGGTTACACGGATTGGTATATCCGGATCTCGTCATGAGATGTTATTCCTTGGTATATGGTGTATATGGTGCAAGTATTGTTTCATTGGTTATCTTGTACATGTACAGACACCGATTCTCGGGGAGACTAGCTATCTTCTTGGGGAATCTAGTGCCATAACGTACCGTGGTTGGATCTATTATACCAGTCGGGGTGGGGAGTATTTTAGTGTAGATATGTGATCATACCCTCCTTGTGCATGTCTTGTTCCTTGTGAGTGTTGATCATACACCGCACGTATAATCAGCCAGGCCATCATACTCTTGTGCAAGTTCCCAAGCCGATCACATGTTAAAGCTAGTACTCACACACTTAGTCATTAGTATTCTTGTTCCATCAGCATATTGTTCATTATTGTATTTCTTTCCAGTATTTCCTTATTGTCTATACATTCTTGTATCTATTTATGCATCTTGTTTATCCACAACTATTTACTGTTACATAGTTTTTATCATTATTTGAGAACTGCTGTTAGGGTTGTACTCTGCTCCTTTCCTGACTGGATATATTTTTCCAGATGACACTGAGGAGTACCCTACCTATTATGGACCCCAGGATGTTGTGGGTTTAGATTCTGAGACCCTGGCTCAAGAGGGACTTATCCCAACTGAGACAGTTGACCCTGGAGTTGTAGCTTTATAGTTTTGTAGTATTCTTTGTACTGGATTTGTCTCCAGCATATTTCTGTAATTTTTTTCAGACTCATTGATGTATTATTTTAGACTCATGAGTTGTATTGTGACTATTCTATTCTTTATCTGATTCGTGCTCATTTTCACCTTAGTTCTGTGATTGAGTATACTATCATTATTGGTGGTTCATTATATTGTTAGATAGTTTATCTAGACAGCGTTCTACCGCCGATTCTGCGGCGTAGGCTGGGCGTTGTTTCCGACTAGTACCCTTACACCGGGTGCGGGTCGTGACAGAAATTAAAGAACCAACCTGGGCCGATAAACAAACTCATAAAATTATGTCCAATCTAGGAATGCTATCAGGGAGGAGGAGGAACACCCATATGAAGTTATGAGACAATCGGGTCAATGATATCCTTTGTAAGCTGCAGTGTTGTTAGCTAAGCGGGTGTCGTCGGCGGAGACAGTGTCAACGCCGACATCATTGGAGGGCATTATACTCCAACTGCAATAATCTAGAATTGTAGGAATCTTGGTGGAGACCAGCCTAACATTGCTCTGTGCTAATAACTTATTTAGTGCAAATTAACCCATTTAGTAATGTAATGTTGTACTACGTTGTTTGGGATAACTAGGTGAGCTCTGCAATATTGCGCTCAAGTGCCTCAAAATTTGACATGAAGGCTGACTCATCCAGCTGGGCTAGGTCTGAAGCACCGTCTGTGACATCCTCCATATCAAGTCATCTCGAAGAGATGCAATATACCGCTCTAGGGCCTCTTGGACTTGTACTAACTCCTTTGAATGCTGCATTTCCCTCGAATGTGCACTACTAGAGGAGAGAGCTCTAGAGGTCGACTCGTAACATATGTGTCATATGATCCCGTATAGTAGTATGTACCCATGTGACGACTACCAGCCGCGATCTTCTATAGCCCGTCGTTAGATGGAGTAGGGGGCTGCGAGGTAGTACCACCCTTTCACTCTCCTGCTAAAATAGCTTATTATGTCATCGCCTCACGGAGTCTAAGAAATCCATCATATATTATATAATATCACGATAAGCTTGTTTATTTATATTCGTTGGTCCTTCATTTAATAACTAATATCTACATAACTAGCAGCTACGTGAATCTACTTGATTATTTCCTACAACATATGAAAAAAGCTAATAAATTCTAGAAAATATATTTAGACATTCTAAGCCTAAATAAAAAGTTTGGAACCAAAATATTCCAGTGCGACCCCGCAGTAATTCCTGAAAAGCCGTCGAAAAATAGGTTCTCTAGATTTTAATATATTTAGAACTTCTAAGCCTATTTTGTTTTCTTTCATAAATTTCTTTGTAATAAGAGATTAAAAATTGGAACATTATGGATTGATACACGGTGAGGTTGAATATCATAACACAAGTCTATGTAGGTTGAATTTGGATAAACAAAATATTGCATGACATCAATTTGGATTGATACACAGTGAGGTTGAATATCATAACAAAATTTTTTGGAAAGGGTACGAGCTCCTTGTAAGGTTGTTGCAACAACAAAAACAGAGTTTTATTTTAATTTTTTGGGATCGGCTTTGTGATTCATCTAATTCTTCCATTCCGCATTATTAAGGGTATGTCTTAAGTAATATCTTTTATCAATTATATTCTTTGTTTTCATCTATCTTACCAGATGACACCCATGTGAGAGACACCTCCTACTTTTAAGGAGGAAGTGATGCCTCCTACTGTTAAGGAGGAAGAGATACCACCTGCTGTATCTCAGACGGGGAGTTCCAATCACCCAGCACCTATAGCGGCTGTATCTCAGACGAGGAGTTCCAGTCACCCAGCACCTATAGCGGAGATTGATCACATAGACGTTGTTTATCGCAGTATCTGAGGGACTGGTATGTGCCCCATCATATTGGATATCCTCGAGATTGATACTATGATGTTTTATATACTTTTATTGTGGTTATTGTGTGATTGTGATACTTATATATTATGCCCATTGTGTGACTGTGACACTTATATATTATGCATTTTGTGTGACTGTGATACTTTTATTTTGTGTGTATTGTGTGACTATGATATTTTATATACTTTTTGTGTTATTTCATACGCAAAAAATTCAATGGAGGGTTGCTCCAGGTCTGTCTATAATATTTGTATGTATTGTATGACTGTGATACTTTTTATTCATATTAAATGATATTAATTTACCGGTGTTGAGTGTTCCACCGAAGGGGTCGGCGAACCCAGAGAATTCAACTGAGGGTTGCTCCGGGTCTATTTTTAAATAGAAATTCATAAATTAGAGGAATAATAGTTTGGAAACAATTAAGTATTCATTTTTTTATTTTTTCTGTAAAATTAGCGACGTATTTAGCGACGTTTAGCGACGTTTATACACGTCGCTAACTACGTCGCTAATTAGCGACGTTAATAGACGTCGCTAAATACGTCGCTGTACATCGTAAATTGCTGACATGGCAGTATCGCCAGGTCATTAAAGACGTCGATGTCACGTCGCTATATAAGTCGCTAATTAGCAATGTTTAGCGATGTTTGTTTACGTCGCTAATTAGTGACGCTGCGTCGCTAAACGTCGCTAATTTAGCGACATATTTAAGTCGCTAAAAAATATCGGTATAGCAACATTTAGCGACGTTTTTCCTTTCAACGACGTGCTGATTTCTGACTTCTGTAAAACGTCGCTAATTAAGTCGCTAAACATGATTAGCGATATTTTTTTGTCATTTAGCGACGTTTTTTGACGTCGCTAATTTGACTTTTTCTGGCAGTGCTTCGATATCGGTCGCAAATTCGGAAAGGTATCAATGGAAAATTTGATCTCTCGATCAGGAGGCATTCCATGTAGCTCGTCCGGGAACACGTCGAGAAAATCTGCTATGACATCAGCCTGGGCTGCATCTGCACCTTTCTGCCGGGTGTCTCGAACAGAGGCTAAATACCCTTCACAGCCCGAATACAACATACGCCTAGCCGAAATTGCTGATATCACCATCGCCGTCTTCGGTACAGTGCTGCACGAATAGTAGAAGTCTGCCTCTCCGGGTAGACAAAATACGACTCGCTTTTTCGCACACTCGATTGTTGCATGGCAAACACCCAACCAGTCCATCCCGAGAATAATATCATAATCCTTAATGTCTAGCACAATGACATCTAAGGAAAGCTTCCTTCCTCTGATACAAATATAACCGTCCCTACAGATTGCATTGGCGGGCATGTCGACTCCCGAAGGGGTACTCACGCAAAGGTTCATATTTAATGGAGTAGAAACTAATTTATTCTCAACAATAAAATCAGCAGATATGAAACTATGTGTAGCACCTGAATCGAATAAGACTCTAGCGGGCAATTCTTGAAAAAGTAAGGTACCTGTTACAACAGTATCGGAGAGGGATGCCCCATCCCGAGTCAATGCATAGACTCGGCCTTGGGCACCCTGACATTGTGGGTTCACTGGTACAACATTGGCATCATGTGCTAGAGGCCCCTTATTCTGATTCCCGTTGTTCTGATTCTGCTGCTGCCTGACGATCATCCTGGGATCTCGATAGTCAAAAGCTTTATGGTCTACTCGACCATATTTGAAATATTAAACGACTCGACACTCATTCATCTGATGCCCCATCTTGACGCACCTATGGCAGTACGGTCCTGAGGCGTGTGCTCGGATGTGTGCGGATGCTTCGGCGCTCCAGACCCTCCCGTTTCCTGAGAAGGGGTTGCCGCATAAGCAGTGGACGCATGATGTGTGGTACCTGCGACAGAAAGAGAGATGGGGAGCGCATGCTCCACAGTTGGGTGAGGCACAACAGCCTTTGCAACCCACGTCATGTGGGTCTTCTTATGCTTTGCCAGCCTTAGAGAAGGACTGGTGCTTCCCTCCGAGAGAATCTCCTCGAAAGCCTACTGGTCGAAGTGGACCACCAGTGTTCTTTGAGTTGATCCGAGCTTGGTTGTGTCGGATTGCGTCCTAACTTTCTCATCAGAGGAGAAAGACGTCCCCAGCAGAGTCGCCATCTTGTTCGCCATTAAATGAGTTCTTGCAAACTTTATATTAAGGAACAAAAAAAGAGTACAAAGAATCCTAAACAGAATTATCTAAGTACAATATTTTGATCTCGGGTGTGACGATGGACGAAGAGCATTGTGGAGGCTCCTTTACTCTGTTGACGATCCGATGCACGGTGAGGAAGCTTATGTTCTCTCTTTGATCATCTCGGTTTGCTCACTCTTTGTGTTGGACGCCCCCCTTTGTCTATCCTCATTTTTTTGGCATGCCACCCGGGTATATATAGTCATGCTTGGGCGCACATATGGTGGACCGCATGGATGCTAGAGGGTGCCACGTGTGCCTCCTGAATATGATGCAGCTGTAACCGTAAGTAGGCCAATATGCCACGTGGTCGCTTGTTGAGATTTTCTATTGCTGAATATCTTGACGGTTCTCGTCCTTTGTGGGCGTGACTTGGTCACTTTGACACATAGTTCGCACTTGGTTGGAGATAATCATTCTTGTTGTAACAACAAGATTTGGTCTTCATGGAGTCTAAAACACATGTAGCCAGAGGCGCATGGGACGCATGGAGTTTGGGATGCCTGGGGCCAAAGATGCAAGGAACACATGGAGCCTGCGACGCATGGGGATAGGGACGCATAAGATGCATGGAGTCTGGGACGCACGGGACCAGAGACGCATGGGGCCTCATGGAGTTTGGGACGCATGGGGCCAGAGACGCATGAGACACATAGAGTCTGAGAGGCACGGGGCCAAGACGCATGGGGCCGCATTGAGTCTGGGACGTATGGGGCTAGAGAAGCATGGGACCGCCTGAAGTCTGGGACGCATTGTGCCAATTTTTTTGTACATGTGGCGCTGCACATCCGTCGAGAGTGAAGATCTGTACTGACGTGATACTTTTGTCGTTTAGTGTGTTCAAGTCTTTTGAGGCATTCAAAATATCCTTTTTGTCAGGATTCTATGTCAAAGACGTTCATGTTGCTAGGATGACGTGTCAAGTCCATCTGCGGCCCAAGCTGCTTCGGCTGATTAGGACGCATGGATGTCACCTTTCTGGGCCATATGGTGACTCTGCAGCCTGGTTTTTACTTTGGGGCACATGGTTGTTGGACTCATGGATGAATATTTTTCATGCTTGTACACTCCTACGTACTTTTTTTACTAAGACAATTCATTCAAAAGTATGCCAATTCCACTTGGCGCACTTTGAATAGATCTGCAAGTCATCAAGAATGTACGCCACTGATTAAAAGCCAAGTTGGTGCACTTCGCAGATATTGCAGAGTTGGCGCACTTTGGTGAACTTTCCTTGCCGGCACACCTTTTTCCTTCTAGAGAATGGCACACTTTGGTATTTGGCACACTATGTGGCATTTTTTAGAGACGGCGCACTTTGCAGCCTTTCGTATTACTTAATGACTAAGCAAAGACTTCTGACCATTCTCGAGATTTTTGTTCTCGACAGCAGAGTCGTCTCGACCGTTGTGCCATGTCTTGAAACTTGTGTTTTGTCTTTTAGTTGACCTTCATGCGCTTTTTTGTGCGCCAATGATAGATTTATGCGCCAAGCTCCTGGCTCGTGCACTTCTATCATTGTGTGCCAAGATCCTAGAATTACGCTTTAGTATGATTGTGCGCCATCTTTGCTCGGAGCACTTTTGTATTAAACTGCGCAAAAACTACCCGGATTAGTGATTTGTGCGCCAAATATATTTTTGGCTATTTGTGCGCCAATGCCCGTTTATCCGCCAAATATATTTTTGGCCATTTGTACGCCAATACTCGTTTATGCGCCAATGGTGGTTTTTGACCCATTGTGCGCGAATGTTATATTCTTGCCTGATTTATGCGCCAACCCTAAATTGTTAATTTATGTGCATGTATGCCAGTACTCTCTTTAATATGCTTAACTCTTGATGATTCTCTAGTTCTCTTTAATCCCATTATTTTAGTTAATCCTGGTTATTTTTTGAACCAGGCATTCTTGATATTGATCTTGATTTCCTGACATGATCTAGTGATTGTAGATTATAAATGAACATTGAATCTTGACATGGAATTGATCCTGTATTGATAATCCTGATACTGTACTGATAATCCTGATAGTGGCTTGGCGTAACGCATTATCCTGATACTCCTGTCCTGATAGTCTTTATAATGGCTCAACATAGCGCACTCCTGACTTGAGAATTCCTATAACTGTCATGATCCAGGCTATTAGTAGCACCTCTACTACATGACCTGTATTTCCGTAGTTGATTTTGATTGTACTCGTCAAGTTACTGTCATATCTTGCATCATGTCTAAGGCAGATTCCTGAGCACCGCGGTCGAAAATCCTTGATAATTGTTCAAGCTAATAATTGGAGTAATAATCTAGAAAGCATCTAGAGAGAATTCATGGCTACATGCAATTCCGGTATCCCAGCGACACTTGATGGATTTGGAGCTCTCCGTCGTGAGGGACACACTTCCAGCACACCGTCGAGTGTTGCACTTCCAGAAAAGATAAGAAATGATTATACCTGATATATATCTATAATATGTACTTGTTCGTCTGAAATCTCAGGGATAGTCTACAGGGCATGTGGATGTAAGAAATCTCAAAATGTATGTGTTAGTAATTAGGACTGTGATAACCAATGATAGCAAGTCGTAGGACATGATTGGCCGTGATCGCTTGATTTTCAGTCTAGTCTAGTCTTGTCCTGATTTCATTAACAACTGATCCGGAGATGGTAACCGGAGTACTGATTCCATATGCCCTTGTTCCATTACTCCTGAACTGCTTAACTGTTATCTTACCCGTTGCACTTGTTTAACTGTTACCTTACCTGCTATTTCTTACTGATTTGTCTGCATGCTGGTTTTAGTTCATAAGTTTGGCTTATTTGTGGTACTTGCTGTTTTGGGGTATGACCCCACTAGTTTTGTATGACCAGATTTCGGAACAGGACTGCAGGATCTTCCATACTTTCCGCCTCAAGATGGTGAACACGAGGAGCACCCGAGGACATGAGTGAATTTCTTCTTTCTCACCCTCTTGATCTTGTACATTATTCTTTTGAGGTGTTTAGCCACCGAGCACGTGTTTATCTCGTATTTTGGGTCTTGACATTCTAGCCTGTGGGCCTACATATAAAGCATATTCTAGACTATAGCTAGAGCTGATCATGTAACATTGTACTAGTTCTTCATTTTGGTAACTAACTTCATGATCATCTGTGTATGTATATTTTGGCTTACTATTATATGTTTGGTGATCATATAACTTGTTGCTTGATTGAGATTGAGATACCTAGGATTCTTGACCCAGAATTGCCTGATGGATTGTAGAGTAAACCCTCACATATCTAGACAACTGTGACCGTATCTCGGAGTATAGTATACTCTGGTATACGTAGCTGGCTTTGTTTGCCCCCGCTTACCATAATAGTGTATACTTACCATGTAGAATTTTGCCTCAAACATAAATATATAACCATCACAGCCAAATTTAAATAAATAAATAAATACTATTATTGACAACATATTTCCATCAGCAATGAATAGTTTTAGTCCAAATAAACCAGGAAACTGATTTTTAAAATTACACTGCTTACAACAGAATTAATACTGAACCAAATAGGCATACTCCGACAAGTTTGGACTGTACACTTGAGAAAATGAACAAGATAAGATAGTCTCAGAGGGAAAATGAGCAGACTTGGTTTGATATTAGTCTGCCAATGAAAGGAACATATATGCACAAACAGACCCTAAAGCATTGGATCAATTTACATGCACAACAGTCACTCAGCTATGGAGAATATAGGTAAAGAAATACAATTGCCTCAGTACTACATAAGGGTAAGGAAGAAGTGCACATGAGACTAGATATGAGCTACATGAATTAGAGTGTACGACCTCTCTCTTAGGAAGCCATCAACCGAGCATCAGGTCCAATTACTGGAGTTTCATATTTAAAACAACTTAAACTCTGTGCAAAACATTAACATAATTGAAAAGAAAACCCTTTGACATGTAATTACAACTTTCATCCAGAAAGCTCAATTATTCATAATCATGCTTAGACAGATTACCATCAAAACACGCTCATCACAGGATTAACTGGTTTTTTCTCTCTTTTTGGTCTGGATGCCCTATGCAAATTCCAGGTACTTTGGAGTAGATAAGGAAAGATGTGGGAGAAAGGAAACAAGTGACATACATACCCATATATGGAAAAAACAAAAATTCTTAAGCCAGTATAGAGATTTAGTCATTAGAAGTTAAAACATAAAACGCACAACTAAAAGAAGTGAGAAACTGGTTAAATGACTTCTTTAAAGCTTCGAAGAAAACAAGAAGTCATTCACTAAATTATTAACGACAGCTCAACATATAGAAATAGTCACGGGATACGAGATATATATATATATATATATATATATATATATATATATATATATATGAAATCAAGAACATGGTAGCCATTTGGAAAATCAAAATTCCTTTAGTGTACAAAAGTGCTGAGGTCTTGAGCCAATGAATTAGGAGCCAACTCCTTGTCCAGACCCTGAACAGAACAAAGAATATGGAGTTGAGAACCAAATGAAACACAATGATATCCAAATTTCCTTGAAAACTATGGACGAATGTATTTCAGGTCAATGCCTACAAAACGATTTCTCATTACCTAGAAACTAAACAAGCAAGAGAGAACTAGAAGTAGTACACATCTTATCAGGATCCATCACTCCGCAGCAAATAAATATACAGAGAACATTATAGTATTATTCCTCTGTTGTGTAAGCCATCAGAGAGAATTAGAAGAACATAATGAGAGGCAGTTTGAAATAAAACAAACAAGAAATTCAAGTTATCATCAACTGCATACAAAGAATATTATCCATATTAATGTCATCCAGGCTTCTTATTTGCAACCCCTCTTCTTCGAAATTTTGCCAAGATGCCAACAAAGTCTCAAAAAATAAAAATAAATACTCAAATATAAAAAAATGAGCAATGCAAAGGAAAAAACAGAAGAAGAAAAACTGCAGCAAAACATCAGAACACCAAATATAGAGTGGAAATCGGTTGATGGCGGGAGGAAGACTGTGACGAGAGAAGAGAGGAGTTCCCAGAGAATATCCACACTTGTAAGAGCATGGAAGGAAGACTCTCACTTTCAACCCACTTCCTCCTCCTTTTTGCTGCAGAAGAAATGGTAGAGCTGCAGGGACATGAACTAATTTTATGTCAGAAGTTACCAATTTTGACTCACTTCCAATCCCTATCCAAACGTTGCTAGTGTTCTTTGTTGCCTGCATATGCTGTGAAAGTGGTATGAAAAAGTGGCACTTTCATACCACTTTCACTACACTTGCAACGTTCCAAACAGGTCCTAAGTGATGTGAAGTTCATACTCAAGGCAATGTCAGAGAGGAGCTTTCTGTACAAGCCTAGAAGATAAGAACTATGTAGAGAGTACCTTACAGGCAACAAATAACCCTCCAAAGTTAGCCAGAATAGATAAAGAGGAATTTTTTTAACTCCCACCATTAATTGGACGGAATGATATGCTTCCCCGTGGGATCGAATCCACCCAATCATGATGCTTATGTTAGCTAGGAGTTCTAAATAAAGTAGAAATTATCTGCAAGTCAAAATATAAGCCAAAGACAAAAAAAAAATTGAGAAACATCAGCATGGAGATTAAAAGTCATATGCCAGAACAAATTACCAGTGAGCAGCTCATGTTTCAAGTTGAAGAGCACACACCTTTAACAATTTTCATGGAGGAATTACCCTGCCAAAAATTATGGAACTCCTGCAACTGAATTCAGCTTACAGTAAACGAAAGCAGAAACTCATTTAGCGATTGGAAAAAAGCAAATGCAGGTTCCTAAAGAGCAAACTTCTGTTGCTACAACACCCATAAATGTGGTCAGTTGATAATTCCTTTTTTGTTTTTCTTTAGATTAGTGAATCCATTTTGAGATACATCTTGAAATAGATATATTTTCACAAAGAAAATGCCATAATCAATTCGATCCCCCGATTCAATTGGGGGATAACGCCTACGAGAGACCAAAATGAACTCCTGCTTCCATCATCTCAGAAGGGTTCTCCTGATAACAGAAAAGGAAGAAATCAGACAACAATTACTATGATGCTTTAATGCCAAACAGCAATGTTAGGACCCAGCATCGTCCTGTCATCAGCATTGCATTTCATGTTACCATAAGTAGTATCAGCAGCTTTTGTGCCTCTATACATTGCTACTGTATTTGATAAAGGTTTATGAAAAAATAATCCAGAAGTGTTCTGGGAGATCATTTGTACACAGAATAAAATTTAAGAACAAGATATTGAAATTTGAAACGTATGCCTCCAAGCAGAAAGTAACTGCACCTAGACAAGGAGACACAACCTCAATATCTTTTTGGAATTTGCTTTGGATACTCAATCCTAGTGTTATTAAATTAGTCATAGGCTTTTCATTAACCAAATCATAATATCAGGTTTTAACATATAGTCCTTTAGATGCTAAGAAGTAAGAACTAAGAAATCAGGGTGTAAGCGAACATACTCTGATCAAACATGAAGGCCAAATATACCCTTGCACCTACAGGTGTTTAAGATGACCATGGAGAATATTTACCCCCCCCACGTGCCTTTTTTAAGGGTTCACTACATCCAGCAGCTGTCAGTGCTTCAAATGGCTGGGGTTTATGTAGGATATGGGCACCAGAAGTCTTTCATGTTAATCTCTACAGACCACAGCAGGCTCCACGCTACATCCCTTGTAAGAGTAAACTGTGTCCTCAAAGATTACTAACATGGAAAGCAAAAGGTACCTAGTAAATTTCAGACAAGAAGAAAACAGACACCAAAGCTTTCAAGAGATAAATCATTCGGGTACATGCAATACAAGTGGAGAAACATAAACTGGTTCTTCCTACACAAATGATCTCACTTTGAAAGCCTCCATTTTACCCTACATCCCCCAACACGGCAGGTAAATTTTAATGGATGCCAAGTACCAGTACCCAAAAGGAAATATTCAGAAATAGGAGTTTAAAAGTCCCATATCTGCAAAATAACCAAAAAAAAAGTATTTCCTACCATAGTTTACTTAGTCGGCGAGTGAACGAACGGCAATGCCACTGAATCCACACCTCTGATTCCTTCACATCTGCCATCTTTAATTAGATCAGTGAACTGATCAAGAGTGCCAACAAGCATCCCAAATGATTTGATCAACTCGTCAGCTTGTCGCCTAGTAAAATCAGTCTCTATAGCATTAGGTTTCGTCAAATCCACCAAACCACGACCCCGGCTGCCATAATTCGGTAGTTCTCCTCTCAGCAACGCATGTATCTGTTTCGCGTTCACCTGAAGCTTATATGCTGTCTCCGTTGCTTTGCTCGTGATCTCCTTAGCATGTATCTGCTCCAAATTCTCCTGCAGATTATTTGCCATCTTAAATGCTTTGTCCTTGCTCTTGCTAGCATGTATCTGTTTCATATTTTCCTGCACCTTGTTTGCCACTTTTAATACTTTGTCCGCGCTCTTGCTAGCATGCATCTGATCTGCTGCATTCTCCTGCAGCTCATTTTCCACCTCAATTTTATTGCCCATGTTTTCGATAGCATGTATCTGTTTCACATTCCCATGCAGCTTATTTGTCATCTCAATCGTATTGTCCATGTTCCCTGGAGCGTCCAGCTGTTTCAACAGTGGAGCATGTATCTGTTCTGCATTTTTCTGCAGCTTATATGACATCTCAATTCCGTTATACATCCTTTCAGTAGCAAGTAATTGTTCCATGTTCTCCTGCAGCTTAACAAACTCCAGGGTGTTGTCCTTGGTCCTCGTAGCATGTATCTCTTCATCGTTCTCCCGTAGCTTTTTAGGAATCTCTTGTGCATTGTCTATGCTCTTGATAGCATGTATCTGCTCCGCATTCTCCTGCAACTTACTTGCCATCTCCAGTGCATTGTCCATGCTTTCAACAACATGTACCTGTAACACATTCTCCTTTAGAAGAGCATGCATCTGTTCTGCATTTTCCTGCAGTTTATGTGCCATCTCTAGTTCAATGCCTCTGTTCGCAGTAGCATGCATTTGTTCCACATTATCTTCCAATAAGACCATCTTTGCTGCATTGTCCATGCTTTGCATAGCATGTATATGTTCCATGTTCTCCTGCAGCTTACCTGTCATCTCCAGTGTATTGTCCTTGCTCTTGACAACATGTATCAGCTCCGCAGTCTCCTGCTGCTTATTTGCCATCTCCAATTCACTCTCGATGCTCTCTATAGCACATATCTGCTCTGCATTCTCCTGCAGCTTATTTGCAATCTGCAGTGCATTGTTCATGTTCTTGATAGCTTGGTTCTGCTCCGAGTTCTCCTGCAGCTTATCTGCAATCTCCAATGATTTGTTCGGGTTCTTGATAGGTTCTATCTGTTCTGTGTTCTCCTGCATTTTATTTGCAATCTCCAGCGTATTGTCCATACTCTCCGCAGCTTGTATCCATAACATGTTCTCCTGCAGCTTATCTGTCACCTCCAGTGTATTGTCAGTGCTCTTGGTAACATGCATCTGTTCTGCATTCTCCTGCTGTTTTTTTGCCATCTCCAATGCACTCTCAATGCTCTCCAGAGCATGTATGTGTTCTGCATCCACCTGCGGCTTATTTGCAATGTGTAGTGCATCGTTCATGTTATTGATACCTTGTGTCTGTTCCGTGTTCTCCTGCAGCTTATTTGCAATCTCCATCGCCTTTTCCATACTGTCAATAGTCTGGATACTTGGCTCCCCAGAACCTAAAATTTCACAATAACACAAATTATAAAGAACACCCATAACCAAGTAACTTAAATAGGCTTCAGTTTCATCACTGTTTCATTTGTAATCATATTGGGCAACCACCATTCATGCATTTTATATACACTTCAGGTAGAATTCAGGATGTGGCAGGGAGAAAAAAGAGAGGAAAAAACAGCACTATTAAGGTCTCTCGGCTGCCGGTAAATAGTGCTGCTGCAAAAATGTTGCAGGGGTTGATATAAAAGTTATAAACTTCTATACCAACAACAAAAGGTATAATCAAGCATCCTCTTTGCAGCTACCAAACGTTGGATCTTTGGATAGTGCAACATCCCTTGAGGCTAACCAATCACTCGACTTGCAATAGCACTTTCAGCAACAAATATTGCATACAGGAAATTTTACATGGCATTCTTTCTTCAAGTAAGCAAGCATGCACTAGGAGTTTTATTTGTTCCCTAAGTACATAAAAACTAATCAATGATCCTAGGAAAAGCATCCATACAACAAGCATTGTAATCATGTTAGTTATAAGGTAATGTTTGCAACTTGGACCTTAGACACTATGGATGAAGGACATTTGGACAAGTTGACCTACTACTTCTTTACTATCGTGGCAAGTGAAAACAAACATGTTTATCCCCAACCGTATCAATCATTTATTTTATGATCAATTGATCGGAACACTTGTATAAGTAAAATGCTACTGACCAACAGCTAGGACTCAGGTGGTATGCCATAATAAGTCACAACTCAAAGATCACAAATAATAGAGAATGAAAAGAAGGAGCATTGATTGCATGCATACCGGGAACAGCATCAGAATCGGCATCTAGCATTTGAGAATCAAATACAGTGATGACGTTGTTCTCTGGCGAAGAGATAAGATGCATGGGGTCAGTACTATCCTTAGGCTTAGGATGCATAATAGTGACATCCTCCTCCTCCTCCTCCTCTGGATCAGTAAACCCGGTTTCCTCCTTGATGACCTCGTTGGAGTCACTATCCCCTGATTGAGCCTCTTTCTCTTTCTCTTTCTCCTGGACGTTGAGAAGAGCGTCCATGGAAGTGAAGACTTGGTGATCAAAGGAAGCAGGAAGACGGTTGTCCTGTCTGGTGCGGGCGTCGAGAACCCAGTACGAAGAAGGTTGGTTTCTGTGGCATGAAGAGGGGGAGTAGTCTTCCCAAGCCCTGATGGTGTTGTAACCGGAGAGCAGGGACTCCCACCTCCTCTTGCACTGGTTGGATGATCTGTGGACTTGCATGGCCCTGCAGCTGTCGGATATCATCTTCCATTTCTGGTAGGAGGAGAGGGCCTTGAGCCAGTCCTCGTCAAGGGCTGCGATCTCGCTCACGAGGACCAGCGTCTCCTCCACCGTCCAGTTCGGAGCACACTGAGAGCGAGTCCGACGAGTCCAGTTGTTAGTGGTGGTGGTGGTGGTCGTCGTGGCCGTGGCCGTGGCCGTGGTCGTGGTGGTGGTGGTGGTCATGGAATCTGCCTTCCTTTTCTTCTGCTGCTGCCGCCGCTGCTTCTCTTCCATCATAATCATCGATTTATTTCATCTGCCAGCCAAACCACCACCCCCACCACCAACAAGGGACAACCAACCAGTACATATATAATATTAAAAAAAATAGAACATTAATCCATCCACTCAATTACAAGAAAGAAACTTGAACAATTGGAACAGAAAGAAGCAATCAAGCAAGAAATTACTGCTGCAATTCCAGCATTTATTTTATTTATTCAATTTAGGAGTCGTTTAAAAGGGAAAAGGAACAAATAGGAAGGGAAGGAAGAAAATACCAAACTAAGACGACGAAGAGGAGGAGGATGGCTTCTTCTTATTCTTATTCTTCTTCTTCTTCGATGATCGATCCAAGTTTGGGCAGAGGAAGGAAATTGGGTTTTTTAATTTTTCTCTCCTCTCCTTTTCCTCTAACAGTTTTTCTGTTTCTGTTTTATTTATTTTTACTCACTTTCTGCTCTTTATTATGGCAAATAATAAGGGCACTGCACATTTTACTCGGGGCTAGCCCATTTCAAAATTAGAAAAAAATTACAAGTTTGCCATCATAAAAGTTACTCGGGGCTAGCCCACTGTAATACTCAGGACTGACAAAATTTTGACAGTCCTACCACTTGGAAGGACTGTCAAAATTTTGACAGTCCTATAAATAGATATGACTGTCAAATTTGTGACAGTCTCATTTATAAGGACACTGCACATTTGACTCTGGGCTAGCCCATTGGAAATTTACAAAAAATTACAAGTTTGCCATCATGAAAGTTAGTCGGGGCTAGCCCACAGTTATAATCCGGACTGTCAAAATTTTGACAGTCCTACCACTTGGAAGGACTGTCACAATTTTGACAGTCTTACCCAATTTGTAGGACTGTGAAAATTTTGACAGTCCTACAAATTGTTAGGACTGTCAAAAATTTGACAGTCCATTTCCCAAAATTACAAGTTTGCCACTCTGATAGTTAGTTGGGGCTACCCCACACCAAAGTATAAAAGTCAAATGGGTTTCTATTTTTGGCATTCCACCTAGACTTAAGAAACCCTCATTCCACCAAGCCCAAACCTAAATTTGGAAATAGCTAGTTGTGGTTGGAGGAGTATTTTACTTTGGTGATACCCCAAGGAATATTCTTCCGGTATGTCTTCGACAACCTACGTTGAATAAGTTTTGCAAATGTGCGAAAAAGATTTAGTTTATTTTGATTAATGTAGGAACAATGCATGAAAAAATGTTCGATGACGAAGTCGGATCGTCCAATTCATTAATTATGCACTCCGGATGTTCCGAACTACAAGTTGTTGTTCCGAAGCACGTACGGTACGTAAAACGACAACCATAATTTGACAGTCACGAGTTAGGACTGTAAACATTAGACAGTCCTATATAAATATAGGACTGTCAAATATTCCACAGTCCTATATAAATATAGGACTGTCATAAATTCGACAGTCCTACGTAAAAGTAGGACTGTCATAATTTTGACAGTCCTATATAAAAATAGGACTGTCAAAATAGTGACAGTCCTGGATAATTATATGAAGTTATTAATTTTTATATTATTTTATATTGGTTATAGGACCAAGCTTGTTCAGATATTGTGGTACGTCCTGCTATTGGTGTTGATGTGGATGATATTTTCTCAACAGATATTGAGTTTGCAAGCCATGAAGAAGCATTAGAGTGGTGCAGAGAAGTTGGGAGACGACATAACGTAGTTATTGTCATTGCAAGATCCATCCGATCTCGGCCGGGCCGAAAATATCTTGAGCTTGGATGCGAAAGAGGAGGTGTGTTTAGGCATCATAAAAAGAAGGGTGTTGTTGAAAAAGAAATCCCTAAGAAAAATGTTGGGACGAGAAAATGTGGTTGTCCATTGAAGGTGTTGATTGTAAAAGTTGAAGATGTGAAGTGGATAATCGAAGTTAAGAATGGAAGACACAATCATCCTATTCCAGGGACACTTACGGGTCATGCCTACGTGGCATGGTTGAAGGAGGATGAGAAAAAGTTGGTTGAAGAAATGTTCCTTTCAGGAGTTGCACTGAAACAAATTTATTCTGCTGTGCGACAAAAATAAGATGGGAACAAGTCTACCATGAGGACGATCTATAATAGTTTGGCCAGAGCGAAATGCAATAGTATGAAAGGAAGAATGGCGATGCAGCAAGTATTGAAGTTGCTTGGGGAGCATCACTACGTGGAGTACCATAGAAGACATCCACAAACTGATGAACTCCTTTCATTGTTTTGGGCTCATCCTGATTGCACACATATGGCTCGGTCCTTCGCAGACGTGTTGGTCCTTGATTGTACATATAAGACCAACAAGTTCAAGATGCCTCTTTTGCATGTTGTTGGGTTTACGTCTACGGGAAAAACATTTACAGTCGCTTTTTGTTTTATGAAGAGTGAGACAGTAGAGGATTACACATGGGCGTTGAGGAAACTACAATCCCTTTACACAGGTTACAAAGAGCCGTCTGTTTTTGTTACTGACAGAGAATATGCGTTGATAAATGCTATAGATATTGTATTTCCTCATGCGCATAGATTACTATGCACTTGGCATATAAATAGAAATATCCATGCTCAATGCAAGAAAAAATTTGAAACTGTGGACGGTAAAATTGACATGCTTCGCTTCGAAGAATTCTACAGTGATTGGAGTCTTGTATGGCGAGCAAGTACTACAGACAGTTACGACGCAGCATGGTACATGTTCCAACAAAAGTGGGAGCCAAGTAACCCGACATGCATATCTTATATCAAAGATACTTGGCTAGGACCACATAAAGAGCAATTCGTCTTAGCATGGACCAACATGGTGAAGCATTATGGCACGATCACTACGAACCGAGTCGAAGGGGCACACTCATGTTTGAAAAGATATCTACGCTCATCGGTTGGTAATTTTGTCTCTGTTTGGCAATCGATTCATTTGATGACTATTGCCACGGTGAATGATATTGTAGCATCATTTGAGATGAGCCTGAATATTGCAAAGCATGAATACAAGCAAGAACACCTCTTGGATGGTTTAACTCATGTGGTATCTCACAAGGCCTTGGGGTTATTGCTTGAGGAGATTCGAAGGTCGAAGTCGGTGGGTTATGATCCTAGTGTAAACTAGGATTGAATATACAGTTAACCCACTGACCAATATGCACAGTATACAGATCAAAATAGTAATAACAAGGCAAAATTAACTAATAGTGTCACAACATGATAAAATTAACTCAAAGTGTCACAAGTAGGCAAAATTATAGTTTAAAGTTTTACAACTCAAATCCTCAATATCGTCAAAGTGTCACAAGTAGGTCAAAACTCATATTCAATCACACTTTTACAAGTAGCTCAAAACTCATATACAACGTTTACAGGTCAAATTGTGACAATTCTCAAAGGTCATATTCAGTCACACTTTTACAACTCAAAATGATTGTTCAAACGTCATGGCGCCTCTTCGTGCGTTGCTCTCTAGTATCCAAGAAAGGATATTCTTCAGCGTTGTCGATAGTTTAGAGTTCGTCATTGATTGTCATATAATTGGAACCCTGGCAACTGACGAGACTTCTTCCCAACTTCTTAACTTTCCTTGCCTATTCATGAAAAATGAAAATAATTGTTAGCCACAGTTACAAATATCAAACCTAAGATGAACTGCATATATCCGCGGGCCAAATTATCGCTATTCTCAATTTCGGGGGCCGGCTCAGCGAATATCTCCTCCAAATATTTTAGAGGAAGTTCGTAGGACTTCTTGAATTCTCGAAGACTAGTAAAACTAGTGGAATCAACTCCCAGACACCCTGATACATGATCCACAATATTGTCGTAATAGTCGATGCTCGAGTCATCAAAAGTATGATTCTGCATGGGACGACCATCAACCCTAAGTCCCAATATATGATGGACGTCATCAAGGGTAATCGTCAACTCCCCATTGGGTAGATGGAAAGTGTTGGTCTCTGGATGCCACCGTTCTACAAATGCTGAAATCAGTGCATTATCCACCGTCGTATATGAGTAGCTACCCAAATATTGTAGACCGGTGGGACTGATTTTTGCCTTCACATTATCTCCCAATAATGCATACCTCCATGTATTGCATTTTTTGCCATGGTTGATCACCGTCAACATACGACCACTCTCCTAAAAAGTCAACAATTGGATGAAATTAAACCTCCATGTAAAATGAACTTTGAACTTACAACTATATATAAATTTATCATAACGTAATGTACTTACCGGATTGTTCCATATTTGGTATGCAATATGGTTTTCGATCGACGGTAACATAGAGCAACCGTTTGGACGAGTGTCGACTCGACTATCTGTCTGCTCAGAAGGTCCCGAACCATCAGTAGGCCGGTTTCTGAGAGTTTGTGGAAGACTCTCGACAGGACTATCTGCAGGCTGAGAAGGTCCTGAACCATCAGTAGGCCGATTTGGAACATTTGGCATGTCCTCATCGGAGGAGGAAGAAGAACCGGAAGAACTAGGAGGAGCACGTCTCTTTGTGGCAATCTTCTTCGTCAATGGACGTTTTCTCACTTCAGGGCGTGCCTCGGCCTCGCGGATAGTGACGCCTCGTTCAATAGGACGCGAAACTGTGCGTTCCTTACGCATCGACGCAGTAGGGCGTCTTCTCATTTCTTCATCCACAGTGTCCTTTCCAGGGGCATGACTATAAGACAAAAATTAATATATACAGACAAAAATTAATTTATATTTTAACATAATAATTGAATTTTTTTCAGGACTGTAGCCATTTCTACAGTCCTGTAAGTATACAGGACTGCAGATTTTTCAACAGTCCTATATATATAGGACTGTAGAATTTCCTACAGTCCCATATAGATTTAGGACTGTAGGAAATTCGACAGTCCTATATATATATAGGACTGTCGAATTTCCTACAGTCCTAAATCTATATGGGACTGTAGGAAATTCTACAGTCCCGCTCGATACTGCTCGACAATGTCGAGCAGTCTCGACATTGTACGCCCTAAAATCATGTTCCAAACGACTTCTATGTCTAAACTACATCCTAGACTCCGCCAAGGACTAGTATGCCCTCATTTGAAAGAAAATAACTCAAAAATTTCAACATGCAAGAGGATTTCTTAAAAATTTTGGACAATTTTTCAAATACAATAGCACAAGGAGAATGATGATTTCTACCTTGGTTCTTTTGAGACTTTGGGAGCCATCGACAAGGAGGAGGAGGGCAGCGGAGTTCGGCCGGCGGGAGGGGGTCGGCGGGAGGGGGGAAAGCTCCGGTCGGGGGGGAGGGTTTGGGAGGGTTTGGAGAAGTGGGCTACTGTCAGTAAAAACTTGGGCTACTATGAGTAAATGTTGCTCTTTAGTGGGCTAGCCCCAATCCTGGGCTAGCCCAAAGTAAAATTGGCAGTGCCCTTATCAAAAGCCTTTATTATCTCGTCTCCGAAATAACTTGTCTGCTCTTATCGTTCATACGTATTGACCATCTTTATTATTATAATGAGACTTAAAAATAATTTCAATAATAAGTTATCTAAATCATATATATTATTATTTAAATAAATAAAAAAATAAAAATTTATCTAAATATTTTATTAATTATTTAAAAAAATTAATTAAATATTTAACTATCAAATATGATATATTTATAATTAAATAATTCTAACCCAAGTAGTTAAGGTGTGATGCATTTTATTTTATTGCTTGAGTTCAATTAATAGGAATGACATTTTTATAATAAATTTATGTTTAATTTTTGTAAAAAAAAATTACACAAGTACAATGCATGTGCACATTACTAGTAACTTTATAGTCCGAAACTCCAATTGCACGGATGGTGTATGTATTTTCCTTTAAGATTTTGTTAAAAGATAATAAAATTTAATTAAATTATGAATAAAATAATAAGTTAGAGGAATTATAAAAAAAAAATAATGAATCGTTAATGCTATTAGCGATACCGTGACGATTTGAGTGTAATTTTTCTTTTTTGTATTTTGAGTGTAATTTTTTTTTCATGCTATATACACTCATACAACTTTTGTAAATAGCACCACTACTAATGACGTTATGGTGGATGATCTTTTTCTAATATTTGTCACCAAACCACCATTAGTACTGACGATCTGGATGCAGAACCGTCGACAACAATGGCGGTCTCAGTGCACTCATTGCACAATCGTCAATACTAATGGCACGAGAAACATTAACTTTTTATGCATGTATTTGTGCATCTTTATGCATGCATTTGTGAACATGCAATTGCTCTGTGCATCTTTATGAATATATTTATACATCTTTATGTATGCATTTGTGAACATGCATTTACAGCAGATTCGCCAATACTAATGGCGTGAGTTGCATTTGTGAATTTCTTTGTGAGCCTGCCACAAAAAAAAATTTAAGTTTTTAAACTACCATTGCTACTGTCGATCTCGTCTCCAAACTGCCAATGCTATTTAGCGGTTTGGGAACATATAGCAAAAAAATTGCTATTGGCTGTGCTATTGATGACTCGTTAATTTTTTATAATTTCTCTAACTGATTATCTTATACGTACTTTAAATCAATTTTATTATGTTTTATGAATATTTTTGTTCCTTTTATTATTACTCACTATTAAAAAATAGAAGTCAGAATAGAGCGTTGGCTAGGCCGGACTTGATTTAGAGTTGGCCAGGTCTGTCCCAAGAGTTGATCGAGCGTGGGCCGGTCCCAAGCGGGCTTCGGGTCGCCCGGGCCACATGATTTGATTTTCAAATTCTTGCTGAGCTGCTACATACATACATACATACATACATACATACATGATAATATGGAGTGGTGGAATGGAGTGGAGTGGTGGAGTAAGTAGCAACACAGCAAGTAAAGATCGAGAGGAGAGCATACTGATGAAGAAGGGGACTGGGGCAGGGCTTTCGAGTTGAAGCAGCGTGTTGTGGTGTCGTTGAAGAAGGTGGGGCCGAGACAGGCAGGGAAATACAACATGCAGATAGGGTCCAAAGAGCTGGAGATGATGGCCGATCGAGACTCTCTCTCTCTCTCTCTCTCCTCTCTCTCTCTCTCTCTCTCTCTCTCCCGACGGGATCTATCGGACCCTTCCTCTTCCTCTCCTCTCCTACATCACCTCAGACTCCTACTCCGACAAGCCACCACTACGTACGCCGCGAGTGCATATACCTAGCTAATTGCAGTCCTCCTCGTCCGATCTCATAACAACAGCAACAATAGGCTCGATTAGGCTGCTAGCCCCTCACCTTCCCATGATGGTGCATGTCGAGCATTCTCAGGCGTCTCAAGGACCCCGATCGATATATTCCCTCCCTCATCAGGGATGCTAGCTTGTGTAGAAACCTGCGGGCAGGGTTCTAGCTAGCCAAATGCAAGTTGTTGTTGTTTTTGCCTTTTGACTAGGAAAGATAGTTCTACATTGGCTACACCACCAAGTGGGTATCTCAATATAATACTTTCTATGTGTTGAGGTGTGCACATGGGATATGGTTGGACACATGGATGACATATGGGACTATTTTATTAGGAGAAAAAATGATTAACTCCTCAATGCAATGAAAGCTTTTAAGATTTTTGTCATGCTCTTGAAATTTATTCCATAAGAGCTAAGCTAGCGACTAGGACTCGGGCGCAAAGTGGCACATTGTTGGCGCACTTAGCACGGCGCTCGTATTTATGTGCGTGTTGCATGCGCGTGTTGCATGAACGGGAGCTGAGCGGGTGCTGAGTGGGCACTGAGCGGGCTATGCATTGGGCTTCGATTATGGGATTTCAATTTTGTATATTGGTTTTTTAGTCCCACATCGAAATGAAGAGGAGGATGTGTAACACCCCGTTTCGTTCAAGCGGACTGCCGACTCAAACGGCAAAAGTGCAACTGTCCCGACCCGCTTTGCCTCAAACGAGAAGCAAAGGACATCCAGACTTGTCCCTACAGGATTCGGCTTAGGCTTTCAGAGGCTCGCTTGACGTATCGCTCTACCGAGGCAAATCATCGCTAAGGTGGGTGGCTACGGTGAACTTGTCTTTGCTTAGCCAGCACACATAAAATCTGGAACGATACATGCTAGTCGCTAGGTGAATCACCTCCTGCATGCTAAAAGAATCCAACGCACCTAGCTAAGGGAATAATCCCAACTTTTATTGCTTGTAGTAGAACATGGAAATGAAATATTGATTATATTCAGACCCTCGTATACCAAGTCCCTTACGGTTTCATCTCTCGGCTTACCTTCGGGTCCGGGCAAAAGTGTCTGCTTATGTTCCTTAGAAACGCATGCTTGCCTGCTTATGATTGTCTAACGTTATTGTATTGTGCATGCATTCTTGTTAGCCAGGAGACTATCAAATAGTCCTTCTGTGCAATTGAACCTGCAAGTATCCGGGACCGTTAGGTCACCCAAGGCAAATCCCCGAACCAGGGGAATGCATCAAGCAAGAATGAATATTGAACGAGAATTTTACTTGAATGGCAATCATAGAAGTTTGCATCTGAACGAGGATCGTGTCATGTACTTGAATGAATACCAGCTCGTGGAGCTTATGCTCGTTCAGAATAAGATTATGATTCATGATTATCATGTCAAGCTATGAAAAAAGGATAGACCCTAACCTGCATTGTCGCGGACAACTTGTGTGCACAAGGTATTGATTATTTAAGTTCCGCGGACGGTCACCGGGGAACTGGGGCCGATCCGATCCGGACGGAACGTATGTATAGTCGTATGTTACCCGGCAAGTGTTATGCAGCGGGGCTCGCCACCCGCGTTGCACGTCACTTTGTCTTGAGACTAAACGGTCCTTTATGGATATACCAGCGACTCATGTTCATATATATAAGTCATCCTCGCTTAGCGGCTATCCGCGTGCGAGTCATTGCATCGCATCAACTGAACACCTGAATGATCTGGATATAACGACTCTCGTGTTGCATATGCTATTGTCTTGGTTTTCATTATGAATGCCCCTGAATGTTTATACATGCTCGTGCTTAAATTGTTAATGTTTGCCTTGGACATGGAAGAACAGTTGGTAAGTCTTGTCGTGTTTTCTCTCATGTTGCACGGCGCACTGTCACACAAGTTAGACTATTCAATATTTGCATGAAACTGATTCTAAGGCAACTAGAAAGACAACATAATAGTTGGTGCACGGAACTTATATTACGTGTTTGGATTTGTCGAGCGGGCGAGTAGCTTCCCCACCAGTGCATTCAATGTACTGATAATCCACCAGTTTGTATGCAGGGTGCGGAAGAACCTCGTTCAGTGCGGATGCTCCTTCGTGCGTGCTAAGGCGTGAAGATCACTCTGAAGCAGTGGTGCATCCGGAACTGAAGCACATATACAAGACATAATGTTGTGAACATCGCATGTACAATCATTCCATAATTGTAGCCACTTGGCACGCTTCTACTGTTTCAGAGAGAGAGAGGCTTGAGCGACTTGTAATCTCGGCTATACGCTGCCTGTAACACATGTTTATATCAATAAAAGAGTTGCTTTACTTCAACTTGTGTTTCAATGCATCCGCTATATTGTCAACTCAGTGAACTTGTTACCAAATTGCTATGCGTTATGACTCCGCTGCACTCGGACAATCTGTACGACCCTGTGGCTTAGAACTCTTACCGCCAGCCAATGAACCACGGCCTTGCACGGGCGTGGCTCACGCTTGTGCAGCATCATGCCCGGATGGGTCAAAGCGATCATTCCGCGGGAGCGCTGGCGCGGTGATTCTCGCCTAGCGGGAACGGCCGATTTAGCCTGCGGGAGATCGGGGCGTGACAGGATGGACTTCCATCCTTCCCTATATAAAGAGCCCTCTAGCCTCTTTTTCAGAGATACCAAAAAATTAATAAAGAGGAGTACAAAAGGAGTCCGTTCAAATCACATAATATCACGCCCCAGTCCCAAAATACCGAGAGACCGGACGCGTGGCAATGGCCAGCAGCACACACCGATGGACAAACCCAATTTAATGGATCCATCGGGGCATACTTAAGCTGTAATACAACAATAAGTAGGTCCAATGATATAAGTCACAGTCTAATATAATCCCATCCACAACAGATAATCACAAATCCAATGCCAGAACAATATAAATAAAATAAACTGACATATCTCAATAAAAGTGTCTCGGAGAATAATCCGAGAATAAGTCTGATACATCAATGCAATAGACTGGAAGTAAAGTAAATAGAAACAGAAATAAATGAGTATCTCAAACCAATACTCAGGAGAAGTTCTCTGGCACAATCTCGTCCTCGGGTGTCGGTACAGCTCCTGTATCCGCTCCTACTGCGGTCCCGTATACCTCGGGAAAGATCTCGTCTGCAAATCCTGGGGACATAATCCGGATCCAGGTCCTCAGGGGACATAGCAAGGTACATATAATACAAGCCAAAATAAATGCAGTGCAGCAAATAAATGAAACAATAGGGTAAATAAATAACCAGCTAAGTGATATGCAAGTGAGAGTGTTAGTCATACTCGGGCTGAGACTACTACAGGATCAGTATCGGAGAAACCCATAACAGTATTTTCTCGAAGGGCCAGAACTGGTGCCATAGCTCTGTGTCAGAGACTAAGACACATCTAGATGTCAATATATATAATATAATCAGCCTTTGATATGGTAATACTCTCCCCACCCAATGAAATCTCACGTCTCATGTCCATGACACGCAGGATCAAAATTAATGCAACAAGTCAGGATATAATCTAAGCATGTAAACTGTGTATGTCATAAACCTGTATCCTATACAGAATCACCATGAATATCTCAGGAAGATTCTGTCTCATGAATAGTGTCAAGTGTCCTGGGTATAATGTACTTGATAGGACAAGTACGAGAATGTAAAGGGTCACGAATGTCCATCTCTAGATGACAATACACAACACCTCGTACGATGTTGGCACCCGACTAATAATCGGACGCTAAGTAAGTCACACGGTCCTAGGTTAAGCATGCAGAACAATATAAATAAAGCAAGGAAATATGCAACAAGAACTCCAAGTTGGCAAGGTATACTTGCCCACTGATATATAAACAAGTCAAGGAAATAAGTAGCAAAGCTGCAGGGTTTGGCAAGGTACACTTGCCTGGGGTTCTGGCTCCAACTGTAGCTCTGGTCTCAGTGTGATCTGCAGGTACCACTTCGGCTGCTAAAATAAATATCACCATTAGATTCAGAAAATATCAAATAGCTAGAAACGCCTGTCCTTGAGTCCAATTTGGACACAGGGGCAAAAATAATATTTCCGGGCCAAAGCGGGTTCCATATGTGGGCCACTTTGCACCAAAAAATGTGTCGGGGTCAAAGGTCTCCAAATTCATCAAACTTAGTGTCAACAGGTCAGGAACGATGGTACGAACCCAACGGAACTTCCAGAATTGGATTCCGATGAGCCGATCTCAAAATCGCCCGTCAAGTGGAGCTTGTG
Organism: Iris macrosiphon; assembly: GCA_036927795.1. Taxonomy (NCBI): domain Eukaryota; kingdom Viridiplantae; phylum Streptophyta; class Magnoliopsida; order Asparagales; family Iridaceae; genus Iris; species Iris macrosiphon. The sequence goes on along the minus strand of JAYESA010000020.1, from coordinate 101,097 downwards.
TGGCCCACGATACGCGATTTTGTCAACGTTCTCAGAATCGGAGCAAACTTGGGTCACAGGACCAGCGTATTGCTACGAGTCCGATGGCGTGAGTTTCATCTCGATCCGACGTGTGTACACAAAGTTACAGCGTATTCCAGAATAGGCGGATACGGGGCGTTGTCGACGGATACGCGTTGATTCCGGTGTGCACGCACATCCGAATCGACTTCTGCGAAATCCCACACGTCCGTATCAACGTCGTGCACGTTTCGGTAAAGACCGCATGCGACCAAGTTGTCCCGTTTGGCGGAGCGCACTCAGTTCCGGGGTAAAACATGGCGTTATTTTTCCTGTTTTTGGATCGCGGTTCACGATCACCACAGGACGCGACGCACCGAGCGGGTTGCACGGGCACCGAGAGGGTCATACAGTCTACGCGACGCAACTGGCGAAATCGAAAACGGGGTAACGAGGAGAGAGAAACGGGTACCTGAATAGAGCTCCAGAAAATCGAGTTTCTCCGTGTCCGAGACGTGTCCGAGTCGTGTCCGGGTGCTGCGACCTACGGTTAGGGTTTCGAGCTGCTGTGCGGCGGCCGGAGCTGTGGCGGAGGGAGGCCGGGGGCAGCGGGGCGGCGCTGGCGAGGGTGGCGGCGTTGTAAAGTACGTATTTATACATATAGAAATTGGACTAGGGTTTGACCTAGGATTTGGGCTGGGTCAACGCTCCTTGGGCTTGGCTTCGGCTCTCATGGGGATGTTGGGCGTTTGGCACGGGTTTAATTCGGTTTAAATGTACATCGGTTTTCAGGGTTTTAAAAATGTTTTCGGAGTCCAATAAATTCACGAAAAATTATCCTATGTCCGGTTTTTCATTTTACACTATAAAATATTATTTCCATAATATTTTAATATTAATTAACAGCAACTAAAAATTATTTAATTAGAAAATACCTAGGTTTTAATTACAGAAAATTTCTGAAAATTCCAGAAAATTCTGAAAAATCCAAATTAAAAATTCTTGAAAAAATCAGGGGGATTACACATAAAGAGGTGATTATGAGCGTTTTAGAAGTTCTTTTGTGAACTTGCTGGCTCTTGGAAAAATATCGTCGATAGAGGACGAATCTTGTTTTGAGCAACGTTGGTCTTCACCGCCCCAATAAGAATAATTTTACTCTGTCTTCTTCTCTTCTTTCATCTTTCTTGTTCTATCTCAATTGCAACTACGTTTGCAAGGAAGAATAATGCTTGTTTCTGCCAGTTACTTTCTGGAGTTGGCACTCGTCTTGAGTTTAGATCTCCGTTCAGGAAGATCTTGTACCATCCTAACAAGCTCGTTCAGAGTTTTGTTTGAGTTTAGATCTCCGTTCAGGAAGATCTTGTACCATCATAACAAGCTCGTTTAGAGTCTTATTTCTGTTATCTGTTCAATTCATCTGAAGATCTGTCTGAGGGACTAACAATCTCAAAGCAAGATTCAAGTAAGATGAAGAATAATTATGCAAATCTTCCCACACAAGTTTCAACAAACTTGAGAAGTTTGACGGAGATTATTACAACGTCTGGAAGAGAAATGTCAGCCTTAATCTCCAACTTGTAGAGGTTGACTATGTGTTGACAGATCCTGAGCTTATTATTCCGGAGGGTGATGATGTTACTGTTCGGACGATTGCAAATGCAAGATCTAAGAAGAACAGGTGGAGGAGAGACAACAACCTCTATAAACTGCTGATTCTCAATTCCATGGAAGATACTTTGACGGAGTCATACAGCAAGATGGACCATGCAAAGGTCATTTGGGAGGCTCTGGAAAAACATTAAAAAGAGGGTGAGAACCGCAACAAGATCCATGTGACGAAAAAGGTCTGGAAAATGTGATTTGAGGACGACAATATGATGTTGCCTCAAGTCAAGGTATTTCTCAAGTTACGCCAAAAACTTGAGGATGATGGCAAGCCCTTGGTCGATTCTTTCGTCGTGGGAGAAATTGTTGCCAAGCTCTCGCCTGGTTGGAGCAAGTTTATCTCATACGTGCACCAAAAGAAGATGGAGGTCAGCCTTGATCAATTACTGCACAACATCCATGTATAAGATGAGTTGAGGGCTCAAAAAAAAGTGGACACGATGTCCAAGCAGTTGGCAAAGGCCAACTTGGTGCATGCTAGTGATTCCAAGGGAAAGCAGAAGGCTTCTCACAATAAAAGGAATGAACTCAACCATCTGAGGGTGAAGTCGGCATCGTTCAAACTAAATCCTAATAAGGATAGGGCTTATTTCAACTACGGCAAGAAAGGCCACTTCAGCAAAAGACTGCAGATACAAGTCCAAACAGAAAGAGCAATGTGAGCCTAGTAAGATTGCCATGATTGTGCAGGTTATTACGGCTGGTGTCGACACTGACTGGTGGGTGGACACTGGCGCATCTTGCCATGTTTGCTCGAAGAATGAGTTGTTTACCACCTATAGGCCTATATCTGAGAAGGTTATGCTGGCAAACCAGGCACATGCTGAAGTACTTGGGGCCGTAACGGTGCTATTGAATTTGACTTCGGGGAAGTCACTGACGCTTCAGGATGTGAAGAACGTACCGGTGATAGCCAAGAACCTGGTCTCGAAAAGTCTGCTCTACAACGCGGGCTTGAGGATATATATCAATGCTGGACAAATGGTGATGTCATACAAAGGAACGTACTTCGGAAAAGCCTTTTGTACCGAAGGGATGTTCAAACTTTAGCTTGTAACTCCTATAAATTATATTAGTACAGTCTCTTCTTCTGGCTACTCTCTTAAGTTATGGCATAATAGATTATAAAAATGTTCATTGTAAAAGAATAAACAAGATGTCTAGTTTAGGGCTTATCTCTAAGTGTTGGGGTAAGGAAGTAGAGAAGTGTGAGGTTTGTGCGCAGACAAAGATCACAAAAAAATCGTTCAAAATGGTTAAACAGAAGTACAGATCTCCTGGAGTTGGTACACTCAGATATTTGTGACCTCAAACAGTTCTCTACAAAGTTCGGGATGACGTATTTTATTACTTTCATCGATGACTACTCAAAGTATGCGTTCATCTACCTAATCAAGTCTAAAGAGAAGCATTCGAGAAGTTCAAGGAGTTCAGGGATTGAGCTGAACGTCAAACTGGACGACAACTCAAGAGACTCAGAAGTGATCGGGACGGAGAGTACATGTCTATTGAATTTGCATCGTTCTGCAGAACATGAAATTGTCAATGAGACAAATTCTCTATATTCTCCTCAATCAAATGGAGTAGCAGAAAGGAAGAATATGACATTGACAGAGATGATAAACTCTATGCTATTAACTGCAAGTCTTCCAAACTGCTTTTAGGGAGAAGCCGCGCTAATGGCTACGTTCATAATGAACAGAGTGTCGTACGCAACTTCCGATGTCACTACTCATGAACTCTGGTTCAAGGTCAGACCTAACTTGAATGTCATTCGAGGGTGGGGGTGTCTGGCATATGTGAAGTTTCCAGACTTGAAGATACAAAAGCTGGGGACGAGAACTACAAAAGCTATATTCTTGGGATATGCTGAAAAGAGTGATACTCGGAGGTTTCTTGATATTGAGTCTAACTATATCATTGAATCTCGCGATGCAGAATTCTTTGAAGATAAATTTGCAAGACACAAGAACGTTGTTATCGTGGACATTCCGGAGAATGATGTGAGTGCAACAAAGGCTAACGCTTCCAATAAAGATGTAGTCCAAGAAGTTAGCATTCCTGAGACAATGTTCAAGCCAGAACTCGCAGAACCAAGAACTAAACGAATGAGAAGACAGAAGGACTTCAGAGAGAATTTTGTCACCTATCATGTGGAAGCAGATCCGCTTACCTATGATGAGCTGATGAAGACTAGAGACGTATTTTGGAGGGAGGCTATTAATGATGAGTATGACTCAATAACCTCTAACAACTCTTAGGTGTTGGTCGATCTACCTGAAGGAGCTAAACCAATCGGATGCAAGTGGATCTTCAAAAATAAGATGAAGGTCGATTAAACTGTTGACAAGTTCAAGACATGACTGGTAGCCAAGGGATTTTCTCAGAAGTAGGGGATCGACTACTTCGACACATATGCTCCAGTAGCGTAGATGACGACCATCAGAATGTTGATTTCTATAAGTGTAATTAATAAAATAGTTATACATCAGATGGATGTGAAAACAATATTCCTGAATGGTGAGTTAACCTAAGAGATTTATATACAACAGTCAGAAGGATTTATCGTCAAAGGGCTTGAAGACAAGGTCTACAAGTTGGTAAAATCATTATACGGTCTGAGAAAAGCTCCCAAGATGTGGCATGATAAGTTTAATAAAGTTATAAGATCAAACGGCTACAAGGTTAGTGAGACGGACAAGTGTAAACCGAAGTTCGTTGATGGAAGAGGAGTCTTTGTTTGTCTATACGTGGATGATATGTTGAATCTGGGTACGGATCTAGCACGTGTCACTAAGATAAATAAGTTCCTCTCATCCAAGTTCAGTATGAAGGACTTAGGGAAAGCCGATGTTATCTTGGAGATAAAAATTATTCGGACAGACATTGCAGTGGCGCTGTCACAGTCTCATTATATTGAGAAGATGCTCACATGCTATAGATATCAGGATCTTCCAGGGATCAATACTCCGTAAAGGTATGACAAGAAGCTGAAGCCAAATCCAAAGGAAAGTGTCAGGCAACTGGAGTATTCAAGCGTCATCGGGAGTTTGATGTATGCAACAACTGTCACAAGGCCTGACATAGTTTTCGCCGTAGGGATGCTGAGTCGGTTTACGAGCAATCCAGGTATTGAGCACTAGAAAGTTGTGAAGAGAGTAATGAGATATCTCAAGAGAAATCAGAAGTATGCACTGTACTACAACGGGTATCCGATATTAGTGGAAGGCTTCAGTGATGCAAGTTGGTGTTCAGAAGTAGAGAGCAAAAGGTCCACAGGAGGATACATCTTTTCCAGGGGTGGATTTGTTATATTGTGGAAAACGAAGAAGCAGACCATGCTCTCTCATTCCTCGATAGAATCTGAGTTCTATGCATTGGCAGATGCAATAGATGAAGCATAGTGGCTTTGGGAGCTTATGTATGATCTTTTAGTGGTTGATGCACAAATTTTGGCAGTACCGATATACCGCGACAACCAGGCAACTGCAACAGTGGCATTAAATAATCTCTTCAATGGTAAGAAGAGGACTGTGCGTCTGAGACACAGGACAGTGAATGATCTTATCATGACTGGAGTCATTACTGTGATTGATGTTCGGAGCCAGAAAACTCTGGCCGATCCGTTCACCAAAGTTCTCAAGCGCCAGTTGGTCGAGGACAGAGCAAGCAAAATGGGCTTCAAGACATTCTGATATTGTTTTTGTAATTCTACCATAAAGTTTTATGCTATTAGTACAAAGAGAAATTTAATAGACATCTAGATTTTGGTTCAAAGAATGATCATTGACTAGGAGAATATCAGGAATAGTGGGTAGTCCTTTGAGATATTGAGGGGTTACGGACCCGGAACCACCGTTGTCTACTATCTGTTCTCTGAGTAGAAGAAAGTCTTAGAAAGATGTGCCAAGGTTTCAAGGTCATGAGTCCAAGAAAAAGTGGCTGCATGCTCTGATTGTCGCATATGCATGCTTGTTGTATATGGGTCGGTGTCGCATGGAGGTCTCTTGGACTAAGCAAATTTCTCATTCATTCAGCGAGTGAACACACAAGGAGTTTAAGGATAAGCTCCAAAACAATTGTATGTTGGCAGTCATGCGTCCAACAAGATGGACGCATGATGGTCAGTATGTGTCGAAAGCTCAGGATGCATAGCCCTCTCATGCCGTATAGCACTCTCGATCGCATATCTCGCTAGTCGCATAAAGACTTAGTGTTCTCCAAATAGCAGGTTCGGTCATGGCAAAAACTACCAAAAACTGAAATCTTATTTTTGTCTATAAAATTCACATTTTAAGTCCAAATTGAGTGAACCAAAAGCCAAAATGCTCTAAAGTTAAAGCTCTATCATGTAGCAAAAACCAGTTTTCTAAAATATATGTTTAATAGATCAAAACCAAGAAAAACTCATGAAACCCATAAAACCCTAAGTTAGAAATGCAGATCTACTCAAAACCACCTATCAAAACAAAAAAAATCTAAGAACTAAAAGTGCAAAGAAACACATAACAAACATAATAGAACAATAATATTGAGTATTTTTCTATTTCTCATGCAATGAGTACTTGCCTATGGAAATGGTGAGAGAAAACTAAAGAAAGATGAAGAAATGAAGAAGTGAAGGGAGAGAGAAAATATTGAGTTATATATGGTAGGGTTGAGGGTTGAACCAAGGGTTCTCATGACTTGAACTAACCCACAGAATGAACCATGAACCAGGCTAAACCAAAGAATGGGTCTAGTCTCCATGCACATGCAACCATGCTAAAATAAAATATGTTCCAAATAAGTATATCGGGAACGGGGAGTGACATCTCTATCCACCTTAGAAAAATTATGTCATCGGAATTCGAATCCAAGTAATAGCTAGAGAAGTCAGGATAAGCACGATACAAATCTACTATCAACTACACATGAAAGCAATATCATCACAACACATAGGTGATCACCTAATCACAGAATTCGAGATATGAAGGCGTAAGAAAGAATATACCTTCTGAATCGAATATGTGCGGGTATTGGGATCGAATATCGTCATCGTGCTCCCACGTCGATTCCCCTAGAGAGTGATGACCCCAAGCAACCAGGACAAGAGAAATAGTTTGATTCTTGAGCACATTCTCCCTTCGGTCCAATATGAATATGGGTTGCTCCTCGTAAGATAAGTCGGTACCAACGACTAATTCAAAGTGATCGAGGATATGACTCAAATTCGTAACATACCTACACAACTGAGACACATAAAATACATCGTGTACCTCACATAGCGAAGGTGGAAGGGCAAGACGATAAGCAATATCGCCTACCCGCTCAAAAATATCGAACGGACCTACATATCGCGGACTAAGCTTTCCGCGAACCCCGAACTACTGACTCCATGGGTCGACGAAATCGGCAAGAACACGTAGTCTTCGACACAAAAATCTAAAGGCCTACGATTCTGATCTTCCCAATGCCGATGTCTATTTTGTGCAACCCGAAGTCGCTCTCTAATCTACTTGACAACCTCTACTGTCTGTGTGATCATTTCGGGGCCTAACATATTTCGCTCACCAATATCGTCCCAAGCCAATGGTGATCTACACTTCCTGACGTATAGTGCTTCGAAAGCTTCCATCTGAATACTGGTCTGATAACTGTTATTGTATGAGAACTCGAAGAGATAAATGTGATCTTTCTAAGATCCACCAAGGTCAAAGGTACATGCTCGTAGCATATCCTCCAAGGTCTGGATGGTTCTCTCTGATTACCCGTCTATTTGGGGGTGGTAAGCTGTGATAAATATTAAATTGGTCCCCAAACTCTGATGCAAACTTTTCCAAAAATGTAAAGTGAATCGAGTGTCTCGTGTCACGCCCCGATCTCCCGCAGGCAATCGGCCGTTCCCGCTATGCGGGAATCACCCTCGTCAGCGCTCCCGCGGAACGATCGCATTGACCCATCCGGGCGTGATGCCGCACGAGCGTGATCCACGCCCGTGCAAGGCCATGGTTCATTGGCTGGCGGCAAGAGTTCTAAGCCACAGAGTCGCACAGATTGTCCGAGTGCAGCGGAGTCATGAACACATAGCGATTTGGTAACAGGTTCACTGAGTCGACAAATATAGTGGAAGCATTGAAACACAAGTTTGAAGTAAAGCAACTCTTTTATTGATATAAACATGTGTCACAGGCGGCGTATAGCCGAGATTACAAGTCGCTCAAGCCTCTCTCTCGAAAATGGTAAAAGCGTGCCAAGTGGCTACAACTGTGGAATGATTGTACAGGCGATGGTCAGGCGACGCTCCAACATTATGTCTTGTATATGTGCTTCTGTTCCGGACGCACCGTTGCAAGGCTTCAGAGGGAACTCCTGGCCTTAGCACACACGTTGGAGGCATCCGCACCGAACGAGGTTCTCCCGCACCCTGCATACAAACTGGTGGATTATCAGTACATTGAATGCACTGGTGGGGAAGCTACTCGCCCGCTCGACAAATCCAAACACGTAATACAGGTTCCGTGCACAACTATTAAGTTGTCTTTCTAGTTGCCTTAGGATCAGTTTCATGCAAATATTGAATAGCCTAACGTGTCGGGCAGTGCGCCGTGCGATGTTAGAGGAAACACGACGAGACTTACCAACTTACCATTTATCCTTCCCTGTCCAAGGGAAACATTGTTAATTCGAGCAGGAGCATGTATAAGCATTCAGGAGGCATAACATATGCAAACACGAGTATTTAATCCAAGATCGTTCAGGTGTTTAGTTGTTTATTGATGCTATACAGTATCTCGCACGCGGATAGCCGCTAAGCGAGGATGACTTGTTATCTTTTATTTCTTTTACCAGCAAGCATGCAACAAGTTAAGTACAAGGCGATCACTGGCGTATGCCATAATGGACGGTATAGTCTTTGACGATAATGGTATGCAACAAAATACAAGGGGCGCTACAAACCATTCCGCCGAACAAGAGACTATTTAGTCTTTGATGAGAATGGTGTGCAACGAAGTACAAGAGGCGCTGCATGCCATTCCGCCAAGAATAAGAGACTAAAACAATTGGTCTCGCCCGGACCGGGACGATGCCAGTGCCCCAGCATCGCCCCCTAGACCATCCCTGTGCACAAGTTATCCGTGATCGAACGGCGTCTCAGGTAAGTTATCCATTTACATGGTTGAGGCAACAAGCGTACAAGACAAGAGTACAAGACAAGAGGCAAGCTGTTGAGGCAACAATAGTACAAGACAAGATGCATTGCCTGTTTTCCATTCTCTTTGACGGTCTGAACAATATCCTGTATGACAGGGTGTTGGCCTTGCTTATGTTACAAGTATTGAGTCAAGGCAACGTACAAGCAGACAAGCATGCGTTCTAAGGAACATAGGCAGCACGTTTGCTCGGGCCCGAAGGTAAGCCAAGAGATGAAACCGTTAGGGACTTAGCATGCAAGGGTCTGAACATATATAAGCAGTATTTCATTTTCCATGTTCTAGCATAGCAATACAGGTTGGGATTATTCCCTTAGCTAGGTGCGTTGGATTTATTAGCATGCAGGGGGTGAATCACCTAGCGACTAGCATGAATATTCCAGATTTTATGTGTGCTGGCTAAGCAAAGACAAGTTCACCGTAGCCACCCACCTTAGCGATGATTCGCCTCGGTAGAGCGATACGTCTGAGCGAGCCTCTGAAAGTCCAAGCCGGATTCCTGTAGGGACAAGTCTGGATATCCTTTGCTTCTTGTTTGAGGCAAAGCGGGTCGGGACAGCTGCACTTTTGCCGTTTGAGACGGCAGTCCGCTTGAGCGGAACGGGGTGTTATATCTCGATCTGACACGATACTTACTGGGACACCGTGTTGTCTCACTATTTGTCAAATATATATTTCAGCCAATTGTTCTGTAGACTGTCCTACTCGAAAAGAAAGAAAGTGAGCTACTTTTGTGAGACGATCCACTATCACCCAAACTGCATCTCGACTAGTCAGTGATCTAGGTAAACCAGTCACAAAGTCCATCGTAATATGTTCTCACTTTCACTCTAGAATAGGAAGCGGCTGCAATAATCCTGTCGATCTCTGTTGTTCTACCTTCACTTGCTGACATATCAGACATCGCGGTATGAAGCGTGATATCTTCCTCTTCATTTTGTTCCACTAAAAGTGTTGCTTGATATCTTGGTACATCTTCGTGCCTCCCGAATGAATGAAATACTGGAAACTGTGTGATTCAGTCATAACTTCTTGCCGAATATTCTCGTTTGGTACGCATAGACAATTACCAAACCTTAGCGTTACATCCGCATGTATTATCAACTCCTTCCGAAGACCCGACTCACATTCTTCACGTATCTTTTGAATCTTCGGGTCCTCTGCCTGAGCTAGTTTGATTCTATCTACCAAATTTGACTGAATCAGTAGGCTAGCCTGAACTACTGTACCCTGTAGAAGTACTATATTGATACCCATCTCTCGTAAGTCCTCTAGAATGTGCTTCTGAGTAGTCAACATAAATTTTTACCTCTTCTGCTAAGTGCATCAGCTACTACATTAGTCTTGCCTGGATGTTACTGAAGTTCCACATCATAGTCTTTCAAAAACTCTAGCCACCTTCTCCGCCTCATATTCAGGTCCTTCTGCGTGAATACATACTTCAAACTCTTACGATCTGTGAATATTTTTACTCGATCGCCATATAAGTAGTGACTCCATAGCTTAAGTACAAATACTACTGCTGCTAGATCCAAATGGTGAGTTGGATAGTTCTTTTCGTAATCTCTGAGCTGCCGAGAAGCATACGCTATCACTCTCCCTTGTTGCATCAAAACACATCCAAGTCCCTTGCCAGATGCATCATAATACACTATAAATCCTCCGGAGCCTGCTGGAAGAGTAAGGATTGGTGCAGAGATTAACTTCTTCTTCAACTCTTCAAAGACTATCTGACATTTCGCTGACCATATAAACTTAAATTTCTTGTGCATCAACCGAGTCAATGGTGCCGAGATCTTAGAAAAATATGACACAAATCTCCTGTAGTATCCTGCCAAGCCCAGGAAACTACGCATTTCTGCTATTGTCTTCGGAATTGGCCAGTTCTCTACTGTATCTACCTTCTTAGGATCAACTGACACTCCTGCTCCAGAAATAATGTGCCTAAGAAAGGATATGTATTCCAGCCAAAAATCACACTTACTAAGCTTCGCATATAGCTGGTGCTCCCTCAAAGTTTAGAGCACTATCCTGAGATGTTCTTCATGCTCCTCCTCATTACGAGAATATACCAGGATGTCATCAATGAATACTACCACAAATTGATCTAAGTAAGGCATAAAATATGGTTTATCAAATCCAAAGTATATTTTCTTTGAGACAAGAAAATTCCAGATTGGCATCTAGATACTTCGATTCCCAAGAAATACTTCAAGGAGCCTAGGTCTTTCATCTCAAACTCGGTTGATAAATATTTTTGAAGTGTTAAACGTTCTTCCTCATCATTTTCAGTAACCACCATATCATCGACATACACAATGAGGGCTGTCATTTTACTTCCCTTTCGTTTTATGAACAGAGTATGGTCGGAATTACTCTGCTCATACCCAAACTTTCTCATAGCTGTTGTAAACCTACCAAACCAGGCTCTTGGAGATTGTTTGAGACCATACAAGGATTTTTGTAGTCTACAAACCTTTCTTCCATGTGATACTGGAACATTGTATCCTGGAGGCAAGTCCATATATACTTCCTCAGTCAAGTCTCCATGTAAGAAAGCGTTCTTCACGTCGAGTTGATGCAGAGACCAGTCACAATTAGCTGCTAGGGACAACAGTACACGAACTGTGTTGATCTTTGCTACAGGTGCAAACGTCTCTGTGTAGTCGATCCCATATTTTTGTAAGTATCCCTTCGCCACCAATCTCGCTTTGTAACAATCAATAGTACCATGTGCTTTATACTTCACAGTATAAATCCATCTGCACCCTACCGGCTTCTTTCCAGCTGGTAAATCAACTATCCTCCAAGTGGCATTTTTCTTCAATGAGTTCAACTCTTCATTCATCGCTGCCTGCCATTTAGGTTCAGCTAAAGCTTCCTGCAAACTGTTAGGAATAGATACAGAGGATAATTTACAAGTAAATGACTTATTTGATTTTGACAGATGATCGGTAGACATATAGTTACTCATAGGGTATTTCACATTATTTTTAGAATCAGGCTCATATGTGGGTTTAGGAATACCTCAATTATGACGTGGTGGGAGACGTTGTGGTTGTGGAGCATCCAACTCTGGAGATGATTGGTTATCATCCTCATTGCCCGTTGGCAAGGAGGAAGCAGGCATGACTATAGGCGTTGGTACTGGGGGCCCCTGAACGATTGTAGGTTGTGGCACTGGTGACTCCTGTGTTTGTAGCTCCATAACAGTTGGCTCTTCAACCTGGGGTGTATAACCTGTTGTCTCTTCATCACTGATATCAACAATCGCTTCAATTGTGTGTGAATTTTCACTATAATCCAGAGTCTGAACCTCATGTTTCCTCTCCCCCTGAGGTGAAGAATCGGAAGATAAATAATACATATCATGTTCATGGAATACCACATCCATGGTGACGAATATCTTCCTGGTAGGTGGGTGATAACACTGGTAGCCTTTTTGGTGTAAGGCATACCCAACAAACATGCACTTCAGGGCACGAGGTTCCAGCTTACTTCGTTGTTGTTTATGAAGATGAACGAAGGCTACACACCCGAACACATGTGGAGGCAAGTTGGGACTAGGTGGTGCGGTGACAAGAGCAAAGAGCTCCTGGCATGGTGTTCGAAAATTCATTGTACGGGATGGCACACGGTTGATTAAGTAGGCAGCAGAGACAAGGGCCTCACCCCAATAGAACAACGGGGCGTTAGCTTCAAGTAGAGAGGCATGCACCACATTTAGGAGGTGACGATTCTTTCGCTCAGCCACGTCATTTTGTTATGGGGGTATATGGACATGTCGTCTGATGAGCAATACCATGATGATCTAGGAACTTACGGAGATCTGAATTCACATATTCATGCCCATTATCACTACGAAGGACTTGTATTTGTGCTTTATATTGAACATCAACCATTTTGTAAAAAATTTTGAAGCCAGAACATACCTCATTTTTTTGATTTCAAAAGAGACACCCATGTCATACGTATACAATCATCAATAAATGTTGCAAACCAATGGGCACCTCCTAAAGTCGCAATTTTAGATGGACCCCATATATCTGAATGTACTACCATAAAAGGGACAGAACTTTTTTTTAACTTGGAGAGAAAGTACTACGATGGCTATGTGCTAATTCACACACATCACACTTAAACTGGGAAACATTACTCTTTGCAAATAAACTAGGAAAAAGTTTCTGTAAATAACCAAATGAGGCGTGTCCAAGTCGACGATGCCATAACCAAATATCATTAACATTTTTTTCCTGCTTCCCTTGTGTACCTCCAACTGAAAGGGCTTTTATCAACTGATGATTACTGTCTGATGTTAAGTCCAAGTAGTAGAGCTTGTCCCGTCTAGTGCCATAACCAATCGTCTTCCGAGTCTGGATGTCCTTAAACACACATAAACAAGGCCAAAAAAATGACAATGCAGTTTAGAGCAATAGTTATTTGGGCAACAGATAATAGATTATAATCAATGGATGGAACTACAAGGACAGTATCAAGATTGAGATTGTCATTAAGGGAAATAGTGCCTTCCCCAATAACAGGGATAGAGCTGCCATCTGCGGTGGTCACATCGGTTTAAGATGAAGGATTTAAAGTCTGAACAAGTTTGGAATCAAAAGTCATATGTGCCGTAGCACCCGAGTCAATTAACCATGTATTATTTATAACAGAATCAGAAACTTTTAAAGCCTTACCCTTGTTACATGCTGTCGTGACTAAAGCAGTTGCTTTCTCAGCTATCAGTTCTGTATCATCCTTGACGTTAGTCACAGAGGCTCAATTTTTGTTGAAGCGAGAGTCACGGGTTTTGTCCCAGCCTTCAGGGTATCCAATCAATTCGTAGCATCTTTGCTTGGAGTGTCCAGGTATTCCACAATGCTCACACTTGCATATTGACGTGACGCACGATCACCACTCGACTGATTATATGAGCGTCCGAATCGATCACCTCTATATTGTCCAGCTTCCTCAGAGAAGGTTCGAGTAGATGAACCTGAACGGTTCTGTGGAGTACGATATCGAGCCACCATCGCTTCAGCCTTATCTCCTTCTGTCTTCATGGCTTCCTTCCTATCACATTCTCGACGAACATAGGCATAAGAAGCCTGCAGTCCAAGCGGAGGATCCTTCCAGAGAACTTCACCACAAACCTGTTCAAAATCATCATCTAGGCCTCCGAGGAATAAGTAGACTCTCTGTCTCTCCTTTGACTCCAGGTAGGTCTTGAGATCTTTGTCACAAATCATGGCAATCTTGCTGTAGTGATCCAGCTCCTGAAAAATTTTAGTCAGTTCTCCAAAGTAGACGAATATGGGCCTACCATTCTGTTTGAGGTGAGAGGCCTTCTGGTTCAAAGTATACACCCTTACTTCATCATTCTCAGCAAAGAAGGCTGTCTTCAAGACATCCCAGATCTCCTTAGCACTAGGTAAGCGGATGTAGCACTTCATGATTTCTGGCTTCATGGATGAAAGAAGCCAACTCTTGACTTTTTGATCCTCAGAATACCAATCTTCATAAGTAGGATCATCTTCAGGTGGGGCTTTGATCGTACCCTGAAGGTACCCTATTTTTTTCTCCCAGCGACATGCATCCCTATGAGCGGAGCCCATAGATCATAGTTGCTTTCATCGAGCAGTATTCCAATATTAAAGTTGGAATTCTCTGCTTGAACGACAACAGGGGAAGCACCACTGGAGGAAATGGGTTTCTTTTCGTCACCCATAAAATCCAGTGGAGATAAGAATCAGCAAATCGGTTGGTGTCTCGACGTGCTACTCAGTCGGAGCCGGCACGGTTGATCGAGAGCTTACAAACCCGGTTCTGATACCATGTTTCAGAAGAGGATAATATGAAAGATGGCTGAAAAAGTCTTATTTTATTCATGTATTCAATAGCATATATATACAAGTGAAGAATCTGTTGGAGCTTAGCTGTTAGCCCTATAATTGTGGTAACCTAACTTACTTGGTTAACAACTGAATCCCATAGAATAAGGGAGACGGTTATATGCATGCAAACAAAAACTATGTTTTAATTAAACCAAATTGAACCGGTTTATAAAACCCTAATTAAACCGAACCAGACTCACCCTGAACCGAATCCTGAACCAACCCAAACCAAACCAACCCCAGCGGGTCGAATTTGGACCCAACCCGCTGACCCGTTAACCCGCAACCCGACTCGTAGCTACAGTAATCATAATTCAACCGATCCCCGTCGACCTTTCCACTCCCCGGCGGTCGTTTCCGCCGCCGTGGCTTTCCGCCTCCCCCGCGACCGTTCTCCTGCGTTCCCTCGCCTCCGCAATGCCTCTCCACCCCGCTCCTATCTACCTCCCCGCAACGGGCGACCGACGACCTCCCTCTCCTCCTATAAAACCCCTTCCGCGAACCCCTATCCACCATCTCCGGCCACCGCCTCCGCCATCTCTCCACCATCTCCAGCCACCGCCTCCGCCATCTCTCCACCATCTCCAGTCGCCGCCTCTGCCACTTCTTCCCTACCACCACCATGAACCCTAACCCTGCCACCACCAGCTTCGACTCCCACAGTAGTCGCTGACACCCCCACCCCTGCCACCACCAGCTCCGGTGATCCTCCGTCCGACCCCGTCCCCTTCGGCGACGAGCTCCGTCGACGACGACTCCCAGACAGCCACAGCAGCGGCCCGCAGCACCCACGCCGCCGGCCGAGCACCGTCGTAGCCGCGTCGCGTCTCCTCGCGAACGCCAAATACAGTCGTCTCCGACCCCCTATTCAGGTAAATATTTCTCTCTCCTCGTCGCCTCATTTTCTGTTCTATCTGTTGTGACACGTACCCTGCGTGACCCTCTCGAACCCCGTGCAACTCGTATCATGACCCGATTCCGTGGAATAGTTGGGGCATCCTCCGAATCGTGACTGCCGTGCGGGCCTGGGGTTGCGCCCGCACAAGACTAGAGTATTTTGCATAACAAGCACATATTCAGAGTACGCAGATAAATTGAAACACATATTTGAAACATGGAAAAGTTCTCTTTATTGATATATGAACATCTATTACAAACTCTTGAACGAGTCAGCTAATTTTACTGCACGGGCTTACAAAAGTATTGACACAAAATGAGATAGCAGTCCTGTACATTACATCCCTTTACTAAACTTCAAAATGATAAAGACCTCCAGGCTGGAGGACGGCTTTCCCACGGATCTTCATTATGTTTGGGTTGCAAGCTCCTTTCTTCAAGTACTTCAGATGCACCTACAGCTGGACTGGATCGGGAAGACGACTTCGGCTCCTCGCTCGGTTCGCCTTAGTGCGGGGAACCTGTTTCAAAGAGGGTCATTATATCGAAACATACTGGTGAAGGCGAGCTAACCCAACTATACCAATCAATACGTTGTTTATATGAAGCATGCATAATATTTGTGGTTTTCTATCTTGCCTTAGTTCATTTACAAGTAAGCAACATATAGAATTTACTGAAATAAACTTGTCACCATTCGGTGACTTTTACCTGCCCGTCTGAACCACCTGCACAATACTTACCATGCCTTCCCTGCCACGAAGACACAAGTTAGATTGCAACAAGTTTAAATATACAAGGGGATCACCGGCTGGATGCCATAATGGACGGGTTATAGTCTTGGGTGAGAGTGGTATGCAACGCTAGGAACTCGAGGCGAAGCATGTCATTCCATCCGCTCGAGAGACTATCTTGAAGTTTTGTCCGGATCGTATCGGTGCCAGTGCCCCAACGACCGTCCGCAGGAACCAATGACCTTGTGCACAAGTTATCCGTGATCGAACGGTATGTTTACTAAGTTAATAGTTCATGCAGTTGAGGCAACACGAGTACAGGAAAAGCAGTATCACATGATTCATTTTGCATAGCCTCCCTAAACAATTATACACAAACAAGGTGTGTTCCATACTTAGCACAATTCATAAAAGAAGATACGTTCTAACTAAAAATTGAAGCATGTATAGAACATTTGAAATAAGCTAGCATACAATAAGATAACAGTTCACATGTTTGATTGAGAAGCATAATAATCCAAGCCTATTATCTTTTTATCTTGGTATCTTTTATTATTACTTGGTATCGTCTGATCGGGACAACAAGAATACAAAATTTTTAGGTGTGAAGACTTGGAAGCAGGGCTAGCTAATCGGGATTGTAGCCATTCACTTAGTTGGTTGGAAGGGGGAAGGAAAGAGGCGCTTCAAGACTCCGCTCGTAAGTCGCCTACTGCTCGTTCACCTGCATCAAGAACAACTCGATCAATACCTCTTCCACTCTTTCCAATCTCTGAATTGAAGTGCAGTTCAATGAACGAAAATAATGAAATCCATCAAAACCGTTCAAGGAAAACAAGAAAATCCGAAAAATCACTCAAAGCACGAAAGCAACAAGCGACATCGAAATCCGAGGCAACAAAAATAACAACAGAGAGGTCCCTCCTGACTCTGCCGCTAAGTCGATCCCGGAGGCACGGTCCACTGAATATGGGAATCGATTCCAAAGAAACAAATCCATAACGAGGACGAGTTCTTGTTTCAATCTATCCCGATCGAACGATACCATCTTGTATTTCTTAGCCGCGCTCCTCGAATAGGAGGAACGGGGCACCATAACTCGTTCGGGGTATCGTGTCCTGTGGCGATCGCAAACTGCGACGCAAAATCAGAAAAATATTCCCCTTTTCTGAAAATTCAGAAAATGTCCCAAACTACCAGTTCGCGACCGTTTTGCGAATAACCTGTTAAATATTTTCAAAATCTACCTGAACAATTATTTAGACCTTATGACCAAGTTTTAAAACCCTATTTTTATGTAATTTATTGAGCTGTAGTTTGTAATATTTTTTAGTGTGAAAATGACTAAAATCTTGGCTATTTAAAATACCCTAATTTTCCCGGAACTGGGTGCGTCCCGCTAAACGGAACGACTTAGTCGTGTACGAACTTCACCAAAAGGTGCGCGCCATTAATACGGACGTGTGGAATTTTATGAAAGTTTATTTGGATGTGTTTGCACACCAGAATCAACGCGTATCCGTCGACAACGCCCCGTATCGGCTATGTTCTGAAACTCGTTGTAACTTCGTGTACGCTCGTCATATCGAAACGAAACTTACGCCATCGGACTCGTAGCAATACGCTGGTCCTGTGACCCAAGTTTGGTTCGATTCTGAGAACGTTGACAAAATCTCGTATCGTGGGCCCCACAGCTCCACTTGACGGGCGATTTTGTGATTGGCTCATCGAAATCCAGTTCTGGACATTCCGTTGGGTTCGTATCGTCGTTCTAGACTTGTAGACACTAAGTTTTACGAATTTGGAGAATATTATCTCTGTCATATTTTTTGGTACAAAGCGGGCCACATGTGGACCCCGCTTTGACCAGAAACTGTCACTTTTGCCTCTGTGTCTAACTTGGACTAATGGACAGGCAATTCTAGCTGTTTGATATCTTCTGAGAATGATGGTAACATTTATTTCAGCATTCGGAGGAGTACCTTCATATCCCGCTGATACCAGAGCAGCAGTTGGAAACCAAATCCCAGGCAAGTGTACCTTGCCAAATTTGCAATACCTGCTTCATATTGTTATCTTGATTTATTTATATGATGTATTTGTTCAACCTAGGACCGTGTGACATTACTTAATGTCTGAATAATATTCGGGTGTCAACGCCGTACGCGGAGTTGTGTAACGTCACCTAGACATGGATATCGAGACCATATACATTCTCGTGCTTGCATTATCAAGTACGTCATACCACAGGACACCTGACACTATTCATGATACAAAATCTTTCTGAGATATTTATGGTGATTCTGTATAGGTTACATGATTCGTGACATAGATATTACATGTGCTTAGCTATCATTATGACTTGCAGCATTAGATATGATCTTGCGTGACATGAACATGAGACGTCGTGGACATGAGATGTGTGATTACATTGGGTGGGGAGAGACACACAAGCTACAGGTTGATTATATTATGACGGTGTTGTATCCTCTCCGAGCTAGGCTCCTACATGATATCACTACTACCGGCTCCCCGACACAGAGCTTGTAGTAGTCTCAGCCTGAGTTCTAGTGATGCTCTCATATTGCATATCACTTAGCTGTTTATATAGTTTACCCTATTGATTCATTTATTGCACTGCATTTATTTTGGCTTGAGTTATTCTTGTACCTTGCTATGTCTCCTGAGGACCTGGATCCGGATTATGTCCCCAGGTTTAGCAGAGGAGATCTACCCCGAGGTGTACGGAACAGGAGCAGGCCCTGGAGCAGTACCAGAACCAGAAGACGAGGTGATCGCCGAGGATTTCTCCTGAGTATCTGATTTATTATACTCAGTTATTTCTATTTGTAGAACTTCTATTTCTTGTCTCTTGACTATTGTATCAGACTTATCATCGGGTTGTTCTCCGAGTTATATTTTATTGAGACTTGATATTGCTTTATATTTCTGATATTGATTGTATTTATTTATGTGGATGAGATTAGTACCATTGCCCATATTATTATTTTACAGCTTAAGTACACCATGATGGGTCCATTAAATTGGGTTTGCCCATCGGTGTGTGCTGTTGGCCATTGCCACGTGTCTAGTCCCTCGATATTTTGGGACTGGGGCGTGACATAGTTTTTGTGGTGGCCCATGCAGGTCAACGACGAAATTATTTCAGTTTCAACTTAGGAACTGAGCAAGCCTGCGACAAGGATATGATAAGTTATAGGATCTCATCCACTTGATTGAATCATTCTTGATCTCTATCGGATTCGAATTTCTTGACTTGCATCCTGCCTTGATTTCCTGTGCACCTCTTATAATTTATTTTGGATGCAGAGTAATGGATCCACGAGCAAACGACGAGACTCCTGCATGATCACCACGAGGTGTTGTGGCAACCAACGAAGATGAAGTAACACTAGTGGATGGAGGTCAATCAGCACACCGAAGCAGTCAAGCAAATCAGCATGCCTGTAAACCCCCTGAATTTTCAAAATTATTAAACTTGGATTTTTTACAATTTTCTGGAATTTTCTGGGAATTTTCTGTAATTAAAATCAAGATTTTAAATTATTAAATGATTTTTAATTGTTAATAAATAATATTAAAATATCATGGAAATAATATTTTTAGGTGTAAAATGAAAAACTGGACTTAGGGTAATTTTTCTGGAATTTTTTGGGCCTCAGACCTATTTTTAAATGCCTAAAAACTATTTAATTAATTATTTATTTAATTATCTGATTTATTATTATTATTATTTTTTTTTTTTTTTGGGCCGGCCCAGCGGCCCAGCCGCCAACCGGCCCTGCCCCAACCGCTACCGGGTCGGGTCGGGTCAGACAGACCCGACCAGCCTCCTGCCCGACCCGCTGACCCAGTCAGCCACCCCGTTCTTCCCCGCGTGGCCTCCGGCGCCCGAGTCTGCCGCCGCCTCCAGCGGCCAGCCCACGTCGCCGCTCCGCTCCGCCTTCCCCGCCCTCACCTCCGCTTTCCCCGCCTCGTCGCCGCCTAACCCGGCCTCCCCTCCGCCCTCCTTTCCCTATTTAAGCCCAGCCGGCCATCCCCTCTCCACCGCTCTTCTCCCCGTGCCTGGCCGACGCCCCGCAGAGCCCCACCTCCCTGCGCCACCGCCGCCTCCGCCTCGCCGCCCCATCGACGAAGCCCGCAGCGCCGCCTCCCTCTCCTCCTCTTTCCTCCTCCCCCGCAGCAGCCGCGAGCAGCCGCCTCCGGCCGGCCCTCCATTCCGGCGCCGCCCTCGACCCCGCCAGCAGCTCCGCCTCACCTCGGCGAACCTTCCCCCTCCCTCTCTGGCGCATCTCCGGCCGGCCACCGACGCCTATGGCCACCAACCCGAAAACCCTAATCCCCAATTCGTCGTGTCGTGTCGGACACGACACGGACACGAAAATTTTCTGTTTCTCGAGCCCTGTTCAGGTACTCATATCTTTCTCCTCGCTGCCCCGTTTTCAATTCCGTAAATTGCGTTGTGAAGCCTGTATGACCCTCTCGGTGCCCGGACAAACTGCTCGGGGCATCGCGTCCTGTGGTGATCGCACACCGCGATCCAAAAACAGGAAAAACCAGACCCTATTTTACCCCGGAACTGAGTACGCCCCGCCAAACGGGACGACTTGGTCGCGTGCGGTCTTCACAGATACGTGTGCACCGTCGATACGGACGTGTGAGATTTCGCGGAAGCTGATTCGGGTGTGCGTGCACACCGGAATCAACGCGTATCCGCGGACATCGCCCGTATCCGCCTTTTCTGCAATTCACCCTAACTTCGTGCACACACGTCGGATCGAAACAAAACTTACGCCCTCGGACTCGTAGCGATACGCTGGTCCTGTGGGTCAAGTTTGGTTCGATTCTGAGAACGTTGACGAAATTGCGTGTCGTGGGCCCCACAGGCCCCGCTCGACGGGCGATTTCGTGATCGGCTCATCGGAATCCAATTCTGGAAGTTCCGTTGGGTTCGTATCATCGTTCCTGACCTGTTGACACTAAGTTTGGTGAATTTGGAGACATTTGACCCTGACACATTTTTCGGTGCAAAGCGGGCCCACACGTGGACCCCGTTTTGATCCAAAATTACAGTTTTTGCCCTTGTCTCCAAATTGGACTAAAGGATAGGCGTTTCTAGGTATTTGATATCTTCTGAGCATGATGGTAATGTTTATTTCAGCATCCGAAGTCATTTCTGGAAATTTCTCCGAGATACAAACTATAATTGGATCCAAACAACAGGCAAGTACCTGCACTTCAAGTTTAATCTCTATATTGTGATAAATAATTTCTTGCTCTACTAGTATTATTGATGATTACACGTAGTGTTAGAATACTGGATTTCATATCTTGAATACTGGAGTTCATGTCTTGTTTTCGTGTCGGGTGGGAGAATACTAGAAGGCATGTAGTTTACCCTTCCCCCTGCCGTGTTTAATAGCTGTTGGTACGCGACTGTGCCCTCAGCCAGATCTCGATTATTCATGTTTAATAGCCGTCTATGACGGCCGGATTAGCCTTATAAACCCCTGCATGCCAACTATGTATTCTAAAATAAACACAAGTTCACACACATAGCTTCTTGTCTTGTTGTAGCTCCTGTTGTCTTATTGTAGTTTCATTTCCTGTCTCATATTATTCCTGTTTACTCATATTCCTGTTTATAGTCTTAACTTTTAGTTATTATTGTTTCTTTTATGCATATTCTCAATATGATACTCAGTCAGTTTCTTTTCTAATTGTCATAAATATTTAGTTTAATCTTGTTATGCATTGTGTACTTTGCTCCTTTCCTGACTGGATCCGTTGATTTAGGCGATGATGAGGATTTTGCCCCTACCTATTATGGCCCCTATGAGGGAACAGATGACACATATGAGGAGCCAGTTCCCACCCAGGAGACTACTTCTGCAGAGTAGTTAGCAATAGCTATTTATTTATGCTCTTCTATCTTAGTAATCGGGTTTGTCCCCGATTTTATTTCTGAATTCTGTATTAAACATTTGGTCTGTTGTCACATTTATTCTATTTGAAATCTTAGCATTCTTTTCCTGTTATTATCTTTGCCTAATTCATTATTTGTGAATGAGCTAGATGTTTTAACTGTGGATATGACCTAGACAGCGTACTACCGCCGACTCTGCGGCGTAGGCTGGACGTACCCACGCACTCGCGCCCGAATTTTCGGGTGCGGGTCGTGACAATGCCTCAAGAATCCAGCAAGATAATATTCTGCCACAGTTTACTCCACCAATGCCCATATTCCCACAAGGGCAGGCTATGGACGGGCAACAGATATTTCAAATGATCAATACAATGATGCAAGCTCAACAGCAGATTCAATAAGAGGCTCTGCGAAACAGTATAGTGACCACACTGGAGCAGGCGAATCTACCAGTACGACGGCCAACGACGGGCTCTATCACCGATTTTTGCCAACTGAAGCCCCATACCTTTTCAGGCAAGGAGGAGCCCACTGAAGTTCATGAGTGGCTCACAAACACTCAACATCAGTTAGAAGCAGCTGAGCTTCCAAGGGAACGTTGGATGACTGCCGTCAGAATGCAGTTGACGGACAATGCACATCACTGGTGGCTATTTGAGGAGACACGGCTCGGACCAGACCGAGTCACTTGGGAAGAGTTCTCCAGACTCTTTTAGGAGATGTACATTCCATCTACTGCTCGATCAGAACTTTGGGACAAGTTCAATCGCCTCACTCAAGTCAATATGACAGAGGAAGAGTACAACGCGAAGTTTATTTGTCTAAGTCGCTTCGCCCCAACCCTGATCCCGACAGAAGAAGAGAAGGCTGAGAAGTTCTTCGACGGACTAAACTTCGAGCTACAGAGACTGATCGGATCCGTTACACCTACTTCTTACTCGGACGTCCTTGCTACAGCATGATGCATTGAGCGCATCACCAGGAGGGAGTCAAGCCTGAAGCAGCCTTCCACATCGGCACCAGCCAGAGCACCACAGGAAAAAGCTGCAAAGAGACCTCACTTGCACCAGCCACACGGAGCATCTCCGCAGGCACTGCCTATCTGTCAACATTGTAGCAAGCGAGGCCATATTGAGAACGAGTGCAGACGCAAAATGGGATTATGTTTAGCTTGCGGATCCAGTCAGCATTTAGTGAGGGAATGCTCTGAGCGTCGAGAAGGAGCACCAATGATAAACCAACAGGCTCTACCAGCACAAGGAGGATATCATCCGAGGCCACCATTGGCACCCCAGGCAATACTCTTCCAGCAGGCCCAGCAGCAGCTGAGGAATCCACCACAAGGACGCGGATAAGCTTTTGCGATGACCTTGGAGGACGCACAGACTCGTGGAGTAGCAAATGCACGTAAGTTATTCATAGCTATCTATTCCTAGCATTGCTTTAGCACGAGCCTGTTAGTTCATGATCTTAGCCTTAAACCTAGTATTTTGAACTGGTTAATAATTGATAACCTAGTTTTTATAAACTGTAGTTTTCCTTGCACTATCCAGATTTTCTTCACTCTTGAATTACCTAAATTTCATTGTCTAGGGAAATACCTTATTCCTTCCCTAGGTGCTTTACTTAACACTCAGCATTCAATTTCTTCTTGGTCAAGATTCTTTGTTTGTGTGTCGTGCTTCAAACATATTTTGTAACCGTATCATCTTTTCTGACCGGTTATGTTATTCTTTGATTGCGAGGACGCAATCCTCTTAAGGGGGATAGATTGTAAACCCCCAGATTTTTCAGGAATTTAAAAATAAATTTTCAAAAATTTTCTGAAATTTTAACTAATTAAAAATAAATGTTTTCTGGTATTAAATAATTTTTGTGATTTTACTAAATATTAAAATATTATGAAAATAATATTTTTGGGTGTAAAATAAAATATTAGACATAGGGTAATTTTTT
Organism: Iris macrosiphon; assembly: GCA_036927795.1. Taxonomy (NCBI): domain Eukaryota; kingdom Viridiplantae; phylum Streptophyta; class Magnoliopsida; order Asparagales; family Iridaceae; genus Iris; species Iris macrosiphon. The sequence continues at coordinate 76,811 of JAYESA010000020.1, read as the reverse complement.
TGGATTTTATTGGACCCGAAACTATTTTTAAAGACCTAAAAACTATGTTTTAATTAAACCAAATTGAACCGGTTTATAAAACCCTAATTAAACCGATTCAGACTCACCCTGAACCGAATCCTGAACCAACCCAACCCAAACCAACCCCAGCGGGTCGGATTTGGACCCGACCCGCTGACCCATTAACCCGCAACTCGACCCGTAGCTACAGTAATCAAAATTCAATCGATCCCCGTCGACCTTTCCCCTCCCCGGCGGTCGTTTTCTCCGTCGTGGCTCTCCACCTCCACCGCGACCGTTCCCCTGCGTTCGCTCGCCTCCGCAACGCCTCGCCTCCCCGCTCCGGTCTCCCTCCCTGCAACGGCCGACCGACGACCTCCCTCTCCTCCTATAAAACCCCCTCCGCGAACCCCTATCCACCATCTTCGGCCACCGCCTCCGCCATGTGTCCACCATCTCCAGCCACCGCCTCCGCCATCTCTCCACCATCTCCGGTCGCCGCCTCTGCCACTTCTTCCCCACCACCACCAGGAACCCTAACCCTGCCACCACCAGCTCCGACTCCCACAGCAGCCGCTGACACCCCCGCCCCTGCCACCACCAGCTCCGGTGATCCTCCGTCCGACCCCGTCCCCTCCGGCGACGACTCCCAGACAACCACAGCAGCGGCCCGCAGCACCCACGCCGTCGGCCGAGCACCGCAGTAGCCGCGTCGTGTCTCCTCGCGAACGCCAAATACAGTCGTCTCCGACCCCCTGTTCAGGTGAATATTTTTCTCTCCTCGTCGCCTCGTTTTCATTTTTGTCTGCTGTGACACGTACCCTACGTGACCCTCTCGAACCCCGTACAACTCGTTCGGGATATCGCATCCTGTGGCGATCGCTAATTGCGACGCCAAATCAGAAAAATATTCCCCTTTCCTGAAAATTTAGAAAATATCCCGAACTCCCCAGTTCGCGACCGTTTTGCGAATAATCTGTTAAATGTTTTCAAAATCCACCTGAACAATTATTTAGACCTTATGACCAAGTTTTAAAACCCTATTTTTGTGTAATTTATTGAGCTGTAGTTTCTAATATTTTTGAGGATAAAAATGACCAAAATTTTGGCTATTTAAAATATCCAAATTTTCCCGGAACTGGGTGCGCCCTGCTAAACGGGACAACTTGGTCGTGTACGAACTTCACCGAAAGGTGCGCGCCATTAATACGGACGTGTAAGATTTTGCGAAAATTGATTTGGATGTGCGTGCACACCGGAATCAACACGTATCCATCGACAACGTCCTGTGTACGCTCGTCGTATCAAAACGAAACTTGCGCCATCGGACTCGTAGCAATACGCTGGTTCTATGACCCAAGTTTGGTTCGATTCTGAGAACGTTGACAAAATCCCGTATCGTTGGCCCCACGGCTCTACTTGACGGGCGATTTTGTGATCGGCTCATCGGAATCCAGTTCTAGACATTCCATTGGGTTCGTATCGTCGTTCTGGACTTGTAGACACTAAGTTTGACGAATTTGGAGAATATTGTCTATGGTATATTTTTTGGTGCGAAGCGGGCCACATGTGGACCCCGCTTTGACCAGAAACTGTCATTTTTGCCCCTGTGTCCAAATTGGACTTATGGACATGCAATTCTAGCTGTTTGATATCTTCTGAGCATGATGGTAACATTTATTTCAGTATTCGAAGGAGTACCTACAGATCCCGCTGATACCAGAGCAGTAGTTGGAAACCAAATCCCAGGCAAGTGTACATGCCAAACTTGCAGTATCTGCTTCATATTGTTATCTTGATTTATTTATATGATATATTTGTTCAACCTAGGACCGTGTGACATTACTTAATGTCTGAATAATATTCGGGTGTCAACGCCGTACGCAGAGTTGTGTAACGTCACCTAGACATGGATATCGAGACCATATACATTCTCGTGCTTGCATCATCAAGTACGTCATACCACAGGACACCTGATACTATTCATGATACAAAATCTTCCTGAGATATTCATGGTGATTCTGTATAGGTTACATGATTCGTGAGATAGATATTGCATGTGCTTAGCTATCATTATGACTTGCTGCATTAGATATGATCTTGCGTGACATGAACATGAGACGTCGTGGACATGAGACGTGTGATTATATTGGGTGGAGAGAGACACACAAGCTACAGGTTGATTATATTATGACGGTGTCGTAGCCTCTCCGAGCTAGGCTCCTACATGATATCACTGCTACCGGTTCCCCGACACAGAGCTTGTAGTAGTCTCAGCCTGAGTTCTAGTGATGCTCTCATATTGCATATCACTTAGCTGGTTATATAGTTTACCCTATTGATTCATTTATTGCACTGCATTTATTTTGGCTTGAGTTATTCTTGTACCTTGCTATGTCTCCTGAGGACCTGGATCCGGATTATGTCCCCAGGTTTAGCAGAGGAGATCTACCCCGAGGTGTACGGAAAAGGAGCAGGCCCTGGAGCAGTACCAGAACCAGAAGACGAGGTGATCGCCGAGGATTTCTCTTGAGTATCTAATTTATTATACTCAGTTATTTCTGTTTGTAGAACTTCTATTTCTTGTCTCTTGACTATTGTATCAGACTTATCATCGGGTTGTTCTCCGAGTTATATTTTATTGAGACTTGATATTGCTTTATATTTCTGATATTGATTGTATTTATTTCTGTGGATGAGATTAGTACCATTGCCTATATTGTTGTTTTACACCTTAAGTACACCCTGATGGGTCCATTAAATTGGGTTTGTCCATCGGTGTGTGCTGCTGGCCATTGCCACATGTCTAGTCCCTCGATATTTTGGGGCTGGGGTGTGACACTGGCCTCCTCTGTGTCACGTCATGAATGCGAATGCCAGGGTATGGTGCTGACGTTCGCGATACTAGTCCTCCCTCATTGCTCTGTCCATGAGGCCTCTTCCTATCAATTCTTCTTGATGCCATCCTCTGGGAAGTAAGCTCAACCCTCTTTGTTGCTATCAATACCACCTCAAAAGTCATGTAGTCATGCACCTCTACCATGTGTAAGATTTTCAAGTGAAGTCCCTGCTGGAACCTCATTGTTCTCTCCAACTCTGTTGCCACCATGGTTGGAGCAAATTTTCTTAGTCGGCAAAACTCTGCCGCATAGCCGTCTACTGTCCTTCCAGCTTGCTTGAGGTTGATGAACCTTTACTGCAACTCACACTGAGCCACAATACCGAAGTACTTCGCCCTGAAACGGGTCCTGAAAACATCTTATAAAATAGGACGCATCAATCCTACCTCTATCATGGCCCACCAATCTCTTGTCAGATCTTGGAGTTGTTGGCGAACCAAATCAACCTATTCCTCGGCCAGAACTTTAGCTGCTGTCAGAATGGTCTCAATATCCTGGAGCCAACCATCTGTCGTGATTGTGTCCTCCGTGCTATCGAAATATCTGGGGTTCAGTCTGCAAAATCTAACATATTCCCCAGAATCTGTTCTTTCGCCTCGCTCTAGGGCTGTTTGCAACCCTTGGTTCAACCGGACATTTTGTTCCTGTTGTTGAAGCTATTGTTGTTGTTGTTGCACCACCATCTGGTGTTGTTGGACAGCCAATAATCTACAGATAATCTCTAGCAAGGTCGGGATTATCAGTATTGTCGGCACTATAGGAGGTACGGGAACACCCTGAGCCTGCTGCTCTGTCACATTTATCGTGGGCTCAACTCGGATCCTTGGCTGAGGTTCTACAGGATCTCGTTCCACTGGCAACTCTGTCTCTCTTGTTTCTACAGCATTGGGGAAAGGAGAATCCCTAAAGAAGAGCACAAGAAACATCAAGTACATGACAAGAAGGAACAAGGAAGCAACCAATCCGGAAAAATTCAAGCTGACAAGAAGAGGACGAATTCAGAATTTCAAGAAAGATCATGTTTGATTGAGACTCCTATGACCATGACACACCACAAGTCTGAAGAACAGACATGCATGAGCCACCACTAAAACTTTCATGCCCCAGTACCAAAATACAAAGACGGACATGACCAGCTACCCCGTACAAGGTGTTATACGTCGTATGGTGGTCACGGCTGTATAAGACAAGGGGTGCATGCTACAATCAAGTCTCCTAGGGTCAAGAACTTCTGTCTCAATCATTCAAACAAGAAATAGTAAGCATAGAACATATATGATAAAGCAATAAGATGTCCCAAACGCTTTCTCAAAATATTCTGGAGACCAGCTATGCAAAATAAGAAGTTGGAAGAGTAACAAAAGTACTTAACAGTGATTAGCTGAAGCCTAATTTAATACAATCATGTAAGAAGACTAGTGTCCAGACGGGCCGGCTAACAGGTGCCGGTGGCTAAATGTCCAAAAGAAGTAAATGCACAATGATGAGAAGGGAAGAAGAAAGCCCACTCGCTATCCCCTGCGACCATGTTCCTGGTACTTACCATGAGTTCGAGGAAGGTACACTGGCTCTTCGGGTGCTGGCTCAAAACTTGGCCATGCAAAACTAGTAAGGTTAGACTTCAAATAGCAAGTATCACAAAGGAAGCACGAAATGGAAAAACAAAAATCCAATAAAAATATATAATAATACATAGGTTCAGTATCGTAACTTAGGTCCATAGCATATCCTAGCGCAAAGGCCCAACCTTACAACCAAACAAGGACAAGGGTTGAACCATCGCATTATGATAGTCTATTTTCCTAGGCTACTAACCGAATAATACAATCACAACCAAGTCCATTTTCTTATATCGGCCAATCATTTGGACGACTTGCTATTTGTAAAGTCTGAGATTATCTCAGAAATAATGCATAATAGGTATCCTCAGATCATGTCAGTGCCGAACATGAGCTAACCGAACCAATAGATAAATAAAATAGGTATTCACGAGATGTACCAGTTTCAGCTCATCAAGTTCCTTCTTCGCCAGTCGGTACACGTTGGAGGATACTGGTGCAGCTCCGGGTATCAGCTCAATAATGAACTCTACTTCTCTGTCAGGCGGTAGGCCTGGCAATTCTTCTGGAAATACGTCCTCGAACTCTGCTACAATTGAGGGAAGTGCTGTCTCCATCGCCATGTAAGCTCTAGGAGTCTGGCCTACTCCTTGCTCGATGGTGCCTCGAACGTATTCGAACTCCGGGTGATCTGGAGGTCTAAAGATAACACTTCCCTTTCGGCAGTCTAGGACAGCATTATTCTGGCTTAGCCAGTCCATGCCTAAGACCACGTCGAAATTTGGCATTAGAAGTACCAAAAATCGTGCTCTTAGTCCTCTACTACAAACGACTACCGAGCATGTTTCAATAATGTTGGTAACTGGAACAATGCCTCTCCAGTAAGTATCTTCCAACACTTAGGTAGTGGGGAAGTGGATAGTTTGTGCATGGCTACGAAGTTACTAGATATGAAAGACAAAGTAGCCCCGGAATCGAATAATGCGATTGCAGGTAATGATGCAACTAAAATGATACCTGTAATGGTTTTTCCTTCTGGCTCTTCTGCAACTGCAGCTAAAGTAAAGGCCTGCCCGTGCCTTTGTCCTCCGGATTGTTGTCTGGCCTTGAATTGGGCCTCCTGGGTAGGTAAAGGTGCTCCTCTCTGATATCCCCCAAATGTTGAGGGTAGCATCTTCTGGCCTTGTGCTCCTGGCTTCTGCCCTTGCTGAGGTGCTGCATCTCTGCATTGTGGGCAGTCTCTGGCCATATGATTTTTAGCTCCACATAGCAAGCATAATCCTAGCTTCTTTCTGCAGTCATTGGCAAAATGCCCCTTCTTGCCACAAAAGTGACAAGTCGGGAGCTCCTTCTTCTGGTAAGGCCCCGTCGTCTGCTAAGCCTGATATTGAGGACGACGTATAGGTCCTCCTGCCCCTTGCTGGTTCTTGGCCGGAAAGGTTGAATTTGAGCGTCTAGCTCCTCGGCCAATTGCTTCTTGCTCTCTGGCTTCTGTAAGAACCTCGTTGTAGGAGATTCTTGACTGCATTGTTGTGTACCTCTGGAGCTCGTAGTTAAGGCCATGGTAGAATCTTTTAGCCTTCTTCAGCTCATTCGGGATCAGATCAGCACCGAAATGACTTAGTCTGCTAAACTCCGCGTCGTAGGCATCTACCGTCATGTTTCCCTGCTCCAAGTGCAGGAACTGGGAGTATAGGGCATTCTGGACTGTCGCTGGGAAGTACTTGGCGTTGAAGTGCTCCAAAAATTGTTGCCAAGTTTGGTCTTTGCCGACGCTGCGCTCTATGGATTCCCACCAGTGATGGGCGTTGCCAAGAAGTTGGCCCCTCACAGCGGTCATGCATAGGTCGGGGGTGAGTTGCGATCCTTCTAGCAGCATTTCGGTATTGGAGATCCAGTCGGAGATCTCCTCAGGAGTCTCGCTGCCTTTGAAGTCTCTCGGGCTCATTTGACGGAAGCCTCGAACTGTGCCCGCTGGTTGGACAGGTGCTGGTGCCGGAGTAGTAGCTCTCTCCAAGGCCGTCATCAGAGTCTGTCGCAGGGCTTCAGTCTGCTGCCACTGAGACTGTCTCAGGGCCTCAGTCTGTTGCCACTGGTTCTGCAATATAGTCTGGAGAAACTGCAACATTTGAGGTTGACCCTCAAGTTGTGGCATCAGGATAGGCAAGGCTGGAGGTGGAGGCAAAGGTGTCTCCGCCTGTGGTGTTGGTGTTGTCTCCTGGCTAGAATTCTGATGATTGTACGGGGTTCCTTGGACACTTGGCGAAGGGTCTGTTGCTTGGCCAGCCCCATTATTCGCAGGTTTCCCCGGTATGTCCATATTTCTGAAGAAAATTGAATAATTAGAAAACACAAAGGTGATAATGAATGATAATCAAGCAAGATGCAATCATAAAAATATTTAAGGATGGTGTCAGTGTGGATGAGACCTAGTGTTTCTATCCTATTGCAGGCTTGCTGGGCATGTCATCATACCACTAGCAATAAAAACTGGACCTGCATGGGCCACCACTAAAACCGTGTCACGCCCCAGTCCCAAAATGTCAGGAACTAGGCCACGTGTCACTGGCCAGCTGACACGTCACTAAGGGCTTAATCCATTTTGAATGGACCCAAAGGAACGTGCTACGCTGTCCTAAAATACTACATGTAAAACACAGTCAAATCTATCTCATCCACAATAAAATGTCAGAAAAGCAAGTGCTGGATATATATATAACTGAGTCTGATACAGTACACAACTGGTGAGAATATAAGCCTACTACAAAAAACTGATAATAGCGCAGAAAAATCAGATAGACTAAGCAGCGCCTATCTGAGAAAAACATCTCCAACTCCAGGTGGCAGGCCTCTAGGGTCAAGCATACTCTGAGGGTGTCTCCTCAAGCTCCTCCTCGGTAGCACATCTGGCCTCCTGATCAGGGCCATACACAGTGGGGTAGAAAGCCTCGTCTACATCTGGCAGGGAACCAGGTCCTCAGTGGGACATAACAAGATACAGAAAATGACATGTCATGTATGTAATACTGAATAAAGAAAATAAATACAGGGTGCTAACCATTCTAAGTGAAATGCAAGTAAAGATCTTGTAGTACGCATGGGAATATGTAGGCTAGACATACGCTGACGTAATTCACCAATCGTGGTGACTGGCTAGTATATGTGTCGTATGCCCCCTGACTCAAGGGCACTCTGCAATCGACCATCACTGGAACGAAGGTATAAAACATTTATGGAGGGGGTGTCCCATACGTCTACTAGTTATCTTTCCCATCCCAATGAAACTATATGTCAAGTCGTACTTTTCCTGAATTATTCTAATCCGTGATGCGGGTCACACGTACTGGTAGCTAATCAAATACGCAGCTCGCATCCCAATATGCATTGCAACCATGTTGCGTGTTCCCGTGATAGGGTCTAGGAGAATATTAGAATACTCTCACAGTTGTTGGTGAGTCTGCAATATTATGTAAATTGTCAATCATATCAGCTGACTGTACCCAAGGCAGTCTCAGGTAATCATGGTATATGAAATTCAGGAACAAAACAGATATCAATAATTGAATTTAAACATTAACTTGGCAAGGTATACTTGCCTACTCCCTGATAGTGTTGATAACCTGATCTCAGGTTTGGAGGTGCTTGTGACAGGGGGTCACTGGCTGTGCTGGAGTTGGTTTCTGTTAAAACAGACAGGGTTCGTGAATATTATGGTTGTAATATAAAGCATATATATATATACTTATATATACATATATAATATAGATATATATATAGTATGTATATATATATATAGATATAATATATATAGCAGTATATATAGCATATGAAGAACAGAAAAATGCAGGTATGTATATATATTAATTATAATAGTAGCAGGGTATATCCACTGCTATATATATATAGTAATATAATATTATTAGGGTGTATCCACTGATATATATAATATAATAATCAGGGTATATCCACTGATATATAATATAAATAAATGGAATTGACAGGACAGAAAGTAAATACATATATATCTATGTACTGTACTATATATAGTATACATATATAATAAATTGAAGACTGTGCAAGAATTGAAAATATACATATATAATATATATAAGCTGTATTATCCAGCTGAATATTAATATATATATACTTATAGATAATATATATATATATATTGATATATATTTATATATACATATATAATAAATGCAGGAATTATATTAAGTGCAGAAATATAAAATATACATATATACATATGCTGTATTATCCAGCAATATTTATTAATAATAATATATATAATACATAGCATATATATAACATATAAATAATATGTTATATAATATTATATACATATTATATATAACTATATATATATATATATATGTGTATACACATATTTGTATATACTATATATATATATATATATATATATATATATATATATATATATATATATATATATATATATAAAACAGAATAAAATGCATAATATAACATAAATAATATGTTATATATAAAAATATATATATATATATACATAAATGTATACATAATATGTTATATAAATATATCTATACATAATATAAATATATATGTATAGTATTCATATATATATATATATAAATATATACATATATTTAATAAATAATAAAAATATATATAGTATAATTATACTGTATAATAACAGTATATAACATATATTATATAATATATATATATATATATATATATATATATATATATATATATATATATATATATACATATATATATACATATATATATATAGGTATACATATAGGTATATATATAATTACATATATATTAGGTTTAGGGGGTATACCTACTGACAGGGGGGTCCCACAGGTCGTTGACGGCGGAAGGACGGCGGCGGAGCTGGCCGGAGGCGGGCGGAGGAGCGGCAACAGCAGTAGTGGCTGCTAGCAGCAGCAGCAGCAGCAGCTTGTGGGAGCTACGGCGGCCGCTGCGGCGGAGTAGGCGGCGGTGCAGGGTGGGGGAACTGCGGAGGGAGGAGTGGCGAGCAGACTGGTGGTGGTGGTGGAGGTCAGGGGTGGCGGTGGTGGTGGATGGAGGCGGTCGGGATGGGGGTGGTGGTGCAGTCGGGGAGAGGGGTCGGGGTTCTGTGGAGGTGAGGGCGGCGGCTGGAGGCGCCGTGGGCCGGAGGGAGGGTGGTCGTCGGGTGGAGGGGGTCAGGGCGAGTCGAACGGTGGGGGTGGTGGTGGTGCACGGTGGCCGGAGGCGGCGGTGGGAGTGGTTCGGGTGGTGGTGGCAGTGGGTGGTGGTGTTGGGGGTTTGGGGTTGCGGGGGCTGTGGCCGGCGGAGCAGGGGGTGCAGGCGGTGGGGCTTGGCCGGAGGGGAGAGGGGGTCAGGGCGAGGGTCTGGCCGGAGTTGGGCGGCCGGTGGTGGTCGGAGGGGAGAGCTGTGGGAGTTTGAATGGGAGGGGTTAGGATTTATATAGGGGTTAGGGTCAATGGCAATTTCGTAATTATGGGGAAGTTCTGGGTTATTTTGGTAATTTCGATTTTTGGGATATTTCTCCTGGATTTTTCTGGGTGTTTTGGGTGGGTCCCATACACCTATTCATTAACCAATGAGGTTATGCCACCTCACATGTATTTTTGCATAAAACCCCTAACTTTTCATAATTTGCATAAAAGCATGAAATTGGTATTTTGCGTAATTCTGCAATTTGCCTGATTTTAAATACTGATTCCCCGAAATACCAAATTGTACAAAAATGGGGGAAATAGCTGGGGAAAATGTTTTGGACAGTGTGGGGGTGAGTCTGGGCAGGCCAGGGTCTGATTTCTGAGTGATACAGATCCTCGTATTTATTATTTAATAAATACTGCGCACGGTGTTCACTAATTATTTTGAGGCAGTTAGGGTCATAATTTTTCTACGGTGTCAATACGATAATTGTAGTATAATTAGAGTAGAATATTATCATATTTTTGTTTGGGCAAAACAGGTGCCTACTGGTCCTCAAATCCCTAGGTGTACAGAGATGGTAAATAACAGGAATTTAAATAGGTAATAAATACGTACGTTTGTAACGATATTTGTACGAGTAAAACGAAGCACCAAATAAGGTTTCTGGGAGTTGCACAAAATACAGAAAAAGTAGTCTAACAAGTCTAGGGCAGGGTTGTGGATTTTGTTTAGGGTTAACAGCTAGTGTAATGCCCTAATTAATTGTGTAATGAACAGGTGCACAATCAATAGAATATATAATAAATAAATTTTTAAAAAGTTGCAATAATTCTAATTAGTCTAAACTAATCCTAAATTACTGAAATCTGGTCGAGGGAGTTTACAAGTGACATAAAGTGATTGATGAAAAGCCATAAAGTGTGTCAGAAAGAAAAGACAAAAATTATAGAAAGATGTGCCAAGGTTTCAGGGTCATGCGTCCAAGGGAAAGTGACCGCATGATCTGCTTGCCGCATATGGGTGGGTACAGCATGGAGGTCTCTTGGACTAAGTGAATTTCTCATTCGTTCAGCGAGTGAACACACAAGGAGTTCAAGAATAAGCTCCAAAAATACTTGTGTGATGACAGTCATGCGTCTAAAAAGATGGACGCATGCTGGTCAGTATGCGGCGAAAGCTCAGGCCGCATAGCCCTCTCAGGCCACATAGCACTCTCGGCTGCATATCTCGCTGGCCGCATGAAGACTTCGTCTTCTTCAAACAACAGGTTCGGCCAAGGCGAAAACTCCCAAAAACTGAAATCTTATTTTTGTCCATAAAATCCATATTTTAAGTCCAAATTGAGTGAACCAAAAGCCAAAACGCTATCAATTGAAAGCTCTATCATGTAACAAAAATTAGTTTTCTAAAATACATGTTTAATAGATCAAAATCATGAAAAACTCATGAAATCCATAAAATTCTAAGTTAGAAATGCAGATCTACTCAAAATCATCCATCAAAACAGAAAACTCCAAGAACTAAAAGTGCTAAGAAACACATAACAAACATAATAGAACAATAATATGGAGGGTTTCTCTATTTCTCATTCAAGGTATACTTGCCTATGGAAATGGGGAGAGAAAAGTAAAGAGAGAGGAAGAAATGAAGAAGTGAAGGGAGAGAGAGAAAATGTTAGGTTATATATGGTAGGGTCGAGGGTTGAACCAGAGTTCTCATGACTTGAACCAACCCACAAAATGAACCATGAACTAGGTTAAACCAAAGAATAGGTCTAGTCTCCATGTGCATACAACCATGCTAAAATAAAATACGTTCCAAATACGTATATCGAAAACGGGGAGTGGCAGATCCACTATTACCCAAATAACATCTCTGCCAATTGGGGATCTAAGAAGACCTAACACAAAATTCATGGTGATATGCTCCCACTTCCACTCCGGAATTGGTAATGGTTGAAGAAGTCTTGCTAGTCTCTGGCAGCCTTAACTTGTTAACAGACCAAACATCAAAAGACAAACTGAGCTATCTCCCTCTTCATTCCATTCCACCAAAAATGTTGACGAATGTCTCTGTACATCTTTGTTCCTCCGGGATATACTAAATATTATGAACTATAGGCCTCCGACATAATCTCGCGATGAATGTCTCCATTAGATACACAAAGACGATTTCCAAAACGGAGAGTTTCGTCATTGCGAATGCTCAGTTCTGGTCTATGTCATGCCTCACACTCTAGTCTGAGTCGCTTAAGCTTGACATCTGTTGCTTGTGCTACCTTGATTATTTTTACTATACTGGACTTAACTTGCAGACCAGCCAACAATGTTGTGTTGCCAGACAATACTACTTCTATGCCCATCTCCTGAAGATCTTCTAATATTTCTTGTTGCGTTATCAAGCAATATGCTCCTGCTCTCCTGCTCAAGGCATCTGCTACGATATTGGCCTTCTTAGGATGATACTGAAGGTCAAGGTCATAATTTGTCATCAGTTCTAGCCACCATCTCTGCCTCATGTTGAGATCCTTATAGGTAAAGACATACTTCAAACTCTTATGATCAGTAAAAATCTCTACTCGATCTCTGTATAGATAATGTCTCCAAAGTTTGAGTACAAACACTACTACTGCTAACTCCAAGTCGTGCGTCGGATAATTCTTCTCATGATCCCGTAGCTGTCGAAATGCATAAACTATAACCTTGCCATGTTGCATAAGAACACATCACAATCCTTTGCCTGACGCATCACAATATACGGTTAACCCGCCTATTCCACCTGGAAGTGTCAAAATAGGTGTCGTAATCAACCTCTGTTTGAGCTTCTCAAAAGAGGTTTGATATTCATCTGTCCAATCAAAACGCATATACATCTTTGTCAATTGTGTCAAGGGTGCAAAAATTCTAGCAAAATCTGACACAAATCTTCGGTAATATCCTGCTAACCCCAGGAAGCTACGAACTACTGCCACTGTTCGGGGTACTGGCCACGTCTCAACAGCTTCTATCTTCTGGGGATCCACTTCAACTCCTCATCTAGCAATAATATGCCATAAGTATGAAATGCGATCAAACCAGAACTCGCACTTGTTGAACTTGGCATATAATTTATGTTCTCTAAGGACTTGAAGAACTGTGTGAAGATGTTGCTCGTGCTCTACTTCACTTTGACTATACACCAAAATGTCATCAATGAACACTATCACGAACTTGTCTAAGTATGGCATGAAAATACGATTCATGCGATCCATAAACACTGCTGGCGCATTGGTTGCTCCAAACAACATCACTAGAAACTAACAGTGGTCATATCTTGATCTGAACGTTGTCTTGGGTACATCTTGCTCTCTAACTCTGATCTGATCATATCCCGAACACAAATCAATTTGGAAAAACATCGATGCTCCACTAAGTTGATCGAACAAGTCATCGATCCTAGGCAAGGGATACTTAAACTGTCACGTCCCAGAACCAAAATACTGGAGAGCGGGGACAGACAAAGCCAGCTATGTATAACAAAGTACTCTATATCCCGAGATACGATCACGGCTGTCTAGACATGTGAGGATTTTACTCTACAATCTAACAATCATTCCTAGGTCAAGAATCATAATTGTCTCATTCTCAACCAAGCAACAAGTACAAGATGTATGATCACCAAACATATAATAGTAAGGCGTCACAAACTATACATACACAGATGATCATGAGACTAGTTACAAAATGAAGAACTAGAATGAGTACACTATTACATGATCAGCTCTAGCTATAGTCTAGAATATGCTTTACATATAGGCTCGCAGACTAGAATGTTAAGTCCCAAAACACGAGCTAAACACGTGCTCGGTGGCTAAACGCCTCAAAAGTATAAGTACAAGATCAAGTAGGTGATGAAGAAGAAACCCACTCGTGTCCTCGGGTGCTCCTGATGTTCACCATCTTGAGGCGGGAAGTACGGAAGATCCAGTGGTCCTGCTCCAAAATCTGTCCATACAAAACCAGTGGGGTCAGACCCCAAAACAGCAAGTACCACAAGGGAGCCAACTTATGAACTAAAACTAGCATATAGACAATTCAGTAAGAAATAGCACAAGGAACAGATAAATAAATGCAGCAAGTAAAATCTTAAGCTAGCAACAAGTACAAGATGTATGATCACCAAACATATAATAGTAAGACGTCCCAAACTATACATACACAGATAATCATGAGAGTAGTTACAAAATAAAGAACTAGAAGGAGTACAATATTACATGATCAACTCTAGCTATAGTCTAGAATATGTTTTACATGTAGGCCCGCAGGCTAGAATGTCGAGTCCCAAAATACGAGCTAAACACGTGCTCGATGGCTAAACGCCTCAAAAGTATAAGTACAAGATCAAGTAGGTGATGAAGAAGAAACTCACTCATGTCCTCGGGTACTCCTGATGTTCACCATCTTGAGGCAAAAAGTACGAAATTTTCAGTGGTCCTGCTCTGAAATCTGTCCATACAAAACCAGTGGGATCAGACCCCAAAACAACAAGTACCACAAGGGAGCCAACTTAGGAACTAAAACCAGCATGTAGACAATTCAGTAAGAAATAACACAAGGAACAGATAAATAAATGCAGCAAGTAAAATCTCAAGCAAGCAACAAGTATAAGATGTATGATCACCAAATATATAATAGTAAGGCGTCACAAACTATACATACACAGATGATCATGTGACTAGTTACAAAATAAAGAACTAGAAGGAGTACAATATTACATGATCAGCTCTAACTATAGTCTAGAATATGCTTTACATGTAGGCCCGCATGCTAGAATGTCAAGTCCCAAAATACGAGCTAAACATGTGCTCGGTGGCTAAACGTCTCAAAAGTATAAGTATAAGATCAAGTAGGTGATGAAGAAGAAACTCACTCATGTCCTCGGGTGCTACTGATGTTCACCATCTTGAGGCGAAAAGTACGAAAGATCCAATGGTCCTGCTCCAAAATATGGTCATACAAAACCAGTGGAGTCAGACCCCAATACAGCAAGTACCATAAGGGAGCCAACTTAGGAACTAAAACCAGCATGTAGACAATTCAGTAAGAAATAACACAATGAACAGATAAATAAATGCAGGAAGTAAAGTAACAGTTAAACAGTTCTAGAGTATTTAAACAAGGATATCTGAAATCAGTACTCAGTTACAGTTCCCGGATCAGTTGTTAAAAATAAATCAGGACTAGACTAAACTGAAATCAAGTAATCACGGTCATTCATGCCCTACGGCTTGCTATCATTAGCTAACTAGGGTTATCACAGTCCTAGTTACTAACACATGCAGTTTGAGATTTTCATACAGCCACATGTCCTACAGACTATCCGGTTTATCCAGGCGTAAGAATACATAGTAAAATAAATCAGGTATAGTAGTTATTTAAGTAAAAATGCAACACTCGACGGCGTGCTGGAAGTGTGCCCCTCTCAACGGAGAGCTCCAAATCCATCAGGTGTCGCTGGGATACCGAAATTGCATGTAGCCAGGAATCTCTCTAGATGCTTCTAATTCATTTATTCTAGTTATTAGTCTGGACAAGTTATCAAGAATTTCTGACCGTGATGCACAGAAATTTGTCTTAGACATGATGTAGGACTAAACATGACAGTAGCTTGACAAGTGCATTCAAGACAGGGACAGGCAATCAACCAAGAAAATTATCTTAACAGATCAAGTTATTCAGTTCGAGAAAATTCTTTGTATGTCATGAGCGCTTCGTCGAGCCACTATGAGGAATATTAGTATATGTCAGGTTAACTCGATACGATGAGCTAATATCAGGAATATCAAGACAAGTCTGGTATCAGAAGTTCAAGATTAACATGGTCAATACAATCCATGATCAGGAAATTCCAGGTTTTGGCAGGTTGTCACACATCGGGTTATAAGCAATTTAGAGATAGCTTGCATACATAACAATTAAACAGAATAGGCTAAACAATGGTAACAGTTAAACCATAAGAGAACAAATCATAAGAAGATAAGCTACTACAAGCATCATGGGCGCATGGGGTAAGCTTGCTGCATGCAAGAGCTGGTCACATGGAAGACTGGGCGTATGGAAGAGCCGGACGCATGGAAGACTGGGCGCATGGAAGATTACAAAGTCCACTCCTCGGGACAAGGCGAGTGACAGGCAATAAATACAAGTTAGGAAAGTGACTGATGTGACTGGTCGTGTCAGATAAGTCATCGATATGACTGGCCAAGAAAGGGAGTCAGAAGAAAAAGACAAAATCATGAAAAGTCGTGCCAAGGCGGTGCTGAGTCATGCGTTCGAAGGAAGGAGGAACACAGCTCCGGGCCGCATGGATGACTCAAACACATGTTCCTCTTGGCCGCATACACACTTGGCCGCATGAAATCTTTTGAACTCAGAGAATTTTTATTCGTTCAAGTTCCATGCATTTAGCCAAGGGGCATGTCACCACCCCATTTCCAGAGCCGGGTATTTTTTTTATTTTAATTTAGTTAATTATGCATTATTTTTAATTAATTGTATTTATAATTAATTATTGATTGTATTATATTTTTATTGTTTGTTTTAGGATTTTGGCTAGCTTGGACCCATGTCAGACCCTAGTGGACCCATGTCCGACCCAGCCCACACTCCTGTGAGACTTATTTTTGGGTTTAGAATATTTATTTTATTTTTAGGAGGTTAGTTGGAGAGATTTGGAGCTAGTTTGAGTGCTTTTGGAACCCGAAACCAGAAACCAAGTGAGTAGGGGCGTTTTGGGAATTTTGTGACTTATGTAACCCATTTTTATTTGCTTGGCCGGCCCCCCATCCATTCCCACCCGTGCAAACCAGCAAGGAGCAGCCCCTCTCTCCCCCTTTGTTCATTCCACTACTTCTTCTTCTTCTTCTTCTTCTTCTTCACATTATACTTCTTCTTTCTTCTTCCTTCCTTCTCCAAGTAAGCTTTTCTTCCTTTTTCTTCCTTCTTTCTTCTATTCCTTCTTCTTTTTGCTAGCCCTAACCTTGCATTTTCCCCAACCTAGGTGTGAGGAGCTTAGATCTAGTGTGGAAGCTAGAGTTGGTGGCTTGGAGCTTGAGGGAGGTGATTTCTAGGGGCTGTGAGACTTTGGCCTTAGGATTCCAACTCCCAAGAGGTAAAACCTAACTTTCCCCCTGCTAATTATTTTTGTATAGTGTAATTAATAGTTTAGAACCTTCCTAGACCCTTAGGCTACCCGTGGGAGGAAGTTGGAACTAGTTTGGGTGAGTTTAGAGACTTTAACACTAGGTTTTGTGTCAATTTCGGGTGGAATCCGAATTTGGCCCAATTTTGGGTGATGCCCTAGGTTAGACGGACCTAGGTAGACTTTGTCGGGTGTCTAGAGGGTGAGTGCGTGTCTCCGTTCGGACACGGGAAGCCGCGTCGCGGAGAAACGGGCGTTTCGGGCAAAATTGGGGCTTTTCGTCGTCGCCGATTCTAAGTGCGTGCGCGTTTCCGCCACGGACCTAGAATCGACGCGGGAGCGCATTTTCTAGGATCTAGACATCGTTTAGAGCGCGTGGGTAAATTTTGGGCCGATTCCGAGTTCGTTTGGTGTGCGTTTCAGGAGGTTTTCCGAGCCGCGCACCGCGTGTTCGTCGAAATGACCGAACGGCCATTTCGACTTGGTTTCCTCGTTTCGGGCTTGTGCGCGCGTTGGGTTAGTATCGGGGAGTGTGTGCTAGAGTTTTCGAGTTATATTTTATATATTTTAGGGTGTTGGTGAGTGTCGGGGTCGTTGGGCGTGAGTGGGGCGTGTTGTTTGTGTGTTGTTGTGTGTTGTGTTGTGTTAGTGTATATGTGTCTATATATATATATATATATATATATATATATATATATGTATATAATTATATGTATGTGTGTTTATGTATACATATTTGTATATATATGTGTGTATTTATATCTATGTGCTTGTGTGTGTACATGTCTATGTGTATATATATATATATGTATGTGTAAGTGTGCTTGTGTGTGTGTATATATATATATATATATATATATATATATATATATATGGTTGTATATATATATAGATATATGTATATATATGTGTGTCTGTATGTGGTTGTGTGTGTGTGTGTGTGTGTGTGTGTGTGAGAGTGAGAGGGGGGTGGACTGAACAGCAGCAGCAGGCAGCATGAACAGCAGCAGCAGCAGCATTCAGCATTTAAAAAGCAGCATTCAGCATTTAAAAAGCAGCAGCATTCAGCATTTAAAAAGCAGCATTCAGCATTTAAAAAGCAGCAGCAGCAGCAGCATTTAAAAAGCAGCAGCAGTAGCAGCAATGAAAAGCAGCAGCAGCAGCAGAATAAGCAGCAGCAGCAGCAGTAGTAAAAAGCAGCAGCAGCAGCAGCAATGAAAAGCAGCAGCAGCAGCAGTTTTAAGCAGCAGCAGCAGGGTAAGCAGCAGCAACAGCTAGCAGCGAGCGAGGGAGAGAGTGATATGTATAGATATATATATCTATAGTTAGATAGATAGATAAGTTAGATAAATAAATAGATAGATAGATAGATTTATGAATAGATAGATATCTAGATACTATATAGATATTAGATGGATAGGTAAATAGTTTGATACATAGATAGATAATAGATTGATAGTTAGATAGATAGATAGGTAGTTGATATCTAGATATAAATAGATAGGTATCTAGTTAGATAGATATTAGATAGGTAGATACTAGATAATAGATAGTTATATATATAGATACTTAGATAGATAGCTAGATAACTACATAGTTATTTAGGTAGATAGACAGTTAGATATCTAGATAGATATATTTATATATTTGAGAGTAAGGTAAGGTAAGGTAAGGTATATAGATATAAGGTATGTGTATATGTGTATTGTGTGTATGTGTGAATATAGATACATATAGCTATGTAGATACTTATATGTGTTAGATATATGTATAATAGCCTATACATATAGTTATATAAAGGTATAGAGACTAGATATAGATATATATGTATTGAGAATGGGTATAAGGTAAGGTATATGTGTGTTGTGAGATATATATATATAGATATATAGGTATATGCCTATATGTATTAGATATCTATATTTTAGCCTAGATTATAGCTAGATATATATGTTTATGCATAGTTAGTTAGCTAGAGGGGTAGTCGGGTTGAGTTTAGAGCGGTATCTCAATACCTTGAGATACCGAGGTATTTCAATACCTTAAGATAACCAAGGTATTGGGTTTCGAACGGGGTTTTTGAGCAATAGCCTAGGAATAGTATTTGAATAATTTTTATATGCTTATGTGTATATATTTACGCGTGCTAGCATAGGTTTTAGCGGGTTTAGGCGGGGTATATAGCGTAGGTTGAGGTATCGGATACCGAGGGTATCCCGGTATCTCAATGAGGCGAGTTTGTGAGTTTTTAGCTTAATGACCTCGGTTTGACCTAGAATTTCAGGAGCACCCTAGTTTGACCCAGACTTGACCGTAGTTGACTCGGTTGACCGCCAAAGTCAACTTTTGACCTAATTTTGACCCAGAGTTGACTTTTTGGACCCAGAGTTGACTTTTTGACCCAGATTTCACCTGTTTGACCTAGAACGACCCTAGAAGCCCATTTTTAGTTATTTTGTATCTGTTTAACTCATTAGAACCCTATTTAACCTTGCTTTTCGCATAGGTCCTTGCGACACCAGTTCGGATCGCCAGTTGCTCAGGACATCAGGCGAGTACATTCTCTGATAGTTTTCATTATCTGATGATTATTATGATTCAGCTTCTAGTATAGTATCATCTGATTTTTCTGGCACAACACGGGACACTGACTGGTATTTCTGGATTCATTTACTTACGACACGTACATTTCATGTTTCTGGCCTCTATTCTGGAATCACTACTGGCATCACCTACAGGCATCACTACAGGCATCATTCATGTTCAGGCTGGACTCATCTTGATTTGCGTGTCGGGTCTTGGATCCACTTGTATTAGTCGGGGCGGGAAAATACTCGAGTAGACATGTAAACATTCCTATCTGGCATCATCAGGAATCACTCCCTCTGGTCTAATCTGGAATGATAGCAGCCGCGCACCCAGTGCGCGGTGAGCCGTACTTACCCCTAGCCGTTTACATGTCGAAACAAGTATTTCAATGACACCGAGTTCATTCTTTATAGTCTGGACTCACTTGCATTCTTGTTGGTCTCACTTACATGTTTCTGGACTTGACTCACTACATATTTTTCATGCTGGACTCACTACACGTTCATGTGCACGGACTTGATCTTAGCTTAGATTCTTGTATCTTGCAGTTATTACTATCTTGCTCTGATATCCATGCATATTTACCTTTATGCACCAGTTATACATATTTTCTTGTTTCATACTTGCTTCATTCTTCTTGCTACTTGCTATAACTGTTTTATAGTTTTTATCATTTAAATGGAACTGCTGTTAGAGATGTACTTGCTCCAGTCCTGATTGGACATATTTTTCAGAGTATCCGGAGGAGTGGTGTCCGACGTTTTATGGACCTGAGCCTGTCGATGGTGCAGACAGGGACCCTCTAGTTTAGGAGTGATTTCCGGGTTGGTAGCCGGGATCACTGAGACCTTGTTGTTGTTTTTATTAGCTTTAGCACCGGATTTGTCTCCGGATTTTGGATTGAGACCTTGTATTGTATATTATTTTGGATGTTGTATTATTATTATTGATGTTGTGGTTGTTGTAGTAGTTGTTGTTGGTTAGACTTTATAGTTGTTAGATCTCTGTGTTATCTTATCGTGCTTAGATTCGTGATTGAGTATATTGTGGTTATCATTATGATATTTGCTCCTCCGTTTGGAGTTGAGATCTTGACAGGTTTATATATTGATTGTGTGGTTGCCCTCCTTTTGGAGAGGTCATGGCCGATTTTTGTGTGAGATCATTATCTAATTAGTTGACCTAGACAGCGTTCTACCGCCGATGCTGCGGCGTAGGCTGGACGTACCCACGACTCATGCCCGATTTTCCGGGTGCGGGTCGTGACAGGGCACATTTGCAGATTCAGTCATGCATCCAACAAGATGACCGCAGGCTGACTTGGAGAGAGAAGTCATGTCGTATGCCAAGCGTGCCGCATGGAACTTTTTCGTCCCAGAACAGCAAGTTTCATCCATGGAAAAGCTCCAAGTCTGAAAACTTATTTTCTACATGAAATCATCATTTCAAGTCCGAATCCAGTAAAGTAAAGTTCAAAACCGCATGAAATCAAGTGCTCCTCAGCATTGAACTACTACTTTTTGAAAACTTTTAAATTTTAAGAGATCAAAACTAAGTAAACTCATGGAAACTCCAAACTTGAAACTCGGATCTACTCTAACCAAGACATCAAAACCGAAAATAACAAGAAGTAAACATGAAGAACAGTTCATAGAGTACAATATAGACTAATAAAATGCAATAGTGGTTAAAAGTGCAAGTTCTTCCTCAATGGTAAGATTAATAAGATCAAATAATAGAATTAACTCTCATACCAAAAAAACACATTAATCACTCGCAAAGAATATTACAATCTCCCATAATCCTCACGAAACAAATCTTACGTTTTCTCTCTCACAACTTTCTTCTCTCAAAAGAGACCCATAGTTACAACCTATAACCTAAACCCTAAAACAAAACCTAACCATCCAATATTTTTAACCACCAAGAATCTAAATCCTATCTATTTAGGACTTGGCTAAACTAAATAATCCTTTAGATAACCTTGAGCAAATCCTAACAAATCCACCAGGAAGTAACGGAAGAATTTCTTAAAGTTTGATTATATTGTAGAAGATGGAAAAATTAAGTACATCAGGGAATAACGAGATGATTTCTTAGAGCCAATTTTGATTTTTTGGATAGGGTAATCCTAACCACCCTTATATAAATCTCAGGGTGGAGACTTCCTAAGAGTCGTCTCCTCTACGATTCTGTAGCAGTGAGTATCCAAATTGAGTATATTGAGTACCTTGTATAGGCATATAAAACTAAAAAAACAAGAAAACAAACTCTAGAAACCCAAATCCCAATCAGGAAGAAAATATGATGGCAGGATTTAGTCAAATAACCGAATTCCTACCGGATTTATCAAGTATGAATCCTAAAATTATCTAATTTAAATATGCCATAAATAGCCCAAAACAGCAAACTTTTCAAACCTGGCATGATTTTGAAGCCAACTCTAACTGCATTTTTGAACTACTAAACTTCAGAATCTGAAGCTGACTTGACCATGAAAGTCGAAGCTCTTGAAGTTAGCCTTCCAAATTGGGGTCATCGATAGAAAGCAGAGTTATGAACTGGTAGGTATGACTTCCGCAGTGCAGTCTGAATCTGAAAGAATTTAGAAGTAGTCCTACAACATGTATGGAGTTATTTTGTGGTTGTAAGATATTCAAGTATTAATAAAAAAAAAAAAAATTTGAGTTTTAAGTCCAGGTGAGACTAACTAATTGCTTACCCAATGTTCAGAAAAGAAAATTCCCTCTGAAGAAAGGCAAGACCCCTTTCTATCTTTTATTAATGAAAACAAATACGGTTTATTTTTATAGGTTCATAGGTGCCTGCTAATAGTTCTAAGCTATACATGAATATCAACATCCATCCGAGAGACTACCAAAGTCGACTCTCTCTCTCTCTCTCTCTCTCTCTCCACGGCACAGCCAACAAGAGAATCCATCAAGGCGGGCAATTTTCTCTCCCCAGGGCCAGGAACACACTGGTTTTGTTATATAGTTGGAGGAAGGGTTCGCGAAAAAAATTGGAAGAAAACAATATTATGAACGGATTCTTAGTAGATTTTGCATATAATTGCTTTGAAAGGTAAAAATTGCAGACTGGCCATCTACCAAGAAAGACTCATAAAATTTGTGTGCAATATAATTTCCATATACAGCTCTTTCAAGTTATTTACCTGTTTTGGAAACAATCATCCCTGATTCTCCCTCCCTTTGTGGTTGCCGATGCTTATGAGTCTCTAAGCTAGCTGAATTGGTCGACATCTGCAAATAAACTCTGGTGGATTTTATAATACTTTCTTTCCCTTTTCTTAAAGGAAAATGCATGCTGATAAGGAGGGGATCCTGAGGCTGTGAAAATTGAGCACAAAGCGGAAAGGAATCATTTACCCACATTAGCTAGTCTGCCCTAATACTTGTAACCATCAAGGAAGTTTATTGGATACAACTTCTTTTAGGTGCTTTTGGCATTGATAGATACTCTGGGATATCAAATTGGGTAACTTTTATATTTACAGTTTTCACTATTATATTGCTTTTGTACTTTATTTGGGCTGTTCTGCACTCACAAAATTTGTCAATTGCCAATTGCTTCCACTGGCTGCAGTGTTTGGACTAGTTATGTAATCCATCTAATTCTCAAGTACAAATGTACACAGGTGAATGTCGTAACTCAGAACTGTATGTCGGTTTTAATGCAAATTACTGCATCACTCCCATTAGTTCCAGTTATGGGCAAGAAAAGAAGAAACCTGCCTGTCCCCCTCTACAGCCTTTGCCTCAAACTTCGACTGTCGATGATCCATATATATCATTCATACAAGTTTGCACTTGCCTTAGTTGTAGCTCTTACTCTTAGCTTAGCCCCCCTCTTTTACAAAATCATCGGATGAAGATGAACAGACATTCCCAGTCTTGTCGGAATATATGAACTAGTCAACCACCTTGACAGAAGATTCGGCTTAGCCTCTTTCTAGTAAAGGACATCTAGCATGAATTATGGTGAAAAATCTCTACACGGTGAGAAGGTCTATAACTGAACATCCCAGGTTACTCTCTCTCTCTCTCTCTCTCTCTCTCTCTCTCTCTCTCTGTTTCTTGTTGCTTTAGTCATGAAGTTTGCAAAGTACGTGAAAGAGATCCTAAAGGACATACTAAAAATCTGTAATTATTAAGGAGGGTTGAGTACATTTTTGAAGTCATGCAAGCACTCCTGTTAGTCAGTCCACAATTCTACTTTCCACTCTTGTTTTGCATCTACATATAAATGTATAATCAATATGTTAAAGATCGTACTTTTTTTTTGCTGCAAATAGTTCAAATAAAAGCTAACAAATAAGTAGATGTCATATGTTATACTGTTCCATCATCAAGGTCAACAACAATCCAAGTGTGGTTCAAAATAGTATTATGTATTATAGGAATACATCCGACTCAGCAAAAAATATATCAGCTCACGTATCATACATACTAAACTCATCAATGGGTTGTGGTTGAAGACGATTTGAATGTGGCGAGGGGCTGTACAGTTGCAGTTCCTTAGGGGGTTCACTTTTGCTCCTTCCTTTTGTTGGCTTCGTCCTTTGGCTATATACCTTAGGATTGTTCCCTCCTTGTGTCTTGCTTGAATATTCTTTTCCCCTCGCTGAGGTTGGGCTATCCCTCCTAAGGCCTGATGTTTCCTTTGGAACCTCGTAGAGGGTCACAGCAGTATCGCAGCTTTGGATCAGCACGTTTCCAATGCCCTCAGCCAGGTCCTGAAGGTTTTCCAGGGTTTCAACCACCTGGCACATGGTAGGCCTTCCCTTTGGGTTTTGACTCAGACATTGGTATGCCAAGGATGCAACCTTCTGTAAGCTTCGACTACTGTACTGCCCTTCCATTCTAGGATCTACAATTTTTACCAACTTCCTGTTGTGGACGAGCATCGGACGAGCCCACTCCACCAGGTTATGTTCTCGACTCGGTCTACTATTGTCCATTGCCTTTCTTCCAATAAGCATCTCAAGGAGGACAACACCAAAACCATAGACATCACTCCTGGCAGTAAGATGGCCTGTGGTCATCCATCCAACTCACAACTATTAGTCATCACAATCATAAACAGGGAGGAATATTCGATGAAAGTGAGACTATAAACAAACTAAAGAGTTCATAAAACTTAATGGAGAGGAAATTTTATTGTTTCATTTGGTGATCAGAAAGCCAGATCTATGCCTGTTTGTAGCCCATCGCCAACTTTATACAACACCATAATGTTATGGATAAGTGGATCATCTCTCAAAAAGTAACTCGCAAGATATAATTGGAAGAGGACAACTAAATTTTTATTTCATTCAATTTCATATGGCATGACATACGACTCCAACATAACATGAATGCAAAGACCAGTGGAGTTCTTAACTCTTGCCATTACACATTTCTATCTCATGACCATTTAACTTCTAGTACATGGCTTTTAAACTAGTAACTCATCACCATTTGATTTTCTAACGCGACTTTTAAAACTAGTAACTCATGAGAGTAACGACAAGGAATGCAAATAGACCACCATGGTCAAATTTAATTTCTAACATCCTTCCGTAAATTTGATCGATTACTTGGTCTTGTGTCTTCACAAATTGGAGCTCCATTTCTTTCTTAGCAAAGCATTTCCAAATAAAATGATCTCCTATCTATATGCTTCCTCTCGTGAAACACGTGATTCTTCACCAAGGCTTGAGTAGATTTATTGTCAATCATGATCTTGGTGGTATCCTCTTGCAGCAAGAGAAGTTCCTTCAATATCCTTCTAAGCCAAATAACATGGCATGCACACGAAGTAGCAGCAACATACTCTGATTCACATGTTGACAATGCTACTATATGTTGCTTCTTTAAACTCCACAATAAGGCATATCTTTTATAAACAACACAAATCCGATGATACTTTTTCTATCATCCAAGACTAGCATAATCACTATCAATCATGGGCGGATCAATTAAGGGTCTAAGGAGGGCACAACTCCAATATTTTTAAAAATTATTGATTACTATATAGAATTTTTTTTTTCAATTTTAAAATATATATTAGTTTGGCCCTCTAATGTATAAAGAATAAGCTAGCTCAACTGGTAGTGCTTTGGGCTTTCAATTGAGAGGCATGAGTTCAAATCTTATCTTTGTTAAATGTTTTACATATTTTAAAAATCTTTTATATATAATTTTTTGCTTCTTATTTTGTAATAATATGAAAATATTGACTTTGCTTTTTTGCTCATTCTTGTTTGAATTTTAGTATATTTTTTGTTATTAAAGTTCAATTAACATGGTAACTTTAAGAATTTCTATATGTAGGAACACAACTCTTCCAGAATTTTAATCCTGGCTCTGCCCCTCATCACAATAATGTAACAACTTATAATTCTTAAACGGATGATAAAATAGGCCAAAATCAATTGTACCTTTCAAATAACGAAGTATCATTTTGGGCATCTTCATGTGTAGAGTCTATAGACGAGCGAGCTTCCAAGTAGCGGCCCACGAGTCCAACTGTAAACAAGGCTCTTGAAAATGGTAGGATCTATCCACCATCTCTTCATTATCTTGCTTTGACAACTTCACCCCACATTCAATTGGAGTAATGACAAGCTTGCAATCAAGCATCTTGAACTTCTTCAAGATCTAACACGTAAATGTCATTCGCCATTTGTTTTTTGTTTGACCTTGATTCCGAAGTAGTAACTCATAGGATACGTATGTCCGTCATTTCAAATTCCCGAGCCATAGCCGACTTGAATTCTTCAAACATGTTTCTACCATGAAGATGTGATCATCCACATAAAGACAAGCAAATAAGACATGCTCATTTTCATGCAAATAAGACATCTCTATTTTCATGCACCAAGTGCATATTGTAACGACCCGCTCCGCATCAATGCAGATAGCCGATTCAAACGACACAAGTGCGACGATCCGACCCGCTTTGCTCTGCGAGAAGACTCACTTGAGACAAAAGATTCAGACTTGGCCCTTCAGGAGTTCAAACTTGACTTTCAAATACGCGCTCGGAATATCGCTCGACCGAGACGAATCATCGCTAAGGTGGGTGGCTACGATGAACCTGTCTTTGCTTAGCCTACACACTTAAAAATATGGACGATACATGCTAGTCGCTAGCGAATCACCCATTGCATGCTAATAAGAATACAACACACCTAACTAAGGAAATAATCCTATCTTGTATTGCTTGTGTTAGAACATGAAAATGAAACTTGGCTTATAGTTGGACCCTCGCATGCTACCTTAGCTTCGTGCAAGTAGACTCCGCCAATGATTCGACTAGATCATTATATACTCTTCGTAGCACACTGCTTCACATGTTTACACTGCTCGTCTTAGAGATTATGACGCGATTCAATGACTCATACTGCTTATGTTTCGAGTAGACTTTTATATGACCAAGTATAGTATTTCACCTGTATATGTCATATGCTTATCACGTAGATTCGTGGGACGTCCTGGAGCACAACACAGA
Source organism: Iris macrosiphon (assembly GCA_036927795.1). Lineage (NCBI taxonomy): Eukaryota > Viridiplantae > Streptophyta > Magnoliopsida > Asparagales > Iridaceae > Iris > Iris macrosiphon. The sequence goes on along the minus strand of JAYESA010000020.1, from coordinate 49,618 downwards.
ACATAGTTCACTTACCTGAGGCAGGGAGAATATCAAAATAGTCGTTCTAAGCCAAGTAACGGAAAACATCGAAAGGCTTCGGGACCATAAGGTCGCCAAGACGGAGTATCAAGTAAAAGAACTGAACTGTACTGATAAGTAAGGAAGAACAAGAATCATGGTTCGGGGTGGCTTGTGGCGGGTTCGTTCCTGGGTCTACAACCATCGTCGTTTATTCGGGATGGCTTGCAGCATGTTTGTTCCTGTGTCTACAACCATCGCTGCTCGAGCAGATCAAGAGATAAGATAAGAGAACAAGATCAAGAGAAGAGACTTGCATCGTCGCGGACAACTTGTGTACAAGGTTTTTATGATTCCTGCGAATGGTCGTCGGGGCGCACCGGGTCCGATTCGACCTAGGCGAAATCCTGATAGCAATGGGTGATTCGGGAACTTGCAGCGGAGCTCGCTATCCACGTTGCAAGGATCGCCGTCTAACCTGCTACGGTCCATAATGGCTTATGGTGCCAACGACTTTTGTTCATATAGATAAGTAAAGCTCGATTGCGACATCATGCCCCGATGGAAACGATCGTCCTGCGGGAGCGCTGGCGCGGTGATTCGCGCCTAGCGGGGACGGCCGATCCTGCGGGAGATCGGGGCGTGACATTCTTGTAGGCATCGAGTGAATCCATTCTTCTGGAAATAGCTATCGATCTGGCTATTCCACGTCCTTGGGACTTGCTTCCATATTCTTGTAGCCATAAAACGTATTCTTTAGTCTTAGGACCTTAGTCTTAATGCGTTTAAGAACATACCCATGGGTTGCTCAATATAACTTCTTCGAGGAAGCCATTAGAAAAATGGATTTTACGTCCAATTTACGTCCAATTGATAGATCTTCCAATTGTTCTGAGATGGAAGAAAAATTAGTATTCTAAGTCAATTCCATGCCTTTGACTATAGACTTTTGCGACGAGCCTTGCTTTGTACCTCTCGACCTCGCCTTTCGCCTTTTTTTAGCTTTAAACACAAAGTTTACTCTAGTTGCTTTGTGTCCTCCTGGAAGAGTGGTTAGCTCTAAAGTATCATTTTTTTTCTTTATGGCTTCAATTTCTTCATGTATAAGTTTGCCTCCGCATTTCATCTTTTTGTTGTCTTCAAAATTTAAGCTTGCACGGTCTGCAAGAAGACAAAACAAAGTGTGACATTATCTACAACCTCGCTTACATCATAATATTTTTTGGACGAATCTCATTCTTTGTGGTCCTTCACTTGAACTTCCTTCAAAAAGATATTTTTCTGCAATTGAAGATGAATTCTTCGTCGAGGCATGAAAATAAGCCATAAACTTCCTTTTCTTGAGCATCCCAATCTCATGTCCCATCTTCATCAAATTTGACATGTTGACTGACAATCAACTTCCTGCTCCTCGAATTGTAGAATTTGTAGCCTTTTGAGGAGGTATCCTAGCCAATGAAGACATACTTCTCACAACAATCATCAATTTAATCGGGTACTTTAGCATATGCAACACTCCTAAATACTCACAAATAAGAGATGCTCGACTCCATTCCGCTACATGCTCTCATAGGTGTAATACCTTTTAACAATTTTAGTATGGCACTGATTGGACAAATAAAGTGCTCAAAGATACAACTTCAGTCCAAAATTCTTTTGGTATGATTTTGCTCCTCAATATGCTCCATGTCATGCTCAAAGTTGTCTATGTTATTCCTCTCGGCGACAACGTTCTGCTGCAATGATCTTGCAATTGTTAGAGGGCGATGAATTTCGTATGATTCATGTTAGAGTTATTTTATTTTGTTATTTATCATATGAGGGTATAATAGTAATTGTGGGTGTATTGCATATCAATATAAATAGACATGAGATGCAACCCAAATCCTTCGAGGTTTTCGGCTGTTTTTCGTCTACTTTTCATGATTCGCCGTTCGTCGTTCGTTTTTTATGGTCGTTCGTGATTCGTTTATGAGATCTAGGGTTTCTACAGATATTCGTTGGTTGTTCGTTGTCGGTTGAGGTTCGTTGTGAGATCTAGGGTTTCAAAGATCTTGTCTTTCTGTTGTATCTACAAGTATGGTGGGGACCGAATCTTCTGACGAGGTTAATAGTGGTGGTGGTAGCGGAGGTGGTTCTCCTTTTACTATTATTCATAATGATGAATTGGGAAAGTCGATTACAGCGGTGAAACTCAATGGTGCAAACTATCTTGCCTGGTCCAAGTCTATCAAAGTGGTGTTAAGGGCGAAGAAGAAGTTAAAGTTTTTGACGGAAGAACCCTCGCCTGAAACTTCCGCTGAGTATGAAGATTGGATGAGTGTAAATGCATACGTTATGTCGTGGTTGTGGCATAGTATGGAGCCGCATATCGCTGCTAATGTTCAGTGGTGTGAATTAAGCAAACAGATTTGGGCATCTCTGAAAGAATAATATTCGCAGAAGCGAAACGTTGCCCGTATCTATGAGTTGTACGATTTATTGTTTAATACAAAGCAAAATAGGAAGCCTGTGAATGAATATCTGGGTTCAAAGAAGGCTTTGTGGGAGGAACTGCTTCAATATCATCATGTTACTACTTATTTGAAGGAAGCTCAACGACAGAAGGAAGAATTTCATGTTTCACTTATCCTAACCGGCTTGGATCCTACGCTCGAACCTTATAAAGCTCAAATCCTTGCTGGATAGCAGTTACCTACGGTGGCAGATACTTTCTCTCGTCTCAATCGTTTCTTTCTGGGACAGAGTTCTGTGGTGTCGAGTACTGACTCTTCTGCCCTAGTTTTTAGTGTTGTTGGTCGTGGTGGTGGACGTGGTGGTGGACGTGGTAGTGGACGTGGCGGTAAAGATGGTGGTCGTAGTTTTGGTCGAGGAGGAGGTCGTGATAGTAGAGACAATGGTCGTGATGGTGGCCGTGGTAGTGGTGGTAGCCGTGGTCAACCACGGAAGTGTAACTATTGTGGAATGCTCGGTCATGTGGAAGACTATTGTTGGGACAAGTGGGACAAACCAGAATATGCACATCAAATGCATGATGAAAATATGCAGTCCCAGGTCACCACTTCTGCTCCCAGAGATGATACTTCGGATTTTAATCAGACTTCAACGTCCAATACCTCATCTCCATTTGAACAGATCCTCCAGAAGTTAAACGTGCTTGCTAGTACCATCTCCCAACCTACTGCAACCATGGCACATATATGTAATCCTGCTGTTATGGCAACCCAGTCACCATCCACCTCTTGGGTCATCGACTCAGGAGCAAGCTCTCACATGTCTGGTATAACATATCTCTTTCATAATCGTAGTCTCATGAAACATAATATTATCTTAGCTGATGGGTCAACTCGTCCTGTGCTTGAAAAATATGCCATTCACCCTACTCAATCACTATTATTATTTGATTCATTATATGTGCCTAAGTTTTCATTTAATTTGTTATCTGTGAGCCAGTTAACCAAATCTCTTCAATATTCTATAATATTTTCTCCTAATTCGTGTTTTTCAGGACCTCAAGACGAAGAAGATGATTGATTCGGGACATGAAAAAGATGGACTGTACTACTTGGATCTACCTGGAAAGGCCTTCACTTCTGTTTCTACTTCTCCGTTGCAGTGGTATTATCGTTTGGGACATCCGTCTTTGGCTAAGTTACTTCAAGTTGTTCCTAGTTTGAGTCATGTTTCTAGTCTTGAATGTGAGGCTTGTCAGTTAGGCAAGCATCACCATAGTTCCTTCCCTCATCGTAGTGAGAATCGTCAATTAGAGTCTTTTGATCTTGTTCATTCTGATATTTGGGGTCGTCTAGAGTCAAAAGTCCGAAAAGATTTCAGTATTTTGTTATTTTATTGATGATTATTCCAGAATGACTTGGTGTTATTTAATGAAAGAAATATCTAAGTTTCTAAATGTGTTATCTGCCTTTTATAATGAAGTCTATGTTCAGTTTGATAAATGTATCAAAATTCTATATTCTGATAATGCTTTGGAGTATACTCAATCTTCTGTGAACAGTATCTGTGTTGATCGTGGTATGATTCATCAAACCAGTTGTGTCCACACCTCTCAACAAAATGATATAGCCGGACGCAAACATCGACACATTTTAGATGTGGCTCAAACTCTCATATTCAATATGCATGTCCCTAAACAGTATTGGACATATGCCGTTCTTACTGCATGTTATCTAATTAATCGCATGCCATCATTTGTATTAAATAACAAAGTTCTATTTACCATATTACATACAGATGTCGCACATTTTTTCTTACCTCCTCGAGTGTTTTGGTGTGTCACTTTTATTCATAACTTGGAACCTAATCGAGATAAGTTGGCTCCTAGATCTCTGAAGTGTGTCTTTCTTGGTTATCCCCGTACTCAAAAAGGTTATCGTTGTTACAGTCCACAGTCATGCAAATATTATGTCGGACGTTACATTCTTTGAGTCTACACCTTTCTTTCCTTCAAGAGACCGTTATATTCCTTTTACAACAGATTTGATATCTTCTATACCACTTCCGGTTATTCATGAATTAATTTTTGTCTACATTCCCCCTTTAGAGGTTTATCAGAGATCCAAGGACATATCAGTGGTTCTGCAGAATTCAGCCATTAACCAATCAGCTTCCGTGCATGAAGTTTCTGCTACCATCATCACAGATCCAGATGATCTTCCTATTGCTCTCAAAAAAAGAAAACGCCTTTGTACCACAAAGAATAAGCATCAAATTTCTAACTATGTTTCATTATACCGTGTTTCATCATCTTTTTATGCATTTGTTGTTTTATTGTCTTCTATTTCCATTCCCAAAACTTATAAGCAGGCTATCATCTTCTTGTTGGAAAAGTACAATGGATGAGGAGATGTATGCTTTACATCAAAATCAGACTTGGGAGCTTATATCACTTCATGTTGGAAAGCAGATAGTGGGTTGTAGATGGGTGTACACTGTTAAGTATCATCCCGATGGTTCTGTTGAGTGCCTCAAGGCACGATTGGTTGCCAAAGGGTATACTCAGACATATAGTGTGGATTATATGGAGACTTTATCTCTAGTGGCTCAGTTGAATTCAGTTTGGATTCTTATTTCTATGGCGGTTAATCGCCAATGACCTATATATCAGCTGGACATAAAGAATGCTTTCTTGCATAGTGACTTACAGGAGGAGGTTTATATGGATCAACCACCGGAATATGTTGTAGCAGGAAATAAAAAACTCGTATGTCGATTGAAGAAAATATTATATGGACTGAAACAGTCATCTCGTGCTTGGTTTTTACGAGTTCAGTTCAGTTCAGTTCTCATTCAGTATGCAGCGCACCATATCAGATCATTCAGTATTTTGTCATTCTTCCTCAGCAGGTATTATCGTGTTGATTGTTTATGTTGATGATATCATTATATCTGGGAGTGATCATGATAGGATTGTGGACTTGAAGGCCTACCTTAGTCGTCAATTTCATACTAAGGATTTGGGCCTTCAATATTTTCTTGGAATCGAGGTTTCTCGATCTAAGAAGGATGTGTATCTGTCACAACGCAAGTATGTTCTGGACTTGCTCTTCGAGACTGGGATGTTGGAGTGTCGGCCAGTTGAGACTCCTATGGATTATTATGACAAGCTTGATGCTGACAGGGAAGAGTTATTTGAGGATGTTGGATATTATATATCACGCCCCGAGGCGTCCCCCGAGTCGTGACCGCCGTGCGGGCCTGGAGTTGCGCCCGCACAAGGCTTTAATGATTTGCATAGCAAGCACATATTCAGAGTACGCAGATAAATTGAAACACAGATTTGAAACATAGAAAAGTTCTCTTTATTGATAATGAACATCTATTACAAACTCTTGAACGAGTTAGCTAATATGCCGAACGGCTTACAAAAGAGATGACTCAAAATGAGATAGCGGTCCTGTACATTACATCCTTTTATAAACTCAAACGATAAAGACCTCCAGGCTGGAGGATCGCTTTGCCACGGAGCTGCATTTGTGTATGAAGAGTTGCAGGCTCCTGACTCCAAAATGCTTCGGGGGCGCGGTGAAGATGCGCCAACAGCTGGACTGGATCGGGAAGACGACTTCGGCTCCTCGCTCGGTTCGCCTTGGTGCGGAGAACCTGTTTCAACGAGGGTCAGCATATCGAAACATGCTGGTGAAGGCGAGCTAGCCTGACTATACCAATCAACACGTTGTTTAGAGAAGCATGCATATTTGTGGGTTTCTATCTTGCCTTAGTTCATTTACAAGTAAGCAGCATATAGAATTTACTGAAATGAACGTGCCACCGTTCGGTGGATTTTACCTGACCGTCTGATTTACCTGCACAATACTTACCTTGCCTTCCCTGCCACGAAGACACAAGTTAGTATGCAACAGGTTTAAATATACAAGAGATCACTGGCGGGATGCCACAATGGACAATAGTCACTGGCGGGAATGGTATGCAGCGAATGAACAAGGAGCGCTACATGCCACTCCGTTCAGCACAATGGACTATACAATAGGGATTCCGTCCGGACCGGATCGGTGCCAGTGCCCCAGCGACCGTCCGCAGGAACCAATGACCTTGTGCACAAGTTGTCCGTGATCGAACAATATGTTTACTTAGTTAACAGTTCATGCTTTTGAGGCAACAAGAATACAGGACAAGCAATGTACAAGACAAGACAAGCAATGTACAAGACAAGCAATGATTTATCCCAAGCGAACAAGCATGCATTTAAGTATCCGTTCGTGAAGTTTATTGACAAGCATATAACCAAGTCTATTCTCTTTTATCTTGGTTTCTTTTATTATTACTTGGTATCGTTTGATCGGGGCAAAGGAGAGTACAGATTGATTAGCTGTGAAGCTTGGAAGCAGGACTAGCTAATCGGGTTGGTAGCCACTCACTTAGATTTTTGGAAAGAAGAAGGAAAGAGGCGCTTCACGACTCCGCTCGTAAGCCGCCTACTGCTCGTTCACCTGCACACGAACAGCTCGATTAATACTTCTTCCTCTCTTTCCAATCTCGGAATTGAAGTGCAGTTCAATGAACGAAAACAATGAAAACCATCGAAACCGTTCAAGGAAAACAAGCAAATCCCAAAACCAACTCAAAGCACGAAAGCAACAAGCGACATCGAAAACCGAGGCAATAAAAGATAGCAGCGGAGAGGTCCCTCCTGACTCTGCCGCTAAGCCGATCCTTGGGGCGCAGTCCACTGAATATGGGAATCGATTCCGAAGAAACAAATCCATAACGAGGACGAGTTCTTAATTCAATCTATCCCGATCGAACGATACCGTCATGTGTTTCTTAGCCGCGCTCTCCGCATCGGGAGAACGGGGCGCTACATCCTACCCAACTAATTGGAAGTTTCGTCCCGAAACTTAGGATAGGACCTACCGTTAAGGATTATTCGGTCGGGGACGACGATCATGACTCAAGGAACAATCACGAACAGAATGGTCTGATCCGCCACAGGCTAGGCATAAACCAAGTTTCAGGCGACAATTATCCTTCGTATGCCCCGACCTATTACAGAAATAACATAACTGCCCTGGTTTTCCTCTTTTGTGCCCTCCGTTGTTAGGGCGCTTTGAAGCAGTATTTCCTCTCTCGTCGCTTTGGCGTTTGTGACTGGATGTATGCACAACGCCGGCAGGAACGTGAGGATAGTGTGGTTCGAGCGACAAGGCGTGATTCATGACTTCACGCATTGTCCGATACTGAGGAACGGCTACGTGCGAATAGATGACAGGACGTAGTCCACCTTCAAACCTTCTAGCTCGACTCGCTACATCAGGTAAATAGGCCCTAGCGAATTTGGAGAGTCGGTTGAACTCGGCGGAGTACTCTTTGACTGTCATGCTGCCTTGCCGCAGCTGCACGAACTCGTTCTCCATCTGGCGTTGGACTGGAGGGGGTACATACTCCTCTTCGAACGCGGCACGAAAAGTCGTCCACGAGATCGCCTCCTCTCCGTGATCAAATTGGAGAGATCGTCGATGCACGTCCTACCAATCGTGTGCGTTGAGGCGGAGCTGTAGTTGCGCGCAGGAGACGCGCTTATCTTCGGGGACCTCTAGCAGAGCGAAGTGATCTTCAAGTTCGGCCAACCAATCTAGAGCTACGACTGGGTCCTCAGTCCCGTTGAATGGGGTGTTGCAGACTTTCTTGAAGTGGCCAAAGTCGAAGGCAGTCACGTCCCTCGCCCTTGGTATTTGCGGTGTCTCTACTTCAAGCACGGGCTGCTCCACCGGAGTCGTTGTTGTTGCGGCGGAATGGTTGGCAGCCAAAGTCTGAATGATCTGATCCAGGGTATCTACCTGCTTTTGTTGGACTGAGAATCGTGCTTCTATATTGTCTTGAAACTTGAGCTGACTCTCTTCCGCTCGCTTCTCGGCCCGTTCATGGCGAGCCTCGTCCCTTTGTTGGTTTTCCCCCAACATCTGCAATATTTTCTGAACGGGATCGATGCTTGGCGTGGCTCGCTGGCTTCTTGAACTTCCCGAAGTGCCCGAACTACTCCCTTGGCCTTGCGTTTCGTCCGGGACTTGCGCTGCAGATTGCGCTGGATCCATTCCTTCAAAAGAAGGTAAATTACATTAGGATCATAATGTATTATGGACTTATTGCATGAACGTATCTCATTTTGGCCTAGCGAGTTCAAGAGTTCGCACAGGAATTTGATCGTTAAAGGAACTTTTCCAGCACGAAGTCTAAGGAACTTTGAATCTGTGCTCTGATACCACTATGTCACGCCCCGAGGCGTCCCCCGAGTCGTGACCGCCGTGCGGGCCTGGAGTTGCGCCCGCACAAGGCTTTAATGATTTGCATAGCAAGCACATATTCAGAGTACGCAGATAAATTGAAACACAGATTTGAAACATAGAAAAGTTCTCTTTATTGATAATGAACATCTATTACAAACTCTTGAACGAGTTAGCTAATATGCCGAACGGCTTACAAAAGAGACTCAAAATGAGATAGCGGTCCTGTACATTACATCCTTTTATAAACTCAAACGATAAAGACCTCCAGGCTGGAGGATCGCTTTGCCACGGAGCTGCATTTGTGTATGAAGAGTTGCAGGCTCCTGACTCCAAAATGCTTCGGGGGCGCGGTGAAGATGCGCCAACAGCTGGACTGGATCGAAAAGACGACTTCGGCTCCTCGCTCGGTTCGCCTTGGTGCGGAGAACCTGTTTCAACGAGGGTCAGCATATCGAAACATGCTGGTGAAGGCGAGCTAGCCTGACTATACCAATCAACACGTTGTTTAGAGAAGCATGCATATTTGTGGGTTTCTATCTTGCCTTAGTTCATTTACAAGTAAGCAGCATATAGAATTTACTGAAATGAACGTGCCACCGTTCAGTGGATTTTACCTGACCGTCTGATTTACCTGCACAATACTTACCTTGCCTTCCCTGCCACGAAGACACAAGTTAGTATGCAACAGGTTTAAATATACAAGAGATCACTGGCGGGATGCCACAATGGACAATAGTCACTGGCGGGAATGGTATGCAGCGAATGAACAAGGAGCGCTACATGCCACTCCGTTCAGCACAATGGACTATACAATAGGGATTCCGTCCGGACCGGATCGGTGCCAGTGCCCCAGCGACCGTCCGCAGGAACCAATGACCTTGTGCACAAGTTGTCCGTGATCGAACAATATGTTTACTTAGTTAACAGTTCATGCTTTTGAGGCAACAAGAATACAGGACAAGCAATGTACAAGACAAGACAAGCAATGTACAAGACAAGCAATGATTTATCCCAAACGAACAAGCATGCATTTAAGTATCCGTTCGTGAAGTTTATTGACAAGCATATAACCAAGTCTATTCTCTTTTATCTTGGTTTCTTTTATTATTACTTGGTATCGTTTGATCGGGGCAAAGGAGAGTGCAGATTGATTAGCTGTGAAGCTTGGAAGCAGGACTAGCTAATCGGGTTGGTAGCCACTCACTTAGATTTTTGGAAAGAAGAAGGAAAGAGGCGCTTCACGACTCCGCTCGTAAGCCGCCTACTGCTCGTTCACCTGCACACGAACAGCTCGATTAATACTTCTTCCTCTCTTTCCAATCTCGGAATTGAAGTGCAGTTCAATGAACGAAAACAATGAAAACCATCGAAACCGTTCAAGGAAAACAAGCAAATCCCAAAACCAACTCAAAGCACGAAAGCAACAAGCGACATCGAAAACCGAGGCAATAAAAGATAGCAGCGGAGAGGTCCCTCCTGACTCTGCCGCTAAGTCGATCCTTGGGGCGCAGTCCACTGAATATGGGAATCGATTCCGAAGAAACAAATCCATAACGAGGACGAGTTCTTAATTCAATCTATCCCGATCGAACGATACCGTCATGTGTTTCTTAGCCGCGCTCTCCGCATCGGGAGAACGGGGCGCTACATTATAGACGTTTAGTTGACAAACTTATATATCATACTGTTACTTGATCAGACATCACATATGCAGTTGGAGTAGTTAGTCAGTTTATGCATGTCCCTCGACAACCACATTGGGCGACTATCTCTCGCATTCTTCGATACTTGAAGGGTGCACCTGGAAAGGGTTTGTTGTACAAACCTTCCCATTGCTTATGGTGACGGGGTTCAATGATGTTGATTGGGCAGGAAGTCGCAGTGATATGAGGTCTACTTCTGGCTATTGTACGTTTGTGGGTGACAATCTTGTCACGTGGCGTAGTAAGAAGCAGAATGTTGTGGCTCGTTCTAGTGCAGAGGCCTAGTACCGTACGATGACTCATATAGCTTCTGAGATGATGTGGGTGCAGTCTCTTCTTCATGAAATAGGAATTATAATTCCTATTCCGATGGAAATGTATTATGATAATCAGTCGGCAATATTTATCGCAAGTAATCTGGTGTTTCATGAACGCACGAAACATATCGAGGTGGATTATTATTTTGTTCATGATTTATTGCTGAAGAAACAGATTGTTACTCCTTATGTTCGGTCAGAGGATCAATTAGGTGATATCCTCACTAAACCACTTGCTCGTGGTTAATTTTCTGATTTATGTAGCAAGTTGGGCATGTTTGATCTATATGCTCCTGCTTGAGGGAGGGTGTTAGAGTTATTTTATTTTGTTATTTATCATATGAGGGTATAATAGTAATTGTGGGTGTATTGCATATGAATATAAATAGACATGAGATGCAACATAGGATTTGATGCTGATTGGGCAGGCAGTCACAGTGATAGGAGGTCTATTCACAAAATGTGTTGAATGCATTTGAGGTAAACTCTCCTCCTCGATCGCTTCTGAAAGTGTTGATCTTGTAGCGCTCTCATTTACAACAAGTGACTTGAACTTCTTAAATGACTCGAAGGCTTCGAAATTTACTTCAAAAAAAGACCCAAGTTTTTCTACTAAAATCATCAATAAAAAATAAAAAATTGCTTCTGAGTGACGATGGCTTGATTAACCTGCTAATATCGCCATAAAAAAGTTGAAGTGGCTCCTTTGCTCTTGAAGTAGCTTTACATGGAAAGATCTTTCTTGCATGCTTGCCGAGAAGCCAAGCTCCACATAGCTGTTCGGGATGATCTATGAGTGGTATTCTCTTCACCATCTTCCTCTCACCAAACCTGAGGTGACCAAACCTCATTTCCTTTCGCCATGCCGAGTCACACGTCTTTCCTTTCGCCATGCCGAGTCACACGTCTTCAAACACATGTTAACATCACCTTGGAGATCCAGCTTGAACATTATATTTCTTAACATGAGAACCTTAGCAATCAAGTTAGCATTTTGATCTCTTAGCCAAATAATGTTATCTTTCATATGGACTTCATACCCCTTTCTCTAACAGTTGTCCGATGCTCAAAATATTACTTTTAAGTCTAGGACATAATAAACATCGAAAATAATGCAATAACCACAATTCTTCAAACGGATCAAAATGTCAACTTTTCCTTCAATTTTATCTTGGAGGAATCGCCAAAAGTGATATGGTTTCATATCTTCTCATGAAGCTTCACGAACTTTGTCACGTCACCCGTCATATGGTTGCTTATGACATTGTCTATATACCACTAGCTCTTTACTTCTTTATTTTGTTTAAGTGCTAGCAATAGTGTAGGCTCCTCCAGTTCACCCTTGTTCTTAACAAGGTTTGCATTTTCTTCAACATTGCAGTCCTCTTAAGAGAAGTGGCCATACTTGTGAAAACTAACATTCAAGGTTAAACTTGACGTACCTCTTCTCATATGTTCTTGGATGGTGTCATCTTCCTCTTCCACGGTATCTTGATGAACTTTGGCTCTTTTCTTCATTAGGTGGAATATATCCACCTCTTCCTCTTCTTCCTTTGCGCCTACATCCTCGACCTCGACCTCTTTCTCGTGCTTCTCCCGTACCTCATAGAGAGAGCATGTTCAAGGGACTGCTCATCTTCTTCTTGCTTGTTTATGTTCATCCTTTCTTCGCAAGCTCGTAGCAATCCACTCAATTCATCAATAGTCCATAGCCTTCAAGTTTTTTTGTTTCTATGGCGACACGATGTGCTCGTACTTTGGATGCAAGGCACAAAGGATCTTGTTGATTATGCGAATATCTTTCATCTCTTCACCATTTCTTTTCATTTAAATTAGATTTGAAATAGAAATAGTCAATAATCTAGTAACATAATTTGAAGTAAATTCTGTCTCTTTCATTTAAGTGCTTCAAATTCTCCTCTTAGAGTTTGAAGACACCTTTTTCACCTTCTTGACACCTTGGTAGAAGAACCTCATAATCTCGCATGCCTCCTTCGAAGTAGATGCATTAAGCCACCTTCTCAAACATGGCGTCATCCAAGCATTAAAAAAGCTTGTTGATCCTTCTTGTGTTCCTTCTCCAAAGTGCCCTATTGCACTTGATTTAGGGAGTCTTTGTCTAGTGGCTTCGTGATGCCTTTGTTGACACCCTCTCAAACTCCATGCAAATCGAGAATAGCCTTCATCCAGATCGCCCAATTGTCGAAGTTATCTTTGGCGATACGAGGATATTGAAACAGAAGCAAGCTTTTCATCATCTCCATCTTCTCGGAGCTTTGATACCACTTTGTTAGAGTGGATCGACCATCAAAAAGCAACTCACAAGATGTAATTTGAAGAGGACAACTAAAAATTTATTTCATTAGTTCATACTTTCATATGGCATGATACATAGTTTTTATAGGAGTCCAACATGACTGCAAAGACCATTGGAATTCCTAACTCGTGCCATTACACATTCCTAATTCATGACCATTTGATTTTCTTAACACGTGAATTTTAAAAACCAGTTTACTCATGATAGTAATGACAAGGAATGCAAAAAGACCACAATGATCAAATTTAATTTAGACGCTGTTTTCCAAATACTATAGTTTAACATATTTTACTAAGCTTGTTTCAAGTAATATAAATAGACTAATTAACATCTTCGGTACATAAACTTGCATGCATGTAATGTATCTTTTATGGACAAATTGTAAACAAGCCAAGTAGCTTATATTAATTGCCTGCACTACCTGTTCAAGTTTCCAACTATCATGCAAGTTTTTTTTTTATCACTTGATAAACCAACTAGCAAGGAGGTACGAGGGGCTTGTGTTGCTTGTTTGAGGCGGTGGCTAAAGTCCACCTTTTCCTCATCTTTCTAGCCATCTTCACTTCCTCTGACCACTGCTCACCTCTGCCACCATACCTTCAGATAGGTTGGCGTGAAATAAGCACTCCTCCAGGTACTATCTTTCCTCATAAAGGAAACTTCCAAGTGCAATACAACCAAGGTCACTTTCCTCTTAAGAAAAGCAACCTTCACAAATATGAGTAATATGAACATAATTCATATGCTAGAATATAAAGTTATTAAAGCACCCAGAGAAATTTTATGTTAAGCTATAGATATAAATGGATGCTTTAGAAGACTCACCAGTCATTACATACTCGGGAGCTGCATATCCATAAGTACCCATGACCCGAGTGGAAACATGTGTCTGGTCTCCCATGGGTCCCTCTTTTGCGAGGCCAAAATCTGAAAGCTTTGCATTGTAATCCTGCATTTATAGACCCATTCGTTTAATAGATTGTGATAGTAGTTTTAAACTGCAATGTTCTACTTCACTGTGCAATTTTGTGAATTGTCGTGCATCTCCAAGTTTAATATTCCTCGACAGTTCAGTATATTTACTCTCCTGTATCCCTTTATTTGAAATCCTTTGAAAGTACAACCTATGTTTTTAGAACAAATAAGAACCAGTTTCATTACTATCCCCTGTGGTTTTCAACAAAACCAGACCTCCCCTTCCCCTACAGAAGTTGCCCAACCTTTGGTAGTACAATCTATATTACATTTAACATAAATGAAGCTCCTTAGTCTTCCTCTTGAAACCATATTTAGATAAAATTTCAAGTAATCTTTAACATAACATCATGCAAATGATTTTACATAATAAATTTTTATCCTTTTTTCCACTGAAGAAAAACATGAAATCTAATGCACTATATTAGCCATCTACTTACCATGTCATCTATATTATCTATATAGCCATACTCAATGTGTATACTTGCTTTTATATAAATAATAGAACATTAAAGTCATTTTATAGATGTTTTGGGAAGTAATAGAAGCCTTCTCTGAATAATTCACGAAGTGGATCTTAAATGGTGAGCAATGTAGTATTTCGATATAATACTATGAATTTGAGAGTTTCTATTATATATATATATATATATATATAGAGAGAGAGAGAGAGAGAGAGAAGCTTTTTTTCATTTTTCTTTGGCACCCACAGTAGAGATCGGAAGTATTTGGCCCCCAAAAGCGTCTCTCTTCCTTTGATAGTTATAATGCCCCGAGAAAAGAATAAGGAAGAACAAGTTCACGATAAAGAACAAAACTTTCGTTAATGGATACTAGGTGTTGTGCATATAAACCTGTGCAGTGTTGTAGCTAATGCGTTAAGTATCCCGTCTGGAGAGTACGTTCGCAAGTCATGGACCTCCCCCTTGGCCAATTTGCACTATGCTGATGACACCCTCTTATTCTTTGAGGCTTTTGTGAAATCTTCTAGGATGCTAATCGGTAAAAGTATTGGGGTTGGTTGAATGTATTCCCCGAAATAATCGAATCATTTTTTGGTAAGATCCGCATAAAATTATGCCAATAACGTCTTCCCCTGCCCGTAAATTCTTTCTTCTTTCCATTCTATTAGTCTTATGCAGTCTGGTCTGTCCATTAGTGAATCTCTAGGGCTTCTTCGGTTGGTTTAGTTCCGGTGTATCTTCTCTGTCAAGTAGCTAGCCCTTTGGTTGCTCTAGACCCGAGCTCTCTTTCTTAGGTGATGCAATAAAGGGAGATCTCTATCCTTCTCCACTTTGGCGGCGAGTGGAGTGCCATAATCCCATTCATCATTTTTGATCTATATAAGTCAAAGCTAGTGGCTATGTCTCCGACATAAACGTGAGGAGGATGTATAGCTACATCACGCTCGAAAGTGATCCAATTTTGATTTGCTTGACATTTAGGATCGACTGTAAACAACCTATAATAATATAGGTCCTTTTGAGTTGGGCATTCTCGAAAGTTTTCCCTGATCTCCCTCTCTTTGAACGCGTGATGTATTTATACATAACATGGTTATGATGTTTCCAAATTTTCCATAGCCCCAAGACAAATTCGTCGGACGAGAAACTCAATTTCGCACTACTACTGAGTCATCAGACTTATCCACCTCAGGGATTCGTGGAATTTCAATCGACGTTCTTTAGCACGAGATTTTGAGTCTCGCAACTCTCCGAAAGGAGACTGAAAGGAGAAAAGAGGACAGGGACATTTCCACCTAAAAAGTTTATTTCCTTAGTGGTTTAGCAAAACAAAGTAAAAATAGATAAATAACCATAAATTAAGCCTACGTATTTTTCACTTATTCTATCGATGATATTCTGATCTTCTTGAATGGGGTAATAACAATGTGAACTGCCTTATATCAACTGCTATGAATCTTCAACTATTCTAGGCCCCTCACTCCGAGACACTAATGGGAAAGTTCGTAATATCGATATGGGAATTGGTATATGACCATTCATATGAGTATCGAGATCACCAATATCCGCAATATTGACGGTTTCGGATCGGAGTATCGAATATTTTTGTATTGAAAAACAAATAATTATTAACAAATTATTAACATTTTAGAAAGTATATTTTATATATTTAGGCATAATTTAAGTATTTTCAATAGTGTTTCTTAGAAGTTTGGAAATTTAATGAAATAGTAGCATTGTTCTAAATGGCAGCCGCCTAGATCATCTAGACGGTGCCTAGGCAGTCTCTTTCCGCACTGCTTTTCAGTAGGCGGTGTAGTAGGTGGCCAACGGAGCTTTGGCGACGTAGGTAGGGGCCTAGGCGGAGCAATACCTAATAAAATGTTTTGGCCAAACGGTTTTGCAAATATTATGGACCTATGATTCACTTTTACAAAACTAAAACTTAATAAATCTTTATTCTACAACATAGGTATGCATGAAACATCCTTAAAATATGTATATAATGCAAAAAACTGTGATAAAATAGTAAAAAATATCAAAAATATATCAACCGTCTAGGCGGCCCCTAGGCACCGCCTAGGCAACAGGCGGACTCTTTCCGCCGCCGCAGCCGCCTACCACCGTTTAGAATCTTGAATAGTAGTCACCCTTGCTAATCGGTTTACATGTGAAAGATAAGTTTTCTTCTTTTATATACTTTTACAACCTTAATATGCTTTTACATCCTTGCTTATTGGTCTTTTTTATTCAATTTTCTTTACCGAATTGACCAAAAAAGAGACCATCAATGTCGGTATCGGTCAGTATCGGTCGATATCGGATCGGGACATGTCAAACCATATCGATATCGACCGATACTGCAAAGTATGACTAATGGTTCTCTTTTAGCTAAGAAAAGGCATGATAAAAAAAAATTTGATAGCCCATATATATGGTAAATGTGAAAAGTACTTTTCTCATGTTACAACTTCCATACAAATTCGATCTTTCCTGTGCTAGCAACGCAAGAAGGAAAAATAGAAGGAAATCTAACTCATTTTAAGGTAGAGCTCTTCTAAGGAAAATCTAACTCATTTTAAGGTGCATTTTGTTGTATAACTTGATGTTGGGGACATGATTTTTTGTCTTCTTAAATATAGACGTTGGAAGCAGAGAGACAGAGGCCAAGCAAGATACGGCTTCAAAAGAATCCAAATTAGATACCGAGTTGGGTCTCACTCTTATGCACATATCCCTATTAGAAAATCGCCGTACTTGAATTTTTCATTTAATTCTAACTTGGAGCTATTGTATCCCCTCGTTGTAGTAGGAGAACCAGTCCACTCTTTAACCCCCATCAAAGTGCCTAACCTTACAGATTTACTAGACTCAAGAGTTTGTACCTCTAGTGTGAATTTCTTTTAACAAAGATTGGAATCAAGAAAGACAATTTACAAGATCGCTACGTCCTTTGGCGCACCCTACTCCGGACAAACACCTTTATTTTATGGAATAACCTACGCTTGTTGCATGGATTCTTTCGGAGCCAGAGCCATGGCTTTGAATTCGCTCATTTCAATGATACGAAGTCAATTCTTCACTATTGCAAAGGGGTAACAACATCTCCTTATGTTCGATGATCGGAGTGTCTCAGCAACCTAACCACAAACCTATATGGACACCGTAACTTTCCGAAGCTTGGTGAGCGCTCTTAGGCAACTTGACTCTTGGCCTCGTTTACTTGTCTTTTCCTGACGTTAGACTTTCCTAGCATGAGCTTTCTTTCCTTTTTCACATTTTTTGCAATTCCCAGCCCGGAGCGAAGCATGGTTATGCATGTTCCGACTCGCAGGTCATTATGGTCATTATGGATCTGGGGACATAACGAGGCGAAGCAATTATATTTCACCTAGTTTCAGATCATTGGGCAACCCCTCTTATACTAGGATTGTCATTCGTTCACTCTTTGGAGTAGTATATTATAGAGATTAATCCAATTCCCTTAAACAAATTATATCATCTCACCTCTGAGTCCAGTCTCTTTATAGTCTAGGGGATCATGAAGGGTGCTCCTTGTTTGCTTGAGCTTAAATTACAATTCAAACGGTAGACCTAGCTACATGCTGCCAACTGGCCACCCAGATTTTATGGCATGACCTTAGCTAGAAATTTGGCACCAATATGGAGGGTTGATGTCAGGTCGATATTCAGTCATAAAATTGCATCAAACCTATATGGAGCTTTTTAATGCTCCAATTTACCCCATTACGATGGGAGAAGGTGTCAATGATAATGAATTTGCTCTCTTTCACGTACCATAAATTTCGCTTGTCAATCAAATTTTATTTTTAATGAAATGAAAATTGAAGCATTTTTAACTCCAAGAACTTGTGATAATTGCCACCACCAGGTTTGGTCCAACATTCTCAATTGCCATGCTAGTCGGAGACAAATTAGCCCAAGTCACCAGGCAATAACCAAAAAGTTCCTATTGGTAAGTCCAGTTCATTAAAGGAAAAAATAAGAGGTAAAAAAAATTAAACAATGTGATTAGGATGAAATGCAAACCGCGTCAAGCAATATATTTGACGTCTTAAAGTCACGGTAGATGATGGGTCTTTCAGCTCCATGAAGAAATGCAAGCCCTTTTGCAGCTCCCAATGCAATTTTCATCCTAGTAGA
Organism: Iris macrosiphon; assembly: GCA_036927795.1. Lineage (NCBI taxonomy): Eukaryota > Viridiplantae > Streptophyta > Magnoliopsida > Asparagales > Iridaceae > Iris > Iris macrosiphon. The sequence goes on along the minus strand of JAYESA010000020.1, from coordinate 30,916 downwards.
CCATGGCATTGTAAGACATACCCCTGTTAACAAAGTGAAAGAAGGTAATGAAGCATCCAAACACTACAAGGCTGAATATCTTGTTTCTATACATGGTTTGTAAATTGATTAGTATCTATTGCCAGACTGCTGTATTATATAAAATATAACTTTGCAAATTAACATATGACGCATCCTTCATTTAGAAAGTATGGTAAAACAGCATTTTTTTGATTTGCTGAAGCCTCCGTCTCCTTCTCTCTCCCTCTCTTGACTTCCCCATCCTCCCTGCCTTGACACTCTAACAACTACACTTCCGTATCTCCCTCCTTCGCACAGACACAAAACCCACAATGGAAATGAATATTCAGTGACAGTAATTCTTGATGTTCAAACTTTGCATTTAGGCAAATGACTCACTTCTGTTGCAGCTTGAGTTTCCTATAGCTTGCTAACCTGATCATGTGGCATACTAATTAATGCCAATTAAAATTTGACCTTATTTGAAATGGCTTCTGTTATACAATGTTTCTAAACCATTCACTTGCTAACTTCCTGATTTTGGCGATGATAAATCAAGCAAATGATCAATATCTTAGTATAGGCAAATTTTTTTCTTTCATGGGATCATGGATGAGTGTTAATACATTGAAAAATAGAATAGGAAATGAGTGAACTTGTTGGAAGTTGGATAAGATGAGAGAAAATCGTCTGAACATGTGCATCGGTGTGGTTTGAACATGTGCACTGGTTAGGATAAGGATAAGATATGAGTCAAAGGAGCTGCAATAACTAGGGCAGGACTAAATAAACTCAGATTTTAGCTGTAATAATGTTACAACGGACATGGCCCTTAACAGAGCTGAATAAAGGCTTTGTTGTTGCAGTATGGGATTGGAGCTTTTGATCAGATTAAAATGTAGTATCAGCAACAAGGTCGGCATAAGATTATCTGAATATTTAATAACACATACGTCGGAAAAGATGCTTCTCTAAGCTTCCACATGCCATGTACTCGTAGACTAACAGCCTGTGCACACCCTCACAACAGTAGCCAATAAGTTTGACAAGGTTCGGATGGCTAAACTGCCCAAGGTAGTTGACTTCTGTCTGCAACAAACCAAAATCTGATCATTAGTTGTTAACCTTCTGAAAAGTACCACAAAATGGGGCTGGAAATCATGAAGCAACATTTGTGATCACTAGTACTATGAGAACGTACAGATAATTGATTGGATATTAAGTACATGGCATTCTTTATTGATTAATATGATGTATTATCTACTATAATCTCTACTGTTGCCAGCAAATTACGGGCTCTACTGTTATATAACCAAGATTTTCTACATGCAATGTGCCTTATTATTTTTCAAAGGTTTGGTCAATCTGTCTTGTGTCCTAAAAGTAATTTTAAGGTGTCTTTTGGGTGACTCAACAATATTGACCATGCGGAAAATTACTTTTGCCAAAAATAATGCACTAGACACCTAAGATAAAAAGCCAAACGATAATTTTGCATTCTTATAATTCCATCACCAATGAAGACAGACTGAAGTTAACATCATAAAGGGTAGGTTAGTAGGCAAATGCTGTGCTAAAATTCCATTGGACATGACAAAAGGTTTAAACCTACTAGTTACAATCCAAAGCTTGTGACAATATAAATTTTACAGGTAAAAAGTTTTTAATGACGATTATTAATATAACTTACTAGCCATTCCTTGTCCCCTTGGAAGCCCTCTCTGTTAAGCTCTTTGACAGCAACTTGGGTGGGCTTGAAACCTGGCCTGACAATTTCATCTATAACCCCCTTATAAACAATCCCAAATCCACCGTCCCCAAGAATTTGATCTGGACGGAAACTCTTGGTGGCTGCTCTCAGTTCACCATATGTAAAAGTTACGACATTTCCGTAGTCACCTATCTGTCGCAAGTCTTCCACATCCTTGGGAGCCGCAAGAACACTTATGACACCATTTGTCTTGGCAGAAGCTTTCTTTGGCGTGTTAGGCAAAGGAGATCTAGCACCTGTGCAATTCAACTGATCAAAAGATACGTAGAAATTCAGGGGAAAACTTGGGTGACACTCCATCTATTAAATACATTTAATTTCTTTGAACATAATGAATCCTGATCATGCACTCAGTACCCTCTCTATGCTTCTAATTTAAAAAAGAATCTAAAACTGAAATAACAAAATGCCCATACTAAGTCATCATGCTACTCTGAAAATCCCAATCAAAGATTTCCCACTTGAGGTAGATTATCTCTACTTTGGTAAAGAAAATAACACTTTTTTGCCTGGTGCATTGGTCATCTAATTATTATCGATATGGTTCAAAATATAAAACATATTTGCTTCATGAAACCCCCTGTACTGTCCAATATATCTCCCATAAAGAAACTTAATTATCTATAACACACGAATGCAGGGATGAAACTAGGATTAAGTGGTGAGGGCACTGAGGGGGGCCAAGAACATAAGCACATAGTTTCTCGTAAAATTTGGTGGGGGTGGGGGTTAGGGTTGGTGGGCATGGCGTCCTCTCAGGTCATAATTTAGCTCCGTTCCTGCATGAATGGGCTCATGATCGTCAGTTTTGTTTCCTTGGGTTGGGAAGCTGGTTGCCTTAGCAAGCAAAATTCCTTGGAACCAACGGCTTTCTTTCTTTTCTTTTTAATATCGGTAAAGATTTATATCGCTTGCTCTTCAAGCCCAACGTCAATTGCTCCCTCTCAGGCACACAGATCTATAAATTGTACTCAAGGTTAAATATCATTATACTTAGGGGGTGGGGGTGGGGGTGGGGGTGGGGGTGTGTGTGTGTGTGTGGGGTGGGGGGGGTAGGGTTAGGGTCGGGGGGCATGGCGCCCTCTCAGGTCATAATTTATCTCCGCTCCTGCATGAATGGGCTCATGATCGTCAGTTTTGTTTCCTTGGGTTGGGAAGCCGGTTGCCTTAGCAAGCAAAATCCCTTGGAACCAACGGTTTTCTTTCTTCTCTTTTTAATATCGGTAAATATCGCTTGCTCTTCAAGCCCAACGTCAATTGCAGGCACCCAGATCTATAAATTGTAATCAAGGTTAAAGAACATTATAGTATACATAGAAAATAGAAGTTCCTCCACTTATTAGTTTATATCTTTATCGACAAATAGAAGAATATGTTTGACAAATACAAATACTCTGACTAGTAGAGAGAAAAATCTACATGGAAATAAATAACACTAATAAGTGGGGTGCAATTTGACGGGAAATACCTATAAAAAGTCCTGCCATTTCTCCTAATTCTCAAGCTCCATGTCTCTCTATTTGTTCATAAACCCAGTATGAAGACTCATATGGTGCATGCCTCTCCTCCCTTCCAACATAGCCTACCATCATTGGTTCTTCCCAATTTCCTTGAAAAATTAAGTAATAATGATTTTGATGGTGAATATACGTACAAACATAGCATTGGGACTTTGTTGTACTAATCCACATTTGTAGTAATTGTTTGGACATGAAGTTCGGTAGTTTGGGTATTCAAAGTCTATTCATTAAAAAAGTATCCCATCTGCAGATAATGTGACATTTTGCTATAAAAAAAATGTCTTCGGAAGTGTTTGTTATGATATAATATGCCTGGAATTTGGACGAAGACTTATAAATGGTGGATAGCAAAAAGGTATCTCTAGTTATGAAACATATTCTTAGGTGGTGGTACTCAATTAAGAATTAAAAGGATTTTAAAGAATTTTAAAAATCCATTGAAATCTGTTGTTAGTCAAAACGGATTTTAAAAGACTTCTCTAAATTCCAACATTAGTCAATTCGGATTTAAACGAAATCCCATAAAATCTGTATCAGATCGAGACATGCCAAACCGTATCAGATCGGTATTGGGCGCTGCAAACTATGATAAATCGTACTTTGCTAGTTCTAACCCTAGATTGTGTACAACAAATGCTTTATTTAACAAACCTTCCATTTAGTACCTCTGGAATTTCTTTTTCTCTTTTTGATAATGAAATAGAACCTGATTTATTTTTCGTTTTGTTTGATGAAATACTATCTTAAACTTGAAGAGAGCAACTTGAAGAGAGCACATTACTATTCTCCATAAATATGAATAGATGATTAGTACTTTTTCACATTAGATATTCTTGGTTTCCCCCATAAAATAATGCCTTTAATTAGTATTGTTTGGGGGGGGAAAAGTCTTTAATAGTTTTCGGGTTAAGCAAAAGTCAAATAATTATTACTCATCTTCTAGAGATGTTTTTTTCCCACAGTTTTTCTCCTACTGGCAAGTATTACTTCAGTTTAAAATGTCAAAACAAATTATACATGTGTTGTTTGTTTATGATCAGCTCAACTACTAACAACAAAAAATGTCCTCTAACACTAGTTATTGTGTATTGATGTTGTTGGTTTCTTTTTTTTTAACTTTAAAACTATTTAGTGAAATCGAGACGGGGGATGAGGGTAATGGGTGAATAGGCAACAAGCAAATAAAGGGAAACTACACATCTTGGACAAATGAAAAAATAAAAGTTTTGATAGATGTAATAGTCGATGCTGCTAATTGAGGATGGTGTGATACTGGCGGTGCATTCTAAAAACAAACGGTTATACAAAAGATTCTTCCGAATTTGAAGTCAAGACTTGGGTATAAAAACTATGCTCAATACCAAAGTCGACTAAGATGGCATAGAGAAGATATTCTAATATGGTGGAACTTATGGGGCATAGATCTGGTTTTTGGTGGAACCCAATCACCAAAAAATTCACTACAATTAAATAAGTTTTGGAAAATTATTTTAAGGTAGCACCTTTTATTTCTTTTTCTCCTTTTACTCTATAAGCATACACGTAATGCATAATTATATTTATTAATATATTGAATTTTATTATTTGCTTATCCTAACCGACAATGAGATGCCTCCGAAACGACATATTTGAGGAGTACGAGGACCATCAAATTGTTGACGGAAATGCATAAGGCCATTGGAGGGCTTGCAATTGGAATGTTGCCTAAGGGAAATGATGCACCCACTTTTGATAACATTGAAGCTAGGCAATTTGGCCTTGAAAACTTGGTATTTGATGAGGGAGCAGGCTACCATGTTCAAAATGAGAACATTGAATCACCACAGCAACAACCTTCAACCGAACCAACACAATCAGATATGCCTTCTAATGGGTTGAATACACAACCTCCTTCCCAAACAACTACCCGAAAGAAGCGAAAAGGACCTTCAACTGCTGGGAATAGTAACAGATCTAAGAGCGATATTCTAGAAAATAATAGCATTTGGCATAGATTCTTTGGTTAATGAATTTGAGGTGATGCGAGATATTATGTTAAGGATGAGAAACAAGAACATTGTTGCTGGGATGCTATTATGGAAATTTTCAAGCTATTGAGATTTTGAACACCCGAGAGTTAAAGATGCTTTTTGAAATGATCAATCGAGGATTGAAAGAGATGGATAAACTACAAGCTTCATGGAAGATATTTGTTTTGAACTTGTGGATTCAATTTTTTTCTTCCCTTTTTTCCTTATGGGTGAGTTTAGATTGTCTTTTGTTGGTAGACTATCTTGGATTATCTTTTGTTGTGCTCTAAATTTGACTACTTGGTTAATTTTTGACCCCAGACTTGTGTTATGGTTGTGGTCTAGTTTGATTATCCTGGTTTAGATTTTGTGATTCCACGTTTTGATTATCTTAATTGAATTTTTTTTCTAATGTACTATTTATTGGATCCATTATTTATTTTTGACTCGTGGTTGTTGTTTTGAATTACTAGTAGTTTTGTTTCCTATCTTTCGTTGGAGCTATTGTGTTTGGTTTTAGTCAAGCTTTTGAACCTACAAGCCTATAGATACAATGGCCATTACTTGTTAGTATATACAATGGTCATTTAATCCTATTACTTGTTTTTAATGTGATAAATTTGTAACTGCATGGGTTTCCCAAAGTTTAAATCATATATGTTGGGTGCGACAGGTTTGCTTTACACATACTCAAGTGCAATTAGCTAGAGTGGATCTATCTTCTCAATTCGTCTTTACTGTTTGAGTTAATAGACTCTCTTTTTGTTTTAGATTTATTGACTCGAATTGAATCTCACCAAGATGACGAGGTAGAAAACGAGGAAGGGCAAGAAAAAGAGGATATTGAGGAGTAAGAAGAAGAAGATGGTGAATTTTATGAGACCCTTAGGCTTATGATGATGGCAGCAACAACAATGTTACTTTGACTCAATTTTTCATTTTCCATGTAGAATGCCCACTTACTCGAGAGCCTAAATTCATATGAGTATGAGTATGTACATGCCGAATTGAAAGGTAACCCGGAAGAATTTTGCCAACAATATAGAATATATCCATATGTGTTTCAAAAATTATGTACCATTATTCGGGACGTGCAAGGTACAAGATTTATGTGTCAAGGAGATGCTTGCAATGTTTTTACTCACCGTCGGACAAGACTCGATATATTCAAACATCGAAAACATTTCGTTGATCGAATTGGAATCTTATACTTCCATCAAATGCTTAAGGCTTTAAACACATCTAAGTACCATAGTGTATCCTTACTTTAAGGTTAGTGCTCATACTTTATTTTATCCCCTTGTCAAAGTAGATAAGTGTACTATGTTTTCTGGAAAAAAAAATGGTTCAAGATTGCATAGGTACTATTATGGCACGAATATTGATGCAAGGATAACATGACGGAAGAAAAGTAGTTCTCGTAATCAAAGGGGCGCATAACACAAAATGTATTAGCAGTTTGTGACTTCAATATGCAATTCATATATGTGCTTAGTGGCTGGGAGGGGTCAGTTCATGATTCTAGGATGCTAAATGATGTGTTGACAAGGAGAAATGCTAAAAGTCCCTAAAGGTATGTTTTGAATACAAAAATTATACCAAAGATGGTTATGTGTAGTCAAACTTATTAAAGTGCTTTTTCAGGTAAAATTTTCTTAGTGGATGGCGGCTTTCCAAATCAACGCCAATTCTTAGCCCCACTGATGGTTAAATTTCTCATCCTACGAATGAAAATGAGTTATTCAATTTTCGTTATGCTAAGTTAAGATGCGTAATACGGTAATAGAGATGTTATTTGGTGTGTTCAAATCTCGAATTCCTATTTTTAAGATCGCACCTCCATATTCTTTTGAGATGCAAGCACGCTTGGTGTTGGCTTGTGTTGGATTACATAACCTTCTTCGTAAGAAATATTGTTCACATGAATTCCCCCCGGATGATGATTTGGGTAAGGATGATGGTAATGATTATATTGAGCCGGTACTTGAATCTCAGGAGGAAGGAATGGTCTTCATACTCAAGAGCATCTAAGGCAGGACGCTAATGCTTGACGGGTTCAGCTTGCTAGTGATATGTGGAACGATGCTAATGTTTGGAAAAAAAAAAAAATTGTTGTTGTTGCTGTTAAATATTGGAGCAATGCTCATTTTGGCAATTTTTAATTGAGTACAACATCGGAGCAAAGCTCATGTTGGTACTATTTAATTGAATTTTACCTTTATCACTTTCTTAGAAATAGTCATTTTGAATAAAGAAAAAAAAAGTAAACAAATTATAATTTTTTTATTTGAAATGAATTAGAGAACGAAACTATGAGAGGAGTGTTTGTAACGAAAACAATAACTTTGATTTCAGCTCGGATGGAAAAGTATAAAATCCAAGAGAAACCATTGAAATCCTTGTACAAATCCATCAAAGTCTTTTAAAATCCTTTGAAATTCGTTATTAGAATCCGTCAAACTTCTTTAGAATCTGGATAATTTAAAATCCTAATTGTCTACCACTCCCTTAGTTATCGTACAAAAGAAGAATTTATGAAGCTAGTTAGTTCTACGGGGTTTTGGTGGAGCTTGGGCAATGATAAACGCATTAAATCCCGGCTTGATCCGTTGTTGCTTGACATTTGTCTAAAAAATGCATTTCTTGATTTGTACTGTCTCGGAAGCCAAGAGCATTTGTGTAATTGACTTGGGATCTGTTTTCCATGATCATATTTCTTGAGGAGAATCTTTACAACTGGGAGCTTTCTAATTTGTATCGTCTCATAGCCGTCATGCAAGGTGTTATTTTCAAAACAGGTACTCCAGACTTCAGTTTGTTGGGTGTATAATACGAAAAACGGGTTCTCAGTCAAAAAACCTATGAAAAAATTATGCTCTATTTGTGGTATTCCGATGTCACTGGGCCTCTCATCTTTGGAAAAGCACAGGTTCTAAAATTCAATGCTTTGTCTGGCTAGCAGCATTGGAAGGAAGGAAGAAAATAAATCCTAACTAAATTGATTTTTAGAAGGTTGTGCTCCTGGTGTAAAAGTCAACCATGTCCATCTAAGCTGTAAGTGGGCATGGTTGTGTGGTCTACAATCCTTGCTTGGTGGAATGTTCATTGATGTTACTCTAACATGTTAGATGGAGGAATTCTTAGTTTAATCGTACGGGTGTAAAATTAGAGGTATATCCTCAAAGGACAGGATGCTTCTATGTTATATTGCTCTTTGGGTGATTTGGCTTGCGCAAATTGACTTGGTGTTCAACAATGAATCAATAGATCTCAAATCTGCTACTGAGAAGATCAAATTCAATGTCTTATTCTGTTGCAAGATCTTCTGTTCAAACTCCGCCCCATGTATCGACTCTATAGGTCTTATATGGGTTACTGATACTATCGGCTGAATTATTGTAGTTTATACGTGATATTGGATCTCCAAATCAAATCAAATGTCGTAATTGTATTGTGTGTGCGTAGATAATTTCTGGGTCAATGTATTGTCGTGGCCAATTAATTAGATAAACGAAGTAACAAACAAACAAATAAAAGAATGAAAGGAAACAAAAAGGAATTTGGGTGGGGATGGGCGTTATAATTGATTGCATTGGATATAAAAATTGATATAACTAATCTACTCTACTCTGCACTACGTACCTCCTGTTCTTGATTTTCGCTCTGACTTTGGATTTGGATTTGGATTTGGGGAGAGTTGCTGCTGCTCTTCTTCTAAGGTCAAGCAATTCCCCATCTCCTCCTCCTCTTCTTCCCTCTCTAAGCCTAAATCCTCACATCAATCTCATTTATCTATCGGATCAGATCCGGTGAAAGGTAGAAGGTAGATAGAAAGATGAAAAGAAAAGGGAAGGGAAGGGGAGAGAAGAGAGGATAAAATGGTAAATGGATGGTCGGAAAAGAACACGCCACAGCTCGACGGAAGTATGGAATGAATGGAAAAGAATAGAACGGAATGGAGTTGACATCTTTTCATTTTTCATTTATTATTATCCCTTAGTATGCGCGTGCTTTAACTATCTTTTAATTAATTTATTTTTGAACAAAAGGTAAAAATATTTAATAAAGCCTAAAGCCCCACTTGAACCAAAGGTAAAAATATTTTTGAACAAAAGGGTTAGGGTTAGGGTTAGGGTTGTAACGATCCGTTCCGTTCAAGCGAACAGTCGATTCAAACGGCACAAGTGCAACGACCCGACCCGCTTTGCTCAGCAAGATGACTCGTTTGAGGCAAAGGATTTCCAGAATTGGCCCTTCAGGAGTTCAGACTTAGACTTTCAGATGCTCGCTCGGAGTATCGCTCGACCGAGGCGAATCATCGCTAAGGTGGGTGGCTACGATGAACTTGTCTTTGCTTAGCCAGCATACTTAAAATATTGACGATACATGCTAGTCGCTAGGTGAATCACCCCTTGCATGCTAATAAAGAATACAATGCACCTAGCTAAGGGAATAATCCCAACTTGTATTGCTTGTGTTAGAACATGGAAATTAAAACTTTGCTTATAAATGGACCCTTGCATGCTACATTTGCCTTGTGCAACTAGACCCCGCTATGCCTCGAGTAGAACGATATATGTATACTCTTCGTAGTGCACTGTTAATTTGTTTACACTGCACGTCCCTAGATCATGTCGTTCGATATGTCCCTTTACGGTTTCACTCATCGCTTTACCTTAGACCCGTGCCAAACGTAAATGTTTATGTTCAATATAGATGCATGTTTGCCTGCTTATATGTTAACTTGTACTTGTTGCCTAGATTCGATGCTTGTCACTTATATTATGTCACAATCAAGTAATACTATTGTGTATCGTGCATGCATCAAGTTAGCCAGAAGACTATCAAATAGTCCTTATGTGCAATATGAACCTGCAAGTATACGTGACCGTTAGGTCGCCAAGGCAGTCCCCGCACCAGGGGAGTGCAACAAGTCAAATTGAACACTGAATGAGAATCATGTCAAGTAAAGAAAGAATCACAGCTCGTGGAGCAATGCTCGTTCAGAGCAAAGATTAATGGATTATTATGTCAAGTTATAAAAATGGAATGACCCAAGACTTGCATGTAGCGGACAACTTGGAATCAAGGAGGATCTTCGGATCTTATTCCACGGACGGTCTCTGGGGCACCGTGGCCGATCCGATCCAGATGGAACTTCACGATAGTCTCACGTGTTAGACGGGATGGCTTGCGGTGCCTCATGTACTTTAGTTACATTACATCCTCGTTCAAGACTATAACTCATCCTTTATGGCTATGACAGCGACCCACGTTCATATAGTTAAGTCATCCTCACTTAGCGACAATCCGTGTGCGAGTCATTGCATCGTATCCAGTAAGCTGAAACACCTGAACGAATATGAGTATAAGTCATCAATACATAAATGGAGCAACCTGAGCAACCCATTGAACACTTGAACATCCATTGCAATATTTTTGGGTAACCCGTGTAACTCGTGCACCCGAAGCAGCACCTCGCACATGACACTTTGTTTGCATATGTTATTGCCCCTAAATTTTATATATATGCTCGTGCTTGATTTAACTTGATTTTTCTTAGATAGGGAAGGACGGATAGTAAATTGGTAAGTCTTGTCGTGTTCCTTATATCAC